>CM060953.1:101116212-101747462 GCA_030765055.1 Mantis religiosa
AACGAACTTCTTACGCCAAAATAGCGATTTTTACTTAAAACAAGCTAATGTTAATTCTCAAAGTAAATTGCGGAAAAGTGGTTTTAGCGTGAAAAAGCATAAAAAGCGAAAATCAGCTTTTTTACGCAAAAAACGAACTTCTTACGCCAAAATAGCATTTTTTGCTTAAAACAAGCTAATGTTAATTCTCAAAGTAAATTGCGGAAAAGTGGTTTTAGCGTGAAAACAGCATAAAAAGCGAAAATCAGCTTTTTACGCGAAGATAGCAAAAAACGAACTTCTTACGCCAAAATAGCGATTTTTCCTTAAAACAAGCTAATGTTAATTCTCAAAGTAAATTGCGGAAAAGTGGTTTTAGCGTGAAAACAGCATAAAAAGCGAAAATCAGCTTTTTACGCGAAGATAGCAAAAAACGAACTTCTTACGCCAAAAAAGCGATTTTTACTTAAAACAAGCTAATGTTAATTCTCAAAGTAAATTGCGGAAAAGTGGTTTTAGCGTGAAAACAGCATAAAAAGCGAAAATCAGCTTTTAACGCGGAGATAGCAAAAAACGAACTTCTTACGCCAAAATAGCAATTTTTACTTAAAACAAGCTAATGTTAATTCACAAAGTAAATTGCGGAAAAGTGGTTTTAGCGTGAAAACAGCATAAAAAGCGAAAATCAGCTTTTTACGCGCAGTTAGCAAAAAAACGAACTTCTTACGCCAAAATAGCGATTTTTACTTAAAACAAGCTAATGTTAATTCTCAAAGTAAATTGCGGAAAAGTGGTTTTAGCGTGAAAAAGCATAAAAAGCGAAAATCAGCTTTTTTACGCAAAAAACGAACTTCTTACGCCAAAATAGCATTTTTTGCTTAAAACAAGCTAATGTTAATTCCCAAAGTAAATTGCGGAAAAGTGGTTTTAACTTGAAAACAGCATAAAAAGCAAAAATCATCTTTTTCGCGAAGATAGCAAAAAAACGAACTTCTTACGCCAAAATAGCGATTTTTACTTAAAACAAGCTAATGTTAATTCTCAAAGTAAATTGCGGAAAAGTGGTTTTAGCGTGAAAACAGCATAAAAAGCGAAAAGCAGCTTTTTACGCGAAGATAGCAAAAAACGAACTTCTTACGCCAAAATAGCGATTTTTACTTAAAACAAGCTAATATTAATTCTCAAAGTAAATTGCGGAAAAGTGGTTTTAGCGTGAAAACAGCATAAAAAGCGAAAAGCAGCTTTTTACGCGAAGATAGCAAAAAACGAACTTCTTACGCCAAAATAGCGATTTTTACTTAAAACAAGCTAATGTTAATTCTCAAAGTAAATTGCGGAACAGTGGTTTTAGCGTGAAAACAGCATAAAAAGCGAAAATCAGCTTTTTACGCGAAGACAGCAAAAAACGAACTTCTTACGCCAAAATAGCGATTTTTCCTTAAAACAAGCTAATGTTAATTCTCAAAGTAAATTGCGGAAAAGTGGTTTTAGCGTGAAAACAGCATAAAAAGCGAAAATCAGCTTTTTACGCGAAGATAGCAAAAAACGAACTTCTTACGCCAAAATAGCGATTTTTACTTAAAACAAGCTAATGTTAATTCTCAAAGTAAATTGCGGAAAAGTGGTTTTAGCGTGAAAACAGCATAAAAAGCGAAAATCAGCTTTTAACGCGGAGATAGCAAAAAACGAACTTCTTACGCCAAAATAGCGATTTTTACTTAAAACAAGCTAATGTTAATTCTCAAAGTAAATTGCGGAAAAGTGGTTTTAGCGTGAAAACAGCATAAAAAGCGAAAATCAGCTTTTTACGCGCAGTTAGCAAAAAAACGAACTTCTTACGCCAAAATAGCGATTTTTACTTAAAACAAGCTAATGTTAATTCTCAAAGTAAATTGCGGAAAAGTGGTTTTAGCGTGAAAAAGCATAAAAAGCGAAAATCAGCTTTTTTACGCAAAAAACGAACTTCTTACGCCAAAATAGCATTTTTTGCTTAAAACAAGCTAATGTTAATTCTCAAAGTAAATTGCGGAAAAGTGGTTTTAACTTGAAAACAGCATAAAAAGCAAAAATCATCTTTTTACGCGAAGATAGCAAAAAAACGAACTTCTTACGCCAAAATAGCGATTTTTACTTAAAACAAGCTAATGTTAATTCTCAAAGTAAATTGCGTAAAAGTGGTTTTAGCGTGAAAACAGCATAAAAAGCAAAAATCAGCTTTTTACCTGAAGATAGCAAAAAACGATCTTCTTACGCCAAAATAGCGATTTTTACTTAAAACAAGCTAATGTTAATTCTCAAAGTAAATTGCGGAAAAGTCGTTTTAGCGTGAAAACAGCATAAAAAGCGAAAATCAGCTTTTTACGCGAAGATAGCAAAAAACGAACTTCTTACGCCAAAATAGCGATTTTTACTTAAAACAAGCTATTGTTAATTCTCAACGTAAATTGCGGAAAAGTGGTTTTAGCGTGAAAACAGCATAAGAAGCGAAAATCAGCTTTTTACGCGAAGAATGCGTAAATGTACATTTTTTGCATAACCGGAATCTATGGAAAATGACTTTTAATGTGAAAAGAGCGACCTGTGACATCCATGATATGAATACGCATAAAGACAGTTTTGTTCATTAAAGTTATATTTTACAACAAATATAGCCTTTATGGTCAAAGGAAGATTGTCGAGATTAAACGAGACGAAAATGACATTGTGAAGTGAAAAAATGAACTTTGTTTAAAACGATAGCGTATCTTCAAAACTAGCCTCTATCGTCAAAAGGAAGGCGGACGGACTAGAAGGCGTGCTAAAATGTGTCTTAACATGCGATATTAATTCTCAAAGTTTTTACGCCAAAATAGCGATTTTTACTTAAAACAAGTTTTGTTTTAGAAACTTCGACTGGAATGAGGATTTTGCGTAAAAGCACATTCTTTGCAAAACCGGTATCTATGGAAAATGAGTCAATGTGAAAACAGCGACCTGTGACATCCCTGATATGAATTGTGCGTATAAAGACTCTTTTGTTCATTAAACAGGCATTTTACAAGAAATGCATTCGTCATGGTCAAACGAAGATTGCCGAGGTTAAAGGAGACGGAAATGACATCGTGAAGTGAAAAAATGAACTTTGGTTTAAAACGATAGCGTATGTTCAAAACTGGCATCTATCGTCAAAAGGAAGGCGGACGAACCAAAAGGCGAGCTGAAATATATCTTAACATGGGATATTAATTCTCAAAGTAAATTGTTCGCGGAAAAGGAGTTTTAGCGTGAAAACAGCATAAAAAGCGAAAATCAGCTTTTTACGTGATGATAGCAAAAAACGAACTTCTTACGCCAAAATAGTGATTTTTACTTAAAACAAGCTAATGTTAATTCTCAAAGTAAATTGCGGAAAAGTGGTTTTAGCGTGAAAAAAGCATAAAAAGCGAAAATCAGCTTTTTACGCGAAGATAGCAAAAAACGAACTTCTTACGCCAAAAAAGCGATTTTTACTTAAAACAAGCTAATGTTAATTCTCAAAGTAAATTGCGGAAAAGTGGTTTTAGCGTGAAAACAGCATAAAAAGCGAAAATCAGCTTTTAACGCGGAGATAGCAAAAAACGAACTTCTTACGCCAAAATAGCAATTTTTACTTAAAACAAGCTAATGTTAATTCACAAAGTAAATTGCGGAAAAGTGGTTTTAGCGTGAAAACAGCATAAAAAGCGAAAATCAGCTTTTTACGCGCAGTTAGCAAAAAAACGAACTTCTTACGCCAAAATAGCATTTTTTGCTTAAAACAAGCTAATGTTAATTCCCAAAGTAAATTGCGGAAAAGTGGTTTTAACTTGAAAACAGCATAAAAAGCAAAAATCATCTTTTTCGCGAAGATAGCAAAAAAAACGAACTTCTTACGCCAAAATAGCGATTTTTACTTAAAACAAGCTAATGTTAATTCTCAAAGTAAATTGCGGAAAAGTGGTTTTAGCGTGAAAACAGCATAAAAAGCGAAAAGCAGCTTTTTACGCGAAGATAGCAAAAAACGAACTTCTTACGCCAAAATAGCGATTTTTACTTAAAACAAGCTAATATTAATTCTCAAAGTAAATTGCGGAAAAGTGGTTTTGGCGTGAAAACAGCATAAAAAGCGAAAAGCAGCTTTTTTACGCAAAAAACGAACTTCTTACGCCAAAATAGCATTTTTTGCTTAAAACAAGCTAATGTTAATTCCCAAAGTAAATTGCGGAAAAGTGGTTTTAACTTGAAAACAGCATAAAAAGCAAAAATCATCTTTTTCGCGAAGATAGCAAAAAAAACGAACTTCTTACGCCAAAATAGCGATTTTTACTTAAAACAAGCTAATGTTAATTCTCAAAGTAAATTGCGGAAAAGTGGTTTTAGCGTGAAAACAGCATAAAAAGCGAAAAGCAGCTTTTTACGCGAAGATAGCAAAAAACGAACTTCTTACGCCAAAATAGCGATTTTTACTTAAACAAGCTAATATTAATTCTCAAAGTAAATTGCGGAAAAGTGGTTTTAGCGTGAAAACAGCATAAAAAGCGAAAAGCAGCTTTTTACGCGAAGATAGCAAAAAACGAACTTCTTACGGCAAAATAGCGATTTTTACTTAAAACAAGCTAATGTTAATTCTCAAAGTAAATTGCGGAACAGTGGTTTTAGCGTGAAAACAGCATAAAAAGCTAAAATCAGCTTTTTACGCGAAGATAGCAAAAAACGATCTTCTTACGCCAAAATAGCGATTTTTACTTAAAACAAGCTAATGTTAATTCTCAAAGTAAATTGCGGAAAAGTCGTTTTAGCGTGAAAACAGCATAAAAAGCGAAAATCAGCTTTTTACGCGAAGATAGCAAAAAACGAACTTCTTACGCCAAAATAGCGATTTTTACTTAAAACAAGCTAATGTTAATTCTAAAGTAAATTGCGGAAAAGTCGTTTTAGCGTGAAAACAGCATAAGAAGCGAAAATCAGCTTTTTACGCGAAGATAACAAAAAACGAAATTCTTACGCCAAAAAAGCGATTTTTACTTAAAACAAGCTAATGTTAATTCTCAAAGTAAATTGCGGAAAAGTGGTTTTAGTGTGAAAACAACATAAAAAGCGAAAATCAGCTTTTTACGCGAAGATAGCAAAAAACGAACTTCTTACGCCAAAATAGCGATTTTTCCTTAAAACAAGCTAATGTTAATTCTCAAAGTAAATTGCGGAAAAGTGGTTTTAGCGTGAAAACAGCATAAAAAGCGAAAATCAGCTTTTTACGCGAAGATAGCAAAAAACGAACTTCTTACGCCAAAATAGCGTTTTTTACTTAAAACAAGCTAATGTTAATTCTCAAAGTAAATTGCGGAAAAGTGGTTTTAGCGTGAAAACAGCATAAAAAGCGAAAATCAGCTTTTAACGCGGAGATAGCAAAAAACGAACTTCTTACGCCAAAATAGTGATTTTTACTTAAAACAAGCTAATGTTAATTCTCAAAGTAAATTGCGGAAAAGTGGTTTTAGCGTGAAAACAGCATAAAAAGCGAAAATCAGCTTTTTACGCGAAGACAGCAAAAAACGAACTTCTTACGCCAAAATAGCGATTTTTCCTTAAAACAAGCTAATGTTAATTCTCAAAGTAAATTGCGGAAAAGTGGTTTTAGCGTGAAAACAGCATAAAAAGCGAAAATCAGCTTTTTACGCGAAGATAGCAAAAAACGAACTTCTTACGCCAAAATAGCGATTTTTACTTAAAACAAGCTAATGTTAATTCTCAAAGTAAATTGCGGAAAAGTGGTTTTAGCGTGAAAACAGCATAAAAAGCGAAAATCAGCTTTTAACGCGGAGATAGCAAAAAACGAACTTCTTACGCCAAAATAGCGATTTTTACTTAAAACAAGCTAATGTTAATTCTCAAAGTAAATTGCGGAAAAGTGGTTTTAGCGTGAAAACAGCATAAAAAGCGAAAAGCAGCTTTTTACGCGAAGATAACAAAAAACGAAATTCTTACGCCAAAAAAGCGATTTTTACTTAAAACAAGCTAATGTTAATTCTCAAAGTAAATTGCGGAAAAGTGGTTTTAGCATGAAAACAGCATAAAAAGCGAAAAACAGCTTTTTAAGCGAAGATAGAAAAAAACGAACTTCTTACGCCAAAATTGCGATTTTTACTTAAAACAAGCTAATGTTAATTCTCAAATTAATTGCGGAAAAGTGGTTTTAGCGTGAAAACAGCATAAAAAGCGAAAATCAGCTTTTTACGCGAAGATAGCAAAAAACGATCTTCTTACGCCAAAATAGCGATTTTTACTTAAAACAAGCTAATGTTAATTCTCAAAGTAAATTGCGGAAAAGTCGTTTTAGCGTGAAAACAGCATAAAAAGCGAAAATCAGCTTTTTACGCGAAGATAGCAAAAAACGAACTTCTTACGCCAAAATAGCGATTTTTACTTAAAACAAGCTAATGTTAATTCTAAAGTAAATTGCGGAAAAGTCGTTTTAGCGTGAAAACAGCATAAGAAGCGAAAATCAGCTTTTTACGCGAAGATAACAAAAAACGAAATTCTTACGCCAAAAAAGCGATTTTTACTTAAAACAAGCTAATGTTAATTCTCAAAGTAAATTGCGGAAAAGTGGTTTTAGCGTGAAAACAGCATAAAAAGCGAAAATCAGCTTTTTACGCGAAGATAGCAAAAAACGAACTTCTCACGCCAAAATAGCGATTTTTCCTTAAAACAAGCTAATGTTAATTCTCAAAGTAAATTGCGGAAAAGTGGTTTTAGCGTGAAAACAGCATAAAAAGCGAAAATCAGCTTTTTACGCGAAGATAGCAAAAAACGAACTTCTTACGCCAAAATAGCGTTTTTTACTTAAAACAAGCTAATGTTAATTCTCAAAGTAAATTGCGGAAAAGTGGTTTTAGTGTGAAAACAGCATAAAAAGCGAAAATCAGCTTTTAACGCGGAGATAGCAAAAAACGAACTTCTTACGCCAAAATAGTGATTTTTACTTAAAACAAGCTAATGTTAATTCTCAAAGTAAATTGCGGAAAAGTGGTTTTAGCGTGAAAACAGCATAAAAAGCGAAAATCAGCTTTTTACGCGAAGATAGCAAAAAACGAACTTCTTACGCCAAAATAGCGATTTTTACTTAAAACAAGCTAATGTTAATTCTCAAAGTAAATTGCGGAAAAGTGGTTTTAGCGTGAAAACAGCATAAAAAGCGAAAATCAGCTTTTTACGCGAAGACAGCAAAAAACGAACTTCTTACGCCAAAATAGCGATTTTTCCTTAAAACAAGCTAATGGTAATTCTCAAAGTAAATTGCGGAAAAGTGGTTTTAGCGTGAAAACAGCATAAAAAGCGAAAATCAGCTTTTTACGCGAAGATAGCAAAAAACGAACTTCTTACGCCAAAATAGCGATTTTTACTTAAAACAAGCTAATGTTAATTCTCAAAGTAAATTGCGGAAAAGTGGTTTTAGCGTGAAAACAGCATAAAAAGCGAAAATCAGCTTTTAACGCGGAGATAGCAAAAAACGAACTTCTTACGCCAAAATAGCGATTTTTACTTAAAACAAGCTAATGTTAATTCTCAAAGTAAATTGCGGAAAAGTGGTTTTAGCGTGAAAACAGCATAAAAAGCGAAAATCAGCTTTTAACGCGGAGATAGCAAAAAACGAACTTCTTACGCCAAAATAGCGATTTTTACTTAAAACAAGCTAATGTTAATTCTCAAAGTAAATTGCGGAAAAGTGGTTTTAGCGTGAAAACAGCATAAAAAGCGAAAATCAGCTTTTTACGCGCAGTTAGCAAAAAAACGAACTTCTTACGCCAAAATAGCGATTTTTACTTAAAACAAGCTAATGTTAATTCTCAAAGTAAATTGCGGAAAAGTGGTTTTAGCGTGAAAAAGCATAAAAAGCGAAAATCAGCTTTTTTACGCAAAAAACGAACTTCTTACGCCAAAATAGCATTTTTTGCTTAAAACAAGCTAATGTTAATTCTCAAAGTAAATTGCGGAAAAGTGGTTTTAACTTGAAAACAGCATAAAAAGCAAAAATCATCTTTTTACGCGAAGATAGCAAAAAAACGAACTTCTTACGCCAAAATAGCGATTTTTACTTAAAACAAGCTAATGTTAATTCTCAAAGTAAATTGCGTAAAAGTGGTTTTAGCGTGAAAACAGCATAAAAAGCAAAAATCAGCTTTTTACCTGAAGATAGCAAAAAACGATCTTCTTACGCCAAAATAGCGATTTTTACTTAAAACAAGCTAATGTTAATTCTCAAAGTAAATTGTGGAAAAGTCGTTTTAGCGTGAAAACAGCATAAAAAGCGAAAATCAGCTTTTTACGCGAAGATAGCAAAAAACGAACTTCTTACGCCAAAATAGCGATTTTTACTTAAAACAAGCTATTGTTAATTCTCAACGTAAATTGCGGAAAAGTGGTTTTAGCGTGAAAACAGCATAAGAAGCGAAAATCAGCTTTTTACGCGAAGAATGCGTAAATGTACATTTTTTGCATAACCGGAATCTATGGAAAATGACTTTTAATGTGAAAAGAGCGACCTGTGACATCCATGATATGAATACGCATAAAGACAGTTTTGTTCATTAAAGTTATATTTTACAACAAATATAGCCTTTATGGTCAAAGGAAGATTGTCGAGATTAAAGGAGACGAAAATGACATTGTGAAGTGAAAAAATGAACTTTGTTTAAAACGATAGCGTATCTTCAAAACTAGCCTCTATCGTCAAAAGGAAGGCGGACGGACTAGAAGGCGTGCTAAAATGTGTCTTAACATGCGATATTAATTCTCAAAGTTTTTACGCCAAAATAGCGATTTTTACTTAAAACAAGTTTTGTTTTAGAAACTTCGACTGGAATGAGGATTTTGCGTAAAAGCACATTCTTTGCAAAACCGGTATCTATGGAAAATGAGTCAATGTGAAAACAGCGACCTGTGACATCCCTGATATGAATTGTGCGTATAAAGACTCTTTTGTTCATTAAACAGGCATTTTACAAGAAATGCATTCGTCATGGTCAAACGAAGATTGCCGAGGTTAAAGGAGACGGAAATGACATCGTGAAGTGAAAAAATGAACTTTGGTTTAAAACGATAGCGTATGTTCAAAACTGGCATCTATCGTCAAAAGGAAGGCGGACGAACCAAAAGGCGAGCTGAAATATATCTTAACATGGGATATTAATTCTCAAAGTAAATTGTTCGCGGAAAAGGAGTTTTAGCGTGAAAACAGCATAAAAAGCGAAAATCAGCTTTTTACGCGAAGATAGCAAAAAACGAACTTTTTACGCCTAAATAGCGATTTTTACTTAAAACAAGCTTTGTTTTAGAAACTTCGAGTGGAATGAGGATTTTCAGTAAAAGCACATTCTTTGCATAACCGGTATCTATGGAAAATGAGTCAACGTGAAAACAGCGACCAGTGACATCCCTGATATGAATTTTGCGTATAAAGACTGTTTTGTTCATTAAACATGCATTTTACAAGAAATGCATTCGTCATGGTCAAAAGAAGATTGCCGGGGTTAAACGAGACGGAAATGACATTGTGAAGTGAAAAAATGAACTTTGATTTAAAACGATAGCGTATCTTCACCACTAGCCTCTGTCGTCAAAAGGAAGGCGGACGAACTAAAAGGCGAGCTAAAATATATCTCAACATACGATATTAATTCTCAAAGTAAATTGTTAGCGGAAAACAAGTTCTGTCGTGAAAACAGCCTAAAAAGCGAAAATCAGCTTTTTACGCGAAGATAGCAAAAAACGAAGTTTTTACTCCAAAATAGCGATTTTTACTTAAAACAAGCTTTGTTTTAGAAACTTCGAGTGGAATGAGGATTTTGCGTAAATGTACATTTTTTGAATAACCGGAATCTATGGAAAATGACTCTTAATGTGAAAAGAGCGACCTGTGACATCCATGATATGAATTTTGCGCATATAGACAGTTTTGTTCATTAAAGTTATATTTTACGACAAATATAGCCTTTATGGTCAAAGGAAGATTGCCGAGGTTAAACGAGACGAAAATGACATTGTGAAGTGAAAACATGAACTTTGGTTTAAAACGATAGCGTATCTTCAAAACTAGCCTCTATCGTCAAAAGGAAGGCGGACGAACTAAAAGGCGAGCTAAAAGATATGTTATCATGTCATGTTAACTCTCAAAGTAAATTGTTCGCGGAAAAGAAGTTTTAGCGTGAAAACGGAATAGAAAGCGAAAATCAGCTTTTTACGCGAAGATAGCAATTCTGGACAAAGTATTTTCAGCTATACTCCGCATCCAATTTTTGGCACACAGGCCCCACATAGAGCAGAGATGACACCATCAAACTCTCAAGCAAATACAGGTATGAGTACAGTGAGAGTTCCCTTGTGAGAAATTATCAGATGAGTCAGCCAGTCCAAGATCTAACCAAGTAAAGGTATATATTCAGTAAAATCTGAAACAAAATATGCTGTTAGTGATGAAAATCCTAGCAAAAGCCACAAAATGGTAAAAGAACTGTTTTTATTTTTTAAGTCTGTTTCCAGAACATTAGAAGCGGAACATAGCTTAGGTTTATATGTGTTAACATACTTTTGAGATATTACGAGGACAATATCCACTATCCCAGAGTACAACTTTAAATTAAATCAAGCCTCTTGCCTTGTAACATTACTAAAATCCTGAAATGTGCTTGCTTTTCCTAACCATTCTTGGCTTTGAGGTTGAAAAAATAGTATTTTGGGATGAAAGTAAACATTCATTTTGAGACTGTGAACTATAATGTTGTGATGACTGCAGGTCTTGTGAAAGCACATTATGTTCAGTACATGGTGTGGAAGATGGAAAAATATAATCCGATACTGTAGGAGTCCTAGAAGCAGATGTAGAATAAGGAATTGGAGTATACTTTGAATCTACACCTGAGTGATGAGAAACGGTTTCATTTTGAGTTTCAGAGCATGAATGTGTACCTTCATTGATCTTAGATGAATCTACAGTGTCTGACATAACAATTCTGTCGCTTTTCCTTATGAGGGTGCTAGCAAGAATGTTTGTAGTTTTAGCCAAATTTGAAGAATTCTGCAATGACACGCTAAGCCATGCTTCAACTTTTTGGGTTGCTGTTGGTGTGTCTGCATGCACAGCTTCAGGACTCTTACGTTTGTCAACGTGCCAGTCATTCTCATTATCGATTTCCCAGGTTTGAAGCAGTACTGGTGCCATTACATCTTTGTAATGGAACATTTCTACTTTGGACATTTTCCATCGTGATGCATCCTCACTCTTTGCATCATCATTTTCTGGTTTACTAAGTATAAAACTGGAATTCTTCAAGCCTGAAAAAAAAATCAATAAGTTAAACCGAGTATTTAGAGGGTACTGAATGTAGTGTTCTGACAACTAGAGCCATTAATATGTTACATTAATATGGTACGTGGGAATTTTCCACTACTAATACATGGGGTATTGTTTCCCAGCCAGCAGTGAGCACATTATATCATGAGGAATTAGCAATAAAACACACTTGCAGTTTTATAAATAAGTTTATATAATATAATCCCTAAAGCATCTCCCCTAAACAGAGGGTATCCTCCTTGTCCAGCTGCTGCATCCTCCAGCTGCATACAATGGCGGAGTGTCGGTGGAAGTGACGAGGGTCAGCATGCTGACTCATCAGTCCATAAGGTGACCACTTGAATTTTTAGGATGCCACCCATCTGTCAGGATAGCTACTGAATTGGCAACATGAGACTTAGTGCACCAGGGCCTAGAAGTTCCAGTAGGAAAATGTCCCATGACAGTGCCCAGTGATTAAAACCGGGGTCCCCCAATCCAGAGGCAGACACTTTACCACTGCACAACAGAGGCAGTCAAATATGTTTGAGGTTATAATGTAATATAATGATTTTTCTTTTGAGGCTTGCCAGATATTCTATCATCAGACAAGAAATCTTGTCTTAGGTTAAGCATGATTGAGAATCAAAACTTGGTAGCTCATTGAGAAAGAGCATCAAAATGTAAACTTTTGTCATGAAAAAGATGTCCCAACTGTGGCATACCTTTTTTCAAGTCTGATTCACATTTAGCCTATACATGTTTGATACAAAAACAATTCCTAAGTGTTCTATGTTTAAATTAACCTTAATATAAAGATGAACCTTGGTAATAAAAATATCCACAATAGAGTACTACAGCATACTATTTGATTGTGCAGTAAGCTCAAGAAGTTTGAGTACATCCACTTTTTTTATGCAGAACAAATTTGCATTAACAACATGAGTCGACAAAGCACACAACAAACACCCCACACATACTCCAAACAAACGAGAAACACACCATACTCAACTACATAAACCGCATTCACACAGCAGACACAGGAGCAAAGTCTAGACATTCGCTTACGCGTGGACATGACCAAAACACATGCGCCACAGGTAGAAATGCCGGAGTGCCGTAGAAGTATACTACCCGGCAAACACAAGGCACACTTCCACTCCAAACAAAACAAAACACCCCACCCAAAACAATAACAGAATATCACAACACAAAAAGGGACACAAACAAATGAAACCAAACCAACACAGGCAATATACCAAACTACAGAAAGGGTTTCAATTGAGAGATGTGAGCTCTCCTTTCAGCGCCCGTGCGGAGGTCTCTTAAACACACGGAAACGTTTTTAAAAATACTCATGATCTTGTATGGCCCTGTATCCTAGGCGCCAACTTCGCAGCATAAGCATTACGTTTAGAAGACTGAGTATACAGCTTACAAAGTACTTTCTGGCCAACCGTATATGGTGAAGGCCGTTTATCAACATCATACCGTTCCTTTACTTGGGCATGTGACTTCCACAAATTGCGAAAGGCGGATTTCCATACTCTCCCTATTTCTTCGCGAGTAACTTTGTGGTGAAGCAAATCATCCAGAAGCCAAAGATTAGCTAGGGGAGAGTTAGGTGTATATGCTAAGATATAAGCTGATAAGGAGTAACACCATGCGATTCGTGACGGGCCGAATTAAAAGCCAATTGTAACCGAGCCAAATTCGTATCCCATTTAGTATGGCTATCATGATGAAAGGCTATTAACGCTGACTTAAGGTTCCTATTTAATCTTTCAGCATGGGAAGGCTGGCGGTAATAGGGGGTGGTATTTATGGGTTTAGTGCCACAACCAAAACAAAAGTTTCTAAATGCTAAAGAGGTAAACTGAGCACCGTTATGCGTTACTAGATAACGGGGAGTGCCAAAGGCAGCAAATATCGAAGAAAGAACCTTAACTAACCCCCGCGTATTCGCCTTTGGTAAGGCTGTCATCCATACAAATTTACTGAACGAATCTACCACGAAATGAAATGAAATATGTAGTGTTTAACGCCTGCTTTTACTACATACGGCACCACAGGCAGTGACACTGATGATACAGGAGATGAAGATGGAGCACCGGTGGAATGAGATGGTCCCGGAGAAAACCCGCCCCAAAGCCATGTTGTCCACCACTATCTCACTTTGCAGTCGCCTGGAATCGACCCGGGCCACCTTGGTGAGAGCCAAGCGGTCTAACCACTGAGCCACGGTGTGGCCAATCTACCACGACTAAGGCATGTGTATTCCCCTGGACAGAACGAGGAAAGGGACCGACAAAATCCACAAATAATTTCTCCAGAGGTCTGCTTGCCACCTCCGATGCTAAACCCTTCCATACAGTACATTGCACCGGTTTCGCCATTTGACAAAGCTGACACCTTCTAACTCGCGAGGCTACTTCTTTATTCATATTCCGCCACACAAAATATTCGCGAATCATGTTTTTGGTTTTAGCTATTCCCAAATATCCGCCCACAGGGGATGAGTGGAAATATTCAAATACCATAGGGACTAAGGCACGAGGCAGAACAACCTTGGTCTTGCCGTCAAAGGCAGCCTGGGTCATCAAAACACCCTCCTTCAAACTATACGGTGAAATAACCTCACCAGCCTCGAGCCGATCGATAAGGCGCTGCAGATCCGGATCTTTTCTTTGATGTGTGGACAAACCTTCCAACAATTCGGGAAATTCACAGATTGCTAAAATATTCTCATCACATGGCTTATTCTCCCATGGCTCTTCGAACACTCGGGTCAAGGCATCAGCCACACAATTTTCGGAGTCACGTATATGTATCGGTACGAACTTAAAAGCAGAAATACGCACACTCCAACGCGCTAACCTGCCTGTAGATCGCAGCATACCCAATGACCACGTAAACGCACTCGAGGGTAAATTCAACATGCTCCAGATATTCACGGTATTTTTCCAAACGAAATACCACATCCAAAGTTTCAAGTTCGTAAACAGAATACTTCCGCTTGGCAGGGGTAAGGGTACGTGAACTATACCCAATAGCCCTTCGCCCCATGGGAAAATCCTGGAGTAAAACGGCAGCCACCGACCCTCTACTAGTATTGGTCTGCAGGACAAACCTACGTGAAAAATCCGGGAAAGCCAACACCGGGGGATTCATAATTGCCTGTTTAAGGTCTTCAAAGGCCTGCTGCTGTTGATCGCCTCACCTAAACGGAATCCCTTTCCGCCGAAGATGGTTCAAGGGTTCCGCGCACGCCACAAAATCCGGAATAAACTTACTGAAAAAGTTTACCATACCTACATACCTAGCACCAGATCGATTGTTATCCTAGCAGGAGATACATGGCCTGAGAAGGAAATCTGCCCGGTAGCAAACTTACATTTTAAATATTAAAAGCAGAAGCATAATTAACAGTGAAGTATTCTTCATATTAAAGTTTGAATTTATGAGTCACTTGTTTACACTCAGTCTTCACTTACTTGTTGTTGTATAATTGAAACGTTTTCAAGATCATTCGATCTCATCCTCAGCTGTTTGGTGACTAAATGAACCTCCCTCTTCTTCCACTACTACGGAGCTCCGATCACTCTGCCATCTGGTGTTAGGGGCACTAAGTTTTAATACTTCATTTAATGCCGGGATTTCAAAATTTATAACTTTATCACGGTTTTTGTTTATGAATATTTTTTTCCCAAATATCCAATTCTATGGGTGTACTTAAAGATTTTAACAGTTTGTGGCCAATGTTGTGGTTTTCTGTCCAAAAACGTTGTGAAACTGCAGATTTTTCTGTTTGTTTCAACTTAATGTTCCTCTGGTGTTCTTTTTGCCTGGTTAACAAGTTTCTCTTAGTTTTTCCTATGTAGCTTTTTTCACAGGTTTCACAATTAATCTGATAAATTCCTGATTTCAAGTTGTTGGGGATTGTATTTTTCAGTGGTTTATTTAGCAGGTTCCTCAGACTGAATTTGTTTTGGGGTGCTAGTTTTAAGTTTAGTCTTTTGAAGATTCGTTCAAATTTTCTAAAAGCCCATGGATGGTAGGTGAATTTTCTATATTGCCAATTTGTGTTATTAAGTGGTGTGAGAGTGGTATTTTTTTATCTTATCTTCAGTTTTTCTTTCCTCTTCATCATGTTCCTTATGATGGCTGGGTTGAATCCATTTAATACCGCTATGTCTTTTATGTGTTGTTGTTCTTTCAAAAATTCATCCTTACTCAGTGGGACGTTGTATAGCCGGTGAATTAGACTTCTAAAGGCAGCTAGTTGATGTGAAACTGGGTTGTATTCATTTTTCTTTATGTAATTATGTGTGTGGGCTTCCTGTATATTCCAAAATCTACACCATGACGATTTCTAGTTATCTTGAGGTCCAAAAAGGGTAGGGTGTTGTCTCTTTCTACTTCCATAGTAAATTGGATGTGATTACCTTGCAGGTTTAGTAATTTTAGAGAACCTTCTCTAAGTTTTTCCGGAATGATAGCAAAAACATCATCAACATATCTCTGCCAAAATTTATAAATCTGTGGGAAGGCCTTTACTATATGTGTTTCAAAATAGCTCATGTATAGGTCTGCTAAAATAGGCGAAAGTGGGCTCCCCATTGCTAATCCTTTTGATTGTCTGTAGAATTTTTTGTTAAACATGAAGTAATTATTCCTTATGCATAAATCTGTAAGATTGATAATGTCATCTATTTCTCTGGGGTCCGTTGTAGTCTGGGTTAGCCATTTTTTGAGGAATGTAGGTATTTTTTCTACTGGAATGCTTGTAAAAAGTGCCTTAACGTGAAAAGAAACTAGTATGTGATTTTCCGGGATGTTGTATTTCTGTAGGTGATTTATTAATTCTAAGGAGTTTTTTATTCCCAAACTTTGAAATTTGTCATATGATTTTAATTTTCTTACTAACCATTTTGCAATGTGGTATGTAGGTGAATTGATGCCATTGATGATGGGTCTCATGCTGTTGTCCTGTTTGTGGATTTTTGGCAGACAGTACAACCTTGGTAGTGTGGGGTTGGAAGATTTTAAGTTGTATTTTTCAGATGTACTTAATGTTTTTGTAATTGATAAAGCTTTATTAACAGAAGTGATACTTTTGGATAATGGATTTTTTGGAATTTTTTCATATTCTGGACTGTCTAACATAAGGTTTACTTTCTGAATATAGTCTTCTGTCTCCATAATTACTAGAGAATTACCTTTGTCGGCTTTTAGGTATACCACAGGCTTCTTATTTAAATTTCTTATTGTTTTGTTGTAACTTTTATTGTATATTGGGGATAACTGCTTTATTATATCCAGACATTCAATTTTGGCTTTGGTTAAGTTTTCATTTTTTAGGTTATGTGTGGCTATTTCTATGTCATTTAGTCACCAAACAGCTGAGGATGAGATCGAATGATCTTGAAAACGTTTCAATTATACAAGTAAGTGAAGACTGAGTGAAAACAAGTGACTCATAAATTCTAACTTAAACTTACATTTCTTTGCGTAAGGTAAGACCGCACTTTCGAGCCTGTTAGAAACCTCCACCAAATGTTGGCAATGGGTCTCAAAGTCGGGGGAGTAGACAACTACGTTATCCAAAGAATGATACACGTATTTAAATTTAATGTCCGAAAATATTTGGTCTAGTAACCGCGACAGCACCTGTGCTCCTGTCGCAATTCCAAAGGGAATCCTTTGAAATTCATATAGTCTCCACGGAACAGAAAATGCAGTTAACAGCTTAGACGATTCAGATAAAGGGATCTGATAGTAGGCACTAAGTCCAAACTCGTAAATACTTTGGCACCCGTGAAATAATGCGCCGCGGAACTTAGATGCGGCATGGGTTGTGCCTCAATGCCGATAGTCCACCACTACCCTGAAAACGTCCTCGCCCTTAGGGACCAATAATACCGGACTACTATAATTAGGCATGGACGACCTGATCAACCCCTTCCGTAACATCTCATCGATCTTTTTACGAAGAATCGCCATCTTAGGAGGGGTAACACGATAGGGTGGTAACTTCACAAGGGTGCCATCTATTAATTGGATATCATACTCCACCAAATTTGTTACTCCTAAACCGTCGGCGAATAACGACCCGTGGTTTGCACATAGTTGGTCGAGCAAACGGCTCTGCTCTTCAGTCAAATGGGAGAAAACTTTACTTACGTTGCAAACCTGAGGGTGGAACCCTCCGCCTTCCTCTAAAGGTTCGACATTAGTTAAATGGTCGCTAATAAATGGGACTCGCACAGGAGCAAACGCGAAGGTAATCTCCCCATCCCGAAAATCAATCCTTAGGCCGACTCTAGACAAAGTCCGAGCCCAAGATCAGTCCAAATGGCAAGTCCGGCAGAAGATAAAAAGTGTTTCCACGTAAAATGCGGAAAACGCACGGTTAACTGAACCTTAACACTCACCTGAAATTTATGGTCATTTACCGACACGCACCCGAACCTCAACTGCTGCGGTTTACTTGAGAATTTAGTAAGGTAGGGATAATAAAATCCCTCGTGTACCAATGAGCAGGAGCTTCCAGAGTCCAAGAGAGCGGTTAACTGCCGCTTTCCTACAGTCACCTGAACTGCCGGTTTCAAATTAAAGGGCTTGGCGACTATCCGACGGAATCTCTGGCAACAGGCAGAAATCCCGCTGGTGGCTAGTTGTCAAATCCTGACGCATTTGCACGTTTACGCGCACAGGTGGTGAAGCACCAACACGCCCCCTCACTACCGGGCACTGTCTAACTAAATGTTCACGCGAACCACACCTGAAACATGGTCCTAGCGAGCGAAAATTATCCTGAGCTGGATTTGCCCAGTTATTCTGCCGCGGCTCAAATTGAAACCGCAGAGGCACTTGTAATGGCTCGTAGCTTCATGCAGCGTCTGACGCCTCATACTCTGCCAAACTCGGTAAAAGCCCCTCCATGTCTTTAAACGTAGTGGGACGAGGTCTAAATAACAAAACAGACCGTACTGCCGGCTTCAACCCCGTAATCATAATATCACAGATCTGCCCCTCAGTATCCGGCAATCGCAACACACGCGCATATAGCTTAAACCTGCTCATATATTCGGAAAAGGACTCTCCCAACCCCTGGAGTTTCAAAACATGATCTTGAGTTAATACATGTAACACCCGACGAGGTATGAAACATTCCAACACACTATCATGCAACTCTGTCACTCGTTCTACACTCCCCTTAACACGCCCAATTATACCGCGCACCGCATCTCCCCCTTTTGACATAACCACACCAAGCAGTTGTAGATCGGGAACCTGGCATATCTCAGCATAATCGTTGGCTCTTACTAGAAACTTAAGGAATTCAAGAGCAGTAGAAACTTCACAAACCTTAAAGCTTTCGTATGACTCGACCAACTGTTGTAATGGATGAAGTAATTTTAACGGCTTAAAAGCCGAGACCTGAGCCGTCCCAGGTTGTGACCACACCCGACGCGGCTCGTTCACCTTGGGGTGCAAGCATTTCTAAATATCTCATAAACTGCCCCTCAGCTCGTCCAAACCAACTCCGAACTTAACCTGGAAGTTTTCAATTCGTTGCATAATGCAAAATCCTGGCAGTCAAACGCCTCACCTGGGCCTTGGAAAATCCCGAAACCGTACTCGAATCAGAAAACAATTAGTCAAATTCCAATCGCGCGGCCTCACATAATGACGGTGATTTCAATTACTAACAAATGTGTATCCGGCAAGATCACAAAATCGTTGTCTTTTGCACTACGAAGGGCATTTAACAGGGCAGGAACATTTGCTGACAATTCGCCACTTCCACCAATCCCCAGCTCAAATAGAATTTCATTTTTGCGCAAAAGCTGAAAGTCACTCGACATGGTTATACGAAATAATACCCAAAGCCCAATTTGACCGTCTCCACTTGACGATAAGATAACCACGCTCTGCTACCCAGAACTGTACCCGGAAGCTAAGGTACAATTATACAACTTACTTTGATAATTTAAAAGTTTTAACAAATATCTTATTCACACTGACAGCTTACTTGCACAATTACACTTAACTTAAACTTCCTCGAAAGCTTAACTTTGTACACATTATAACTTCAATCTAACACCTGCTCTTAAATGATTTTGAACTGCACCCAGGAGTTAAGACAACTCACCGTGCGCACGCTGTGAAAGGAGAGCCCCGACTATCTTGTCTCGTCAGCTCGGAGAGCTGTCCGAGAGATGAACCAAAGCAACCTTCACGCGCTCACACGGAGAAAAAGGGAAACAACTGAGGCACACGCCTCGAAAAGGAAAGGTGCAATCAGCACAATCCATACGCCGGCTGACGGCGCGCAGTGTCACTCGAGGAATGGTGGTGATGGTGCCGACGTGCCCCTCTCCACGACGGCCCTTAGTCGTTTTCCGGCTGCTCTCCCTGGCGTGGGCAGTCTCTCTCCAGGTGTCCCGGCTCTCCACAACCTCAACACACGGCACTTGGTCTTGGTCGGCGTCCCTGGGCTGGCTTTCGGTCGGCGCCGAGTATGAGGCGCTGGCGTATCTCGGTCTAGTACCCCGTCAACGAATGTGTAGGCAGCCTCTCGGGATAGGAACTCGGGTGGAAGGTCGACTAAGGCTTTGCTGGCCAGCTGCTCGATTGTAAGGGCGAACTCCTGCAGCGGCTCCCCTGGCTGCTGTGATCTTGATTTCAGCTGGCTGTGGTAGGCTGCAGCTAGGCAGTGTCGCAGTGTGTCGCATCCCGGCACGTCGATCTTTAAGTCCTTCAACCTCCTGCCGACGATGTCCTCTACCGTGGCGTTCAGGGACCATGTGTTTGTGTCCACCTTTCCCTCCAGGTTAACGCGTTTCGCCAGTTCTTAGAGGAATTTGGCGTTATTGTCGGCCTTTCCCTCTAGGTCGTTAATGGGTCCGTCCACTTGACCCATCCGTTTGGCCAGCTCCGCGACGTCATCCCTCACGCCGGTCAACTGCTGTTCAAATTTTTCGGTGAGGGCATCGTTCGCAGCCTTCATTTTAGATAGTTCGGTCTTCATTTCCGTGGTCCCTTCGGCCATCTTCGCGGTCAGATTGTGATTTGTCGTCTCCAACTTCGCGGCCAGCTTGCTATTTGCCGCCTCCGTCTTCGTTGTTAATTCGGTCACTTTTTCTTCCATCTTCTCGGTGAGGTATCGTTAGCCGTCTTCATTTCTTTCAGTTCAGCGGCCAAATTATTTGCCGCTTCTGTTTTCCCAGCGAGTTTGTCATTCGCTGTTCTCATTTCTTTCAGGTCTTCTAGAATTTTTGAAAATGTAGCGTCCATCTTCGTATGTCGCACTCCTGACACCAACTGTGACTGTGGGTTCGTAGAATTAAAAGTCCAATTTGCAGAAAGTCAAAATGTTCTTTATTTCCGTAGAAATACACTCTGGTCGATGCTTACCGTAGAAGAATTACGTCAAATACAGAGTTACAATCTACCAAGGTCGTTGACCACAACAAAGAGTTCACACACCAGTTTCAATTACAACTATGTTTACGACCCCACTCTGTTTACGACTGCTCGTTGGCGTGTCAGGATCTCTTAAATATACCTGAATTGATAATTTTAGACTGTTCTCAAACAAACAAGAAACAGATTGTCCTCTAGTCACTAGAATGTTCCATTTATCCCTTTGTTTCCGCAGAACTTTTTATCTCCGCGCTATGTTTATCTGCTTAGGTAAGCTCTTTATCTCCATGATACACTTATCCGTCCGTTATGTCTCCGTGCCAAACCTTTGTGCGCGTCGCCGCAACAATATCAGAAGCGGTGTTGATAGATAACCAACATTTTTTTGCAATTTTCCCTATTCGCTGCATACAGAATACTCTCAAATGTTCTGTGGAAATTCCCAACTTCAATATAAGTGACCATAGAAAGTCTCAGGTCATACATTCTGCATCTAGTGCAACAGTATAAAGTTGGGGCACCAATGCAGAATCTAGAAGACAACTGCCAACTTAACAGGAGACACCTAAAGCTGGTTAAAGGCACATTATGACCATCTGATGGCAAATATCAGATTTCCAGAAGGGTGTCCTCGTATGGCTCTATCATCCCATGAGAACAGAAGGGAGGTTACAAAGCTGCAATGCTCCTGGGACAGCTTGTATAAAGTTATCTTTTGCATCAACAATATCAACATTCGGTGTCGACCTTAGGGAGAACTGATGGTGGCTCAACTTGACTGCATTACAGCACATTGCAGATTTATGTCACAATGGCTCTGGCTCAAGATATGGGACATTGAAACTGGACAGCTGGAGAATAAAACGGAGATAAATAGAACTTTCACTCAATATAACCAACAGAAGTGCTACTGACATATGCCTTCTCCCTGCATATACAATATTCTTGTGTGGAAATTTCCAACGTGTGTATAACATAATACAGAAATCATTAAATTATAGATGAGACATATTTAATACACATCTGCTTCACTTACGTACCTATATTGAGGGCATGTTTTGCGAACCATCGTTCGCATCGTCGGCTCTTATGCGACTAAAGCTTGATCCAGTGGTGTGGGTAGTTCTGGAGTAGCTGCTGACATCTGTTGATTTTGTGATGAATTTAAATGTGGGGTTGTCTTCTGGCGGGATTTCAAAGTTCATTAGTAGGTTTTTATGGTTTTCTAAGTATATTCTCTCCCATACGATGAGTTCACTATGTTCTTGTACATATTTTGGTAATTTGGTGCTATCTTCAATTTCATGATTTTCCAGACAAGAAATGAGCTGCTATTGTGGACTTATCAATATTTTTGTATCTTAAGTGCCTAAAATGTTCTTTCTTTCTAGTGCCTATGTTTCTTTTTGTCCTCCCTATGTAAATTTTGTCACACTCTTTACACTTAATCTTGTAAATGTGTGACTTTTCTTCTGGTTTTATCTTATCAGTTAAGTAGGTTTTTAATGTTGTAATTGTGTTTTGGTGTCAATGTTATATTGTATATCTTGAATAATTTTTGGAACTTTTTTGTGGCCCAGGGGTGGTAAGTAAATTTAGCAAATCTAATCTCTTGTTTTATTGGTGAAAGAGCTGTGATCTGTTTTAATCTTTTTTGAAGTTTGAAAGATTTTAGCTTTTTATCTACAAGGCTTTTTCCATATAAATGGATATGGGATTAAGTGTAAAGACTGTGAAAAAATTTACATAGGGAGGACAAAAAGAAACATAGGCAACAGAAAGAAAGAACATTTTGGGCACTTAAGATACAAAAATATTGATAAATCCGCAATAGCAGCTCATTTCTGGTCTGAAAATCATGAAATTGAAGATAGCACCAAATTACTAAAATACATACAAAATCATAGTGAACTCGTCATATGGGAGAGAATATACATAGAAAAACATAAAAACCAACTAATGAACTTTGAAATCCTGCCAGAAGACAACCCCACATTTAAATTCATCACAAAATCAACAGATGGCAGCAGCAACTCCAGAACTACGCAAACCACAGGATCAAGCTTTAGTTGCAAAAGAGCCAACGATGCGAACGATGGTTCGTGAAACATGTCCTCAATGTAGGTACGTAAGTAAAGCCAATATGTATTAAATACGACTCATCTATAATTTAATAATTATTTCGCTTCACTGTGGTGTTCCAATACAGTTAAATTTCGGTATATTACAGCAAATTTTGAGTCATGCAGTCTGTGCTATGTGTAATGGAATGTTGGGTTGCCAAAGGTCAATCTGGAAGACAACTGATATCTGACACATGAAACGGTTAAGTGACAGGATGAAGGCATGCTATGACCGTCTGGCAAAGTGAAGATTCCAGGGGTGTCTTTGTATGTGTCCCTGAGGATAGATGGGAAGTCACCAAAGCTGTAATGTTCCTGGGATGGCCTGTATAAGGTACTTACTTGCATCAACAATACTGCATTTGGAGTCAACATTTTTTTCCCATACGGAAAAATATATAGGATTAACATGTTTTACTAAAGCTGTCTCCAAGTTAATGTCATGTCTTGTATTAATAAGAAAAAAAAATCAGCAGTTGTTTTTTATGATTTGAATACCAGACATGATGTTAACTTGAAGACAGCTTTAATAAAACTTGTTAATCATCCCATAGATGTATCTATATAGGAAAAAATCTTCATTGAAAAATGAATTTCAAAACTCCAGCACCGGACATCTTTGAAAAATACAGTATGCCATCTACCGACATGGAGGAAAGCACTACAATTTGCCCTAGTCAGGAATCAGCTGATGATGTGAGCAACAGCTCTTGAAACATGTCCTGTGAACAACAGTGTGAGTGAAGTGTATATTACCACCTGCTGAAATACTTAGCCCATGGTTTAACAATCTATCCCTACAACTTTTAGACTCAAGTTGCACTTGCCCAATAATTTTGGAGACATCTGAAAATTATTATATAAGACACTTACACAAAGAGATAAGCTCTTGGGACACTATAAAGAACAAAAATAAAAAAAAGTAATAAAAACACTAATAAAACATTATGCAAAAGCTTGTTAAACAACAAGAAATACACAGAAGGAAGCTGCATTTGAACCACAAATGACAACTTTTTAGCTAAGAAATAGGGTGTCATAACCTGTTGCATAACTTTAATGAACCTTTAACTTAATCTCAGAAACTATTTGTAGTTGGTTTATTAATACTCGTCACTTACTTGTTTATTTATGAGAGACTAGTTTCAAAGGCATTCGCCTCCATTTTCAATCTCTTTCCAACTGGCATCTGTTGTCTGCTCTCTCTGGTGGTGGAACTATAAACTTCTTTGTCAAATTAACTACTGGTGGGATTTCAAAGTTCATTACGCGATCCTTATTTTTCCATATGAATATGTTCTCCCATGTTGTCAATTTATTTTGGTTTATCACTCCTTTTAATAATTTTGGATTTGGATCAATGTCATGGTTTTCATTCCAAAAGTGAAATGCTACTGCTGACTTATCTTCTTGTTTCAATCTGATGTTTCTAAAGTGCTCTTTGACTCTGGTTTTTAGATTTAATAAACCAACTACAAATAGTTTCTGAAATTAATTTTGACGTCACTGTTACTAAATTCCTCCAAACACATAAAAGCTTTAACTTATTATTTTTATAATAATTTGCAGAAACACAAAATATAATCATCCAAATTTGATTACCATTAATTCAGTAGTTGTTTAATCAGAAGTTATAGTAGCATCATATGTCAGTTTACGTAGCTTCCAAATGAGATTCCAGGATGCTTAGAAATATTAAAATTTATCTGTTACCTACAGAAACTTACACAAATAGGATTAAAGTCATTCATTACCTGGTGTGTCTGCCTCAGTAGCATAGATGGTAGAATGTTGGCCTCTTGTTCAAGAGATCCTGAGTTTGAATCTGCGTCAGGATGAGATACCTGGATGAGTTTTTTTGGGGGTTTTCCTTATCCTGAAAGACTATTGTCAGATAACTCTAAGTTCTATGGATCCAGGGCTCATTTGAGCATCATTTCGCCCATTTCATTCATCGTCCGATATAACTTAATGTTGGGCGACTTAAATTTAAAAAAAAAAAAAAAAAAAAAAAAAAATTACCTGGTATTGCCTCTGGTTTGATGATTTATCCCTACAACATTTAGCCCTAGGCTGCAGAGTAGCCTTATATTCCTTTGGAGGCATTTAGAAAATATGTATAAAACACTTAAAGAGAAATTATATGCATATTGTGACTTTGTGGGTTCGTATAATTAAGTCTAGTTTGCAGAAATTTAAAATGCTCTTTATTTCAGTAGAAACACTTTGGTCAACCCTTACAAGCTCTAAAAATGACGTGTCATACACACAGTAGTCTCTGCTTCGCCACACATAAACAAACCAAAGAATTCACCTGTGGCACACTTCAAAAAGTGCGTGCACACAATTAACAGCTCCACTCGCAACTGCAGTACAGTTCAAATGTTCACACACTGCACACTGCAACTCCATTCACTGATTGACAGCTCTCACTGCATGACTGGGCTATCACGTCACGTCACATCACGTCACGTCACGTCACGTCACGTCACGTCACGTCACGTCACGTCACGTCACGTCACGTCACGTCACGTCACGTCACGTACTGACAGGCTGTGATAAGCCCGAAGACTGTTGCTGCATGCCCACCCAGGATTGGGTTTTACTGCAGGTAGGATTTTCTTTCTTAGGGTAGTTAAGGATGGGCTTTTTGTATTAGAATGGTTGTAAGACTTGAGGCAGAATATTACTCCTCTAAGGAGGACAGGATGCTTGCCTGATGCACCCTGGCAATGTAGTAGATTTTTTTTTTATTTTATTTTGGATAATTTTGAGGCCAAACAACTCTTGGTTAGATTATGGGAGCTCAGCTTTTGCTGCTGCTGGATTTGCTCCGTGGTTACCTCGGATGCCCTCAAGCTATGCAGGGGACCTGCAAAAACTGGATTTCCGATTAGCTGTGACACTTTTTATAACCGAACCATCGTTTCTCGAAAGTTGGCGAAGCCACACGAAAGCTACCGAACTAGCTCGATCTTTCGTAATGTAGCAAGAACACCATGGAAGTGTCTCTGACTCTTTCTCCCTCTGATGCTCTCTCTGGACGTGGCTTGGACACTATCTGTCTCTTTCACTCCCTGCTTCTCTCTCTCTGTGTTCGCTTACGAGCAGTAAAACAATGCCTTGTGACAATATTATAAAATAAAAATACAGAGAAAACACTAAGCAAAAGCACTGCTGAAAACAACAAGAACCAAAATTTGTATTAATGATTTCTCATCAATACAGCTCAGTGACTTCGACGCTGTCACATTCAGGTTATCTTGTCATTATTTGTAAAGAAAATCTCACTGGGAAGAATGATAAAAGTTTAAGCAACATCAATGCTCTTAGTAACCAACATACCCAAAGTACTAAGAAAACTTATGAAGTTCAAAAAGAAAGAAAGACCAAATTTAATTGTATTACTACTTCATGATCAATGTCAGATAAATGATGAATGAATATTTCATGAACTCACTGTTCTTTTGTTATTTTGTAAGGCTGTGAAAACGTCAGTTATTATGTTACCAAAGTTTGATTTACAATGTTTATTGGTGCAAGTTTTTGTAAGCATCACATTAGATTAAATAATGAATTGTGTAGAACGGAGTGGAATTTTAAATTCTAAGCTAGGCAGTAATTTTTTCCTTCTGTCAAAGTTTATAGTGCCAAGTTTGATCAAAATCAATGTAATTGCAAAGAAACCCATAAGGAATACTAGCATGCATATATAGAGATGCAACACTAGAAGTGACAAAAATCAGTTCTGCCCAGTTGGAGGAGGGAAATACACATGTAATATTAAAATATAGAATACTATCAACTCATATGCAGGAAAATTACCAGTTATGCTGGAACATGTATTTTACACCTCTTAATTTATCTTTTTTTTAACAAAATCAGCAAGTTTTGTTTGATGCAGTGATGCATATGTTTGCTAAGAGGCAGACGGTATCACTACATTCCCCCTTTCCTCCCCACATGCAGTGTGTCATTTCAACCAGCAGAATTATATGAGCTGATAAAACAGACAACGGCCAAGAATGGTGGCATCATTCATTACTTTCCTGGAATGCAGTGGCCAGCATCAACGAACAGGGTGGTGGTGAAAATTATACTGCAGAATACTTTTATTTCAACTTCCGAAATACAAAACTATAGTAGTTAATTATTTTATTTCTTTAATGGGAACATACTTTTACGTGCAACTAACCATGTTGGTGTTGCTGCAATTATGGCCACAGGACCCAGAGCTGTGACGCACCACCTAGGTACCATTACTGCGGTCACAGTGCCTCACTTCACACTGCAGAATGCACGACCTTCGCCATCGTCGCCAGTACTGAGCCACCTGCAATAGGTCAGACCATTACAAAGGCCAGGCATGGTGCCCACTATACCCCAGAGTGGGACCCCGCCGTCCGAACATCACAACCACAGCTAGGGAAGCGACCATAGCAACAACACCACCAGCGCTGTCATCACCTTGGTAACAGCCAAGCACTACTCAGCAGCAACTATCTCAACAGCCATCACCCATTAACATCAACCTGGAGCAGCTCAAGAGTGAAACCTGTGGTCTAGGCGAGGCCATTCAGGTTCTCCGTTCAGAGATACTGGTTGTAGCGAACAAACTAATTACCCTGGAGGAACTCCAAAGAGAGCTCCTGGCTTCATGCCCAGCTCAGTAGTGTAGATGGTAGCATGTCTGCCTCACATTCAAGAGGTCCAAGTTCGAATTTCGGTCACGGTGAGTTACCCGGATAAGGGATTTTCCAGGGTTTTCCCTTAACCTTGAAGATGAATGTTGGGTAACAGTAAGCTCCACGGACCCTGGACTCATTTGAGCATCCTATCACCCAATTCATTAACCGTGCGATATGACTTAACGTTGGAGGACAAATTACAAAAAAAGAGGGAGCACGACTTCTCCGTCAAATTACACGACACAAATAAGCTAGTGCTCCGGACAGCCCTCCAGACGATGTTCAACGGAGCCAACACCAGAGGTCATCACCATACGGTGAAGAGGCCAGACAACCATCAATTCCCTTACCATTAATCCTCAAATCACTTCCTAACACTACCACACACCACTCCCTGACATATCACCCAGAATCACCTTACACATTCACTCCTAATATGGAAGGGCGTAAGCAGGGCCTTAGTCATGCTTGTGTCCTGCCACCTTCCTCACCTTGGACCAGGCTTCTGCCTGGGCAATATATCCCTTCCTTTGAATCTGCAGGTGCTTACAGCATTACTGCCTCAGCATCTCTCCTGAATATTCACCGATGGAGGTTTTTTAGTGGGTAGGGCTGGCGGTTCAATCCGCCAGAGGAGTCCCTCACTCCAATCCCAGGTTTAGTGCATAACATGCATTTTTCCTCCACTTGGGAAAAAAAGAAAAAATGCATTAAATCCATTTCTGTGGTATTTCGGACTGCACTATTTTGGGCTTCTACTATATAAAAAAATGTCCTATATATATATATATATATATATAAAGTACATTTTCATTTACATTTGTTTTGCATGAAAATAAGGAAGAGGAAAAGAAAAACACAGATGGTAGATGGGTATTTGGAAAATTTTGTCCATTTTGGTAAAGTAACACATCACTATGATATAACATTTCAACTTTATAGTATTTGTGCAACTGAAATTACCTTGGAGGCTTGCTGGACAATATAAAAATCCAACAAAGGGGAATGAAGTTGCCAATCAAAGCCAAGAAAGAAAATCAGCATCTTAAGAATATCTATGGTTCAAGACTTGGCTATGACGTTTTCAACTTAAGAACACATATTTTTATTTGCAGTGAACTTATATGCAGATGATGAAGCAGATGCCACAGAAGATACATTAGAGAGCAAAGTTTGTTGTGTGAGGTCACTTTCACAGGAGAAACTGAAGAAAGAAAAAATTTAAACATAACAATGAATAAAAGTAAGAAACTAAAGCTATTGTCAGTGAAGTAAACATAATTCAATAAATTATAATAATTAGTAACTAAAATTCAGCTAAATAAATTAGAAATAAATTCTTCATTGTAACTATAATCATAATTACTCTGATATATTATTGCACTTTGAAAAAAAATGACAATGTAAGACTATTTCTAGATATATATATATAAGGTGTTCCACAGTGTGTGCTATAAACGATTACTTGTAATACTGCAATAATATGGATTAAGGAGTCAATTGCTAGTTTTAATAGGTTATCTAATAGCATGTAAACAATATACAGAAACTGTATTTAAAATGAGTAATACTGTAAAAAAAAGGCTTCAATAATATGATGATGTAAATTGGGAATACTATAAGGATCTGTGCGCTGTACATACTGTACATAAATGACAGGCCTAAAACAAATGCGTATGCTGATGTTAGGTCATCAATCTTTTGGGATAAATTATAAATTGGTCTACATAATAATATAAAAGAACAGTCAATTTTATCAGTAGGACATTTTAAGGAAAATAATTCTAAAGTTAGTATAAGAAAAAGTAAAGAAAAGTTACTTGACCATAGAAATAGTGATAAAAACATTAATTTGACTGCCAATAATGAAGCAAAGAGCAAGTAAAAGATATAAAACTTTGAAGGTTACAACTGGATAATAATCTTAAATTCTGTATTCAGGCCAATGAATATATGAAAAATTACCTTAGCAGTGTATGTTGTAAGGAAATTATCCAAATATTTGATTGCTTATGTTATGAAACTTAAATATTATGGATTGATACATAGCCATATTACTTAAAGAACTCAGAATGTGAGAATATTGTCCAATTGAACAGAATACTTTCTTCAAGAAATGAACTTTAGAATTATATATATAAAACAGGAAGGAAAGACTCATGCAAAAATATTTTTCAAACTCAAAATACAGGTTACACAAATAAAAATATTTGTTAATGAATATGTTATCTCAAGAAGTTGATGTTTATACTTCTTTCTTCTTTTTAAAATCGATTTCGAATGCACATTGCATCATTCATCCTCAGTTTATTCCAAACAAACTCCGTTGTTAAGGAAATCTCGGTTACCATGTTTTTTCTTTTGTTATGTTATGTTTCCAGCATTACCAACATCTGAAGACGAAACAAACCTAAAAACAGAATTAATTGCCGGTATGTCAAAATTCACTACGCGATGTTTATTTTTTAAAATAAATATTTTTTCCCACACTATTAAATCTATGGGAACATTTAATTGTCTTAATAATTTAACTTTGGGATTTATTTCATGGTTAAATGACCAAAAATGATCTGCTACGGCCGATTTATCAATTTGTTTATATATAATGTTACGAAAACATTCTGTCTTTCTGGTTTCCAAACTACGTTTCGTCTTTCCAATATAAACCTGATCACAATCTAAACAATTAAGTTCATAAATACCAGATTTTTTTATTATTAGAAATTTTATCTTTTTTAGAAAATTGTAATAAATTTTTAATACTATATTTATTTTGAGGAACTAAAGTTATACCAACTTCTTTAGAAGTTTTTGAAAATGTTTATTAACCCAAGGCTGGTAAGTAAACTTTTTAAAATTATAATCATCTTCTATTTTTTTAAGAGTAGAAATATCATTAACAGTTTTCAGATATTTAAATTTTTCAATCTTCTTTTGTATAAAATCTTTATTAAAACCATTAATTAAAGCAGCATTAATATGCTTATATTCTTTATTAAATTCTTCTTTATTCAGGGGTATATTTATTAATCTATAAATGAAACTATTAAAAACAGCAAATATATGTGAAAAAGGGGTAAAACTTTTTATTTTTTATTTAATTATCAATATTAGTAGATTTCCTATAAATACCAAAATCTAATTTGTTATTATTTCTTATTATTTTCAAATCTAGGAAAGGATGAAATCCATTAATTTCAGTCCCTAAGCTCTATGGACCCTGGGCTCATTTAAGCATCATTTCACCCATTCCATTCATCGTCCGATATGACTTAAAGTCCGAGGATGTAAAATTACAAAAAAACATTAATTTCAGTTTCTAATGTGCAATTTTATAGCTTTAACTTGTAAATTTAGTAATTTTAAAGCATCATTAATTTGTTTTTCAGGAACAATACTTCCTTGTCTGCTGTTGGAGTAAACATTCACCTGGACAGTAAAAGCATAGTTTTGGAGAAGCTCATTGTTGGACATTGTCATTCCTGAAGTTACAGACAACAATCATCTAAAGCAAATATGTCAATTGCCATATTTGTTCACCTAGTAAGATAAAACTACTTTCTTTTAAACAGCACATTTACCACCCAATGCTAATAATCATAAGTTTTTTTGATATTACAAAAAAATTGGTGGGTGGTGAATATTTTCTGACTTGATTTTTGGATTTGCTGCAATGCACCAGCCACCTTCCGACGCCTAATGGAGTCAGTGATGAGAGGGTTGACTTATGACGCCTGCCTGCTATATCTGGACATCATCATCGGCAAGACCTTTGAAGAACATCTCGTAAACCTGGGCAAGGTGTTGCAGAGACTGCAGGCGACCAGGACTGAGGAGGGAGCAGCTGGCGGACTCAGACTTGGGGCCACTCTTGAGAGAAGTGGAGGCAGGGACAAGACCGACCTGGGAGGACATCGCACCGAGGAGTGCCACATACAAGTCGTACAGGGCCCAATGGGATTCACTGAAGACAAGAGAGGGCGTGCTGTTCCGGGTTGAGCCCAGAGGTTCTACTCCCATTAGTCCTGAACCAGTAGGAACTGGACCCGGGCCTCTTTCAACCAGGGAGTTATCCGAGCTGTCCCAAAGGGCGCTCGGCGTCCTCCGTGGGGCTTTCCGTAGGGCAAGACCTGGTTACCTAACAAGCCCCCCCATCTGGTCCAATGGACTCACGACGGGATGGAAGTGGATACGCCACTTACGCGCGCCAACACCAAAGGTGAAGACTACCGATATGACCTCGGTGGGGCCGCCAGGTGATCTAGCACACCTTCTACTAGATTTGCAGGCTAGTACCCGGGAGAATTAATGGCTTCCCTCAACCCCGTCCAAAGACGTACCCGATTCCCACGGGTATCGGGAACACACTGCCCCCTCGAAGCCATCCCAATCCGAACAACTCCCGAAGGAGGGGCTCAGATGTTCGGCCCGAGGTTCCTCTAGTAATGTCAGAGGTACCACGAGTGCTAAGGGTCCGCAGCGCCCGCACTTTGGCAGCTGAAGGGGACGGATCCCCTCCCCTACGGGAGCTGTTCCGGGTATGGGAATCGCCTGATGGGTAGACGCAGAGGGAGCAGTTGGTAGTTCCCCGAAGTAAGGTCCCGGAAGTCTTGGAGGAAATGTACGCCAGTACTTCAGGACACCTGGGAGTAAACCGGGCGATCGACAAATTTCGGCAGCGCTACTACTGGCTGAGGCTCCGAGCAGATGCTGAGAGATGGTGCCGTCAATTTCACGTGTGCGCGGCAAGTCGGCTAGGAGCCGAGGTCGCATGCAGCAGTACAACGTCGGAGCGCCATTCGAAAGGATCGCCGTTGACAAAGCTGGACCATTCCCAGTTTCCAACCGAGGCAACAAGTACCTGATAGTGGTTGTGGACTACTTCACCAAGTGGCCGGAGGTGTATGCCGTTCCGAACCAGGAGGCGAAGACAGTCACGGACTGCCTTGTGGAGCAAGTGTTCTGCCGATTTGGGGTGCCGTTAGAGCTTCACAGCGACCAGGGCACCAATTTTGAATCTAACCTGATGAAGGAGGCACTAGAAAGACTTGGGGTAAACAAGACCCGCACAACACCCCTACATCCACAGTCGGACGACATGGTGGAGAGATACCTGAGGAAGGTCTTGGCCAGCCATCAGCGAGACTGGGACGTCAAGGTGTCACTGTTCTTGCTGGCCTACCGCTCGTCTACGCACGCCACTGGCATGACGCCAGCCAGCTTAATGTTCGGCCGAGAGTTACGAATCCCCTGTGATCTGCTTTTGGAAGCAATGTAGTCTTCAATTTTGTTTGAGAAACTGACGCATGTTTTTAATCCATTATTTAAAAGAACCAATTCTTTTTTGGAGATATCAACATTTCAACACAAGTTCTACCAGTATCCAAACAAAATTCAGTAAAAAGCCAATGTGAAAATATTTTAGAGGAAATAAAAAACAGATCCTTTCAGAAGAGAAAACATAATACTATCCATTCTTTGAAACAGAAAAACGTTATATATACAAAGGCAGACAAAGGTAACAAGATAGTCATAATGGAAAAATCAGATTATATTGATAAAATGGAAGAAATGCTAACTGACAATGAATATGAAATCATTAACAAAAATCCTCTAAAAACTTGCATAGTCATTTGAAAAAACAATAGCAAAATCAAGCATAATACCAAACAAATATACAGTTAAACCAGATAACCCAACCTTACCTAGACTTTATGGCTTACCCAAAATACACAAACCATCCATAACAATGAGACCTATAGTTAGCAGTATAAATTCACCAACATACGAACTTGCAAAGTGGCTAATAAACAAATTCAACTCATTTCCAAAATTCGACAGACTAAGTATCAAAAACACCTATGAACTTATAGAACACATTAAGGATACTGAACTAAAAGAAGAGGATACACTAGTCTCGTTTGATGTTAAATCACTGTTTCCCAGCATACCAGTTAATTAACTCCCACCGTTGATATAAAAATGGCTCAAATCACTTGGAATGGCATCACCTGAAATTTCAGACTACATCAAAGTAACCAAATTATGCATAGAACAAACTTTCTTCCAGTTTCAAACAAAATATTTCCACCAAACTTCAGGGTTAGCAATGTGCAACCCCCTATCACCCTTCCTGGCCGAACTGTACACGAGTGCATTAGAAATAAGGATCACCAAAGGTTTCCCTTGGATGTTCAGACACTGGCAACGATATGTAGATGACATCTTTGCAATAGTACCAAAAAAACACATCAGTGATGCACTAAAACTTTTAAATATCCAAGAAAAAAGCATCAAGTTCACTTTAGAAATAGAAAAGGCGAGTATTTACCATTTTTGGATCTAAAAATAATGCGGAATAAAAACAGACTAAACTTTGGCATTTACAGAAAACCAACACAGACAGACAACTACATAAAAGCTAATGGCTACAACCCAAGATCCCACAAACAGGCAATCTTCAATAGTTTAGCACACAGACTGGTAAACATTCCTCTCACAGCAGAAGAATACAAAACAGAATACAACAAAATAATTGAAATAGCACAAAAAAATAACTTTCCCAAATCATTAGTAGACAAAAAAGTGAACTTAGCAAAAAAGAAGCTAATAAGGGAAACCATAACCCTTTCAGCTACAGCAACTAATATGATTTTCAAAAAATTCACTTATCATCCATGAGCCTTTGATAAATTCAAAAAAGTCTTCAAAAAACAAAACATTCAACTAGCACCAGTCAACCATTTCTCCTTAAAAAACCTAATTTGCTCAAACATCAAACATGCCATTCCTTCTAACAAAAAATCTGGTATATATCAAATTGAATGCAGTGACTGTAGTCAAATTTATATTGGAAAAACAAAAAGAAATTTAGAAACAAGAGCAAAGGAACACTTTAGAAACATAAAATATAAACAATTAGAAAAATCAGCAGTTGTCACACATTTTTGCGAAAAAAAACCACAACATAAACCCAGAACCAAAACTACTAAAACATACATCAGGAAAACAAGAACTATCCACATGGGAACAAATCTTCATTTCAAAAAATAGGAACAAAGTATTCAATTTCGACATCCCCCAGAAAGATTTGTTCAGCAAGTTCCTTGAACCGCCACCAGAGGAGAACTATGACAAAATATCGTCAACTACACAACTGAGAACCAGCCGATGGCCGGCTGAGGATAGAGGCAAAGTCTCTGAAACATGTTCCAGAAAAATTAAAAAGTAAGTGTTGTCTAGTGTCTTTATCGACTCCCTTTAAATTTAATTTATCACAACACTGTTTCAACACTTCCAAGAAAGGTATTGAATTAATGTTTGAACTGTTAAATGGAACAACTATGAGCCAGTTCAAGGTCTGCCGTTCCAGTAATCTGGACCTCTGCTATGCCTGTAAGTGTTGTAGGGCCAAACCAGCTTATACCAGTTTTACCAACGTTAGATATGAAGTGCGCAGCCTGGGCCAGCCTTCTCATATTTCATCTCTTTCCGCTCCCTCTCCATATTCTTCTTCACATAATCTGCCATTTCCCTCTCCTATTCTTGCATTCAAATCTCTCAGTATTATAAATTCTATATCTATAAACTTCCTTTTCAATTCGTCCATATCTTCCTCTAGATCATCATATAATCTGGGATTATGAAAAGTTGATGCATCTGGAGAGTTATGTGCTACCGCTAGCAATACTCTCGTGTAAATTTTTCCTATTTGCTTAGCCACAACACTTTCTTCTTAATTTCATAATGTCCGTAGTCACTTCTAGATCTTTCCTAATCAGAATTCCTATTCCTCCTGATGTCCTGCCTTTATCATTATTTTTGCTTGCTTTCTTTCCTATGAATTTAAACTTCTCTAACTTTATATTTACATTCTTTTCAAGCCGAATTTCCACTACTCCTAATGTCCATGTTCTTTACTTTTGTTTGTAGTTCCTCTGTGATTAGCTTGTTTTTTAACCCCCCTCCTACATTCCAAAACATCAGCTTTAATCCTGTTCCCTACTTATGTTTCTGTTTTGTTAATGAGAACCTACCTAAATTTGGTCCTGACTTTAATCTTCTTGGAGAAATACTCCCTATGTGTGTTACCTCCTCCCTCAAATCACCTTTCCATACTCTGTCTTCAAAAACTTTTGTTCCTTTTTAATCCCTCTGTTATTTCACATGCCTCCTCCATCCTTCTCTCAGAAATTTTTTCACCTCTTCTGGCACCACTGAATCTGCCCTCACCTGTTACACATACTTGCCGCATCCTCCTTCCCACTTCTTCTCTTTCCTTCACTTGTGCTCCTGCCTCCCGCTATCAACTGCATACTTTTCATTTCTGCCATCAAAGTCTCTTCATCACCACCTTCACCTTCATCACCATCACCACCTTCACCTTCATCACCATCACCACCTTCACCTTCATCACCATCACCACCTTCACCTTCATCACCATCACCACCTTCACCTTCATCACCATCACCACCTTCACCTTCATCACCATCACCACCTTCACCTTCATCACCATCACCACCTTCACCACCTTCACCTTCACCACCTTCACCTTCATCACCATCACCATCTTTCTTCTTCTTCTTCTTCTTCTTCTTCTTCTTCTTCTTCTTCTTCTTCTTCTTCTTCTTCTTCTTCTTCTTCTTCTTCTTCTTCTTCTTCTTCTTCTTCTTCTTCTTCTTCTTCTTCTTCTTCTTCTTCTTCTTCTTCTTCTTCTTCTTCTCTTTCTTCTTCTTCTTCTGCTCCTCCTCCTCCTCCTCCTCCTCCTCCTCCTCCTCCTCCTCCTCCTCCATCTGCTCTGCCCACACCGTTCTCTTCCCCTCTTGACTACCTGACCATTGGAACGTGACACGTGCAAATTTTTCCTCCCTTCGAATTCACATCTGCCACTATGTTCATTGACCTGGTTGTATCTTCTCTCGTATGCCGATGCATGCTAATTTTTTCTTGTTAATTGCTCATGACACTTATGCTCCAATTTTCTCCTTCCATAAATAATTGTAGGCCTTTTATAAAGGTCTTCTTCCCAGCTGTCCTTGCTTCACTTCTTTTGGAGATCAACTCCTTTCTTAATTGTTGCTCCGCCTTAGCGTAATCTTGCTCTATGAAGATCTTTGCTCCTTTTAATCTTTTTGTGTACGAATCACTTCCCATTTCTTCCTTAAAGCAGTACATTTTATTTTCCTTGTTCTATCTTTTTTTCCTAGTCTGAAAGCATCTTTGATTTCCCAACCATAAACACCATGCTGAGACTCCTTTCCATGATTTCATACACTATCTTCTATAGTTAATCCATATTCTTCCTTTACACCAAAAATTATGCAATTCGTTTTTCTTTGCCCTGCGTCGCACCATCTCAAATTTCTTTCTGCATTCCTCAATTTGTTGTTCCAGTAAGTGTCTCTATCTTCTCATTGCTATTAGCCTTTCCGTATTATCATCCATCTTCTTTCCCAGGCAGTCTTACATTTCATTAATTAATCTCTTGATGCTTTGCAAATCCTCGGGTCCAGGATTCTGTTCCACTCCACCGATGACTATCAATATGGCAAGTACTACTGCTAGCAAATACTAATATTTGCTGGCTTATTTTGAATACACCTTTTCTTCCTAATTTTTGTCTACCAAAGCTTCCTATTCTGACTCTGTACTGTTGGATTTCTATTCCCATGATGCTCTCCACTCGCTGCATACACCTCCATCTCTTACGGCAGCTCATGGCACACTCTGCCTTACAAAGTATTTTTCAGAAGAGGTGGGTAGAGAACTAAATTATTATAAATACAGAGTGGTTACCTCTTAAGAATCATCCGAGGATACCGCACTATCTCCATTCCAGCAGCACTTATTTTTGCAGACATTGAACTTATGTTTCTTAATGGTATATTTAAGGCAAATATCAATACATTAGAAATGGCCGAACTTTGCCACAACATATTTCACACCTGAAACTTGAACAACCAGTTAAACAAGCTTCTCATCCAGCCACCTTTGTTGCTAGTCTCCTTGAAGATTGTACAACAGAATAGCATCAGTACTACATTTACACAGCTGGTTCTCGGATGGCTGATGGACCATATCAAAATGTAAAGTGGGATGTTTGTTCTATTTTTTTTCATGCTCCACAGAATGCTATTCTTCCATGTTTAATCTTGCTCAGTAGTGTTTAGTCTTTCAAGCTGAATTATTAGCAATTCATGAAGCAGTGAAATGGTGCAACAACTTTACAATGTGCTGCTTGTCTTTACAGTGACTCACAGGCAGCAATTGTGGCTTTGAGAGATACAAACAATAGTAATCCTATTGCGGCTGAAATAAGGAATCAAATATTAAGTGGTTCTCACACTTGTATTTCATTGGTCAGAGAACATGTGGGTATTGCCGGAAATGAACGTGCAGATGAGCTTGCATAGAGAACTGGGACTTCAGGTCTTCTGGTATTATACATTTTGTGCCCTTCTTCTTATGTGAGGTAAACATTGAAGAAGATTGTCATCCATGACTGGAATAAATACTGGTTAAAAAGTTACTGTGGTGCTTTGACTAAAGATTTATACTTCCCAACGGTTTATGATAAGACATAAAAGTAAATTATTAATCCTAATTATGTTCTCACTCAATTCTTAACTGGTCATGGCAAATTTTCTGCTTACTTATTTTGCTTCAAAATCAAATCTATCTCTGATTGTATTTGTGGAAATCACCTTCAAGATATCCCTCAAATTTTATATGATCGCCGCATTTTCTGTTTTGGAAGATATTGTGACTTTGTGGGTTCGTGAAATGAAAAGTCCAATTACAAAAACTCAACAATGTTCTTTATTTCTACCGACTTACAGTTTAACACTTGCCAATTACACAGAATTACGTGCTGCACACAATTACGATTCACCAGTTCGTCCGTTACAATTTCACTTGCACTCGTAATTACGTACAATCTTCCGATGCTCTCACACAGTCTTCTCGTTGTACACTAGCACTGCATTCTTACACCAAGAACTCTGACTGACTAACTCGACGTGCTGCTTATATAGGGCCAGCGGGCCGATCGGAAGGTTCCAGATTAGAGGAAATATCCTGTAAGTTCGAGAACCAGGTGGAACAGAAAGAGAGGCGCCGTGATGTTTTTTGTCTCAGCCATCCCTTCTTAACGCTATAAGACAAACGAGGGGGCGGGGCGAACACCGACCCGTCTGCTGCTCGCCCAGTCTATAGGGTGTTCCGACGCTCGGGTGACACTGCTCCCTCCTCAAAGCTGGTCATCCCGAACAGCACCATCGTAGCGTGCCAGACGGTCCAGGTGTACCACCAGCATCTGCTCGGAGTCTCAGCCAGAAGTAGCGCTGCCGTAGTTTGTGAATCATTCGGTTCGCTCCCAGGTGTCCTCCTGAAGTACTGGCGTGCACTTCCTCCAAGACTTCCGGGACCTTACTCCGGGGAAGTACCAACTGTTCTCTCTGCGCCTTCCCATCGGGTGACTCCCATACCCGGAGCAGCACGCCCTCTCTGGTCTTCAGCGAGTCCCATTGGGCCCAGTACGACTTGTAGGTGGCGCCCCTTGGTGCGATGTCCTCCCAGGCTGGTCTTGTCCCTGCCTCCACTTCCCTCAAGAGTGGCCCCAAGTCTGCATCCGCCAGCTGCTCCCTCCTCAGGCCTGCGCTATCCCAGCCGTCCGCAGGCACTGCCACAACTACTCGGACTGCTGCGGCACGCTCCTTCTCTTCCACTCTTGTGCACTGGCCGCACTCTACTGAACAGGATCTTCGGGACATGGTGTCTGCGTTACCGTGGCTCTTCCCTCTACGATGTTCCGAGGTGAAGTCGTACTCCTACAGCCTCTGGACCCAACGTGCCGTCTGGCCTTCCAGGTTCTTCAAGCTCAATAGCCAGGTTAGGGCTGAATGGTCAGTCCTCAGGTGGAATGGCTGACCGTACAGGTACTTATGGAAGTGCTCCAATGTCTTTACTACCGCCAGTAATTCTCGTCGGGTGACGCAGTAGTTCTTCTCTGCCTTGGATAGCGTCTTGCTGTAGTAGGCTATCACCCGCTCATGGCCGTCCTGGATCTGCGATAGGACGCCTCCAATGCAATGGTCGCTAGCGTCGGTGTCCACAATGAAGGCGCCACCCGGTTGTGGGAAACCCAAAATTGGAGCACTGCACAGGGTCTCCTTTAGGTGCTGGAAAGCGTTTTCGGCGTCCTCTGTCCACACATAAGGCCGGTGTTCCTCCGTCAGGCGGGTGAGGGGTTTTGCAATGTTGTCGGCCTTTTCCTCTAAATCATTAAGGCGGTCGTCTACTTGACCCATCCGCTTGCCCAGATTCGTGATGTCATCCCTCACGCCGGCCAACCGTTCCTCAAACTTTGCGGCGAGAGCCTCGTTCGCCGCCTTCATTTCCGTGGCCAGACTGCCGTTCGCTGCTCTCATTTCTGTGGTTAACTCGGCCTTCATTACTTCCATCTTCTTGGTGATGTTGTCATTGGCCGTCTTCATTTGTTTCAGTTCCGCTAAAATATTTTCTAATGCTGCCTCCATTGTGTTATGTCGCACTCCTGACACCAATTGTGACTTTGTGGGTTCGTGAAATGAAAAGTCCAATTACACAAACTCAACAATGTTCTTTATTTCTACCGACTTACAGTTTAACACTTGCCAATTACACAGAATTACGTGCTGCACACAATTACGATTCACCAGTTCGTCCGTTACAATTTCACTTGCACTCGTAATTACGTACAATCTTCCGATGCTCTCACACAGTCTTCTCGTTGTACACTAGCACTGCATTCTTACACCAAGAACTCTGACTGACTGACTAAACTCGACGTGCTGCTTATATAGGGCCAGCGGGCCGATCGGAAGGTTCCAGATTAGAGGAAATATCCTGTAAGTTCGAGAACCAGGTGGAACAGAAAGAGAGGCGCCGTGATGTGTTTTGTCCCAGCCATCCCTTCTTAACGCTATAAGACAAACGAGGGGGCGGGGCGAACACCGACCCGTCTGCTGCTCGCCCAGTCTCTAGGGTGTTCCGATGCTCAGGTGACAATATGAACTTGAATTATTGCTTCAATCCTTAGGTTACACTTTTTCAGAACCACTTACACATATTTTCATGAATTACAAAACTTATCAATATTTCATGGCTTTCTTGAACAAAATATTTCTTAAACTAAATGATAAATTTTGATGTTTACAACATGATTATAACATGAGTATAATATAATAAATATGACAGTCTTTTGCATCCTCCAATGTTAAGTCATATTGGACGATGAATGAAATGGGTGAAGTGATACTCAAATGAGTCTGGGGTCCATGGAGCTTAAAGTTACCTGACATTCGTCTATCAGGATAACGAAAACCCCCGGAAAAACCTTATCCAGTTAACTCACCCTAATCAAGATTCAAACTCAAGAGCTCTTGAACGTGAGGCAGTCTCGCTATGACATATGCTACCAAGGCAGGCTACATCATTGGTCTGTACAGCATGATCTGAATGATACATTTCACCAGAATATCTTTACACAAACTGGACTGTGCTTGTCAGAATTCAAAAAGGGTTTTCATCACTAAAAAAGCAGAAGCAAAAGGAATTGTTTCAAAATAAGAGGTTTAGTTCATGATAATGTATTTAAAGGACCTTTACAACAAATAAACTAATGTAGAAACCTTTGCATAAAACACAACCTTATATTAAAATTTCAAATAATTCTCTTGTAGATCTTCCTACACCTTCTAATATTTCAATTTGATGAAACTTTGGCTCCCTATTAGGTTTATGTTTCATTATTCAAATCATAGCCGGATTATTCTTCTTTGCAATAAAGAATTTTTGCACTGAAGATTTTCATATTTACCGATTTCCAGAAATTTAAGTCGTCGTCCCATTTAAAGGACCTTTACAACAAATAAACTAATGTATAAACCTTTGCATAAAACACATCCTTTAATTAACATTTCAAATAATGCTCTTGTGGATCCTCCTACACCTAATATTTCATCTTGATGAAACTTTGGTTCTCTATTAGGTTTATGTTTAATTATTCAAATCACTATGGACTTTTAAATTCATTTCTGAAAGTTTCGCCTAACAGTTCTTTCGTATGAATCAATGCCACTGTTTTCAAGTTTGAATTTAATCCTCCCGCACCCCCCCCCCCCCCCTATCCCGCACAAATATTTTTCAAGCAATGTTCTACTCTTAGTTTTACAATATGTTACTCCCATCACTTTTTATTCTTCCTTCGTGAAAGAATTTTATTTTTAATTCACCTTACATGATTCAGACACCCCCAATCTTTTAGAAATCTCTAGATTTTAAAATAAATCTGTTTTAATTTGCACTTTTACCTCTACAACTTTTTGATGTGTAAATAACATGATTATGTTAACAAAAGTACAAAATTGTAAATTTCACCTTTAAAATTGCAAATAAAGTGGCAAATTTAAACACTGATAGCAAAACATGAACCTGTGTCTTCTCTTCATGTTAGCACAATCATAATTGATGAATTGGTTTGTCTCATAAATTCGTTCGATTCTTGTTACGTGTTTACGACAAAGAACGCCTGCACTGTATGCCCGTATCACAACTACGGCAACGAAGTTGCCTAATTATGTAGGGGTAATCTGTTTACATACGCAAGGTCATCGACAGTAAACAAGGCAATGAACAATTCAAAACAAACTTTATTTTGTGCAGTATGCACCATTATTATCAATAACATATCTCCATTTCTCAGGAAGCTTATCAATACCATTTTTCCAAAATCTTGCAGTTTTCTGGTTGACGAACTCTTCTACGGCGAGTCTGCAATCCTCCAAGGAAGTAAGGCGTTTGCCATTAAGGAAGATTTGCAGGGATCGGAATAAATTATAGTCGGATGGGGGCAATGTCTGGAGAATAAGGCGGGTGAGGTAACACATCCCAGTCGAAATCCCGTAATTTCTGACGAGTTACCATAGAAGTGTGTGGTTTGGCATTGTCTTGATGAAAGACAACTCCACCATTAAGATGCTAATTCTGGCCTTTTCTCTCCTAGGGCAACCTTCAGACGATCCAACTGAGAACAGTATTTCTCTGAATTGATGGTCTCCCCAGGAGGAAGAAATTCGTAATAAATAATTCCTTTCCAGTCCCACCAAATGCACAGCTTAATCTTCTCAGGATGAAGCCCTGGTTTAGGAATTGAGAGTGGTGGTTCCGCTTTCTTACGCCATGACTTTCTCTTTCGGATGTTGTTGTACACAATCCACTTTTCGTCTCCTGTAACCAGCTGTTTCAGAAAAGGGGCAGTTTCATTGCGTCTTATTAATGCGTCACAGATGGAAACGTGCTGAACTAAATTTTGTTCACTCAGTTCGTGCGGAAACCATACATCCCGAAGATTTACGTAACCAAATTTCTTTAGGTGTCTGGCTACAGTTGCATGAGATAAGTTTAGCTCCTGACCTACCTCCCGAGTTGTTATTCTGGGGTTGTTCGTAATCATGTTCTTTATCCTTTCCTCATCCGTAACCACAGGTCGTCCAGAACGAGGTTTGTCTTTCACAGAGAAGTCCCCAGTTCGAAATCGAGTAAACCATTTTTGACATGCCCGATTCACCACTGCATCTTCTCCATAAACAGCACAAATTTTCCGTTGAGTTTGTGAGGCTGTTTCACCTTTACGGTAATAAAACAGCATTAAATGTCGAAAATGTTCCTTCTTGCCTTCCATATTAACATTCACAAGTTACAACTCCACACTGTTGCATCCACAAATTCGTACTGAAGTTTGGTTGCTAATTCTTACATAAGTTGGCCTATTTACCTTTAGCCGTGACGTCGCTGTGGTTTGTGTTCATAGCATTCTTTTCAGTTATTGTATTTGTAAACAAACCCCATATTATTAGGCAACTTCTTTGACACAAAAGTAATGGGGGCCTGCAGTGTTCTCAGGTGTTCTTAGTTGTGAACACGTAACAAGAATTGAATGAATTTATGAGACAACCCGATATGTTGTATCAACATCTTCAACTCTTAAAAACCAGGAAACACCATAACACACATTCATTGTAAACAACAATATTTCCCTAAAAGCATAAGAAACATTCACGGTAGAAAACAATATTCCCCCAACATTGTCCAATGAGGTTCACAATAACAGATGAGTTTTGTTGTTAAGATAATCTCAGAATTCAGGAAACTGTAAAGCAACCCAGGTGCATCTATTAATATGGCCAGGAACTATGTATATAACAATCATCATCGTTCACGGCATAAGAGCTGGCAAGTGGGCCAGAGCCGGCCAACACAACTGCCGACCTCATGCCCACATATGCAAGGCAGAGGCAGGCTATCATCCATCCGATAAAGGAAGCAGATATAGTCAGCATCAGGCATCACCAGTCAGAAAGTTGGCTTTTTGACCAGCATTCATAGCTCCTCAAATTTGTCACAATGCTGATAGGGCACTAGTCCTATACCCAGTACTTAAAATCTTCACCCCAAGGATAGGAACAAACCTGGTCACATTCTGTGGCAGGAAAGCAAAGCTCAATACCCTAGCCCACAGTGAGGGACGTATGAATAAACAAGATGTTAATGAACTACAACAAAATATTTTCAGAGCAAGTGGAGATATCCTAAACAAGTAATTTGAGATAGGAGACTTACGGCCGTTGGGGAGTGAGTGAGTGAGTGGAGTTTTAGGGCCCGTCGACAGCAAGGTCATTTGGGCCCTTACGGCCGTTGGTTCAAATGTGGAAGTAATGGCTATAAGTTTCGAAAGTGCCAGTACACCACTGATAACACTTGGGGTGCACAACACATGAAAATAAAGGGACATGTTAGAGCACTCCTTCTGACACAATGGTTATGACATTAGCATTCAAGTAAAAGTTTATCGAGTTTGAATCCCCTTAATTATGTTTTTTTTTTTTTTTTTTTTTTTTTTTTTTAATATTTTGTACAAGCTTTCAATTCTTGTGTACTTGTATGCAATTTATGGTGCAATTTCACCTTGTCAGAGCAATTAATTAAAATTCATTCTAACAAAGGTTGAATTCTACTTAATATTTTCACATGCTCTACATATAAATGAGAGATAGTTTAAAGGGTAAAAGGACATAAAAAGTAAATGCAACTCTTCACGTCTGGTTTATAGGAACTGCTCAAAATGGTGACCTGTATTTTCAATGAAAAGTTGACAGCAGCGAACAACTGTCATACTCTGTCCAAAATTCCTTGTGTGTATCAAATAACTTCACGTGGCTAATAATCAGGCAGTCCTCTTCTGAGGTAAAAGGTGTTTCATATACCAGAAGCTTGAGGTGACACCCGAAAAGGTGTAGTAGTGTTATCGCACTGGCCAATCAGATTCACATTCTTAGTTATGAATCACGTCATTTCTTCTTATTAATATTTAAGGAACCGAAACAATGAACTTTGTCATATCAGATTTTGGCGTTACATATTGGGCCACCAGTATAGCTACAGAAACACCACTAGAGTAGGCTACATGATGCAAGAAGGAGAAAATCGCTGTTCAGTGTTACACTGACAAGTGATTAGTTTGAGATTTGAGAGATCTTTGAGGCATTAAGTCTTGAGAATGCCAATAATGAGCTACTAAGGAACGATATTTTATACTTGTGAAGCAGTTTTAAAGACATTCTAATCCAATAATATCACTTGCTTTGTTTAAATAACAACTAATCAGCATCTGATGCCAGTTAGGTTTAACATAATTAACTGCATTATGTTCAGCCGCAGACCATGCATTGCATATCTCAACTTGTTTATATTAGTGATGTCTACAATCACTATTTTGGTGTAGTTGATTAACATCCTGTATATATTATATGAGTAACAATATTGATGCGAGGCATCGTAGACGAGCACCGAGAGGAGAAAGCAGGGAGTGAAAGAAAGAGTGAAAGCCACATCCGCACACCACCCAGCACGTGTGCTCAGCACTTATCACTTGTGGACGAGAGATGGGATGGGGAGAGAAGGAACCAGCAAAGTTACTGGACTCTTCTTTCCTCTTCGCCTGCTGCCTCGAAAGGGCATGAAGCTTCGGGAAGTTTCGCCAACCTTCGTGATACAGCGAATGATTGTATATAGGGATGGACCGGACTAGACAGTTCAGTTCGGCAAGGAGCAGAGTCACTGAGTTGCATTGTGGACCTGCGGCAGACGGACTGTGTACGTGTGTGTTACGTAATTCTGCTGTTATCAGAGGTGTACAAAGTGTATTTCTATGGAAATAAAGAACGTTTTGAATTTCTGCAACTTGGACTTTTAATCTTACGAACCCACAAAGTCACAATTGGTGTCAGGAGTGAGACACACAACAATGGAAGCTGCATTGGAAAAGATTTTAGAAAAGATGATGGAATTGAACGCCGAACTGACCGCGGAAATGAAAAAGGCAAATAACAGCCTGGCCACGGAACTAACAGAAATGAAGACGGCTAACGACAATCTCACCGAGAAGATTGAAGAAATGAAGACAGTGAAAGACACCCTCGCTGCGACGTTAACCATGGAAATAAGAGCAGCGAACAATAGCCTGGCAACCGAAATGAAAGTGGCGAACAAGGCCCACGCTGCAAAATTTGAAGCGCAGTTGACCGGCGTGAAGGATGAAGTCACAGAGCTGGGCAAGCGGATGGGACAAGTGGAAGAGCGCCTTAACAATTTACAAAAAAAGGCCGACTATAACACCAAATCCTATAACGCTATGGTGGAAGACATCGAAGACCTGGTGAGCCACCTTAACAACCTAGAGGGAAAGGCCGACACCAACACTAAGTACCTGAACGCCATGGTTGAGGACATCGTCGGCAGAAGGATGAAGGATTTAAAGGCCAACGCGCCGGCACGCGCCACAACATGAGCGCGCGTCAAGCCACCAAACTACGAAGGCACGTCAACGTTCGAGGCCTTCCGACGTCAATTCGACACGGAGGCCAGACACAAGAAGTGGACAACAGAAGAAGAGGGTGCACAGCTAATAGCCAGCCTCAGGGACGGGTCGCAGTCCTGAACGCGGTCCAGACAGCGGCGGCGCCCAAGGACATCTGGGAAGCCCTGGAAAACCACTTCGAACAACCGCTTAGCCGCAGCCTACCGCAGCCAACTAAAGTCAAGGTCGCAGCAGCCAGGGAAGACGCTGCAGGAGTTCCCCTGGCAATCGAACAGCTGGCCAGCAAAGCATTGGTCGACCTCCCACCTGAATTCGTATCCCAGGAAGCCGCCTGCCTACACCTTCGTCGACGGGGTACGAGACACCGAGATTCGTCAGCGCCTAATGCTCGGCAACAACACCATCCGCGAGGCGCTAACGGCCAAATTGAGAATGAAGGCGGCCTAGGAGACGGCTATCTCGACGCCAAGAATGAGTATCCGTTACACTGGAGCCAGAAGGCCAGCCAAGGGACGCCGGTGAAGACCTAGTAGCGTGTGTTGCGGGTGTGGCCAGCCGCACACCTGAAGACTGCCAACACCAGGGAGAGCAGCCGGAAAACAAGTAAGGGCCGTCGTGGAGAGGGGCACGTCGGCGCCATCTCCATCCCCTCGAGTGACACTGCGCGCCGTCAGGCGGCGTATGGACGACAGGAGGCAGTGTCGCGTGCTTGTGGACACCGGGGCAGCCGTGACAGTCATCAGACCTGACATAGCCTGGGGTTTGACGTCGAGAAAGCCAAGCCGACCATACCGGCTACTGACGGCATCGGGTGACATCTTGCCCGCGGAGAAGGAGGCCCTACTGAAGTTGACATTGGGACGGAGTGCCGTGCACCAATGGGTGTTTGTCGCGAAGCTGGCTGAGGTGATACTGGGACTGGCTGCCCTCAGGAGCCACGAGGCGGCGATCGACGTCGGCAGGAAGGTCTTGTGGCTCAATGGAGAAGAGGTGATCCTCCGGCAACCCGAAGAACGCCTGGGAATTTGCAAAGTCATCCTGAAGGAAGACGTGGTTGTCCCCGCCAGAAGCGAAGTGATGATGACGGCGCGACTGGAAGGACAGCGGACCAAGAACATGATGCTGGACTGGAAGGCGCCTGTGCACGGGCTCTGTGTAACCAGGATAATGCTGCCGTGCCGAGAGGAGGTGCCGGTGAGGCTGCTCAACATAACAGACACCGAACACCACGTCCAGGCCGGGACGGAGGTGGGGACGTGCAAGCCCGTGATCAGCGTTACAGCAATCGACAGGACCCCTGGGGCCCCGGCTGGCACGCTTACTGGAGAGGGCGTCCGACCACCTGACCGCAGAACAGCTGGAGAAGGTTCGACAGCTACTGAGACGATACCAGCGCGTCTTGAGCCAAGGCAATAGCGACTATGGCCGCATGGTCAGAGTGCTCCATCACACTGACATCGGAGATACCCGGCCTATTCGGCAACCACCTAGACGCGTTCCGCTGGCAAAACTAGCGGCGCTTCGGGACATGCGGGAGGACATGATATCCAGGGCACTAATTAAAGAGTGTTCCTCTGTAGTCTTGGTGACGAAGAACGGCGAGCTACCTTCTGCGTGGACTACAGGAAGCTAAACGCTGTCACCAGAAAGACTGTTTTCCCTTACCCCGGATTGACGACATCCTGGACACGCTTGCTTGTGCGCAGTGGTTCTCGAACCTGGACCTGAAGTTGGGGTACTGGCAGGTAGCTTTAGACTCGAGAGACAAGGAGAAGACCGCATTCTCCACAGGCCAAGGGATTTGGCAGTTCACAGTTATGACCTTTGGCCTCTGCAACGTACCAGCTATCTTCCAATGCCTCATGGAGTCAGTGATGAGAGGACTGACTTATGACACCTGCCCGCTATATGTGAACATCATCATCATGGCAAGACTTTCGAAGACCATCTCAACAACCTGAGCAAGGTGTTACAGAGAAGGCAGGTGACCAACTTAAAGCTGAATGCGAAGTGCCAGCTCTTCCGCAAGAAAGTCAACTACTTGGGCCACATAGTCTCACCAACCGGAGTGGCCACAGACCCGGAGAAGACAGGCCGTGAGACATTGGTCTCATCCAAAGGATAAGCGAGAACTGCATAGCTTCCTGGGGCTGTGCAGTTATTACCACCGCTTCATAAAGAGGTTCTCCAACATTGCCAAGCCCCTCACCTGCCTGACCGAAAAACACCGGCCTTATGCATGGACAGAGGACACCAAAGGCGCTTTCCAGCACCTGAAAAAGACACTGTGCAGTGCTCTTATTTTGGGATTCCCACAACCAGGTGACGCCTTCATTGTGGACACTGACGCTAGCGACCACTGCATTGGAGGTGTCCTATCCCAAGTCCAGGATGGCCATGAGCGGATGATAGCTTAATACCGCAAGATGCTGTCCAAGGCAAAGAACTACTGCGATATCCGGCGAGAATTACTGGTGGTAATAGACTTTGGAGCACTTACACAAGTACCTGTATGGTCAGCCATTCCACCAGAGGACTGAGTAGCCCTAACCTAAATAAAATAATAAAAAATCAAATAAGCATTACTATACCTTGGTATCTAGTTTCTAAACCAAGGCATAATATCCAACGATTTTATTTCTCATTTTTATACTTTATTTATTAAATACATCCAATTTTTGCAGATACAGATTGTATTATGAAACTTAACTACCTATCTATACGAATCTACTGCTACGGTTTCCAGTAGCTGACAATAAATTTTAATCCTATTTCTGCTTAACAGTCCTCTAAGAAAGGAAATTTAACAATTCAATCCAAATTAAACTATTATAACATGTTTGTTTCTACTGAATAATAATTAGACTGTTGGTACTACACTATATAAGTTTTACAATTTTAGCCTGGTATCCATACCCTTCCTCAACAAGTTATATGATTTGACATCAGGAAAAGGAGCAGTTCATCATTTCGTCATTTGTTCCATCCTAACTTTTATTAATTTGAAATATCTTCTTTCTCGTCTAACTGGACCATCCTCCTCCTCCTGCCTGCTTCAATCCTGCCTGTGAAAATCCAATTGCTTTCGTCTGTTAATTCTCAATCGTCCTGTTCCTGACTGGTTAATGGGAATGTAGATGATGTTCCTCCTCCTGCTCTACTTGTCTCCTTTGTCTTAATCTAGTAGATCTACTTAGTTGTGGTTGATGTTCTACTTCCTCTCTTTTTAAACGTTGATGTAAGCCCAGTTGTTTCTCTTGTAGATATCTGCCGTAACTCAGTTTGGATACTATTCCTGCCATCTGTTCTAATATTCTGTAATCTTCTTTATTTCTGATTATTGTTGCTATTTGTTTTCCAGCTAATTGTTGCCGTTGATCCTGAAGTTTTTCTCGGTAATTTTGGCATTCAAATAGAACATGTTTGGGTGTATCCTGTAGTCTACAAAGCTCACAATTATCATCTCTTTTCTTAAATTCAAATTTATTATAACAACACTGTTTTCAACTCTTCCAAGAAAGAAATCTCTTTTCTTGTTGATCTTTTTATAGTAAGTGCCATACGGTCCATGACCCGATAGATAATGTGTAAGTCCTTGCTTGGGATCAAGATGTTGTAGTTTGATGTTTGGAAAAATACTGTAAACCCTTCTTCCTGTTTCTAAATGATTCCATTCCTGTTGCCATAGATATATTAATTCCGAATTAATTTGTAGTTTGTCAATGCATCTTTTACCAACTATTTCCTTTACCTCATCCAAACCTTGTTTTTTGAGCCAATAAATGGCTGCCCTTCTTCTGACAGCAAGATCCACAGGCCATATACCTAATATGATAAGTAATGCCATTGTAGATGTTGTTCCCGTTGCACCTGTTGCTCTTTATCAAATATTGTCGCTGCATCTTCCTAATTATTCTAATGTTCTTCTGCAGATTAAGACGGTGGGCCCATATGGTCACTCCATATACCGTAATTCCCAAGATAATACCAGTATGGTAAGTTCTTATTACGTTCAAATGTAGTTTGAAATTTCTTGTTGTTAATGTCGCTATTTTCATCATAATATTGCCTCTTTTTTCTGTTATCTTTTTAATATGCATGTCATAATTAAACTTCTCATCCACCTGTAATCCCAAATACCTCAAATGTGTCACCCTCTTAATAGACTGTCCATTAATTTTGATCACTGGGTTTCGCTGTAACTATCCTTTGAATATGACATATGCTGATTTTGCTGCTGCCACTTCCAGTTTTACACTCCTGCACCATTCTTCTACTTTGTTCATGATTTGCTTCGATTTTGTTTCAATCTCTTGTCTACTAAGGAACGTGCTGCAGTCGCCAGAGTGGTCACAGCAGTGCCTGCAGATGTCTAGGATAGTGCAGGCCTGAGGAGGGAGGAGCTGGCCGACGCCGACTTGGGGCCATTCTTGAGGGAATTCAAGCCAGGGACAAGACCAACCTGGGAGGACATCGCACCAAGAAGCGCCACACACGTCCTACTGGGCCCAATGGGACTCATTGAAGATCAAAGAGGGCGTGCTGTTCTGGGTATGGGAATCACCCGATGGGAAGACACAGAGGGAGCAGTTGGTACTCTCCCAAAGTAAGTCCCGGAAGTCTTGGAGGAAGCACAAGCTGGTACTTCAGGACACCTGGGAGCAAACCCAACGATCGACAAACTCCGACAGCACTACTACTGGCTGAGGCTCCGAGCATACGCTGAGAGGTAGTGCCATCAATGTCATGTGTGCGCAGCAAGTCGTGTCCCAAAACTAGGAGGCAGGGTCACATGCAATTGTACAACGTTGGAGCGCTATTCGAACGCATCGCCGTCGACATAGCTGGACCATTCCCAGTGTCCGACCGAGGCAATAAGTACCTGATGGTGGTCGTGGACTACTTCACCAAGTGGCTGGAGGTGTATGCTATCCCGAACCAGAGGCGAAGAAAATTACAGACTTCCTCGTGAAGTGACTATTCTGCCGTTTTGGGATGCTGCTGGAGCTCCACAGTGACCAGGGCACCAATTTTGAGTCCCATCTGATGAAGGAGTCACTGGAAAGACTTGGGGTGAACAAGACCCGTACAACACCTCTGCATCCGCAGTCGATCGGCATGGTGGAGAGGTACATCAAGACCTTAGAAGAACACCTCAGGAAGGTTGTGGCCGTCCTCAGCAAGAGTGGGACGTCAAGGTGCCACTATTCTTGCTGGCCTACTGCTCTTCAACACACGACACCACTAGGATGACGCCAGCCAGCTTAATGTTCAGCCGAGAGCTACGCTTCTCTTGTGACCTGGCTTTTAGAGCCCCCTGGACGCAAAACAGCCAGCAACCGAGTATGTGGAAAACCTCGTAGACCATCTCCATGACATGCATGAGATGGCTTGTCAGAACATCCAGATGGTGAGCGACTGCATGAAGACCCGATACAACAGGCAAGCCAACAGCCAAGGGATCCAGCAAGGTGACCTGGTCTGGTTGTAACGCCTTACCCGGACCAAGAGACGCTGCCCAAAACTTCAACAACCATGGTAAGGACCGTACCGGATGGTAAAGGGGATTAAAGACGTGGTCTACGCATCCAGAAGGTACCCTGCAGAAAGATGTTAGTGGTACACCTGGATCGTCTGGTCCACTACTATGGTGCTGTTCCGGACGACAGCATTGAGGAGGGAGCAGTGTCGTGAGGCATCGTAGACGAGCACCAAGAGAGGGGAAAGCGGGGAGTGAAAGAGTCAGATAGCGGCTAAGCCACACCCATACACCATCCAGCACGTGTGCACAATGCTGAACACTTGCGGAGAGACGGAGTGGAGAGAGAAGGAATCAGGGAAGTTACTGGACTCTTCTTTCCCCTTTGCCTGCCACCTCGAAAGGGCGTGAAGCTTCGGGAAGTTTCACCAACCTTCGTGATACAGCGAGTGATTGTATAAAAGGATGGACCGGACTAGACAGTTCAGTTCGGCAAGGAGCCGAGTCACTGAGTTGCAGTGTGGACTTGCGGCAGACGGACTGCGTACGTGTGTGTTACGTAATTCTGCTGTTATCAGAGGTGTACAAAGTGTATTTCTATGGAAATAAAGAATGTTTTGAATTTCTGCAACTTGGACTTTTAATCTTACAAACTCATGAAGTCACAACATCAATAATATAACAGTAAACAAATAAATTAGTTGAGAATGCAAATGACAGATCTGTGAAACTAGTCCATTATATATTAAACATAAGTGATGTATAAACACTAATTATTGTTATAATTTATCAGGAGCAAAGAATTTTGAGCACTAAGTATAAAAATGGCTAATTTACTGTAGTTTCCTGCTATGTATTTAAATTACTATGTCAGTTTAATTTACATGCATTAAATTTTAGATTAGCTGAAAGGCCAGAAGCAGCATCAAAGTTACAGAATAAATTGTGCATGTTGTAACACAGAGTAAACAATTAAAAGGATTGAATTTTAATTGGCAAATGTTTGCATCAAAGCTATTCAGCACCTCATTCACTAGAAGGAATGGACACCTTTCATCCATTAAATTTAAATATTGATATGTTAAATGGAAACATGAATAACTGAGTAATGAACAGTGCAACCTCATAAATAGATAAGAGTTGTAACTAAAATGATACCTACTTTTGAACACATGATTCATTTTAATTCTTCTGGTTGATTTCAGAGTCAAATGCCTCTTGCTCTTGATGATATGCTTTCCCCAATATTTTAAGCATTTCAGATCCTTTGTCGAATAGTTGTTAATGATAATACCATCTGAAAATGAACCACAGTGCTCCTCACTTAGTTTCCCTATAAAATAACCAAATTAAAAATAATTACCATTCTTTGGTATTATACTCAGTTTCTTTTCTCATCTTAAGTACAGTACGCGCAAGATAAGAAGAGCGCTGGATTTATGGGGTAGTGCAGGTAGAGGGGGAGTTGCGAGAGCTAACACTCTTTTGTTTCTGCAGTGTGTTCAACCTTGAAAAACACAGTTGAGCAAACTAGTGCGTAAGATAAGCGAAGATATGCGCCGCAACTCTGAGATCTGTGGACAAACATTAAACTGAACTCCATCCTATAAGCTGAATATTTATACACTTACTATTTATGAAACACATAAAAACAGTAAACAAATATGACAGCCTTAAATACTCATTCGCTTTGTGATTCATCGATTTCTGAGTCCACTGCATCAGTTTCATCGCTAGTATCCTCTGATCTGTTGATAATTTCATCAATCGCATTTTCAATTACACCATTATTTCTCCAATATTTCATTTCCAGTTCTTGCAATATCCTTCCCAATCCGTCGCAGTTACAGAAGAGAATGCTTCTATAGTAAGTTTCTGCAGATTTGTGGCTGACATATCACCAGTAACGTTGTGTCCTCTGAAAACGTTCTTTATTTTTGCACACGCCAGTTCAATTGCATTGAGATCACAGTTATAAGGAGGTAAATGAATAATAGTGTGTCCCCTTTCGAGAACCATAACATCCACAACATAGGTAAGTCTTGCTCCTAGGTTTGTTGGCCTCTATTATATACCGGTGTAGCTTTGTTAATGGAGGGAAATAGAAAGCTATGTAGAAATATACAAAGGGCTCAGAGCAAGAGAAAAAGAAAGATAAAAGCGCAAGATATAAGGAATAGTAGGAAGCCAAAAAGGAAAGGATTGAAGGGAAAAGAAGAAAGAAAGAAAACTTCACTATTAGTTATTACCATACACAGATCACAGCCTTACCTGTTTTTTCCTGGTGTTTTTGGAGTTTCATTAGGATGAGATGTACAAAACGATTTAATATGCCTGACAGTGCTGAAACTTTTTCCTGTGTAAGCAGCAGCTCGTTCTATTGATTTGCTGAGTGGGAACATTAACTGGTTGTTATCCTTTTCTATATAGCAACTTTCTGCAACTTTCGCTATTATTTTGCGGCCATCACTATGCACGACTGTACGTGCATGTTTCCGAGTCGGAGTTCGTTGCTCGGAAGGTACATATGATGATGAGTTTGGTGTGCCCTCAGCCATAATTACAAACTGGTTAAAATATAGTAATTAACCTCAAACTTGCACAAAATGAATGCACACAGAAAACAAAGAGCGCACATAAAAGCTTAGCATATTAGTCACTAGATGTCAGAGTGTACTAGTTTAGTGAACTAGTATAGCGCATTTCATGTTTCTAAGTTGTCATCTGTGTTTACGGAGTTAGCTGAAACCTATCGAGTGAGGACTTGGGAGACAAACACTCAAGATAAATTGCGCATACTGTACTCAAGTTATTCAGAGCTGATCATTAATGAGATACTGAATGTAAGCTTGAATTTATTTTAAGTCAAATATTAACATGTTTTACTCATTAATAAATACTGGAAGTTGATGAGAATGTTGTTGGAACCATATTAACATAGAAAATGAGTTGTGTAGTAACATTAAAGAGCATTCACTTTTAAGAAAGGGTAGTCAGACTGAAAAATTCAATGCCATAGCGAGGATTTGAACCACGGATCTGGTCTATGTCCAGCCACTCTTAACCAATGAGCTACTATGGCCAATGTGCCAGCATAACCTAAATTCTTCAAATGACTCGTGCTTTTCCCAGTAAACCCCTACAACCTAATGTCATGCTGGCACATTGGCCATTAGCTCAATGGTTAACAGTGCCTGGATGGAGACCAGAAGATCTGCGTTAAAATTCCGGCTAAGGCATTGAATTTTTCAGTCTGACTACACTTTCATAGTACGTCCTACACGCCTAGTGTGAAAGAAAAATTAATTTCCTTTCACTTTTAAGTTCTGTCATTCTACTTTATATGAAATAAATTACAAACTGTTACATTTTTGTAAAATGTTTAATATAATATCTTTACTTACAAAACTAAGGCTGTAAATGTAGCACTTATGTCACATATACCTGTATATTACAAATGATCTCTCTTACACTATTTTTAATAACTGTTTTAAAAGTCTTTGTACTATGCATCTGCACAATTTAAAATTAATGATTCCATGCTGCCAATGTTAGTAAGTCTAAAACAATTTGGCCGCGCCGTGACTCAGTGGTTAGACCGCTTGGCTCTCACCAAGGCGGCCCGGGTTCGATCCCAGGCGACCGCAAAGTGAGATTTGTGGTAGACAACATGGCACTGGGGCGGGTTTTCTCCGGGACCTCCGGTTTCCCCTGCCATCTCATTCCACCGGTGCTCCATTTTCATCTCATGTATCATCAGTGTCACCGCCTGCGGTGCCATATGTAGTAAAAGCGGGCGTTAAACACACAGGCGCACGCACACCCCCCACCCCCACCCCCCACACAACACAACACACACACACACACACACACACACACACACACCACCACACACACACACACCACCACACACACACACACCACCACACACACACACCACCACACACACACACCACCACACACACACAACAACAACAACAACAACACACACACACACACACAACAACAACACACACACACACACACGCACAACAACAACAACAACCAACACACACACACACACACACACAACAACAACCAACACACACACACACACACACACACACACACACACACACACACACACACCCACCAAGAACAACAACAACAACAACAACAACAACACACACACACACACACACACACACACACACACACACACACACACAACACAACACAACACAACACAACACAACACAACACACCACACCACACCACACCACACAACACACACTAAAACAATTTCATCTGAATATGATAGATGAAGCACTGTAATTTCAAAATATGTTTAATAGAAAACAAAAACACAATTGTATTAGAGTTATGCCATGTGGTTACATAAATAAGGTAACAGCATATAAATTATACATTTGAACTCAGGCTTTTTTTATAAAAATCTACAGAAAAACTTTTAACCACAAAAATGGACTTGAATCTAAACAAACTTAGTTTTAGAAAACTCAGATGAAGTTACAGATTATATCAATGAGGAATCACATGCCCTTACTTATACATATATTGAAAAACTGAATGCTGAAATCTTGATATAGCTTTTCTGTGGAATTGCTCATTAGTACTAATACTTTACATTTTACTGCCATCAATATAGGAATTGGTAGTTTAGATCAAAATGGCATTTTTCATTTCCAGTGATTAAAAAGACAATAAACAGTCTTTCCCATAAAAATGTAAATAGTTGGAAACTTAACAAAAAATACAGATTATTTCAATTTGCATTTGAACAAAGAATCCTCAAAGGATGCACCAAATCAGCAGGACACAAATAAAAACACTTTTGGGCTGTATTATCCACTATGACATACATTCTACTTAAAAACACAGGTTGTCCTTAAAGGTTGTTGTCCTCCATGGTAGGGGTAGCATGACAGATTCTAGTTCCCAGTTCCCAACATCATGGGTTCCAATTAAGGTCGGGGCGATGCATTTTTTTTTGGGCGAGGGGGGGGGCATAAAAAGTCCTTAGAATGGCTTCCTTTGGAAGAGAAGTAAACAGCCAGTGGTCCTGTGCCATAAATTTGCAACATGTAAAACAACCTCAAGCCTTAAATGGTCTTTCAGGCCCAATATATGAGGGCTGTTCAATAAAGAATGATCACAATTTTTTTTTTTTTTTTTTTTTTGACAACTTACCTTTACTCATCCTCATAATTTTGATGGTCCTTCTCAAAATAGTCTCCCCTGAATGTGATGCACTTGTCCCAGCCTTTCTGCCAGTCTTCAAAGACATACTGGTAACCATTTTTTGAGAGATCCTTTAAAATCGCCTCCGCAGCCTTCACCACTGCTTCTGATGATGGATAATGCCTCGCACGAAGGCATTTCTTCAAGTTAGGGAATAGAAAAATGTCACATGGACTATACAGAGGGTGAAGGACACATTTCACTTTGATTTTTGCAAAATATTCAGCAACAACATTGCAAAATGCGGCCACACATTATCGTGGTGCAGCATCCAACCTGCTTCACGGAATTGTGGTCTTTTACGCCTGATATGGACTTGAAATGTTTTCAGGACATCCCTGTAGTATTGTCCAGTTATTGATGTGTGTGCTGCACCTGATATGGACTTGCAATGTTTTCAGGACATCCCTGTAGTATTGTCCAGTTACTGATGTGTGTGCAGGTACAACATGCTGGTAAACCATTCCATGAAAATCAAAGAATGAGATGACCATAGCTTTCCCAGCAGAAGCAACCACTTTGCTTTTTTGGGGGATTGCTGATGAAGGAGATTTCCACACAGAGCTTTGCTGTTTGCTCTCAGGATCAAAATGATGTAGCCAAGTTTCATTAGCACTGATTATGTTTGATAGAAACTCCGCATCTTCCTCTAACTCAACTTTAACTTCATGTCAGCGCCATTGCAGCGATAGGCGATACTGAACATGTCTGAACTTGCCTGGTTCACACAGGCGGGAACCAGGAGTACCAACAATGAAACTATTACGGCATGTTTGTTTCACATTACGCTAACAGAATATAATAAGATTGAATCTTAGTGCACAAAATTATGTCCGCAAAACAATTATGATCATTCTTTATTGAACAGCCCTCAATCTCTTTTCGAGGTATTTATTTAATTACAGAGAAATCATTCAGAATGAACATGACTTAACAGGCTATTTGCAGAAAATTCACAATATATGCTTATTTTGTCATGTAAATATAAACACACATCTTTTTTAACCAGAGTCATTACATAAAAGAGTTTTCCATAGAAACAGTAGTTTGATATGGGAGACTTTTCTTGAAAATATGCATCCTTTGAAGGCAATGATCTCCTAAATCTAGCTTAGTATTTAACTTGACTTTTCTTGTTTGAATTATACTATTCTCTCTCCCTCTCTCCTCCTCTCCCCCTCCCCCCTCTCTCTCACGCATTTGCGCACATATACACATCCGTTTTTCAAATTGCTTATTGAGATTCAAAAAGTTATAATATGGATTTTAGATGTAATCGTACTTACTCTATTTACTACAGATAAGTAGTGGAGAAATTATAACAGTGATCTGTTTACCTTCCAGATGGTTCATTATTTATGTACATTCCAATTAGGTTATAATTTAAAATAAAAAGTTATCAGGAGCATCTTGGCTACAGTTTTACTACATGCATACATATAATGCATGTAACATCAAGGAATACAATACAAGAAACAAAAACAAAATTCATATAAAGGCTCACAGAACTAAATGCTTTCAGAAATAATTTAAATAAAGTGGTATAAAAATACTTAACCAACTACCTGAACCTTTATCGGGTATTATATCAGCAACTAAGTTTAGAAAGGAGATTCACAAATTCCTAAATCTTAACCAATTCTATATGGTGGAAGAATGTATAAGCTATACTGATAAGACTTGAATATTACATAAAAATAATCTTGAGCACTCAGTCAGTAACTTTTTTCTTTTCTTGTAATTGAGAGTTAAAACTGGTAGAAGTGAATTATTTCACCAGGGACTTCACCTGCAGTCAGTTTACAACTGATTTTGTAAGAAGAAATGTACTATCTACTGAAAAAAAGATGATTAATTGTACCAACTTATTAATTGTATTGTACTATATATTGTGTCTAAACATTTGTATACCCTTAATGTGACATCTTCGACATGTTCTTGTAAGTTGTAAATTAATTGTGATTAATAATAATAATAATAATAATAATAATAATAATAATAATAATAATAATAATAATTAATAATAAAAACATTATTCTGAGAGTTTGTATTACCTTGATCTTCTTTCTTTAATTTAAGAACTTGACTGAACACATCTCCTGCAGAGTTTATTGTTAACAGCATTAGTTGTGATTTATGAGGGGGTAACCATGTCATTCCTGTCCATGAGAGCTTCAGTCGTTGCTGGCTAGTAGGATCTAGCCAAAGTCTATGTCTTTGGGCAGCTCGCAAGGCATCTTTCATGTTAGGAAGTGCTACTACAGGATGCTTAATGGATGACTGCTGTCTACCACAACTGTTAAGAATTAGACTGATTTCACCAAGCTGCTGATTTGCAAAGCATACTGCTTCTTTACCATCCTCAATGAGTACTGGATTGCCATACAAAGGTGGAGCTCTTAAATGGTGGGTCCACTGTTGCAATGGTGCAGATGAATTGCGAGTATCATACAGTAACACTTGATGACTGGTTGAAACATACATTGCAGTGGATGATACTGCACTGGGACATATCACGGTTATCATTTCACACTCATTGAGTGAGTCAGATTCCATCCTTGGGCTAAACAAGTCTATGATATCTTTTTTCTGAAAATAAAAAAGTTATAATCATATATTTGAAAACAATCTTAGTATAACAACATTAAAATTTCTGTATGCTTTATAAACAAAATTTATTTAAAATTATAAAACAATTTTGTGTTTTGTGATAATCTGTTCTACATTTCTTTTAAATAGATTAGAAGTTTTAGGGTGGAATACCTACAGCTAAGTATTAGACCAAAGTAAAAGTAAAAGCTTGAGATAAGCCTATGACTTAAATTTTATCTGTTATATTAAAATGTCAATCTAAAGAAAATAAATGCCATCTAGTCAAAATCCATTGCAGGGCACTTGACATGCAATTCCAAAGGTGATATAAAGAAGTACTACTGGAAGCATCTGGCGGAAAAAATGAAAGTTTAAAAATCATTCCGCCTAAAACAATAAAATATGCACAACCTCTGAATGTGCAATATAAAATATATGCCAAGAGAATAGCAGACTTAATTAAACTATTTTTCAGTAATGTGCAGCCGAAGTTGCATAACAGATTCTTTATCATGAACTTCCATTCTGTCATTTACAATCAGTTATCTGCAGGAATATATAGACCAATGCTTCGTTATGCGTGCAGAATGCTGGCTGTGATATTGGTGGACCAGTGGACAACTTGAAAAGTGTAATTGATGTGGTGTTCAACAATGATATTATAGAATGTGCAAATATAGCATGCGATCAACTTGCTTTTCATCACTGTGTGTTTTGCACCCATTCATATAGCTGTGAGCATTTTACTGAAAGTCCCCATATACATTTATAGCTGAGATGTTTGCATTGTGTATGGCATCTACAATGATATCTACAGTGATATCTAGAGCAGGACTGCAGAATTTTGCAGAAATATGAAGCCCAACAGCACAGTGAGAAGTACGAATGGTCCTGTAACCAAACTTTCATGTTTGTTCCAGCCCAAATACTTTCCTTCTGAGAAATGTCCGGTGAAATCTCAATATTGAATTTGTGGGTGGAATACAATACTTCCCCTATTTACTGTATAGTAGAGAAATTGAAATGGATATTCAAAACTTGGCAACAGTGCATAGACAATTTTGCAACAGTACCAAAGAAATTCATTGATGACATACTAAAACTGTTCAATCTAAACGAAAAATCCATAAAATTTGCTTTGAAATAGATGGACAACTTTAGGCTTAGATTACGTAGTAAATGAAGCTAGCTACAGTGAAGCACCAAATACTACACAAATACAAATATTTGCTACAATGGCTTCACTTATCTTAAGAAATTGGTATTAATACTTCTTTCTAACGGAGATCGATTTCACAAACAAATCATTTGCATCTTCAGTCCACACACTTCGTCATCAAGGATACAGATTACTATGATATTATGTTTTTTCAGTATTGCCAAAATCTTAAAACGAAACAAACCTAAAAACAGTATTTCAAAATTCATTACATGATGTTTTTTTTTTAAATAAATATATTTTCCCAAACTATTAAATCTATCGGACCATTTAATTGTTTTAATAATTTAACTTCAGGATTTATTTCATGGTTAAATGACCAAAAATGATAAGCTACGGCCGATTTATCAGTTTGTTTATACTCAATGTTACGAAAACGTTCTTTCATTCTGGTTTCCAAATTACATTTCGTCTTTCCAGTTTAAACCTGATCACAATCTAAACAATTAAATTGATAAATACCAGATATTTTATTATTAGGAATTTTATCTTTTTTAGAAAAATGTAGTAAATTTTTAATACTATATTTATTTTGAGGAACTAAAGTTATACCAACTTCTTCAAAAAAAATTTGAAATTGTTTATTAACCCAAGGATGGTAAGTAAATTTTTTAAAATTATAATCGTCTTTTATTTTTTTAAAAAACTCTGAGTTTTTTTTTTTAAATTTAAGTCACTAAAGCTTTTCCTTTGATTTTTAAAACATGGTACAGATATGTTGATGATATTTTTGCTATTTTCCTGATAAACCAATTAACGATGCTTTAAAGTTACTAAATTTACACAATAAAGCTACAAAATTCACATTAGAAACTGAAATTAATGGATTTCTTCCTTTTCTAGATTTGAAGATAATAAGAAATAACAAATTAGATTTTGGTATTTATAGGAAGTCTCCTCATATTGATAATTACATAAAAAGTAAAAGTTTTAACCCTTTTTCACATGAATTTGCTGTTTTTAATAGTTTGATTTATAGATTAATAAATATATCCCTGAATAAAGAAGAATTTAATAAAGAATATAAACATATTATTAATTCTGCTTTAATTAATGATTTTAATAAAAACTTTATAAAAAAGAAGATTGAAAAATTTATGTATAAAAAAACTTAATGATATTTCTACCCTTAAAAAAATAAAGGACGATTATAATTTTAAAAAATGTACTTACCATCCTTGGGTTAATAAACAATTTCAAATTTTTTTTACAGAAGTTGGTATAACTTTAGTTCCTCAAAATAAATATAGTATTAAAAATTTACTACATTTTTCTAAAAAAGATAAAATTCCTAATAATAAAAAATCTGGTATTTATCAATTTAATTGTTTAGGTTGTAATCAGGTTTATATTGGAAAGACGAAATGTAATTTGGAAACCAGAACGAAAGAACGTTTTTGTAACATTAAGTATAAACAAACTGATAAATCGGCCATAGCTTATCATTTTTGGTCATTTAACCATGAAATAAATCCTGAAGTTAAATTATTAAAACAATTAAACAGTCTGATAGATTTAATAGTTTGGGAAAATATATTTTAAAAAATAAACATCGTGTAATGAATTTTGAAATACTGTTTTTAGGTTTGTTTCATTTTAAGATTTTGGCAATACTGAAAAAACATAATATCATAGTAATCTGTATCCTTGATGACGAAGTATGTGGACTGAAGATGCAAACGAGTTGTTTGTGAAATCGATCTCCATTAGAAAGAAGTATTAACACCAATTTCTTAAGATAAGTGAAGCCGTTGTAGCAAATATTTGTATTTGTGTAGTTTTAGGCTTAGACTTAAAAATCATTAAAAATTCAAACAGAATAAACTTTGGGCACTAAAGGAAACCAATACTGACAGATAATTATTTCAGATTCAATAGCTATGACCCAAGATTGCACAAAAATTCAGCTTTCAACAGTTTAATTGACAGACTAGAGAACATACCACTTTCAATGCAAGAATATAAAACAATATACATTGTTAGAATTAGACAGCTAAATCATTTCTGAAAATGTTTTATAGATGGAGAATTGAACATAGCAAAATGAAAATACTGTTAAAAGAAACAATCATGTGCAATAAATCAAAAGAGATGTGATTAAAAAAATTCACATCAGCAAAGATCCTTGACAAAGTCATAAAGATTTTCACAGGGCACACATCCAATTGACTCCTATCAACAAAGGCAGCATTAAGCCTTACTTGACTCAACCACTATGGACAGCATCCTTTCAAAGAGAAAATCTAGAATCTATCAAATGGAATGCAATAATTGTAACCATTTATGCATGATTGGAGGGATTTAGTAACAGTGACGTCAAAATCAGTTGAAAAACCTATTTGTAGTTACTAAAATTAGGCAAGTGAGTCAACCTTGTATATACTTTTCTCCACTTACAAGTTTTTTGATGGACTAGTTTCTGGGGACTTCTCCCCTATCGTCAGTTCTGAGGTTGACTGATGATGCATCCGGTGTCTGCATCTGGCTTGGTGTCGTGCTGCCATCTAATGTCCTGGTAAGTTTGATGACGTCATCTACCGCAGGAATTTCAAAATTAATCAAGAGGTCCTGTTTCTTCGTAATAAATATGTTTTCCCAAATCTGTAGTTCCAGAGGTTTCCTTGCCTGTTTGATCAGTTCTATTTCTTGTTTTATGTTGTGATTCTCAGACCAAAAGTGATGTGCTACGGCCGACTTGTCCATTTGTTTGAATTTAATATTTCTGAAGTGTTCTTTCATTCTTGTTCCTAGATTCCTTTTGGTCTTACCAATGTATATCTTGTCACAATCCTGGCAACTCATTTGGTAAATGCCTGAAATTTGAGTTTTCGGTGTGCTATTTTTTAGAGGGTGGTTTAGTAAGTTGCGGATGTTGTGTTTGTTCTGAGGGGCTAATTTTATGTTGAAGCTCTTAAATATCTTTTCAAATTTTTTTCAAGTATTTTGGATGAAATGTAAATTTTCCATATCTGGTGTTTGGGTTTTCTAGTTTTTTTAACGTAGTAATGTCCCTTAAGTTTTTGTTTCTTTTGTGTCTGTAGATCAGTTTTTTGATGAAATTTGTGTTATAGTTGTTCAATTCGGCAACCTGGTGTATGTGAGTGTACTCCTGTTCATATTCTGTTTTTGTTAGCGAAATGTTGATTAATCTGTGAACTAAACTATGGAATACTGCATATTGATGTTGTAATCTGTGAACTAAACTATGGAATACTGCATATTGATGTTGTACTGGTTTGAATGGGTTGCATTTAATGTAATTGTCAACATGTGTTGCTTTCCTGTATATTCCAAATTGTAATCCTGTTGGTATTCTAATGATTTTCAAATCTAGAAAAGGTAGCCATTCATCCTGCTCTACTTCAATGGTGAAAACTATGGATTTTTCTTGTAGGTTTAGCAACTTAATAGCATCCTTGGTTAGTCTTCTAGGAACTATAGCAAACACATCGTCGACATATCTATGCCAACATTTGAAAATATGTGGAAAGGCTTTAGTAATGTGTGTTTCCAAATTACTCATGAACAGATTAGCTAGTAATGGTGAAAGAGGGTTACCCATGGCCAAGCCTGCTGTTTGTTGGAAGATCTTGCTGGAGAACGTGAAGCTGTTTTGTTCAATACATAGGGTGGTTAATTTGATGTATTCCTCTATTCTATCATCCGCAACGTTGCTTTTGGATAACCAGGCTTTCATCAATTTTGGAATTTTTTCTACTGGTATGCTCGTGAATAGACATCTGATATCAAAGGACACCATCACTTCTTCAGTTTTTATAATTGTGTTTTCAATTTTCTTTACTAAATCAAATGAATTCTTTATGCTTAGAGATTCAAACATTTCAAACTTATCAAATTCTTCCGCCAAACATTTTGCCAGTTTGTAAGTCGGGGCATCTATATTCTTAATAATGGGTTGCATGCTGTTTGTCTTGTGAATCTTAGGTAGGCAGTATAATTTTGGCAAATTAGGGTTGTTTACAATTATGCTATTTTTCATCTTATGTGGCACTATGGTATTTTCTTTAATTGCTTTTTTGGTGGTTTCTATGTATTTCTTTAATGGGTTTTTGGTTAGGGTTGTATATTCTGGATTTTGTAGATGTTCGACTCGCTGATTGTAATCATTTCGGTCCATAATGACTACCGTGTTTCCTTTGCTTTCAGATATAAAACTGGTTTTTGGTTCAATGTTTGAATAATTCGTTTATAGTTATTTTCCTGTCCGAATGTCATCCCCTTGAGAATTTCTAAGCATTTTGATTTAACTAATGTTTTTTCGCTACCATTTTACAAAAAGTTCGAGGTTATGGTGACGTCAGTGATGTAATCGTCTAAATTGCCCGAGTTGCCGATACAAATTTTAAACCCTTTGTTTAAAAATTTTAACTCTTTTTCAGTGAAAGTTTGGGAAGAGATGTTGACTACATTGCCTGGTGTTTCTGTGACACGGCGGTACTGGTTGCGTGGGTTTCTTGTCGGTCTCCTTAAGCGTAATTTCCGTACTTTCGATTTAAGAATCTGTGTTTTTTCTTATTAGATGGCAGCACGACACCAAGCCAGATGCAGACACCGGATGCATCATCAGTCAACCACAGAACTGACAATAGGGGAGAAGTCCCCAGAAACTAGTCTTCATCAAAAAACTTGTAAGTGGAGAAAAGTATATACAAGGTTGACTCACTTGCCTAATTTTATAACAATGGCACTCCAATTTCTGAAATGCTTCTTTTTATTTTATACTATTTGTAGATTTTTTTTTCTTCACATAGCAGAAGAAAATGGATACAACAAAAGTCTGGCATTTAGGAAAATTAAAAAGGCTAAACTGAAAAAAACTCATTAAGGAACCAACCGCATTCACTAAAGAAAAAGAAAGCAACAGCATATTCAGTGCATTCACATACCACCTAATAATAGATACTTAAGTTTTAATATTGCTACATTCAAAACCACAAGATGAAATCCCATCTGTTAACACATCCAGAATATACCAAATAACTTGTAAAAATTGTGAAAAATGCTATATAGGTCAAACTAAAAGAAACCTAAAACCCAGAGTTAAAGAGCACTTTAGAAACATCAAAATGAAACATGAAGATAAGTCAGCAGTAGCATTTCATTTCTGGAATGAAAATCATGACATTGATCCAAATCCAAAATTACTAAAAGGAGTGATGAACCAAAATAAACTGACAACATGGGAGAAGATATTCATACGGAAAAATAAGGACCAAGTAATGAACTTTGAAATCCCAAAAGGAGATAATTTGACAAAGAAGTTCATAGTTCCACCACGAGAGAGAAAAGAGCAGAGAACACAGATGTTAGTTTGAAAGAGGTTGAAGATGTGACTGCTTCCGAAGCTAGTCCCTCAATAATATAAAAATGTAAATGACAGAGTGTAAAAAAAAAAAAAAAAAAAAAAAAAAAAATAATAGAAAAAAGACTACAAATAGTTTTTAAATTAACGGTAACCATGTTTATTTAGGGAAAACTAAGAGGAAATCTGAAACAAGAACCAAGGAATATTTCAGATGTATACACAAACACTAATGGATGAAATGTAGCCTTTGCCAGGGTTACCTTGCAAATTCTAGGATGTTCATTGGGGCTCTGGAACACAACCTCATCTCGTTTGAGTCACAGTACTATTTTTTTTTTGTCCTGCAGCTTTATGTCATAATGGATGAACAGTACCCTTTTGCTATGTGACTGTCGTGTCTTGGCTTCTGAAGGCATCCAGTCCTAATATAACCTCCTCAGCCACCTTCACGACGAATGCCCACATACTCACAATACTGTCATCAATCACATTGTTGTGTTGGAGCTGCTGCAAAGCCAGAGCTGAGTGCATGGGCAGGGAAGACAGAGACAGAGTAGTGCGCCGAGCTGGACTCTTGCCGAGAGAGAGAAAGAAACAGACAAAAGTCTGGAATTTTCCACTTTTCTGATGCCATTGCAATTGTTATCGAATGGTCTACTGAATTCTAGAACAATGACTGGGAGGTATAAATAGTGGCAAAGTGTGAGAAGGAGTCAGTCAGATGTGCAGTTGTGTGATGGTTATCACAACAGTGGACACTTGAACTTTACCACAGTGATTCTTTTGTTTGTTTACAGTGGCAGAGCTAAACGAGACGATCTTGAAGACTGCTGTTTGTCAATGTCACATCATTTTGCTGCTGCTTCTGTTTACTGTAATAGAGTGTTTAAAATTTCTGCAAACAAGACTTTTGTTCCTACCAATCCACAAAGTCACAATACTATGCCCCAAGGTCAACTTCAGCAATGCTTGCTTCTGCACAGTGTTGCCCAAACCTTCACTGTTAGGTAGAGCTGATCCGGTTTCCTTGAGCCAGTCCTCTGCCAGACCTTGCTCGTTTCCTTATGGCTCATTAATCTGGCTGCTGACAGTCCTTCACAACATGTGCTGGTTGGCCACATCCCCAGCATACACTGTTTGACATCTGTCGGTTGGTTTCGGACAGTCTATCACTTCTGTCCTAGGTGATCGCATCCTCAACATTTATCAATGGGTCGTTGTCATCCCTGGGTTGACTTTTTATTTCCACTGCGTTGCATACTTCCATTTCCCGAAATGGGGGTATAGGTTCCTTGAACGCTAGCTACCCCATCCGCTGTAAAAGCCATGGATGAGTGGTTAGACCACTCAGCTCTCACCAAAGCAGCCTGGGTTCGATCCCAGGAGACCAAAAAGTGAAATTTGTGGTGGTCAACACCTCCAAGGTAACCGGTTTCTCCTGCCATCTCATTCCACCGGTGCTCCATCTTCATCTCATGTATCATCAATGTCACTGCCTGCGGTGTGGCATGTAGTAAAGCGGGCATTTGGAACTATATATTTCATTTCACCTGCTGGCAGTGCCAATTCTGACTTGGGTGTTCACTGCTCTTTGCTAAGCATCCTGACCAGCCACCTCCAATACACACCTCTGTGTCATACTTAAAGTTCTTGAACAGTTCCTGTGTCTCCGAAGTATCAGATACTCCTGATCTTCAAGGTAGTCAGAGCTTTAATTTTTAAATTTTGGTATAGATATGTTGATGATATGTTTGCTATTGCTTCTGATAAACACATAAATGATGTTACATGTGTTTGGAGGAATTTAGTAACAGTGATGTCAAAATTAATCTCAGAAACTATTTGTAGTTGGTTTATTAATATTCGTTCACTTACTTGTTTATATTTATAAGAGACTAGTTTCAAAGGCATTCGCCTCCATTTTCAATCTCTTTCCAAAAAATTACTAGATAAAGATATAAAATTTACATTAGAGACTGAAATTAATGGATTTCTTCCTTTTCTAGATCTAAAAATAATAAGAAATAATAAATTAAACTTTGGTATCTATAGGAACTCTACTCATATCGATAATTACATAAAAATAAAAGCTTTAACCCTTTTTTTACATACATTTGCTGTTTTTAATAGTTTGATTTATAGATTAATATACCAGTGAATAAAGAGGAATTTAATACAGAATATAAATATATTATTAATACTGCTTTAATTAATGGTTTTAACAAAGACTTGAGACATAAAAAAATTGAAAAATTTAAATATCAAAAAACTGTTAATGATACTTCTACTCTTTAAAAAATAAAATATGATTACAATTTTAAAAAATTTATTTATCATCCTTGGGTTAATTAACTTTTCAAAATTTTTTTTAAAGAGTTTGGTATAACTTTAGTTCCTCAAAATAAGGGTTAAGGGTGAATCTCTATTCTCTTTGGTTTTAAGGATAAACATTATTTCAAATGTGTAGATGCAAGGGGAACGGAAGAATGTCTAGTATTTTAAAAAGGAATTTCCATGATGTTCTTGGACTCACCCCTACCATGGCTCAAGCTATTTTCTTTTGTATTATAAAACATGTCTTACTTTGAGGTGACTGCCCCAAGAATATTATGCGATACCTTAGCAAAGAGTGGGGATAGGCAAAGTAAGCCATTCTAATGATCTCCTCTAGCCCGCTAGTATCCATAGCACGTAGCAGGCTGTACCTAGTTTTTGATTATATAATTAATGTGGTTTATCCATTTTAAATTGCTTTGGATCCAATAGCAAAGAAATTTGCTAGTTTCAAACTTTTCAATGTTCTGGTTTAGAAGTTGAATTTGTGGACCAAGGTAGTCTTTTAATTTCTTTTGTATGGATAACCATTGCAACAGTCTTACTGATATTTATTAACAGGTTGGTATTAACAATGTAGTTAGTGACTTGGTCAGATATTTGAGGGATTGATTTTATGAAGGCTGTTTAATCACTTACTCTCCCAAGTACGAACATAACATCAGCAAAGAAGAGGAACTTAGCATGAGGATTATTAGGCTAAGTTCATTGATGAAGAGCAGGAATAAGATTGGATCTAGTATGGAACCTTGAGGTACTCCATAATTAATTGCATGAACTTGATCTATAACTCTTCAGTTCTAGATTTCCTCTTTGTTTAATTTTTTACAAATTGCTTTATCTTTCTCAGAAATGAATTAATTCACTTGTTAGGTGGCCCCGAATTCCATGCTTTTCTAATTTTATTAATAGCTTTTGGAAAACTCTGCATGAATCTAAAAATATAGTTGAGATACGTCCTTTTCATCTGGGGCTCTGAGGGAGTTCTACATTAAGAAGAAAATTGCTGTCTGAGTGGAGCAGTTGCTTCTAAAACTATGTTATTCTCCAGATAACAGGCTGTTTCTCTCTTGCAAGTTCATGAGGCACTTGTAAAATAGCTTTTCCAGAATTTCTGATAGCACTGCAATGCATCGGTAATATACTGCATTATTTCTTTCCCCTTTTCTGTACAGTAGCTCAACAATAGTTTCTTTAAAACAGGTGGGGAAGATTCCACTGCTCAAAGATTCATTATATAGGGATGGGCAACAAGATGAGCACATGTTTTGATGTAGTCTGATGCATCATCTATTCCTCTGAGCATTTTTGTTTTAAGTTATTTGCAAGATTTCAGATTCATTTGTTAGAACAAAATACATTCTTTAATTAGACTTGGAGTTTAATTGGCAAGGAGCATATGTTTGCTATTTGTTTGCTGCTTTATATTAGGTTTTCCATTATGTTGACAAAGTAGGTATTGAAGAGTTAATTACATCAAAAGAGTCTGAGATATATTTTGAACTGTCTTTTACAGTAATGTTACTGACCTGGAGCAGTGTACCTTAAAACTGTTATTTAAGAATGGCCTCACGCCTAAGTTATTTAAGTTTTCAGAAATATCAATTCAAATTCAAAGAAGAGTTAAAATGTTATGGTAATGTGATAAATTGTAATTAGAGTTACTAATAGCAAAAAATAAAAGAGAAAAACAAAAAGACAAGAGATCGATTGGATATGTGACTGTTTAGTGGTAACTAGGGGTTATAGAAAAAACTTTCACGAGACGCTATGAGGATTGTATGTAGACATGAAGTTTTCTTAGGATGAAGCACACTATAGTATATTCTCATAAGTACTGAGGCTTTCACGGCCGGCGTCGTTAACTCCACTAACTATGTTTTCTGGGCTTGTAGGCCGTGGTCCATTTTCATTTCCTTCCGGTGAAGTCTTGTGTTGGACTCCGGGTCTATTGATTTAGAACCCTGAAGATGCTGAACGCAGTTTTCGGCAAAACGTCGGAAGGAAATGAAAATGGACCACGGCCTACAAGCCCGGAAAACATAGTGGAGTATAGTAATTCTGCTAGTCTGTGTCAGAATAAATAAATAAATAAATAAATAAATAAATAAATAAATAAATAACTTTTCTTGAAAGAAGAAAAAGGGAGTATCATTTAAATAGTGGAGTAGAATAACAAAAATCAAATCGATTCAAGACCATGCCCCTTATACTTATGTGCAAAGTTTATGAATATTTGATAATTAGAAAAGAGGAGTGTTGTGTGATTCTTGTCAGTATGATGATATATATAAGGGCACTCAACTACGGTGGTCATCAGCACCATTTAAAAAACTAGTCATGGCAAAAGCCAGATATAAAACCTTCTAAAAACTATACAAGTGTAACAAAACCTATTAAAAATACACGAACATAAAAAACATCAATCAAAACCTACTAAAAATTTCCTTCACCAAATCCTAAACTCTAAACTAGACAAGAATCTAAAAACCTTCACCACGGGTCTCCACGCACGGCCTACACGTGGGTGGGCCTGTTGACCGTCTCCCTCAACCATGAAGAGGAGCGCACACGAGGGAGACTGTTGGCTTGGGACCCTGGGTGCGCCAAACCCCTACCTACCGAAGTAGGCCCCTGGGGGGTCTTGTCGGTAGAAATAAGTTTTGCATGTTATGCATGACTGGAGGAATTTAGTAACAGTGACATCAAAATTAATCGGAAAAACTATTTGTAGTCGGTTTATTGACACTTCGTCACTTATGTTTTTATATTATCGAGTAACTAGTTTCGGAAGCCTTTGCCTCCAGTTGGAGAGAGGTCGAAAATGGAGGCAAAGGCTTCCGAAACTAGTCCCTCGAGGATGTAAAAATGTAAGTGACAAGGTGCCTATAAACCGACTACAAATACTTTTTCCAAGAAATAAGTTTGTTTTAACTTGTAGATGGCTAGGGCATTTATCAATGCAGATGCAGTGTTTGATTTGCTATTCAGACCTATATTAAAAAATCACTACAGATATTAATTTTATGTATTTACTAATACTTTGCTTTAGTACTGCATCTAGTTTGTGTAAAGACACTGGTATCATTACTTGGGGTTTTATATACACATATGATTGTGATATTGGAATTTAACAGTTGCATACCTGAACATACAAATACTTTTTCTTTTACATAATTTTGTAAATTATTGAGGACCGTAAATTCTGTCATCTTTACAAAGATACAGGTTCCCCTCCATTTAAAATGGATCTACATGAAAATGCTGCAAGTGTAAAATTGGAAAACTTCATAAATCTTAGACCATTCTTTCTAAGCCAATGTTCACTAAGGCAAAGAATATTTGCTTCTTTTTAATTGTGTTGAAAGTAGGTAGTTAGCTCATTAAGTTTGTTATCCAAGTCTGAACATTCAAATTAATAAATAATATTTCTTTTGTAGGCACAGTCAAGTAACCCCACATCTTTTCCTCCTTCCTCGTTGTTGACTATCCTAGTTCCACTTCTGCACTGAGTTGATCCTTAGAAACATTCACCCTTGTGAAATTGGTTCCTGGTGGAATGTCTGATCCGCTACATGTCTTCTTTACCTCACATACAGTTCAATCAATATTCTTATTCACTAACGTCATCCACCACATGATTTATTAGTTTCCCTCACTCTAGTTCTTGTACTTTGTTCCTATCCTAGCTTATACATATACCACACAATAATGCACCTTTGGAAATTTAACCTACACCTTGAAACCAACTCTGATAGACACAATCACAACACTAGACATAAAGACGACTTAGCAATTCCTACCCATAGACTGCACTTTTATGAGAAAATACCTAGTTTTATGGGCATAAAATTTTATAACATACTACCAGTCACTATCAAGAATTGTAAAGATAATAATTTTAAATCAATGCTGAAATGTTTCCTAATTGACAAAGCCTATTATAGTGTGGATGAGTTTATTAATACTAGTTAGAACTTTATTTTTATACAGATTATTGTTATTATTACTATTATTATCATTATTATTATTGTTAGTGTGTATGGATTTATTAAAGCAAGTTAGTATTCTATTTATATCACACAACCTGTATAGCTGTGTTCTTAAACTGTATAAATTCATATGACGTGGTTCTTTTGTGTATTTAACACTATACTGAACTGAAAATAAATAATAAATATTTATTTTCTTAATAGGATCTATATTTTCTAATTCCCCAATACATAACCTATTCTGCTCTTCTTACCCTAGTAGGTTTTAAGTAATTCTAGCATACTTCTGGGCTTATACTGTGCTCTCTAATTCTCCTCTATGCTACTGATACTGATTTTGTACCCTTTTGCTCTCTAAGCTACAAGAATTTTAGGCCTTATTTTTTCCCCATATTCCTTGTTTTTAGGTTCCATGTGATTAATTAGTGCATGGCCGAAGGCTAGAGCAATTTCATAAATATTGCATGGCTGTTAACCCAAGAAGCACTAACTTCTCATTGAATCATTGCCGTGAAAGCTTCAAATGTTCAATAAGATGTTTATAACCCCATCTTTCCATTATAAAATTATTATTTTTTTTTACATCTCTCATTTGCCTTCATTTCCTGAATTCTATTAGCCTTGACATCCTTTATTCTTCATATTACCATCTCTTCTTATTGTTTTCATTCATATTTTGACCCTGCCAGTTTACTAACTTCTTAAGCTTCAGAACTGCTCCCTCAATTTTCTTTTATTTCAACATTTATCTATTCCACAATCTTTATTCTGTTTGAGTGCATTTCTACCTCAATAAATACTCCTACTTTATATTCTCTCCATTTCTAATTTTATACTATCATTGCTCACAAACATTTTCTTTTTCCTTGTACTCTTAAAATCAAATTAATTGGGAAATCACTGTAAGAATCTATAAACATTACCTCAAATTCAATAAGATATTCCTCTACATACAAAGAGTATGAAATATATTCTAGAACACTTAGATCATTCCTATACACAAATGAAAACTCATCTTCTTTCCCTTTCACTCTATTATAAAACACCAAATTAAATTTCTCAAAAACTCTCTCAGTTTCTTACCTTCACTATTTCTAATTTTATCTTTATTCTTTCTTCTAATCACCTCACTCACTTTCCCTTCTAACTTGAAGATTTATTAATTGAATTTGTCTTTCCTTTACTCTTCATTAAAGTCATTATGAAACCATATTAATTCCTATTTACTAGTTCCTCCATGTTTGGCCTTGGGTCATAAAATTCCAAGGTACTAGGCAGGTTACACCTTGCTGTAACACTCTCCTTCGCCAATAGAACACACCAGAATATAATATAAGAACAGAACACAACACTGGTTTGTTGCCTATATCTTTACGCACTTTCAATTTCACTTGCTAATCCTTACTGATTAGCTGACCAAGACCTCCTGACTCAAAATTGAACATATTCCGATTAACTTCATTCCTATCTTCAGGTTACAACTAACTCTCTGAGCTGAAGATTGGAATGAACTTTTCCAAAACATGTCCAACTGTTCTATGTACAAGGATGATTCAAATATAAACAACAATTCTTTGAAAATCATTTATTAATTAAATACAGGGTACATAAAAAGACTGGTAACACTTTCAATGTTTTATTATAAAAAAACTACAAATGATGGGACTTTCAAATACATGTGACTTTAAAGGCAAATTCTCAAAGTTCTGTTTATACCTTACAAAGATTGAATATGTGAACCACGAGTGACTTGGCAGATATCCAAACAATAATCAAACTCTTTCCATACTCTTTTCAACATATCCTCTGTGACTGTGGTGGCAGCTTCTTTGAATTCTGGATTGTCTCTCAATCACGTGGCAATGGTGGTTCTTTAGATATCCCCATAGAAAAAAAGTAACATGCAATCATATTTGGTGACCTTGGTGGCCAGGTCATGAACAGCTGTCCTTTATTCCAGCATGTCTTATCCAACGATCAGACATTTCCATATTCAGATAAGCACAAACTGCATTGTGAAAATGTGGCAGAACCCCATCTTGATGAAAGATGAAAGCATTATCTAGATCTTGCCTAAGTTGAGGCAACAAGCATTGCTCCACCATGTCCAGTCATAGTAGCCTCAATGAAGAAGAAAGGTCCTTACAGTTTTCGTTGTGACAATGCACAGAAAACATTAACCTTTGGTAAATCACACTTATGTTCAATGATCCCGTGAGGTTTCTGTGTACCCCAAACACAACAGTTGTGCTTGTTAACTTTCCTACTCATATGGAATGTTGCTTTGTCACTGAAAATTAAGTGGCTGAATAAATCATTGTTGTCTTCTGTCATTTGTTGTAGCTGGCAGGCAAACTTGCAGCACTTGCATTTGTCATCCTCAGTTAGTCTATGCAGAAGCTGCAGTGTATATGGTTTCATAGCCAGCCTCTTACACAAAATCTTTCACACAGTCATTGAAGGTAACTGAAGCTCAAGGGATGCCTGATTTCCTTAAGCTTCTTATGAATGCTTCTCTGACTCACTTCGCTCACCGTGGGACAGCAACTCCTCTTTTAAGGACATAAGTAGCCCGTGTTTTCAAATTTACGATATCAATGTAAATTACCTTCCTACTTAGTGCCTCTTTCCCATACTTGGTGCAGAATTTTCATTACACATCGGCTGTACTTTTGTTTGTATGAAATTGTAACACACAGAAAGGTCGCTCAACGGGGTAATTGCCATTGTGGTAAATAATGCCAACTGTCAGTAAATTAAGTAATTATATGGTAGTATTGAAAAGTTGGATGATGTATATAAGGGTGCTCAACTACAATGGTCATCAGTGTTGAAAAAATTGGAGAGTTTGAATTTAAACTGAAATGTGTTTGAAAGTCCTATTATTCATAGTTTTTGTATAATAAAATACTGATATGTTACAGGACTTTTGATAAACCCTCTATATACACAAATGACGCCATCAGAATTTCTCTACATAGCCTTCTCCATACTGTACACACTTTTGCCAATGTTTTGGAAGTTTGAACATTTCTTCTTCAAAAAAATTTGAGGATGCATTCTCAGCTAATTGCGGACATGCTCCTCCACATGTTAACTGTTTTCAAATTGTTTCCCTCAAAGCAGTTCTTTCATGGATGCAAACAAAAATAGTCTGACGGGGAAAAGTTTAGACTAGAGGGAGGGTGTTAAAGGGTTTTCAACTGCATGTCTGCCATTGTTTCCATTGTCAAATTCACAGTGTGAGGCACAGCACTGTGATGGAGAAGGATGACATCTCACCTCTGATGGACATATGACACTTTTGTTTCAGTAGGCAATCTGCAATAGCAAGCCACATTTACCATACATCGATCGTGAAGAAAAATCAATCACTAAAACTCCTTTGTAGTAAAAACATGCTGTTGTAAGAACTTTTCCAACTGAGTGGCATTTTTTGGCCTTACTGGGCAGCCTTCATCCTTTTGTCGCTGCTCTTTACTTGCTATTTTAGATTCAAGAGTACGATGATGAACCCATGTCTCATCACATGCAATGATGCACCTCAAAAAGTCCTCCCCTTCTTGTCAGAACTGTCAGAAAGTCTCTCACAGATCAGCAGCCACGTCTGTTTTTGCTATCAGTTAGCAACTTCGGAACCCATTGGATACTATTTTACTAAAGCCAAAGTGCTCCCTAATAATGATATGATAACTTCCAATATTGACACCCACTTCTAATATAATTTGCTCAACAGTGGAGCGGTGATCACCTTCAATAAGCCTCGAATGGCTGAATGTTGTCATTTGTGAGAACTGACCTTGGGCATCAAGTATGACTCATTTTCTGCACTACCCTTAAATTGTCTGGTCCAAGTAAACACACTATTCTGGGACTATGTAGTGTTTCAGAACTGTCCCCTTAAACAAGATGTAATTTCTGAAGATTTAACTCCTTCATTGATTAATAACTTAATAATAATGTGTTGCACAACAAATGAAGGAACCTCCTGCTCACTCATGACTGTACCGACACAAGAACCTATCAGAGCAGCTAACCAAGCTAGTTTGTTTTCCTAACACACTGACCTTCAACACTGCAGTCACACAAGAACTGTGATGCATAACAGTTACTGTTTACATCTGAATCACCTTCATGAGGTACACGAAAGCTTAACTGATCCAAAATTACTTTTAATGGATAGTGATGGGTATTATAGTTTCTCCTATCCAAATCACATCCTCTTCCTTCCAGTGATGCAACCTGCTTTAACAGATGAGGCTCTGAAATCCAAGAAGGGTGGTGTACTGTTCCATCAAAAATTGAAGAAATACAATTTACAGATTTACTGCTGACTTGTCACAGTAGTAGGAATGACCATCATCTGGCAAATGAAAGAAAAAGCTGGCTATATCCTCATGATTTGCCAAGCCTGATCCAATGGAGTCGCAGACCAACAGGCATGTTCCTTCCACAATATAATAGTTAAAAAGGAATGGTTCAACTGCCTACTAATAAAAAAGAAGTGTCCATAAGAAAAAGATGAAACGTGCTCAATAAACTATGTTTATGTCTCCTTATACAAAACAGTCCAGAAAATAGTCCCCCATTCAGATCTCCAGCTGGAGACTGTATTTGGGGAGTTGAAAAACTATAATGGAATGCAATAGCATTAAGTTAAGATGAGAAAGCAGTACTCCAGAACTTACTGCATCAAAAAATCATTTATGCCCTTATTATCATGGAAACAAATATTTCAAATGACCAAAAGAAATCTTACAAAATGAAAGGATGTAAAATTTCTCTTCTTTCAGAAAATAGGTAAATTGCTGGTGGAATCTTAATTGCAGCAAAGAAAAATTTAACATAAAAAATCAAAATTCAAAATTATAAACATGAAGAATGAAAACGATGAAGTTGAATTAGCATATTTGAAGTTATAGAAAGGAAAGCAGCAATTTTCCATATATTTTTCCTACAACCATCCAAATAATGTACCAGAATTCAAATTTTGGAACTTAACTTCCACTTCAAATTTTATGGTTACAAAGATACCAATCCAGCATGGAAAGCAACAGAAGATTTTGTTACTAAAATTAGGCAAATGAGTCAATCTTGTATATACTTTTCTCCACTTACAACTTTTTTTAATGAAGACTACTTTCTGGAAACTTCTTACCTATCGTCAGTTCTGTGGTTCACTGATGATGCATCCGGTGTCTGCATCTGGCTTGGTGTCATGCTGCCATCTAATGTTCTGGTAAGTTTGATGACATCATCTATGGCGGGAATTTCAAAATTCATCAAGAGGTCCTGTTTCTTCGTAATAAATATGTTTTCCCAAATCTGCAGTTCTAGAGGTTTCTTTACCTGTTTGATCAGTTCTATTTCTTGTTTTTTGTTGTGATTCTCAGACCAAAAGTGATGTGCTAAGGCCAACTTGTCCATGTGTTTGAATTTAATATTTCTGCAGCACATCACTTTTGGTCTGAGAATAAGAAATAAGAAATAGAACTGATCAAACAGGCAAAGAAACCTCTAGAACTACAGATTTGGGAAAACATATTTATTAGGAAGAAACAGCACCTCTAGATGAATTTTGAAATTCCTGCCTTAGATGACGTCATCAAACTTACCAGAACATTAGATGGCAGCATGACACCAAGCCAGATGCAGACACCGGATGCATCATCAGTCAACCACAGAACTGACGATAGGGAAGAAGTTCCCAGAAACTAATCTTCATTAAAAAACTTGTACGTGGAGAAAAGTATATACAAGATTGACTCATTTGCCTAATTTTAGTAACAATGGCGCTCCACTTTCTGAAATACTTATTTTTATTTTATATAACAGAAGATTTGCTACATTCCAATAATGGAGAATTAATTTTCAATTAAAGCAATATCGGTATGCAAATCCAGCATAATGGTTCAACATATTACCCAAACCTTTTGTGTCATCAGACTTAAGAGATAAAGTGTCGCGTAATATTTCTGAAAGTATGGGCTCCAACAATTGCTTATATAACACTGAGTAAAAACAAGACAAGAAACTAACAATAAAAGTTCTTGGAACTTTAAGAAACATAATTGAAAAGGATATCAACTAGAGTTAGAAAAATTAATGCTCTGTACGATCCAAACTAATGACATTTTTTCTAATAAAATTAATCATAAACCCTGCTAGCTTCTATTTACTTAATGGAAAAAAAATTGCTAAAGGTAAAGATAAAACTTATAAACCGTTTTGGTCTAAAGATTTAGAGACCTTAAAAAATAAACGTGAATGAGCTAGAAAGTTGGCTGAAACTAACAAATATCCTGAAAGTATCCTCAACTGGAAAATCAAAAGAACAAAATTCAAATGGGAAATTCACTGTGCAATAAAGAAATCCTATAACAAATTTATGGAAACTAATGACTATAGGAAAGATAATGAAGTTATATATATATATAAGTTCATTTGCACATTTATAAGCATAGGTATTAATGTCCTTAAAAATCCTATTATATAGAGAGAAAAACTTAAAAGATAACCAAAAAATTGCCAAATGCATTTAATTCAAATTTTACAGCATCTAAAATTCCAAGAATATATAAAAAAGTAGAGAACATGAAAATAGAAAAAAAGTAAAGCTTATCAATGCATAAAAAACAAACAGTGAAATAACAAATATTACAATAAAATAAAATTATTTGTCAAAAAGTTCACTTATGTTTTTAAAAAAATTAATGAACTTTCCACAGATTCAAGAAACTAGTTTCACTTAACTTCTAAATAAGAAATATTTCTATCATGTGTTTACAGCTTCTAAACTTAATACAGCTATTTTTAAAACACCTAATAGGTAAGCTCTAGGACCTGGCAAAATTCATCCAAAATTTGTAAAAAGCTAAACCACATTACTCAATCTGTATCAGGAAATCTGCTCCATCCAACTGGAAAAAAACAACTATTATCATCCCAATACTTGAACCATAATGACAGACCTATATTTTTAACCAGCATTCTAAAAAAATTAAGGAAAGAATGATTTAATCCAGATTAAATTGGTATCTAGAAAACCACAATCTTCTATCACCCTGCCAAGCTGGCTTTCCAAAAAATCATATCTCCAGTCACCAAATAATTAAACTCAGTCAAGAAATTACAGATGGATTTAGTAGAAAAAATGTCTTAGCAGTATGTATTGACCTGAAATCTGCATATGACATGCATGGAGATGTAATCTTATCAAGAAGAATTCTTATCAGCTAAGAAATAAAATATGCTTCAGTGGATATCAGAATTTGGCTCAGAAAGATTGTGCAACTTCTTATGGTTCAACATTATCAAGATTCAAAAAAATGCAACTAAGTTTACCTTATGCACTACTCTATTCAATATTCCAACAAACAAGCATCAACACTGCATTGCATGCAAATGACAGTAATTTGAAAATCACTAAAATCAACTTCAAATTCTAAAGACAAATGTTTAAATTCTCCAACAACTCACATTTAATGTTATGTTGGCATGTTACCATAGTAGTTTAAAGGTTAAGAGCAAGTGGGCAAAACCAGGAGATCCATGGTTCAAATCCCAGCTTTGGCATTGCATTTTTCAGTCTGACTCTACCTTTCTAAACCTTGCGCTACACATGGATATTGTGGAAGAACAATTGATTTCCATTAATTGACTTAATAGTGGTCGGAAGTATAAAGCTGGGTCTTAAAGTACATACATGCTTTAAGTCGCCACTAGGGTAATTGTCTCATATATATATGAGAACTCCTAGTAGTTTACTGGGAAAAATGTGAGTCAGTTGGAACATTTAATGTCGTGCTGGCACGCTGCCATGGTAACTCAATTGTTAAGAGCAACTGTATGGAGACCGGGAGATCCATGGTTCAAATTCTGGCTATGGCACTGAATTTTTCAGTCTGACTTTACCTTTTAAACATAGATTTACATACATTAAAGGATTTAAATCTACAGCATACTATAATAGTTACGATTAAAATTTTTTAATACAACATATTGTCATATCAGTACATTTCATACCTTATTTTCATAAATTTTCTTGATATTGAGCATTGCATATGAAAATATATTGATCAGATATTAATTACTTCTCAAACTATGTAACAATTTGCTTCCCTATAACGTACCCTAACATCCACCATTTGAATATAGTATCTGTCAGCCATCACTAGGCACCTACTGCTACTCCAGTATATGCAGTTCCATTTGTCAGGGAAGTTCTTTTGTGGCATTGGAACAGTCATGGTGAAGATTTGAGAGCTAGAACAAATAAAAAAAGATAGTATAATCTTGTAAGGAACTGTGTATAGACTGAAAGTTAAATAATAAGCAAAGGATCTGCAATACATTATAATGATGTAAAAGTAAGCTCAGTAAGATCAAATAAAGAGAGACAAAAGCATTTTGCCTTGAAAAAGTAGCTCACTTTTAAAACCTGCAATTTGGAATTTCCTGCAAATTTTGTAATTTTTGTTGGTCTTATTTCTTCTTCTGTTTTTAAAGTATGCTGTATACTCATAGCTAATAAACTTTAAACATCCTTTAATTTGGATATTTTATTTTCATGTACTCATGCTGATTTACAATTATACGATCTTTATAGGTATCAAATTTCATGTATATTATGTCTGATCTAAATCTTGTCATCCCTCTAGGATAGTTTTCTCTACCTTTTTAACATGACCCACTTTTCTTGAATTTAAGGATTCCCCACCCCATTCTGTATTGGCAGCAGGATGAACAACACCATCCTTCATTTTTGATGCAATTACAATGGCATTTCGCGAGTTTTATTACCCCTCTTAGTAACTGTGATAAAGGTATTCCTTACAAAGGAAAGTTGAAATTTAATCTATTGTTTCTGTTCTGATTTTTACCAAAGAAGGGAAGGAAGGACGCTATAAAGTTCTTCTCTATAAATTTATTTTGGCTGTACTGAATGTAGTTAACACTGACATGTCAACAGTTTTACACATAAAAGTGAATCAATAAGATATTGACACACTGCTTCATTATTTTGAGTTATACACATGTTGGCATGTTATTCAAATATTGAGCAAAACTGGACTAGAATTAACAGTTGTTCTGTGATTATTAGTACTTATTTGAGGCAAAAAGAAGTACAAATAAGATCAGTGTGTTATATGACAGGGGACAATAGGGCTGAACTTAAAATTTAAGTTTCTTCTTTTTGAAATAAGTTTCTTCCATGATCAAAAAATAGGAATTAATCCTGCTGTAACAGTAATTACATGTGTGGAGATGTTGCAAATGATGCTCTTGAAGCACTACATTGGGAAGCTATATGTAACCGAGATGTTTTCCTGGTTTCTGGTTGGGATGATCCTACATTGCCGAAGTCCACAGTGAAAATGTTCTCCTCCTAAATCTGAATATTTTATCCAAATTTGTTGCTCGTCCCCAGCGCTGCTCCAACTGGTGCATAAGAACTCTGTAAACTCAGCTGTGGTCATGAGCGAAGGAATTAACTTTTTCTTTTTAATAAATTTTGAAATAAATCACTGTTGTTTCATTTTAAAATTCCAAACTTTTAATTCACTTTAAATGCTTTATACCATTTTTCGTACAAAACTTTACACAAGAATTGCATTGTTTTGTTACAATTTTCCAGAAATGAATTTTAACTCTTTTTATAATATTTCATCTCAACAGTGAATTGTAAGTCCGTTCCCTTCGACATTTCCAAGTCAAAAGACGCTATATTTGCTAGCTGCTTATCCAAGATTATTGCTTTTTCTCCTTTCGTTGCTATAACTGCCAAACAACTTCTTTCTCACTGGTCCACGTCAGTTATAACAACCCATACCAACCCATTGCATCATATCATTTACACATTGCATCATATCATGTCCCACTGAATTTCACACTTTCATTTCTTATGCTTATTAACTTTCCATACCAATCTTTAAACTATTATTAAACACATTTAAATATTTTCAATTTTCAGGGCCTAAACTAAAACAACTGTTACACTGACATTTCACTCAAATCTGTGTTCGGTCTTTTGATGATGCTCAACACAGATTTGAGCAAAAGATCAGGAGTAGTTCATATTTTTTGACCATGGCCTATGAGTTTAAAAGACACCTTAATTCAAAAAGAAACCTTACTTCAAATGGATGTGTGAAAGCCTAATAAGCACATACATTAGAATTTAAGTTTAGTAGTTATAAACAAGTTTTGAAATCAGCACAAAAGTGAATCGAGAAGATATTGACACATTGCTTCACTCACACTGTTTATTCACAGGACATGTTTCAAGAGCTCTTGCTCCTATCAGCTGGTACTCGATTAGTGCAAGTTGTAGCGGCAAGAGCTCTTGAAACATGTCCTGTGAATAAACAGTGTGAGTGAAGCAATATGTCAATATCTTCTCGATTCACTTTTGTGCTAATTTGAGTTTCCCTGTCCCTACGCTTCTTTCAAGTTTATACTTTTAAGTTTTGAAATACCTAAATGGGAAACTCATGCATGCCCTGAAAGACAACCTTTTTAAATTTATAGGTTACTTAAAGGAACATACCAATGAAGTTTATTTTGCAGGAATAGAAAGACAGCTGAAATTTTTGTGTGCTTCTATCAATCTGGTTTTAAAATGGAGAAGTATCTAAAACATTCATTTACTTGTCAAGAAGACAGAGGTAAACAAATAACACAGAAAATATGATTTCTTAGGTTAAATGATGAAAACTAACTGTTCTTCCACACTAGCTGTGGAAAATATAGATTCCTATTTAAAACTCCAATTTGCAATAAGTAGAAAATGATTGTGTACTGTGAACTGTTATCTGTCGAAAGTATGAAGCATTCTAAAATGATTTGTCATCTGGAAACGAAACATCCAAATGCAAAAAATAAATTCTATTAATTTTTTTTCAGTGCATACTTTCTTTTCTTCAGAGTTACCAGGTAAGCATTACAAACATGAGTAACGTAAAGATTCTTTATACATCATTCCAAGCTGCTTTGAGACCAGCTAAGAAAGATAAGCCACATGCTATTGCTGAAGAGCAATTGATCCTATCCATTGCAACTGATATGTTATCTGTTATGATCAGTACTGAACTTGCAGGAAAACCGAAAACAATCCCTCTGTCTAATGATGTAGCTAGGTTTATTTCTGAAATGACTGATAACATTCACAGTTAATAAAAAAAATAAAAAGTAGTGAATTTATTTCTATTCAGCTGGCTGGCTCCATGGTGTTCAATACTTACGTTTCATCTGATGCAAATCAGATAGATCCATAGTGGCAGATGTTTTGTTCTGCAAGCCATTGCTAGATTGCACAGTTAGCATTACTTACATTGTTTCTTAAGCTACAAACTAATTTGAGATAGACTGAACAAAATGATTTTCAATTTACAATGATGAGGGAAAAGCATTGACTGGAAAGAAAAGTGATTTAGTTAAAAAAAAATTAAAATCAATAATACCAAACAAAAATGTTTCTCACACTACCAAGCTTTTGCATTTAAAAAATCTCAAATGAACTTCTCCAGGTTCTTAATATTGTTAAGGTTGTAAATTTTATTGAGTCCACCTCTACAATGTTGATTCTGGCAAGCTGTGCAAAGAAATGTGTGCTTTTTACAAATTTTTCTTACAGCATGCTGAAGTGAGGTGGCCTTCTCCCTGGAAGGCCTCAAGCAATTGAACTCATGTCAGAGATGCTGTTAATTTTACAGACCAGCAGCAACCAACTTGCTTAATTGTGCATTTCACAGGAATGGTTGTTTCAGTTGGCATTTTTGGCTGACACCTTTACAAATCTCAACATACTAAATATTAAGCTTCGAGGAAGTGACAAAACAATTCTTGGAAATTAACTGTTCTTTCATACTAGCCATGTGTAGAACGAAGTATGGAAAGGTAGGCTATGGCATTGAATTTTTCAGTTTGACTCTACCTTTCTAAAACAATTCTTGTTCATGAAAAATTCTTTTGTAAGATACTGAATGTATGGGCATCTACAGTTGAAAATGTAGATGGAAACTTTAACTGATTTATGAGTTTTTGTGACTTTGTTTCTAGTAATCAAAACAACCTTCTTGACATAAGACCACTGCCAAAGCTTTCTTCTCGCTTGAAGTCACTTCATAGCCAGATTACTGATTACGTTCCTTATGAAGAAAATATTGGTTAAAGATGGGTTGTAAATGCTTTTCGTGAATGAATTGTAGAAAAGGCAGATATAAGTTTACAACCAGCTGCTCAAATTTTCTGTTGACAAAAGTTTACAAGTACAATTCAGCTGCAAAGAATTGAACAAGTTCTGCCCAAAGAGAAGAAATGAATATTCTGAATGAGTATCAACTGATCCAAGAGTTCCCATTCCCTTCATTACTTCATATCTCTGCAAGCTCTGCTTTTCTTCAAATAGAAATTAGTTTCATTTATGGATGCTGTTTAACTGCTTTGGTTCTCAGCATCCCATTCCAAATTAGGTATGTAAGACTGCTTAATTTTGCTCTTAGGCCTCATTTATCATCCTTGGGCTTATTTTATGTGCCATACATCTACAACAAATGTTCAACCACGTTTAAATGTATTATATCAATATCTAACTTTTGTCATAAAAGACAACAAAAGGTCACCATAAACAGCAACCAATTTCACTTTTTATCTCCTTGCAAATTTTCCCATGTAAAAGTAAAAAATGAATCACTGAACAATACTGCCCTTTTTCCATTTTAGCAAAAACACGTTGAAAACTTATTGAATAGTTTATTGAGAAGTTTGCAAAATCCAAACTAACCTATGAATTAGCTTCAAATATGTTTTGACATGTAACAAACGACAGTACTAACACAAACTTCCCTTAGCGACACCATATATATTTTGAAATACGGATTCTTAATGAACCAACCTCATATCTGGATTACCCAATAATTTAATACCTCCTATTTGAAACTTAGGAAACAATATACACAAGTCCAACACAAAAGTGATCATTACCTTAATCAGTATAATTCCACTAGCAAAGTTGTTGAATAGGGGGTTCCACGGGGCAGTATATGTAGGCTAATACTCTTTATTCTACATATAAATGATATGTCAAATATACATAATGTAAACACATCCTATACAGATGATACAACCGCAATCTGCTCTGATACAAATGAAGACAAAATAATTCAAGACATGAGTTATTTCAGAGAACATCTAATTAAATACTTGGATTCAAATAATCTCAAATGCAACATGGATAAAACTATAGCAATGTGCATTAGCCTGAATAATAAAACACTAATTACACAGAAAATGAAGCTAGTTACAGTGGAATAATAAATATAATACAAATAAAATATTTAGTGAATATTTTCCACTTATCTTAAGAAGTTAATGACAATACTTCTATCTTCTCTAATTGAAATTTTTCGTAGACATTCGTAGACATTTGCCCACATCTTCAGCCAAACACACTTCGTTGTCAAACACACTACGTTGTCAAGGATACCATGTATTTACGTATTTACATATTACCAACATCTGAAGACCAATCAAAATTTTTTCACTTTTAATGGTGAATTTTTTCAAGAAACTTCTGGCTTAGCAATGGGTAATCCCTTTCACCTTTTCTTGCTGATCTTTTTATGAGTTTTTTCGAAATTCAAGTCACTAAAGCTTTTCCTTTAACTTTTAAAACATGGTATAGATATGTTCATATTTTTGCTATTGTTCCTGAAAAACAAAATAATGATATATGTCATAAATATTAAAAGCAGAAGCATTATTAACAGTGAAGTATTCTTCATATTTGAGTTTGATTTATGAGTCACTATGTTTACACTCAAACTTCACTTACTTGTGAGTCACCAAACAGCTGAGGATGAGACCGAATGATCTTGAAAACGTTTCAATTATATAACCACTAGTAAGTGAAGTTTGAGTGTAAACATAGTGACTCATAAATCAAACTCAAATGTAATGATATATGTGTTTGGAGGAATTTAGTAACAGTGACATCAAAATTAATCTCAGAAACTATTTGTAGTTGATTTATTAATACTCGTCACTTACTTGTTTATATTTATGAGAGACTAGTTTCAAGGCCAGTTGGAAAGAGATTGAAAATGGAGGCGAATGCCTTTGAAACTAGTCTCATAAATATAAACAAGTAAGTGACGAGTATTAATAAACCAACTACAAATAGTTTCTTAAATTAATGATGCCTTAAAATTACTAAATTTACAAGATAAAGGCTATAAAATTCACATTAGAAACTGAAATTAATGGATTTCTTCCTTTTCTAGATTTGAAAATAAGAAATAACAAATTAGATTTTTGTATTTGTAGGAAAGCTACTCATATTGATAGTTACATAAAAAATAAAAGTTTTAACCCTTTTCCACATAAATTTGCTGTTTTTAATAGTTTGATTTATAGATTAATAAATATACCCCTGAATAAAGAAGAATTTAATAAAGAATATAAACATATTAATACTGCTATAATTAATGATTTTAATAAAGATTTTATACAAAAGAAAATTTAAAAATTTAAATATCAAAAGAGTATTAATGGTATTTCTACTCTTAAAAAAATAAAAGATGATTATAAATTTAAAATATTTACTTACCATCCTTGGGTTAATAAACATTTTCAAATTTTTTTTAAAGAAGTCGGTATAACTTTAGTTCGTCAAAATAAATGTAGTATTAAAAATATATTACAATTTTCTAAAAAAGATAAAATTCCTAATAATAAAAAATCTGTTATTTATCAATTTAATTGCTTAGATTGTGTTCAGGTTTATATTGGAAAGACGAAACGTAGTTTGGAAACCAGAAAGAAAAAACATTTTCGTAACATTAGATATAAACAAATTGATAAATTGGCCGTGGCAGATCATTTTTGGTTATTTAACCATGAAATAAATCCCGAAGTTAAATTATTAAAGCAATTAAATGTTCCCATAGATTTAATGGTTTGGGAAAAGATATTTATTCTAAAAAATAAAAATCGCATAATGAATTTTGACATACCGGCAACTGATTCTGATTTTAGGTTTGTTTCGTCTTCAGATGTTGGTAATACATAAATACGTAAATACATGGTATCCTTGACAACGAAGTGTGTTTGACTGAAGATGTGGGCAAATTTCTATGAAATTAATTTCAATTAGAGAAGATAGAAGTATTGTCATCAACTTCTTAAGATAAGTGGAAAATAATCACTAAATTCCTTTCTTGGAAGTGTTGAAAACAGTGTTGTGATGATAAATTAAATTTAAAGGGAGTCGATTAATGACACTAAACAACACTTACTTTTCAATTTTTCCGGAACATGTTTCAGAGACTTTGCCTCTATCCTCAGTCGATGGCCGAAACATGTTCCAGAAAAATTTAAAAGTAAGTGTTGTTTAGTGTCATTAATCGACTCCCTTTAAATTTAATTAATCACTAAATATTTTATTTGTATTATAATAAAACTTACGTCAGCACAAATCTACATATAAATAAATTCAAAATGGAGAAAAATATTAAACAAATTCCTAGGTCTATATGTGAACAATAATCTGAATTGCTCTGCTCACATTGAACATATATGCAAAAAATTAGTAAATTCATAAACAGGTACTTTAAGCCCATGCTTTACTATGGAGTTATATTTCCTTATCTGTCATACAGGATAGAAATATTAGGGAGCTGTCCAAGAGTGTATCTTGATAGAATATTTCATCCTGTAGAAAAAGTATATTAGGTTAGTTATTTAATTTAAAGAATACTGACTCTTATATAAATATGTTTAAAGAAAATAAAATGCTTATGCTTATGCTCTACTATAAATAAGCTGCCACCACTGTCTTGCATATGTGGGCATGAGGCTCGCATTGGCCTGCTCTGATGCAGCTGTTATTTCACAGGGGGGGGGGGGGGTATAAATAAGTTAAGTACGAAAAATAAAGATGTATATGACTATTATACCAGACATAATAATGACTATTACCAGAAATGACAGCCAAAAAATTGACTGACAAGGATGTTTTTAAAATAGGAATTATGTTATATAGCAAACTGCCATCAACCATCAAGACATTAAAGCGTGCAAAATAGTTTCAGAATAAATTAAGAAACTTCTTAATAAAAATATATAAACTTAATAAATTATAAATATGTGTAACTCTTTTTGAGTTTGATTTATGAGTCTTATGTGTTTCTATATTTTTATGTGTAACTATTTCTCTTACGCCTCCTCTGTGTTATACTATAATCCTCTGTATCTTATGAAAATAGTTTATCTCTGACATCGCCAGAAACTTGTTTAAGCATACCGATAGCAAATAAGGAATATGAATATAGAATACGTATATGCTAAAACGTTTCTTACAAATTTCATGTGTGCTCTAGCAAATTTGAACCAGACTTATATAATTGAAAAAACTATTTGTAGTCGGTTTGTTTGACACTTCGTCACCTTTTAATATAATTGAGGGACTAGTATTGGAAGCCGTCACCTTTCAAAACTAGTCCCTCAATAATGTAAAAATGTAAGTGCAAAATGTAAAAAAAAAAAGACTACAAATAGTTTTTTCAATTAATTTTGACGTCACTGTTACTAAATTCCTCCAATCAAACTCTTTCAGGTTGAAAATGGAGGCAACAGCTTCTGAAATTAATCCCTCAATAATATAGAAATGTAACTGAAACCAACTACAAATAGTTTTTTCAATTCATTTTGATGTCACTGTTACTAAATTTCTCCAATCAGGCATAACAGACTTATATTTTATGAGCCCTATATATTTGGCTTATTAAATTATTCAATTTATTTGTTTTGCAAAAATAAACAAAACATTTAATGAACCCAGGTGATTCCCCAAAATACTGCCCACAACCTCTCTATGAATTGTGATCCACTGGCCGAGAAATGCTGCTCTAGAGCTTTAAATTATAGATTACTCAGTCCCAAAAAGTTGCAATGGAAAACAATTATCAAATATCAAGCATAAACAATTAAGTTTACATAAATTTTGAATAACTTCAAATCAGAACGAAGGAACTTAGGAAAAATGTTTATACTCAATACGAGAATACCTAAACTATTATACAAATGGGCTGCTTCTAATTTCCCACTGCTAGGTAGAGTATATGAAGCACTGTACTCTAAAAATATGTTATCAATATTTCTCTGAAGAGACACATCTTGAAGTCTTCTAATGAATTTATAAAGACATTTTTAGGAATTAGTAGGTGTGTGGCTGTGAACAGCATAAATCTAGAACATTAATCACACAGAAAATGAAGCTAGTCACAGTGAAGCAGCAAATATTACACAAATAAAAATATTTGTAACAGAGTCTCCACTTAACTTAAGAAGTTGATAATGCCTTCTTCTTTAGAAAAGATCGATTTCGAAGGCCATCACCTTTGTCTTCAGTTTACTAAACAAACTAGAACATTAAGTTAGATGAATAGCAAATTTCACACTTAAATCCAACTTCTTTGAAAGAATGCAATGAAAGATTATCATGAAATACTCCTCAGCCCAAACTACCTTTTACATGGAAAATATATATTTTTACAAAATTGACTTTAATTTTAGATCAAAATTGTAGACTTTCTGTGAATAACACATTAAGTTTTCCTAATTTTGACTGAATTTTGTTAATTTTATATGCCTGGAAAACCTTAAGAGAGATGAAGCCTCACTATTGGAAACTACATCATTAACATTGAAACAAAATGTATCATGTTAATTACACTGTCAATTTAGCTGTTTGAGATATTCTCTGTTCATTTGAATTTTCTAATATTTCAAGCCATACAATTCTCTTCTGTTTCGCATCAGCCTATGCAAAAAATGCAATATCAAGATTAGCACATTGTGATCTGCTCTTAAACAAATGACTATCATGTAACCTCCTTAGAACAAAATGTTCATCAAAACTACATCAACAATAGTTTTGATTATCAAGAAAAATACTGTTGCGACTGGCAGCGACGCGCACAAAGGGTTCGGCGCCAAGAGATAAGGGACAGATAGTGCAATGCGGAGATAAAAGCTTGCCGAAACAGATAGAGAGACAGAAGGTGACTGGAAATTTCAATTTCTTGTTTGTTACAGGATATTCCAGAGATTTCTACTAATATGAGTAGAGGTATTTAAGAAAGCCGTGACTCGCCAATGGACATTTGTAATGGCAGAGTCGTAAATGGAGTCAAAATGAGAGTGTAATCGGAACTGAGTATAGTGTGCCTGCAATTGTGTTTTGAAAGTGCACGCTTTTGTTTGTGGTCAACGAACTTGGAACATTGTATTTGTGTATGTTATGTAATTCTGCTACTGTAAGGTTTTGCCAAAGTGTGTTTCTACGGAAATAAAGAGCATTTTAAATGTTTGCAACTTGGACTTTTAATTCTACGAAACCCACAAAGTCACAATTGGTGTCAGGAAGTGAAACATACAATGGACGCTACATTGGCAAAAATTCTAGTAGAACTGAAAGAAATGAGAATGGCGAACGATAGCCTGGCAACAGAAATGAAGACGGCTAACGACCTCAACAAGAAAATGGAAGAAATGAAGGCCAAATTAACAACGAAGACGGAAACGGCAAATAACAACCTGGCCGCGGAACTGAAAGAAATAAGACGGTAAATGACACCCTCGCTGCGAAGACGGAAGATGCAAACAGCAACTTGACCGCGACAATGACCGTGAAATGACCAAAATGACCACGGAAATGAAAGCGGCGAACGAGGCCCTCGCCGCAAAGTTTGAAGAGCAGCTAACCGGCGTGAAGGAGGACGTCACGGAGCTGGGCAAGCGGATGGGTCAAGTGGACGAGCGCGTCGAAGACCTGGCAAACCGCGTTAACGACCTGGAGGGAAAGGCCGACAGCAACACCAAGTCCCGGAACGCCATGGTAGAGGACATCGTCGGAAGGTGGTTAAGGGACTTGAAGGCCGACGCACCGGGACGCGACACAACATCTGCGCGCGTCAAACCACCCAAGTACGACGGCACGTCAACGTTCGAAGTCTTCCGCCATCAATTCGACACAGTGACCAAACACAAGTGGTCACCAGAGGAAGAGGCGGCACAGCTAATAGCCAGCCTCCAGAGACGGGCCACAGAAGTCCTTAAAGTGTTCCAGACAGCGGCGGCGCGCAAGGACATTGGGAAGCCCTGGAAAACCGCTTCGGAAACCACCATCTAGCCGCAGCCAGCTGAAATCAAAGTCGCAGCAACTAGGGGAGACGCTGCAGGAGTTCACCCTGGCTACTGAGCAGCTGGCCAGCAAAGCCTTAGTAGAACTCTCACCCGAATTCGTATCCCGAGAGGCTGCCTAAACATTCGTTGACAGGCTAGGAGACCCCGAGATACGTTAGCGCCTAATGCTCAGCGACTACAAAATCATCAATGAGGCGCTAACGGCAGCATTGAGGATGGAGACGGCAAAGGTGACAGCTACCCCGACTTCCCGAACAAGGAGTATCCGTTACATTGCAGACCGAAGACCAGTCGAGGGACGCCGGCGAAAACCTATTGGCGTGTGTTGGGGGTGTGGCCTGTCCAGACACCTGGAGAGAGACAGCCCACACCAGGAAGGGCAGCCGTAAAACGAGCAAGGGCAGCCGTGGCGAGGGGCACATCGGCGCCATCACCACCATCCCCTCGAGTGACACTGCGCGCCGTCAGCCGGCGAATGGATGACAGCCTCATCGCAGAAGGTTGGGTGAGAGGGAAGCCGTGGATGCCCTCAGGAACCACGAGGCGACGGTCGACGGCGGCAGGAAGGTCCTGCGGCTCAACGGAGAAGAGTGCCTTGGAATCTGCAGATCTTGAAGTGTATGTGTTTCATAAATACTCGTATATAAACATACAGCTTATTGGCTCATGTTAAATTTACTGTTTGACCACATACATCAAACTTGCAGCACATATCTTTGCTTATCTTACACGCTAATTTGCTGTACTGTGTTTTTTTCTAGGTTGACCATACTGCAGAAACAAAAGAGTGTTAGCTCTCGCTTCTCCCCCCCCCTGCCCATACCACACCGTAAAACTAGTGCTCAAGAAAACGAATGCATTTAGTAACTTAAACACCAACCAAGGTCATCAAAGGACAGGTGGAATACACTTTGACGAAAAGGATTTATCGAATACTGTAGCTGCAGCTAAGTCAATATTGACACCATCAAGCGCAGTATAAAAATCTGTATCAAACAACGAAGCAACTTCTGGCTGAGGCAGGTGAAAAAATCAGCAGTAGTTTTGCTAATGAGCCATGACTTCAAATTTGATGAGAGTGAAGTCCTAGACAACACAACCTACTAGAACACATTGCTATAGCGAGAAGCTATTGAGATTTACAAAAATAATAACAATTTCAATATAAAAGACGAAGTAACACATAAACAAAGCCTGGGTGTTGTTGCTAGATAATACAAAACCCAAAGAACCAACCAGCCAAATAATACGGCTGTTTCCTCAAGCACACCGTGATTTGCCTATGAGTGACAAAGAGGAGACGAAGGGTGGTCCCTCCCACCTACAGATAGATCAGGCACTTTGCCAAGTGCCACCTAGTTCTAAACCAGCCAGCAGTCATCTCTGAAGATGCCTTATGGAATTATGAAGGAGTTTTTCCCAATATACATAAACTTACTAAAGTTATACCCATTTATAAAAATGGGGACAACAATAGTCCAACAAGTTATTGAGGAATTTCACTAGTACCAATTTCCTCCAAAGTGTTGGAACAGATTATGTATATGCAATTAGTTACTTACCTTGAGCAAGCGAAATTGATTAACGATGCACAGTTTGGTTTCAGAAAAGGTAGGTCAACCGTGGATGCAATAATTTTGCTGGTTAAAAATGTAATACATGCGTTTGAAAACAAAGCGTCAGGCTGTGGCTAGTTTCTGTGATCTAAGTAAGGCATTTGATTGCATTGATCACTCATATTTACTAAGGAAGTTAACCTATTATGGTATAGGAGATACTGCCTTGAAATAGTTTAAATCTTTATAGAATGAATGCAAACTGTGTGTATTGGAACGGCAAAATCAGAAATGAGGGAAATCAATTGCGGTGTACCTCAGGGTTCGATTCTGGGCCCACTACTGTTCTTGCTAATGATAAATGATCTACCACATTTTATGAACACTACAATTCTTTATGCTGATGATACAACTTTTATTAATGCCAGTTTAGAATATAGCAGTCTTAAATCATTAACAGAAAACACTATGGCTCAAGCAGATACTTGGTTCAGGGCCAATGGTTTTTTACTGAATGAAGCTAAAACTCAGCAACTATTTTTCAGCTTAATGGATATTACTAAAGATAGCTATGTGCATGAAGTAAAATTTTTGGGTGTAATTTATGATAAGCTATCATGGGAACCACACATAAATTATATTAGAGGTAAACTCTCCCGAGTTATATATTTAATAAAAAAAATCTAATGAATTATATACCTGACACTCATATAGATCTGCATACTTTGCCTTTTTCCATAGTACTTAATCATATGGCATTTTATTATGGGGAAGCAGTACCCATGTAACGGAAGTACTTTTACTGCAGAAGAAGATGATACGCTTAATTACAAAGTCACATAGTCGGGAACACTGTAGACCACTGTTTATTAAACTTAGAATCATGACAGTGATAAACTTGTACATATTTATTGTTCTGAATTATGTCAAAACTCATTTATTCGAAATGGAACATAGACATGATATACATAACTATAATACGAGAAATAACAATCACATAAATATGCGATATCATAGACTCACAAGAACTGCAAATAGTTTTGAGGTATTGGGCGTTAAATTATATGTCGTTTTAAAAGATTATTTTTAATAAATTTAAAAAGATATTCAATGAACAAAATATCACCTTCTAATAGACACTCAATTTTAAAATTGCTAAATTCAAAAACAAAAGATGAAATTCCATCAGTTAACAGATCCAGAATATACCAAATAAGTTGTAAGAATTGTGAAAAATGCTACATAGGTCAAACTAAAAGAAATCTAAAAACCAGAGTCAAAGAGCACTTTAGAAACATCAGATTGAAACAAGAAGGTAAGTCAGCAGAAGGAAAATCCATTCCCATTTGGAATGAAAATCATGACATTGATCCAAATCCAAAATTATTAAAAGGAGTGATAAACCAAAATAAATTGACAACAGGGGAGAACATATTCATATGGAAAAATAAGGATTGTGTAATGAACTTTGAAATCCCACCAGTAGATAATTTGACAAAAAAGTTTATAGTTCTGCCACCAGCGAGAAAGTAGACAACAGATGCCAGTTGGAAAGAGATTGAAATTGGAGGCAAATGCCTTTGAAACTAGTCTCTCATTAATATAAAAAAGTAAGTGACGAGTATCAATAAACCAACTACAGATAGTTTTTGCAATTAATTTTGACATCACTGTTACTAAATTCCTCCAAACTAAATTCCTCCTCCTCATAAGTTGGGTTTTGAATTAGTTCCTCATTCCACCTTGTTCACCAGATGTAGTTCACCAAATTTGAAAATTTGGCTTGGTCCTAAGAAATTTTCAACAAATGAAGAAGTGATTGTCACCGTCCACGAGTATTTTGCAGACCTTGAGGAAACCTATTTTTCCAACGGGATGAAAAAGCTGGAACATCTCTGGATCAGGAGTATAGCTATCAATGGAGACTATGTTGAGAAATAAGGTGAGACGCTTACGAAAAAATGACCTATGTATATTCAAATAAAGGCAACTTTTATTCACTGCTTATGTAGCAAATTCAAGAGGACAAAAGAATTCTGAATTAAGAACATTTGAATTAATCAAGTTTCATGGTACTATTGTTAATATTAAACAATGAAGATATTCTCTTCCTGCAGCAAACACTTTTTTTTTTTTTTCCAAATTGTCAATAAACTTTATTGTATCCAAATACATTATGGTACTTATAGTTGTGAGAAAAAGAAATATTACATCACTTGAAGTGTGTGTTAGGATGCTGTTCAATAACAGTCCTACATCAGTTACATTTAAATATTAACAAACATATTACGTTATAAACACAAAACAAAACAAAAAAACACTATCATACATACAAAACACATGATATTAAATGAGCAGGCATTGTCGTTTTCTTTTTAGTCTTCTATTTTGCGGTTGTGTACGGGGGTGTAGGAAAATGTCTTGTAGCAGTGGATTTGGATGATTGGCAAGAATTTGGTGTAGTCTGGTGTAGCTTGTTCTGATATCATCACTTCAGGTATGTTCAGGTCCCTGTGTAGTGTGGTGTTGCTAACATACCATGGGGTACCTGTGATCAATCTTAGGTAAAGTTGCGCTGGTGGAACGGTTACCATGATTTATCTTTGTTAACAGAAACCTCTCAGATAACACACTGATTATTCTTATAAGACTTAGAGGGGTACTGACGGGCCTCCCGGTCATGTGCTAAGCACCAATGAATGCATCACTTCAACCAATGGAATTTGTAGAAATCACAAATGACAGATATATGTTCACTCCACGTGGAGTAATCAGTACGTTATCTGAAAGGTATCTATTACCAAAGATAAATCCATGGTAACCGTTTGAACAGCAGGACTATATCTGTTTTGGATTACTTGGATTCTTTTTACTTGTGACACCATATTGCCAAATATGTTTAATCAGTGAGTTTTATAGAATGCATTTATATGGCATTGCAAGAGGCGATTTTGACTGTATTATATGTTTGATTTGTTGGATTCGGTGTCTTAGTCCTGAGAGAAGATATGTGATGTGAAGATTCCGGTTTAGTTTACTGTCTACTATGTGGGCCATGACCGTGTTTATTTGTTCTCTGTACTAGCTCAACAAATTAAGTTACTTCTGGATATTTTAAAAGCTCATATTGTGCTGTATTCTACTGTAAGTAGTAGAAAATTTAGTTATTCACAGGTAGAAGTGTTAGTAATAAGATCCCTTAACACTTCACTGTATAAAAAGTATTTATTACTGAGCTCAACTCAGATTGAATATTAATGAAACAAAAGCTAATCATGCGATAAAAAATTCAGTGAAAAGATTATGTACTGACAGTACTGCCAACACATCTCCATTTTCCACTCCGAATCCATTTAAACCACTAAGTAATCTAACTCAGGATGAATCCAATGAAAACATGAATCAGGACGATAGTGAAAATGATAACTCCCAAGTCAAAGCTGTTAAACCACCACCTATTTACATAAATAACATTAGAGACATGAATACACCTCTGCAGGCACTAAAAAGCGAAGCAGTAGGCAACTTTAAGCACACTACTGTTTCAAATCAGAGAGTTGTTTTGTTTCGATACAGCAAAAGGATATCGAAAGGCAGTTCATTACTTTGAAAAGAACAAAGCCGAGTAACAAACTTACGAAATGAAGCAGGATCGTAATTTCCGAGTATTATTTGCAGTTTAGATCCTACATGTGATACAGGCATTGTAATGAATGAATTTAAGATCATTGGGTTTCTCACCTACACAGATGGTTCCTGTTTACCACCCGGTTACAAAGAACCCACTACCACTATTTTTCGTAGATCTCAAGCACTTTGTAACAAAATAAGCAGGGAACACAAAGGATGTTCTAATATTTCTTGGCATGACCATGATAAGAACACATGTAATTTAATAAAAATGTCCTCTCAACCTTCCCACCTTTCCTCCTTCTAATTAGTACCTTGTAAATCATTTTATATTTTGTATCATGTGGACATTTAAAATGCAACACTTCTTCATGATGGTTCTGCAATTAAAGGCAATCTATGGGTACCAAAAGACTAAGTCATGACTTTTACCACAAATGGAACCATTTTTGCTTTCTTTGGTGTACTTTCACCATTTGCCATCCACTGTTTGGGCTGGACCTTTATGTCTGATGTGTAGTGATGAATCCATGTTTCATTTACCTATTATGAGATTTCCAGGAAATTCACGGAACTGCATTTAAACTATTTTGAGAGGCACAATAAAAATGTATTTTTGGTTCATTATTAATAAACATAGCAACCACTGAGCAGAAAACTTATCCTATATCCATAGTGGACATAGCCTATTGGAGTCTTTGCTTGCCACCCAAATTCTATATCTTTAATTGTTGAGTGTGAGTGAGTGAGTGTGTGGTGTTTTAGGGCCCGTCGACAACAAGGTCATTTGGGCTGATCGCTGTGTGAAGTTTTGTCACAATCTGGTAGATCATAGCAGTGTTGGATACCCTGATGGTTCGTCTCTTGAATGTATTTCATTCTAGGTATAAAGGAAACAAAAGCAATAGTCAAATATTTAAAATGGATCACTATATGTTGGTCCTGAAATTTAATATCTTTCCATTGCATCACAACAAATATGTCAATGGTGACAGCCTTCTAAATAAACAAAACATTTAAAATTCAAACCAATTATAAATAATTGGTGTCTAGAATGGTTGCTAAAACCCAAAAAAGTTATTTGAAATAAATTGTGTGTTCCCATAGAGATCTACATTTTCTGTTTAGTAAGCTTTTGTCTACCTCCAGTATGTGCTACAGAAAGTAAACAGTTAAAAGTTCAGCACAACTGGTCATCAATGTAGAATTCTGGTGTAAGAGTAATCTACAGGCATACAAGCTTCATTATAATTAATGCAGGTTCTAAATATTTCACTGTACAACCAACAGACCTAAAGGGATTATCTGATATAATTATTGATCAAATGGGTTAGAGTGACTGGATGGAAACCAGGAGATCCATGGTTCAAATCCCGGCCATGGCACTTAATTTTTCATGTTGACTCTATCAAAAACCTTAGCCTATATACGGCTAGTGTAAAGAAATGATTAATGAACATCAATTAACTAAAATGTTATAAAACTGTTTAAGAAAGGACCCAAGAAATATCTACTAACACACTGCTTTTACAATTCACAGGAATTTTCAAACAACAGTACTAATTAGTCTTCAACACATTAATGAAGATGTAGTTATGCTACACATTTAAAGTGTCATCTTTGTTCTGAAATGGTTATAACTTGCATAAATTTACAAGTACTTATGTACAAGCTTATGTACTTTTCTTCTTTGTTAACTGGTTGTTTTATTATCAATGAAGTACAACAATTGTTTGTATTTAATATGTTCTGTATAACTTACACCTGGTTTTGCGTGCATCATTTTAAATAATCATCATCATCATCATCATCATCATCATCATCATCATCATCATCATCATCATCATCATCATATCATCATACCATAATTATTAATTACCATTTATTAATATTGATGTGTCTAGTACCACTGATTGTATCATTGTAATTATTTGTATCTTATCCATTTGCTTCTGATGTGATCTTCAATAACACCAACTGTGTATATTGCATGACTGAAAATAAACTAAACTTCATCATGCTATGTTTTGAATATTATCAGGTTTTGTTCACAAAAGGTGTCACTGTTTCTTTAATAACTCAAAATTATTTGCTAAATGTGCTAATCAGGAGAAATATAAATATGATACTTACTTTGATTCAGCATCCCACACATTTATCTCTCTCTCTGTAGTAACAGTGCAGTAACTTCCTTCCCTATGTTTGCTTATATCCACACTAGTGAATGGATTTGAAGATACTGTTCTGTGTAATAACTCTACTTTTCTCGCAGAAATCATGGAGTATAAGCAACAACAATTTCGGGAACGAACACCAATAATACCTAAAAGCCAACAGGAAATTAATATTAAATTAAACATTAAGTTGAAGCATACAAAACTAAAATATTTTTAATTTCTTACTTTTTCACAATACCACTTCACTGACTATGCTTTAAATGTGTCTACCACTAAAGCACCTCAGCCAATATTCTTTTAAATCATATTTAATGGTTTAAGTTTGCTCACATTCTCTCTAACATTTTAATTTTAAAGATATTTTAAAAAAATGCAATTAACTGAAAGTATATTTTGTAAGGAAACATGTATAAGACATAAGAACAAAGTTACTATTGGTTTTTTAACTCTGTCCTAGGATTTTATTTACTTCACAAAATCCTCACATTTATTAAGAATAAACATGGTATGTTATTGATAGAGCCAACATGAAAAATTCAATGCCAGGATCTCCTGGTTTCCGTCCAGTCGCTCTAACCCATCATTTATGTGTTTATCAGGAACAATAGCAAAAGTATCATCAACATATCTATACCAAAATTAAAAAATTAAAGGGAATGCTTTAGTGACTTGCATTTCGAAAAAAAAAAAAATCATATAAAGATCCGCAAGAAAATGTGAAAGAAGATTACCCATTGCTAAGCCAGAAGTTTGGTGAAACTTTTTGTTGAAACCATTAAAACTTAAAGCATTTTGATTTAAACAAAAATTAATAAGTTTAACAAAATAAACTATTAAGTCCTCATGTAAATTTGTTGAATTCAACCACTTTTTAAACTAAATTAATTTTTTTTCTTTAGGAATACTAGAAAATAAGGCAAAAGAAAGATATCTTATATATTATTACTTATTACATCTAAAGAATTAATATATCCCACCTCCTTAACTTGCAGTACATGAACTAACTCCAAGGTTAATTCTCCTTTGCTTTGTAATTCCTTTCCTAACCCAACTTGCTGGAGATCTTCCATAATTTCAACTTTAACACTGCCGAGAAGTCCAGCATTGTTACACTCCATAACTGTTGTGTAATGTTTACTATTCTGCTGAACTACCAAAGCAAGAATACTGAATCCACAATTTCACTTACTTGGTTTTTACAATATTCTGAAGTCACTGTCAGCAGAATTTAGTTAATTACCTGGCTTACTAAAATTATTGTCTTTGTAGTTTTGAAGTTTGTGTTGTGTGCGACATTAACCACATCCGCTAACACATCTTTATCCTTTAAATACACAAATTCAAAAAATACTTGAATTGGTCGGACAGTCATATAGATTCACTCGGCAGTGACTTTGGAATAATTGGAAACCATGTAAAGTCGTTGATTACAAATTCCCGCCGTTCACATACGTTTGTAGTCAGGTACAAACTGCTTTCATAGAGTAAAACTAAATGGCTTTCTTTGTTCCCAGTTGTAGAACGTATACTTAAACTTTATGCAGGTTTTAAATCTTACTTTGAATCACAGGAAAAGTGTCCTACAATCAGCCCCTTTCTACATGTCACGCTCCTAGTGGCAGTTTCTACAGTTACTGCATTTATCGCTTTTATAACAATGAAATAGAGGGAACAACTTCAGCAAGCAGCTCCAAGCTTTGAGATGTAAAAAGAAGGAAAAGAGGGCAGAAAAATATTAATGAATATAAGGGCAATATTACCAAATATCCCTGTCCAAGATGTATTTTAACTGAGGCAACTCTGGGTTAATGTATTTTGTATAACAAACATTTTGTGTACTTGTGAAAGTGCTCCATGTCTTTACTATTGCCAGGAGCTCTTGTCGGAAGACACAGTAGTTCTTCTCTGCCTTGGACAGCGTCTTGCTGTAGTAAGATATCACCCGCTCGTGGCCGTCCTGGACTTTGGATAGGACACCAGTGCTGGTGTCGGTGCCCACAATGAAGGCGAAGCCTAGTTGTGGGAATAGTTGTTGCACATTTTCTTGCTGATTTTTTATGATTGTTTTTTCAAAATGCAAGTCACTAAAGCATTCCCTTTAATTTTGGTATAGATATGTTTCTGATATTTTTGCTATTGTTCCTGATAAAACACATAAATGATGGGTTAGAGCGACTGGACGGAAACCAGGAGATCCGTGGTTCAAATCCCGGCCATGGCATTGAATTTTTCATGTTGACTCTATCAAAAACCTTAGCCTATATACGGCTAGTGTGAAGAAATGATTAATTTCCATCAGTTAACTAAAATGGTATGTTATGCTAATTTTTCATAGAATTACATCAAAGAAGCTGTATGTGATACTAACACTAACTGTGTAAGTATCTAACAGCAAGTCTTGGGTTGCTACTGCAAAATAGATTTGAGGACTGCCTCACATAAGTCACTCTGTTACATCATATTGTGACTTTGTGGGTTCGTAGAATTAAAAGGCCGAGCTGCAGAAATTAAAAATCACGTAACATCAAATATACACAGTCTTCCAAGGTTGATGACAATAACAGTGACAGCTGATTACATTAGCTCTTGTTATGACAACACTCTTGTTACACAACTGTCTTTACAACAACAACACTCTCGTTCACAACACTGTTTCACGCTAACTCACTGTTTTACAACTAACTTTGCGAGCCATCACATCCTTAAATACCTAATTCGTAATTCTAGATTGTTTTAACATAAACCAGAACCCCAACAATCTCTATCAGTCTAGAAATTTCCGGAAGAATAAAGAAACCAAATATTCTATCACATTCCAGAAGCGTAACTTAATCATTGCCAGCAAGTCCTTTACCTCAGTTATCTTTTGCTTGCCGGCACTTGTTTACAATAACCATGCTATCATTAACTGCTTAGCAAGGCTCATTATTACCAGGAAACTTTATCCACCGGCTGTTTTCTTATTTGTGCCGAAACTTTAATGCCTGTTGTCGTGACAATATTAATGGAAATACAATTTGAACACTATCTTGTCATGACATTTAGACTTCCCACAATGGTGGATGTGAAAGAGGTTGGTGAATTATCTACATTTTCTAAGTTAAATCCAAAGCACCTGTTAACCAATTATAAGTGTGGTCCTCTTGGCATACCAAACGAAGGTTATGAATGGATTAATTAACCACCAATGTGTAAAAACTGGTGTTCATTAAAAACAGTCTTAGAATAACACTCTCCTAATCAGATCTCTGGGTAGTGACTAAATTGGGAAAAGAATAACAAATAATAAATATTGTCACCGTATGGTATTGTTGTGCTGCTGCCACAGGCCGGAGCCAAGTGCTTGACAGGAGAGAAAAAGAGAGAGAGGCTCCAGAATGTTCTGCCCGTTGTGGCTCCTGCTAAAGTTCTTGAAAGGTCTGCAGCTTTCTAGAAACAATGTCCGGGGAGGTATAAATACCCACAAGGTATTAGGAGTGGCAGTTGTTTGTTGGTTATTGCGACAGTTGCCGATTGAAGTGTACCGCCGTGATTTCTTTCATTTGCTATCATGCAGCAAAACACAGAGTCAACCTCAAACATAGCCGATTGTCAATTTCATGTCTTTTTACCGAAAAAAAAAAAAAGTTGTTCCAAATTTTTTCAAACCAGATTTAAGAATCTACATAACCCTCTGTCATTATTGGTGTCAGGAGTGGAATGACGACGATGGAAACCGCATCGGCGAACATCTTACAAGAACCGAAAGAAATGAAGACAGCAAATGACACACTCGCGACAAAGACGGAAATAGTGCATGACAACTTCACCGCCAAAATGGAAGAAATGGGAACAGCAAACGACAACCTCGCTGCGACGATGACCGAAATGAAGGCCGAATTCACCACGGAAATGAAAGCGGCGAACGACAGCCTGGCCACAGAAATGAAGGCTACAAACGATGCTCTCGCCACCAAATTTGAAGAGCAGTTGGCCGGCATGAGGGATGACGTCACGAAGCTGGGCCAGCGGATGGGTGAAGTGGACGAGCGCGCCAAAGACCAAACGAACCGTTCTAACAACTTAGGAGGGAAAGGCCTACAGGAACACCAAGTCCCTGAACGCCATGATGGACGACATCGTCGGCAGAAAACAAAGATGTGAAAGCCGACGCGCCAGGACGCGACAAATCTGCGCGCGTCAAACCACCAAAGTACGACGGCACGTCAACTTTTGAAGTCTTCCGTCGCCAATTCGATACTGTGGCCAAACACAAGTAGTCGCCAGAAGAAGAGACCGCACAGCTATAGCCAGCCTTCAGGGAGGGCCGCAGAGGTGCTGAATGCGATCTAGACAGCGGCGGCGCCCAAGGAGGCCCTGGAAAACCGGTTCGGTAACCACCGCTTGGCTGCAGCCTACCGCAGCCAACTGAAATCTACGATGCTGCAGCCAGGGAAGACGCTGTCATAGTTCGCCCTGCCAGTCGAACAGCAAAGTCTTGGTCGACCTTCCACCCGGAATCGTAGCTCGAGAAGCCGTCTACACCTTCGTCGACGGGGTACGAAATGCCGAATTAGGTCAGCGCATAATGCTCGGCGACTTTAAGACCATCCATAAGGCGCTAACGGCAGCGTGGATGGAAGCGGCCAAAGTGGCGGCTACCCCAATGCCAAAGACAAGGAGTATCCCTAAAATGGAGACCGAAGACCAAGTGGCGTGTGTTGGGAGTGTGGCAAGCCGGGACATCTGGAGAGAGACTACCAACACCAAAAAGAGCAGCCGGAACGAGTAAGGGCCGGCGTGGCGAGGGGCACGACGGCGCCGTCGCTACCATCCCCTCGAGGGACACTGCGCGCCATCAACCGACGAACAGATGACAGCCTCATTGCGGACGGTTGGGTGACAGAGAAGCCGTGCCGCGTCCTTGTGGACACAGGGGCAGCCGTGACAGTCATCACACCTGACGTAGCCAGGGATTTGCCGTCGAAAAACCAAACCCACCATAGCAGCTAGTGACAGCATAGGGCGACGCCTTGCCCGTGGAGAGGGAGGCCCTGTTGCAGTTGACCTTGAGGTGGAAAGCGTTGCGTCTGTGGGTGTTCGTCACGAAGGTGGCTGAAGAGGTGATACTGGGACTGGATGCCCTCAGTAGTCACGAGGCGACGGCACACCGAAGAACGCCATGAAATTTACAAGGTCATCCTGAGAGAAGATGCAGTTGTCCCCGCGAGAAGCGAGGTCTTGGTCACGACGCGACTGGAAAGCCAGCGGACGAAGAACCTGATGCTGGACCGAAAGGCCGGACATTGTCGTGCCGAGAGAATCTGCTCAACCCAACAGACGCCGAACAAGATTTCCAGGCCCGGATGAAGTTGGGGACTGCGTACCCGTTGTCAGCGTATCGTTAATCGACAAGATCCAGGAGCTGGTGCCGACGCAACACCTGGGGCATCGGCTGGAAGGCTTACTGGAGAGGGCTGCCGACCACCTGACCACAGAACAGCTAGAGAAGGTTCGACAACTGATGAGACGATACCAGGGCGTCTTCGGCCAAGGCAACAGCCACTATGGCCGCACGGATCGAGTGCTCCACCACATCGACACCGAAGACGCCCGGCCTATCAGCAACCACCCAGACGCGTTACGCTGGCAAAACAGGCGGCGGTACTGGTCATGCTGGAGGACACGAGATCCAGGGGACTGATCGAACAGTCTGACAGCCCTTGGTGCTCTCCTGTAGTCCCGGTGAAGAACGGCGAGCTACGCTTTTGAGTGGGCTACAGGAAGCTCAAAGCTGTCACCAGGAAGGATTGTTTCCCCATACCCCGGATTGACGACATCCTGGACACGCTTACTGGTGCGCAGTGGTTCTCAACCCTGGACCTGAAGTCAGGCTACTGGTAGATGGCTCCAGACCCGAAAGACAAGGAGAAGACCGCATTCTCGACAGGCCAAGGGCTTTGGCAGTTTACAGTTACGCAATTTTGTCTCTGCAACGCACTCTGCCAAACCCCTCTCTCACCTGACAGAAGAACAACGGTCTTATGTGTGGACAGAGGACGCCAAAGGCGCTTTCCAGCAGCTGAAGAAGACACTTTCCAGTGCCACTGTTTTGGGATTGCTACAACCAGGCGGCACCTTTAATGTGAACGACGCCAGCGACCATTGCATTGGAAGCGCACTATCCCAAGTCCAGGACGGCCACGAGCGGCTGATAGTCCACTACAGCAAAACGCTATCCAATGCAGAGAAGAACTACGGCGTCACCCAGGGAGAGCTGCTGGCGGTAGTGAAGACCTTGGAGCAGTTCCACAAGTACCTGTACGGTCAGCCATTCCATCTGAGGACTGATCACTCCACCCTTTAGAAACCTGGAGGGCCAGACAGCCCGTTGTGTCCAGAGGCTGCAACAGTACGACTTCACTTCCGAACATCGTAGAGAGAAGAGGCACGTCAACGCAGACGCCATGTCCCGAAAACCCTGCCCAAAAGAGTGCGGCCAATGCACAAGAGTGGAATAGCAGAAGCGTGCTGCAGCTGTCAGAGTGGTCACGGCAGTGCCTGCGGACGGATGGGATAGCGTAGGCCTGAGGAAGCAACTGGTGGACGCCGACTTGGGACCCTCTTGACAGAAGTGGAGGCAGTCACAAGATCAACCTGGGAGGACATCACACCCACAAGCACACAAGTCGTACTGGGCCCAATGGGACGCCCTGAAGGCCAAAGAGGGCGTGACGTCCCGGGTATGGGAATCACCCGATGGGTAGACGCAGAGAGAACAGGAGAACAGTTGGTACTTCCCCGGAATAAGTTCCCGGAAGTCTTGCAGGAAGTGCACGCAGGTACTTCAGGACACCCGGCAGCAATCCGAGCGATCGATAAACTCCGACAACGCTAATATTGGCTGAGGCTCCGAGCAGATGCTGAGAGATGGTGCCGTCAATAACACGTGTGCACGGCGAGTGGCGCCCCGCAGACTAGGAGCTGGGGTCGCATGCAGCAGTACAATGCCGGAGCGCCTTTCGAACGCATCGCTGTCGACATAAGTCATTCCCAGTGTCCGACTGAGGCAACAAGTACCTGATGGTGGCCGTGGACTACTTCACCAAGTGGCCGGAGGTGTATGCCATCCCGAACCAGGAGGCGAAGACGATTACCGAATGCTACGAGAAACGTCACTTTTTGGTGCTGTTAGATCTCCACAGTGACCAGGGCACCAATTTTGAGTCCCATCTTATGAAGGAGGCACTGGAAAGACTTGGGGTGAACAAGACCCGCACAACATCTCTACATCCACTGTCGGACGGCATGGTCGAGAGATACATCAAGACCCTAAAAGAACATCTGAGGAAGGTCCAGCCAGCCTCAGCGAGACTGGGACGTCCAGGTGCCACTGTTCTCGATGGCTTACCGCTCGTCTATACACGGCACTACTGGGTTGATGCCAGCAAACATGAAGTTCGGCTGAGAGCTAGTCCTCCCTTGTGACCTGGCTTTTGGGAGCCCCCCGGAAGCGAAGCAGTCAACAACTGAGTGTGTGGGGAACCTCGTAGAACATATCCACGACATGCTTGAGATGGCTCCAGATGGCGAGCGACCGCATGAAGACCCGGTGTGACAGGCAAGCCAACAGCCAAGTATTCCACCACAGTTGAATCCTGGTCTGGTTGTACGGCCCTACCCTGACCAAGGGGCGCTGCCCGAAACTTCAACAACCACGGCAAGGATCGTACCGGGTGGTAAAGAGAATTACACTGGTTGCCAATCTAGAAAGTGATTGACATTTCATATGGAGAGAGAGACGACGTTGCCGCTTATTGCTGCCACGTGGAGAGCGCGGTAGAATTACGCGTGCAAATGTGATTTAGTTGCGACTGCAATGGGTATTATTATTATTATTATTATCATTATCATCATCATCATTATTATTATTTATAGTACTATAAACAAAGACAATAGTAAAGTGGATCTACATGCAAACGCTACAACATGCAAGAACACATCAAGATCATGTAAAGATCGTCGTAACATAAGAGGCACACCTGTGAAATTTTTATGCTTATTGAAATGGGGAAATGCCGCTTACGTACCTTTTTGCCCCCTGGAGTTTCTAAGTTAGACCCCAATGCCTAACTTTCTTTAATACCTTTCTTTCCCGATCTTTCCCACAATGTTTTACTGATACCTACAGCACGTGAAGTCCTATCAAGCACCTTAGAGAATGGAATAATAGGCTCCCCTTTCAAACTCCCCTCTTCGAAGTATCATCTCGCAGAGCATATTATTTCCCGTGCCTGTCCTTTAATTGGAATACTTTTACCAAATATAGGTTTATTTGGTTCCCGAGCACGTTCAGGTTTTCGCTAGTCACTATTTTTAGACATAATTAAACATTCATTAAAACATAATTGCAAATTACAACATACGCACAGATACACGGACTCACACGTAAACCAAGGCAAATTGCCACAAATAAATTGCAAAGGAACTTGCCAGTACAGGTCTCCAACTGCTGTATAAAAAATAAGAACCGCAACATATACGTGAAGTCATTCTGTTCACGCAGTGTTATCAGAAGATAAAAAAACCAGGTATTGTGTTTACTGCAGCGTTTGCGTAACTCGGTGGCCCGCAGGTCATGCTAAGCACGTAATAGAATATCGGCAACCAAGGTTTAGCGTCTAATGTCATGGAAACGTTTCGACTCTAATTGGTCTTAATCGTAATTACCACAGCCGTTATGACGTACTCATACCCTCCAATTTATTTAAAGCGTTCTTCCATGAGCCTACTGTCAATCACATTGTAGTTTGACCAGTATAACGTGGGTCTACCGTATCCAGAAGGTGTCCCGAGAAAAGATGTTGGTGGTAGACTGGATCATCTGACGTGTTGCGATGGTGCTGTTCGGGACGGCCAGCATGAGGATTTGCAGTACTTAATGAAGAAATATAGGAAAAGGAACCATGCAACTTTGAGACGCCGAAGACTAAGGCATTGGTTCTTGGTGATTCATTGCTCAAATTCTCCGAAGAGGAATGTCGTGCTGAAGGCTATGAAGTATTGTGCTATCCAGGGATCAAAATAGAAGAGTTGAAGCATAAGTTTGAGGACATGGATCTAAGTGTGAAAGAACCAGCAGTAATTGCTGTCCATGTAGGTACCAATAATACACACAGGAACATTCTTGCTGAAGAAATCATGGGATTTAGTATATCTATGGATTTAGTAGATCTGATAAAGGAAAAGTCACCAACTTCAAAAATAATAAGTAGTACTCTCTTCAGAAGTGATGTAAGTGAAAAAAAGTGCAGAGAATAAATAATGAACTGGATTAAATCTCGATGGATTGGATGTGTTCCATACGATTGTGTTTAATGGTGCATGGCAATGCATGTTTACACTATGAAGACAGCGACCCGGATGGTGTACATCTAAATAGAAGAGGAGCATGGAAATTTGGGAAACTTTTAAGTAATGCCATATCAAGTTGCCTGATTGGAAACGAATAAGTACAATGGTGGATGAAAATGGGGTTAAATGTATACCTAGCATTAGCATTAGTAATAGTTTAAATGAAAGTGATTCTGTAACTAACTTATATGAACTGCATGCTAATATAAAGAGGTCAAAAAAGATTAGGAATGAATGCTGTGGCTCAGGTGTGATAAATAAACAAACTGGATTACTGGGCGGGGTTATTATTCTATACAGATATCCTAATATAAAATTTAATGTGCTAAAAATATTCAGGATCTCTCTGTTGAGAGAAAAATAGAAATTGCTGCGGTGCAGGTTACTTTAAATAAAATTGTATGTAATGCTATAGGCATTTATCACCCTCCATGTGGTGACTTTAACATCTTTATAGATAAGTGGCAAAGTATGTTAGATTAAATAACCACATAAACAAGAGTACTATTATAGCTGGTGACTTTAATTTGGATCCAATGAAAAATGACAAATGTACTTGTAAATTTACCACAGCATTAAAAGATTTTAATCTTGTCCCCGCAATTTGTGAACCAACAAGGGTCACCCAGACACCTGCACCTTGTATTGACAACATAACTGATGTTCCAAGGTCCTTATTTAAAGCTGAAGTTATAGAGACAAATATTTCTGATCATAAGGATCAACTATTGCATGTCTTGTTCAAGAAACCACGGGAGGTTCGTAAATACATCTATTGTAGGGTTTATGATAAATCTTGGTATCCAGCATTAATTACACATTTAAACAAAGAAAGCTGGGAAGAAGTAGACAAGGCTGAAACTGTCAATGAGAAATGTATAAAATCCAAAATATTCTAAATTATTATACTAACAATGTTTTTCCAATCAAAAAATGTAAAGTCTCAAGCCAACATATTGATAAGTTGAGCTGGATTAGTAAAGGTATATGCACATGCAAAACTAGGCTTAGACTGCTAACTGAAATGGAAAGAACCTTGGACAACCAAGTTTTTAAAGATTATGTTAAAAAGTATACACCTGTGTACAATGAAGTAGTTAGAAATGCAAAAATGTAGCACAATAACAAACTTACTGTGGGGTCAAAAAATAAGGCAAAAACAGCTTGGGGCCTACTTAATAAAATAAGAGGAAAAGTTTCCAATCATACCGAATACAAGCAAATAAAATCAGATGGTAAGCTACTCAGAGACCTAATACTAATACACTATTCTTAAATCCAACTGATACACAAGATATAATAAAAATAATTGACTCATTAAATCCTAGCACATCTACAGGATTTGATGGTATAACAAGCAATATCCTGAAAGTATGTAAGCACTGCATAGATATCACAAATGCATCCATGTCAGAAGGTATGCTCCCTTCCTGCCTAAAGAATGGTAAGGTAACACCTGTATTTAAAAAAGACAATCCCAAAGAAATTTGTAATTACCGACCAATTACAATTACGTCAGCAGTATCCAAAGTTTTTGAAAAAGTATTTTTAAATAGATTATTAAGTTTCATTAAGAAACATAAAATATTGTGTGATAGGCAATATGGCTTTCAAAAAAAATATATCCATAAGAGATGCAACAACCAAAACAATATCACAAAGAAACTGAATAACAAGGAGAAAGTCACAGGACTTTTTCTTGATCTTTCAAAAGCTTTTGACTGTGTGGATCATCAGTTATTAATAAAGAAACTTGAAGCATACAGTATTAGAGGAATAACAGGTAACTGGGTAACATACCAAGTACAGGACTTAACCGGACCAGCTATCTTGTCCAGGCCCTTTTGGATGATAGAAGGGTTCAGGGACATAAAGTTCTTGTAAAGATTACATAAAACAACATTTATCATTGTTACTCCCTCAAGGTTCAATTCTAGGTCACATACTGTTCTTATTATACATAAATGACTTGCCTGAACATCTACCAACTAAAGGCATTGATATCACATTATATGCAGACAACACCACTTTACTTGTACAAAATTGAATCGAGAATATATTGACACATTGCTTCACTCACCTGTTTATTCACAGGACATGTTTCAAGAGCTCTTGCTCTTATCCTCAGCTGATACTCGACTAGTGCAAGTTGTAGTGGTTTTTTCTTTCTCCGTATTGTCAATAGATGGCGTGATGTACTTGTCAAAGATGTCCGGTGGTGGAGTTTCAAAATTCATGACTCTATGACGATTTTTGTTAATGAAGATTTTTTCCCATACGGAAAGGTCTATGGGGTGATTAACGTATTTTATTAGAGATGTTTCCAAATTGATGTCATGTCTAGTATTCAAAAAATGAAAAGCCACTGCTGATTTTTCTGTTTCACCATTTTTAATGTTTCTCATATGTTCTTTAGTTCTGATGTTAATATTTCTTTTTGTTTTTCCTATATAAATTTTAGGGCAAGTTTCACATTTGATCTCATAGATTCCTGGTTTTTCTTTGGTAGTGATTGAATTTTTGGGAGGGCCTTTTAACAAATTTCTGATATTAAACCTATTTTGAGGTGCAAGAGTTATGTTGTGTTTTGAGAAGATTTTTTGGAATTTGTTATAGGCTGATGGGTGGAAGGTGAATTTTTTAAAAAGTTTTTTCTCTTTTTCTCCTGTAGGTTCTAGGGTGGTGGTTTCTTTTATTTTCTTAGCTTTGTTGAGTCTGTTAACAGTTTTGTCTACTAAATTTGGGTTGAAACCGTTGGATATAGCTACTTTTTTTATGTGTAGGTATTCTTCTTGATAATCTTCTCTGTTTAGTGGAAAGTTGATCATCCGAAAGATTAAACTGTTGAAAATGGCATGTTGGTGTTGTTTTGGGTTCAAACTGTTGTTCTTAATGTAATTATCTGTGTGTGTCGGTTTCCTGTAGATACCAAAAGTGAGTTTGTTGTTCATTTTTTTGATCTTGATGTCCAAAAAGGGGAGCACACCATCCTCTTCTGTTTCCAATGTAAATTTTATAGCTGGATTTTGTATATTCAAAAGTTTAAGACCATCTTGTATGAGTTTTTTAGGTACTATTGCAAAAATGTCATCAACATAGCGATACCACACTTTGAAATAATTTGGAAAAGCTTTTGTGATATGTGTTTCAAAAGCACTCATGAATAAATCTGCCAAGAAGGGAGACAATGGGTTGCCCATAGCTAGGCCCGTTTTTTGTTTATAGATCTGTCCATTAAAGCTGAAAAAATTTTGATTGATACAAATTTCTGTAAGTTGTGAAAGTTCTTCTATTTCTTCAGGTGTTATTTGTATTGATTCCAGCCATTTTTTGAGAAGTGGAATAAGCTCATTGGTAGGTATACTTGGATATAAAGAAATGACGTCAAAGGAAACTAAAGCATCTGTAGAGTTGATCTTTGTGTCCTTCAGGAGATTTAACAATTCAAACGAGTTTTTGATACTTAAATTTTCAAATTTTGTGAAGGATCTGAAGATTTGAACCAGCCATTTTGATAGTTGGTAAGTGGCTGCATCAATGTTATTAATTATTGGTCTGAGGGTAATTTCAGGTTTATGTATTTTGGGTAAACCATATATGTATGGTGTTTTTGGACTGTCTATTTTGTTGTTCAATTTATCTCTTTTAGTCATGATTTTACTGTTTTTAATTGCTAATTCCACAGATTTGCATGCTTTCTTTAATGGATTGTTTTCTAGTTTAACAAATTCTTTTCCGTTTAAAAGGTTGTCCATTTTTTTGCGATAGTCTTCTTCGTCCAATATTACTATTTTGTTACCCTTGTCTGCTTTTGTGTAGACTACCGGTTTTTCATTCATCACGCCATCTATTGACAATACAGAGAAAGAAAAAACCACTACAACTTGCACTAGTCGAGTATCAGCTGAGGATAAGAGCAAGAGCTCTTGAAACATGTCCTGTGAATAAACAGGTGAGTGAAGCAATGTGTCAATATATTCTCGATTCAATTTTGTACTAGTTTGTGCTTCACTGTCCCTACGCTTCTTTCAAGTTTATACTTTGACCACTTTACTTGTTTCAATAGAAAATTAAGAGCAGTTAAATAGCAAATGTATGGAGGTGTTACTAAGTCTGGAAAAATACTTTTATACTCACAATCTTACCCCAAATATTAATAAAACAAATTACTTACTATTTTTAATGGGCAGGAGCTATATCTATAATGGACTGAATTTGACATACAAAGAGGAAAATATATCTAGAGTGCAAAACACAAAATTCTTAGGCATTAACATTGGTCTCTCCTGGAAAAATCACATTTTGACTGTTTACTCTAAACTTAACAAGACTGCATTTTTGTTACGTCAACTAGTTTACATTTTACCTCCACAAGCAATTCATAACATATATTTTTATTTATTTCATTCACATCTGGAATATGGGGCTATGTTATGGGGTTCTGCTTGTAAGACTTTTTGCACAACTATTTTTCAGTCCAACAGAGGGCTATTAGAGTTTTAGTTCAGCTGCCACAATCTGAGTCATGTAGACCATACTTTAAGAAATTCAAAATCTTACCCCTCTTTTGCATATACATAAATTATGTTATTTTGTATGTAAAAAAAAAACTCAACAATATCCCCTTGCCTAAATAAAGATATACATAAACACCACACTCACAGACAAAATGACTTATCTTAAATCATATAGGGGCCAATTTGGAAATAAAAATATTATTTATGCTGGATCATAATACTTCAACATATTACCAAACAGACTAAAGTCAGTAATAGACAGAAATACTTTTAAAAAAGAACTCAAATGTATTTGTTAACACATTGTATTTATAATGAAGATTAGTTTCTTATCCACAATGGAAATTAATCACATTTTAAGCATAGTTGAGTTTTTGACATAATAGTGTGCACAGATTTACATTATCAATACTTAGGTTAATTTTATAAACTTGTTTTTTTTTATCCCATGATTGATGTGGTCTTAATAACAATTGTCTATGTGTATAGTGTTATTTTATATTGTAATAATTTTGTATTATAAACTGACGTGGTCTATGTAACACTGTTTTTGTGTATACTATAGGACTGAAAATAAATAAAATAAATAAACGATATAACTTAATATTTAATTGTTTGCCGACAGTTGTAATATTTTCAATAAAATTTACAATGTTCTAATTCATGATTTAAATGAAATATGTGATTGGATTCCTGCAATAAAATGACAATGTTAGGAAAAGTAAGTCAATTGCATTTAGCAGATCTAAGAGGGAAATTCTTCATTGTTTTTGAATATTGACCAAATAGGAGCCTGTAAAATATGGAGCGAAGAAGCATAGGTTATGTGTATTATTTAAAGCTTATGGTCCAAATGCATGGTTGAGCATTACTGATAGATGGAGATCTCACGGTATTACAGCAAAATGATAATTATTGTGACTTTGTTTGTTCGTAAAATTAAAAGTCCAATTTGCAGAAATTCAAAATACTCTTTATTTCTGTAGAAATACACTTTGGTCAAACCTTACAGTAGCAGAATTATGTAACATACACAAATACAGTCTCCAAGGTAGTCTGCCACACCCACAAACAAAAGAGTTCACTTTCAAAACACAGCTGTACACACACACAGTTCCGATTACCACTCTCCCCCTTGGCCAGTTGTGGCTTCTCTTATATACCTCTACTCATATTTCTAAACATTCCTGAATGTTCTGTAACAATGAATGTTCTGTCTCTTTATCTGTTTTGGCAAGCTTTTATCTTTGCAGTGCACGCCCCAGGTACCTACTTTGGTAGGTACGGGTTTGGCGCACCCGGGGTCCCGAGCCAACAGTCTCCCTCGTGTGGGCTCCTCTTCATGGTTGAGGGAGACGGTCAACAGGCCCACCCACGTGTAGGCCGTGCATGGAGACCCGTGGAGAAGGTTTTTAGATTCTTGTCTAGTTTAGAGTTTAGGATTTAATGAACGAAATTTTTAGTAGGTTTTGATTGATGTTTTTTATGTACGTGTATTTTTAGTAGGTTTTGTTACACTTGTATAGTTTTTAGAAAGTTTTATATCTGGCTTTTGCCATGACTAGTTTTTTAAAGGGCGCTGATGACCGCCGTAGTTGAGCGCCCTTATATTATATATATATATATATCTATCTGCAGTGCACTATCTGTCCCTTTGTGCGCACTGGCCACGCATTGTTACAACAATGGGTTTGCAACATTCTTTTAAAATTAAGGGTAGAAGACAAACTGATGTAGGAAAATTCTCCTTTGTTAATTGAACTACTGAAAAATAAAATGAATTGCATACAGCAGCCTTTCAATATTATCCTTTGTCCATGAGGAAATTTTAAAAATGTTGAGCATAATAAATGCTGAAGGCTTTATTATGAAGGTTACTTTGATTAAGTTTGACATTTTAGTAACCCTTTGCTGCGTACACAGTATTAGCTAGTTGTTCTCCAAGCAGACCTGTGTCCATTTAAATTCTGAACTACTACTACATACAAACTAAAAGTGGCCTATATACCTGTATAATTATATTTTTAACTGGCAAAATTAAATTGCTTAATGAATAGCTTATACAAATTGGTTTGCAGTGAATAACATATAAATTTAATTTTAACGTTTTATTACTGAAAAGATCAACCCCTTTGTAGACAAACAACATTTATATATGTGCACCCCTTTTTAACACATTTTTATGCCAATGCGATTTACCTTTTGTTACTTTGCAATGTTAAAAAATTGGCTAATATGTCCTTAAGTCAGCTAAATAAAATTACAATGATTTCTGTGGTACCCCAGTTTTTATAGTCCTTTTTTGTGAGGATTTAGAGTCTATTAACTTAGCTTTTTCATCTTTAGAAGTTATTTGTACAATCTGTTCCCTATTTTCCAGGTAAGACCTAACCCATTTTAATGCTATTCCACGAATCCCCAATGCTTCTAGTTTTTTGCATAGAATATTGTGGTCCACTAGATCAAAGGCTTTTGATAAATCTACGAATAAACCTAATCCAACCTCTCTTTTATCTGCTGCATTATAAGCCTGCTTAAGGAAGTCCATTGCAGCTGTCATTGTTGATTTGCCTTGCCGAAATCCATGCTGGTTTTTAGATAGTAGATTGTATTTTTCTAGAAATTTTGATAATCTTATATACATAACCTTTTCTAAAATCTTTGAGAAGACAGAGAGTAGTGAGAGTGGTCTAAAATTCCCCAGCTTTTCCTTTGAACCTTTTTTAAACAGTGGTTTAACTATTGCCAATTTAAGCTGATCAGGAAATTGTCTTGTGGTTAATGACAGGTTTATCAGGTAACAGAGAGGCTCTAGGATGTGCTCATAGCATTAAGTATATAGTCTGGTATTTCATTGTATCCTTTGGATTTCTTATTTTTAAAGCCTTTAATGATTTCTGTGATTTCTTCTAAACTGACAGGCATAACAAAGATTGTGTTGCAACATTTCTGTTTAGTAATCAGCTCTGCTGATGGTGTATTACACTTGTGATTTTGATAAAGCCTATCCCATATGCTGGTATAGTAGTCATTAAAGACATTAGCAATTTTGTAAGAGTCTGTAAGGAGTTCCTCATTTGATTTGATTTTTATATTTTCACACAGTTTTCCTTCGACACCCATTTCCCTATTTGCAATTTCCCAAAGTGCCCTTGATTTATTACAGGCCTTATTTATATAGTTATCATTTTGTCTTTTCTCAGCTAGCCTAATTATTTTATTATACATCTGTTTATATTTTGCATAGTATGCCCTAAAGTTCTCAGTGACGTTCCCTTCCTTAATAAGCCTATTAAGAAATCTAAGTCTCATGCTAGATATTCTGATTCCCATTGTTATCCAATTACACCTTTTAGTTCTGACTGGAATTCTTTGCCTTGACATTGCTATATCAAAATAATAATTAAAAGTGCTGAGGAATTCTGCAAAGGCAAGGTTTACTGAATCATGCATGAGTACCGTTGCCCATGTTTCTTTGCCTAATAAATAATTCAGATGATCTACATTTTCTTTACTATAGTTTCTCTTAATTGTATACATAGGGGTTTGTTTTGGTCTTATTCCAGGTAAATTAAATATTCTTGTTATTTGAGCTTAATGATCAGAAAAGCCTGTTGTCATAAATATCAGTTTTGAAATCCCAAAATGTTTTGTTTATAAACACCTGATCAATAGTAGATTTATGATTGTTAACAATACGGGTGTGGCCCTCTACCACTGGATATAGGCCATATGAGATCAGCATGATTTTTAGTGTAGAGATAGTATCCTGTCGACCTGAGGCATCATTGAAATTTATATTAAAATCTCCTACTATGATAACATGTTTCCCCTTATTATGCAAGTAATTTAAGACATACTCCAACTTTTCAATCATTATGTTAAAATCACTACTAGGATTTCAGTATATGCACACAATGAATGTTCCGTTTGAAGGAAGCTCCACCATGCAAATTTCAAAATGCTCCTCTATGCTTAAACTTTCCAGAACTGGCAAGTTCTTTGCCTCTACACTAGATTTAATAAAAATACAAGTCCCTCCACATTTCTTATTTACCCTACAGTACTTAGAAATCAATGAGAAATTAGGAAATTTTACAGTCTATTTCATTGTCTTTCAACCAGTGTTCCGAGAAGCACATCACATCTACTTCCTTTAATACTGTTGATAATAGTACTTCCATATTAACACGTTTGTTTGACAAACATTGCATATTTTGGTGTAAGATTGTCAGAGTCTTTGGTTTATAGCCTACATTATGAACAGTTTCACTATGCACTTTTGCATTCATGTTTTGACATTCACCCGAAATTAACACATCCACCTGCTTCTCTAATGGTTTCCCTGGCAGCTATTTATTACGTTGCAGATGAGTCTGCCCAGCTTCGCTGAGCCCCTACGGTTTAAATGAACTCCATCTCTTGCGAGGTCTTCACCATTAATCCAGCAGTTGCCATCCACAAATATACAATTTCTTGTTGCACACAGCCAATCTAGTTCTTCGTTTATCCATCTAATTTTATTTAGACATCTCTTCTCCATAAGATGCCACTGATGATGATTTTCGTTTTTTGACTGTTACATTTAATTCGGTCAACCAAATCCATCATGTCACCCATTATTTGCTCCCCACTTACTCCTCTTCTTATATCATTGGTGCCTACGTGTATCACAACTCTCTCTGGTTTAAACTGTTCCCAGTTTAGACCTTCCACCTGATGTCTGAACTCTTCAATTCGAATCCCAGGAAAACAATACAAATCATGTCCGGCGTCTCTTCATGTATCCCCAGCAAACTTGAGCATTGAGTCCCCTAAAACCACCTGGTTCGTCTTTTCTTTGCGTTTCTTTGTTTGTGTGCTTCTTTGTGTGATTGACTCCTTTGTTCTGTGATCACGGTTGATGTCTTCGTTACTGTTAAGAATTTCGAACCTGTTAGCGGCTAAGCACCCATCTTCATTTTGTTTTTGTTTTTTTGTTCCGCCTTCCGATGTTTTAATGGCCGCTCGTTTTACTACGACCGAGTATTGATGATTTTCCCTCGCTTGAGCCTTCAGATCTTCATTTTCTGCCTTTAAGAAGTTGATCTCGTCTCGGGCACACTTTAAATCCTTGTTTAAGATGTCAATAACTCTCTGAAGCGACGCTATCACCTCCGATTCCTGCGTAGCATCTCGTTCTACAGCACGTGGACCCGTTGTTATTTCAGCTTCGTTTTCCGTGGATATTCTATTGAGGTGAACATCGCCTTCATCTGCACGGCTTTTAGTTGAGTTGATAATTGACTCATCACTATTGTTTCCAATTTTTCTTTGCATATTCCCATTTTCATATCGAAATAGTTGTAGCTTACTAAGCGTGATCACTCCACAAGCTGCCATCTTAGAACCAAATACTGGGGGTTAAAGTGAGTGGATGATGTAACCACCATTACAAGCAAAAAAATTGGTGTCCACTTAAACGGTTACATTTATGCTACTTAAAACAACATTTCTTCTGTAGTTATGTGTCATTTGAAAAGTAAGAAGCTAACAAACTTTCCAGTTAATGGAATCATAGAAAATGACACTGTAATACTAATTCACAGTGATGAAGTTGCTTCCATTTGGCTTACTTTAAGAGTAATTTATTCAATTCGACTAGAATATGTTTTGTGAAGCAATTCTAATATAAACGCTAGTTCTATTTGTTATTATTTACAATAAGAAATGAATTAATAAGAATGTCATAATATTTTAGCATTCGACGTACCCAATATAAACACTGTAGATAAATAGAAGGTAACCTGTTATCAGAACATTGTGAATCTCGCTTAAACTCTCTTGCATATATGTAGATTAGTTCTTAATATTATGATAATGGACTAATTCACCAAACTAGTGTTAACCACAAATATAGGAAGTACTATTTATTGCACACAACACAAACATACATATACAAGGTTACAGCCTTTTTTTTTTTTTATTGTCCCATCATGTTGCACTCCCCATACAGTCCAAATAACATAGATCTCCAGTCAGTGTCTGCATTTTTGAGGCCAGTAACAAGTAGACTTAACCAAATTTTCAGAACATCCTCCCACCTTTTAATCATATAATTAAAACCACTAAACTTACAGCCAAATCAAAACAAAGAAAGAATTTACTGAGATGAAAGGGAATTCATATCTTCTTACCACATTTTGCAGTAACCACTCGTGGAAGAGTTCTGTTAGAGACAGGCTCAGCAGGGCTCTTCTCCTGGACCTCTTCTTCATTGTGCCACTCAGTAATGAGAGTTGCTTCTAGTGTATAGATGTTCTGTACAGGCTGGTCCAACTCACCAACAGTAGTCTTCACCTTGACCACCCTGATGACATTGTCCTTCCCAGGAATCACAGCAGCCACTCTTCCTAAAGGCCAGTCCATTCTACGTACTCCATTACTTCCAAGGATCACTACTTCTCCCACTTTTAACTTTAGATGTGCGTTTGCCTTACCTTTCCCCAGTTTAAGTTGCCCTAAGTACTCTATCCAGAATCTTTTACCTAATTCTGTCCTCAGATGTAGCATGTATCGGAATCTCTTTCAATGGCTTATTTGATCAATGTGATCAATATCAGGTACTCCTGTCCTAGGAATATCCTGAAGAAACATCACTGAAGTCAACATTCGTAAATAATCACTGTCTTCAGGTAAGTATGTCAATGGTTGTGAATTAATAACTGCTTCACTGTACAACAGTACTGTCATTACATCCTCGAAATCTAAAGAGGAACGACCTTACATTCATCGCAACAACCTCTTTAACATCTGAACAATACATTCCGAAAAGTCTCCCACCAAGCAATTCACAGACAACTAGCCCCAACACTCACTTTTATCCAGTCAATATCCCACAATGCATTTTCAGCTCCTACAAAATTCCTTCCATTATCACTCTAATTAATACATGGTGTCCCTCTCCAATCAATGAATCTTCGTAATGCTTGAAGGAACCCCGGCATAGATAAAGTTCTGATCAGCACTAAGTGTACAGCTCTGAAAACAGCACATGTTTATATTACTGTCCATGGTTTTTCACCCCCTTGGAGATGTAATGGGCCCGCCAAATTGACCCCTAAATTCTCAAAAAGAGAAGCATCTTGAATTCGATTTTCTGGCAAAGATGCGACCTCCGTAGTAATTCCTTTCACATGGTATCTTCTATACTTCACAAAGCCAGAAATCAACTTTCTTATGGTCCTTCTGCCATTGATGATCCACAACCGCTCTTCCAATGTACTTCAGCACGAGACAACTCCAGATGTTTCTCCATGATCATCATGTGAACTAGCTTATGATTAGCAGGTGTCAGAATAGGAGTTAGAATAACTTTTCATTCTTTCTCCTTATTAACCTCATCTTGACTCGGAGTAACACACTTTCGTCTTCAAATACGTTGTGAGATTTTAGGGACGACTGCTCCTTTTCTCTACGCATCTCTGGTGTTACGACCTCCCATAGCCTTCGTTCAGCCATTTGAAATTCTTCCACTTAAACTTCCTTTCAAGTTAGTTGTTCTTTCTTTTCTGCTGCATTGTAGACTAATTGCAGAATCCCAGGTTGTCATATTGACAGCTTTTGTGTACTTCCAAAATACTGAAGATATTTATCTTCTGGTTTTGAGGAAACCAAAACAGCAGAAATTCCTTTCCAGTTTTCCTCATTAACCTTTTCTTAATCAAGCATGGCATTGTCAACAGGCCACTCAGAATAAGGTCATTTCAGCCACTGAGGGCCCTCCCACTATTTCGACATCAGGAGTATGCTGACAGATCAGGTAAGTCAGCTGGGTTATTTACTCCACACACATGATTTCAACTGTCAGGGTTAGACAGCTGTTTAATTTCCTTCACCCGGTTGGCCACAAAAGTTCCCCAGACTTCTTTCCTCTTGATCCAGCAGAGCGCTGTTGTTGAATTTGTCCAATAATAAGTTGAAAGATCTCAAATTCCTAAACTTGCCTCCTTTATGGAGGAAAGCACTAATTGAACAAGCTAAGAGTTCCAACTGCAAAGTAGTAGTTTTCTTCAGGGATGCTACACAAGACTTCGCTTTTATAAGTGTTAACATTTGAATTTTTACCAAACTGTGATCGAAGAAATACAACTGCGGCAAATTCTATGCCTCTTGAATCGCAAAATGTATGAAGGCACCAAGATTCCTGTGTTTCACAAGATGCTATTTGTCTAGAAATTTTAATATCAGAAACTACGTTCAGTTCTTGAAGCCAGGTTTCGAAAATCCTTCTCATTTCATCCTCCATTTCTTCATCTCAGCTCACTTTCTTCCACCACTTTCCTGTAACAGCAACTTGCATACTAGAGAGACAGGACAGGTGAAACCTATAGGGTTGAAGATGCTCTGGTAGCTGCCAATACATTTCTTCTAGTGATCTAGCCAATCTTCGATATGTCAATTTGGTCACAAGAAATAACATCTCACACTTTATTCCATCGTAGTCCTAACACCGAAGCTACCTCAAAAGTAGATGCAGCTCTCTGAAGAATTTAGACATGTGTTACAAAGATCGAACTGTGCTGTGCCCAGCAATGCTGTAGATTCATTCATAAACATAAATAATTCTCACTCACTGTCCACAGAAACGATAGTTATCAATGCAAAAGGATTTTCAAAAACTTCTCTCTCACACACTCACTCACTCTCTCTCACACACACACACACACACACACACACACACACACACACACACACACACACACACACACACACACACACACACACACACACACACACACACACACACACACACACACACACACACACACTCTCACTCACTCACACTCTCACTCACTCACACTCTCACTCACTCACTCACTCACACTCTCACTCACTCTCACACTCACACTCACTCTCACTCACTGTCGTCTGTACTGTGTTTCAAGTGTAAATCTAACACTGCTTCTAGCAGAAATGGTCTGCAATTCAGACCATACACTATTGGCAGTGACAATAGGTCTTTAATTCTCTTCTCTCTAAATCCTTCCACAGTAAGAAGCGAAATCAATCAGTCAATTTATTGGACGTATATTTGAAGCAAAGCTTTCTAATGTCAGAGATCACATCTATCCTGTTCTTCCGAAACATCAAAATAAGCGTGGGGACTTGTAGTAAATTAGGTCTTTTCTCCAGGCATTTGTTCAATGAAGGCGTATCCTTTGACTTGCAGGAACCATCGAAAACGTCTCACCCTTTTAGTAGAGTTCTCTTTAAATATTCCTCATTGTTGTACATAATAACCCAGATTACACAGAAAATGAAAAAATAACCCAGATATTTGTCTTCTTCTTCTTTTAGAACCTCTTCAAGGATGTCCACTTTTAACACTCCTGAAACACATTTCAGTATTCCTCAAACTTTCCTTCCTTGGTCTGCTTATTCGAAACAGATCAATCTCTTTTGCTCTATCTCTTTGTTGTTCCACAGATACTGCAGCTCTCCTACCTAGGTAATGCGACAATGTTGGCCATCCCCATTAATCTTTACTGTATTTTGAAAGTAGTGACGTGCAGCTTCTTTCATATCTTCTGTTGACTTTCTTTCCACTGGATAACTTATGTCCATGGTATCCAAAATTCATATGTCAGCTATCGAGGCAGAATGAATGAACAGCGAGGTTGTGTACAGAGCTAGAGGGTCATTCTAGGTTCCAAGTTTAATAAATGTTTAAAAAATTACTTAATTGAGAGGGCCTTTTATGACATAGATGAATATCTGCAATTGTAATTTCAATGTTTTTTTTTTTTTTCCCCTCCTGACACATGTAATTTGTATATATTTCAATGAGGGTATAAATGGGAGATCAAACTGTCAATCTGTCTAGTAATTTCAACAAGTGAGTATAACCTTCAAAATATATTTCTGAAATCAGCAAATAAGTACATATTTATAAATTATTATTCTTATTATTACTATTATTATTTATGTTCAATCATTATATAACAAATAAGAAAATACTAATACAGTTTATTACATCTTCTGTTTCATATTACTGAGATCTTCACCTTATGACCAATGGATAGGAAGAACTGCGAGACCCTCCTCAAAGAAAGTGAAAACCGAAGATCGTTTTTTTTTTTTTTTTTTTTTTTTTTTTTTTACCATAAAGACAGTTACATTATTTATTAATCTCTGTATATGCTCTGTAAAATTTGTAAATCTTGATGTATATAACTAAATATTGTAATATGTAAACTTTTTCGACGAAACTTGAAACATGTATGTCATGTCTATAAGTGAATAAACCATTATCTTATCTTATCATATTCTCCTCTTCCTCAGCCCAACCAACTGCAGTCTTCAAGGCTACCAATCCTGATTCAAGCTTAAGCATTTCATCTATGGGCTGTAGATACTGTGCTCCCTCATTTCATCTGGACTCTGCAATACAGTAAGGTTTCAGAATGAAGTAGGATCGTCCTTTTTATAAGTAAATTTTCCAAATATGTTCAATTTTCATTCCCGGGTAGAGTAGACCTTTACATTCCCAGTTAAGTGTTTGCTTAGGTGACAAAGCATAGAATCGCCTATTACAAAGCCGTCTGTTTCTCATACAGCTGTTCTCTCATATGCAGTGAAAATGAATTATTAGACACTTCACTATCACTTTCACCTGTTGAACCATTTGCACTACTCGCTGATCTGAGGTTAAATTGCTCCACTGTATGTTCTTCCAATGACGAAAACTTATTCTCATCTGTTGAACCATTTGCACTACTCGATCTGATGTTATGTCGCTTTGCTGTATGCTCTTCCAATGATGAAAACTTATTCTGAAGAGTAAGTGCATTAGGCTGATTATTCTATTGTGAGTTTATATTATTGCCACTCGTTTAATGATGCTTCCTTTTCACTGTGTTTTTTCACTTTCATTTTCATTTCGTTAGCCCGCTGTACATTTTTGCTTTTTCATTCAGTTTTGATTTGAACTTTGTTTTCTTTTTTAAGTAGCTTAATTCCATTTCTCAACTCAAATATTTCTCAAATATTCCGTTTTTTGCTACAATAAGGTCATTCATAAGCATTTTTATCATTAACTGCAGAGATGCAACACTTTCTGAACATGCATAAACTTATTAATTTTTAGATGAGTTGTATTTATTACACATCTGCTTCACTTTCATACCTATTTTGAGAACATATTTCGCAAATAATCGTTTGCATCTTCGGCTCTTATGCGACTAAAGCTTGATCCAGTGGTGTGGGTAATTCTGAAGTTGTTGCTGCCATCTGTTGATTTAGAGATGAACTTAAATGTGGGATTCTCTTCTGGCGGGATTTCAAAGTTCATTAGTTGGTTTTTATGTTTTTCTATGTATATTCTCTCCCATATGAGGAGTTCACTATGTTTTTGTACGTATTTTAGTAATTCGGTGATATCTACAATTTCATGATTTTCAGACCAGAAATGAGCTGCTATTGCGGACTTATCAATATTTTTGTATCTTAAGTGCCTGAAGTGTTCTTTCTTTCTAGTGCCTATGTTTCTTTTTGTCCTCCCTATGTAAATTTTTTTCACAGTCTTTACACTTAATCTTGTAAATGCCTGAATTTTCCTCTGGTTTTATCTTATCAGTATTATTACTGTGAAGTAGGTTTTTAATGTTTTAATTGTTTTTGGGTGCCAATGTTATATTGTATTTCTTGAATATTTTTTGGAACTTTTTTGTGGCCCAGGGGTGGTAAGTAAATTTAGCAATTCTAATTTCTTGTTTTATTGGTGTGAGAGCTGTGATCTGTTTTAATCTCTTTTGAAGTTTGAATGATTTTAGTTTTTTATCTACAAGGTTTTTTCCATATCCATTTTTAATTGCAGTTTTTAAGATTTGATGGTATTCGTTTTGATATTCTTGCTGGCTGAGTGGTAGATTTACTAATCTGTGTGTGAGACTGTTGATGGTGGCATGTTTGTGTGGAATTGGGTTGAAACTATTTGCTTTGATGTAATTATCTGTGTGTGTTGCTCTTCTATGGATACCAAATTCTAGTTTTTCATTGCTTTTTTTGATTTTAAGGTCCAAAAAAGGTAGAGTACCGTCCTCTTCAGTTTCCACTGTGAATTGTATGCTGGGTTCTTGCAGGTTGAGTAGTTTCAAAGCATCATCTATTTGTTTGTAGGGCACTATTGCAAGGATGTCGTCTACGTATCTGTACCATGTTTTAAAAATATGAGGGAAGGCTTTAGTTATATGTGTTTCGAAAAAGCTCATGTATAGATTGGCTAGAGCCTTCAGATCCAGGGTCGAGAACCACTGCGCACCAGCAAGCGTAAACAGGGTGTCGTCAATCCGGGGTGAGGGGCAGCAGACTTCACTGGTGCCAGCGTTTAGCTTCCTGTAGTCCACGGAAGAGCGTAGCTCGCTGTTCTTCTTCACCAGAATTACAGGGGAACACCAACTGCAGTCAGACTCTTCAATTAGTCCGCTGGATCTCATGTATTCCCGCATGTCCCGTAACACCACTTGTTTTTCCAGCGAAACGCGCCTGAGTGGTTGCCCAATAGGCTGGGCGTCTCTGGTGTCGATGTGGTGGAGTACTCAATCCGTGCGGCTGTAGTCGCTATTGCCTTGGCTGAAGGCGCGCTGGTATCGTCTCAGCAGTTGTCGAACCTTCTCTAGCTGTTCTGCGGTTAGGTGGTTGGCCACCCTCTCCAGTAAGCCTTCCAGGTGGGGTCACAGGTTTTCCGTCAGCTGGGTCTTGACTGGCGATACGCTGAAAACGGACTCCTACGTCCCCATCTTCGTCCCGGCCTGGATGTCGTGATTGGCGTCTGATAGGTTGAGCTGCCTCACCAGCACCTTCTCTCGGCACGGCAACCATGTCCTGGCTACAGAGTCCGTGCAGAGGTGTCTTCCGGTCCAGCATCAGGTTCTTCGTCTGTTGGCCTTCCAGTCGCACCATCACCACCACCTCGCTTCTCGTGGGCAGAACTATGTCTTCTCTCAGGATGACTTTGCAAATTCCAAGAAGTTCTTCGGGGTGCCGGAGCATTACCTCTTCTCCACTGAGTCGCAGAACCTTCCTGCCGACGTCGACCATCGCCTCGTGGCTCCTGAGGGCATCTCCAGTATCACCTCCTCAGCATCCTTCACGACGAACACCCACAGATGCAAGGCACTCTGCCCCAAGGTCAACTGCAGCAGGTCCTCCCTTTCCACGGGCAAGGTGTCGCCCGATGCTGTCACTAGCGGGTATGGTCGGCTCGGTTTTCTCGACGGCAAACCCCTAGCTATGTGAGGTCTGATGATGGTCACATCTGCCCCGGTGTCCACAAGCATGCGGCAGGGCCTCCCTTTAACCCAACCGTCCGTGATATGGTTGTCATCTGCATGTCGCCTGACGGCGCGCAATGTCACTCGAAGGTATGGTGGCAACGCCACCGAAGTGCCCCTCGCCACGTCGGCCGTTACTGGTTTTCCGACTGTTCCATGCTGGACGGCTTGGTGTAGGCAGTCTCTCTCCAGGTTTCACGGCTGACCATACCAACACACGCCACTTTATCTTCCTCCGGTCCCTGGACTGGTCTTCGGTCTCCATCGTAGCGGATACCCCTTTTCTTCAAGGTCGGGGTAGCCATCACTTTGGCGCTTCCATCCTCAATGCGGCCGTAAGCGCCTCGTGGATGGTCTTATAGTCGCCGAACATTAGGCACTGGCGTATCTCGGCGTCTTGTACCCCGTCGACGGAGTAGGCGGCTTCTCGGGATACGAATCCGGGTGGGAGGTCGACCAAGCCTTTGCTGGTCAGCTGTTCGATTGCCCGGGCGAACTCCTGCAACGTCTCCCCTGGCTGCTGCGTCTTATATTTCTGTTGGCTGCGGTAGGTTGCGGCCAAGCGGTGGTTTCCGAACCGGTTTTCCAAGTTCTCCCAGATGTCTTTGGGCACTGTCGCTGTCTGGATCACGTTCATCACTTCTGCGACCTTTCCCTTGAGGCTGGCTATTAGCTGTGCGGTCTCTTCTTCTAGCGACTACTTGTGCTTGGCCACTTTGTCGAATTGGCAGCGGAAGACTCCAAAAGTTGATGTGCCGTCGTACTTTGCTGGTTTGACGCACGCAGATATTGTGTCGCGTCCCGGTGCGTCGGCCTTCAGATCTTTCAGTCTTCTGCCAACGATGTCCTCCACCATGGCGTGCAGGGACTTAGTGTTGCTGTCGGCCTTTCCCTCTAAATTGTTAACGTGGTTCGCCAGGTCTTCGACGCGCTCGTCCAGTTGACCCATCCGCTTGCCCATCTCCGTGACGCCATCCCTCACGCCGTACAACTGTTCCTCAAATTTGGCGGCGAGGGGCTCGTTCGCGGCCTTCATTTCTGTGGCCAGGTTGTCGTTCGCCTCTTTCATTTCCATGGTTCATTCGGCCTTCATTTCTGTCATCGTCGCAGCTAGGTTGTCATTTGCTGTTTCCGTCTTCGTAGCGAGGGTGTCATTCGCTGTCTTCATTTCTGCCATTGCCGCTTTCATTTCTTTCGGCTCTTCTAAGATCTTCACCAATGCGGCTTCCATCGTCGTGATCCCGCTCCTGACACCAAATGTGACTGCGTGGGTTACGTAGATTCGGAAATCCGAATCGCAGAAATTTAAAGTAACTTTTGCTGCATGGAAACAAACGAAAGAAGTCACTGCGGTACACTTTTATCGTCAACTGTCGCAATAACCAACAAACAACTGTCACTTCTATGTGGGGTATTTATACCCAGTCATTGTTTCTAGAATGCCGCTGACCTTCCGAGAAATTGCTCGGCATCAACAATAGACCGAACGCTCTGAAGCCTCTGTCTCTTTCTCTCCTGCCCAAGCACCCAGTTCCAGCTTGTGGCAGCCGTCCAACAATGTCATACAGTGACCATATAGTAGCAACAATAGTTCTGTGCCAGTGAGCTACTTTCTTCACACACTGAAGAGAGTATGTCCAAGCATCCCTTCCATCTTATGCTGGCACTGGAAAATGGGAGACTGAATGCAGGCACAGCTATATTTCACAGATTGGCTTTACTAAAATGCATCCTTTAAGATAAATAAGCACTTGCTCATCTTAGCTATTGAGAATCACCAATCTTCTTTACTATGAGTACTTCATCTTTACTTTTTTACTACTTTGCTTTCTCAAATGTTTTCACTTACAAGAACATAAATATCTGGGTGATGCCTTTGTGGCTTGTAGCACATGGAAGCAAGTTATTCGGTTCTCGTGGCCATGGTCCTTAGTGTGTTTGACATTGGTGTTTGCTTATGTTACGGATCACAGTTCGTCTCCTGCCTCAGAAGGGAATAGGGGTTTCTGTTCGTGTAAATGTGCTGTATGTAACCGCAAATAAACAGTAAAACATGGAACAGCAGAAAATAAACAGATAAAAATAATAAAAGAAAGTAAACATGGTATGATGTGAATGACTCACCATATTGCTGTTCATTTACAGAATGACGGCTGCTACTGGTGGGTGCAAGTTTGTCCTGCTCACAGGAGAATGTGAAGAATGTATCTCATTACACAAAACCAGGTTAATGTTATAATTGTAAACAACTTTACATATACTTGCATGCACACATACAGGCATGCACACACATACAGATTTCTTAACAAGGTATTTTAATCATCTGCCAAATATTCTACACCTCACTGCTCAGTAGAAGGGCGGAACGGATTCTCTCTGGAATTCTGCACTATTGCTGCATCCATACCCGGAGAGGTAACCCTGGGTCTTCCAGATTTAGGTCGGGTTTTAAATTATTCTTCTCCCTCTTCCTGGAACCGCCGGATCCAGTAAAGAATGCAGTCAAGCCCTCTTCCCACAGAATTAGCTATTTGTGTGGTAGCAAGACCTGTTTCCCACATGCCAACAATACGGCCCCGAGTGACTTCCGAGGTTAAAGGCATTCTTCTCTAATCTTATTCACTCTAATGCACAATACGGTGATACACTTTGTTGTTTTTAAATCAAATGCAAACCTCCCGCTCTTATATATATAAAATGCAATGTGACCTTTGACCCCGATGAAGTAACTACCAATCGCAGAGTGCATCGACCACATGTCCATTTAACCAAAGTGACAGTTCTGTTGCCTATGTAGACAAGTTTACTGGAAGAAGGAACTTTTAAAATATTCTTGAAGTAAATCTACATTATTTCCCTAAAATACTTCAACGAAGAAAGTGCTAACACTAACTTATTAAATTGGCCGGTTTCAGTAACAGCATCTACATGACAGTTCATTTTTCGTGATCTTTGTGTCAATTTGTTACCTGAAATTTTGTAATGTTCACAACCTCTAGAGCAGATAATTGCTGCACACCGCTTCGAACTATATATGCTTCAAATACGTAAACTATTTCTTCTTTAAATGTTTAATTCTGTTATAGCTGCAAATTAGATTAGCGTTACACTCTTATTTGACCTTTTAGGTTCTCTTTGTCATCATCATCATCAGCATCATCATCATAATCATTACCATCATAGCCTGCCTCGGTAGTGTGGTGGTAGCATGTCTGCCTCATGTTTCAAGAGGTCCCGAGTTCGAATGTTGATCAGGGTGAGGTACCTGGATAAGTTTTTTCCGGGGTTTTCCCTTATCCTAAAAGACGAATGTCGGGTAACTCTAAGCTCTATGGACCCTGGGCTCATTTGAGCATCATTTCACCCATTCCATTCATCGTCCGGTATGACTTAACGTTGGAGGACGTAAACTACAAAAAAAAAAAATAATAATAATAATAATCACCATCATCTATACAAAAGCTGATTAGAGTGACTTAGATGGAGGCATTCTGATCCCAAGGTTGCAAGTTCAAGCCCGGTCTAGTTTGATGGTTTCTACCTGTAGCTAAAACTGAAATGCATCATATCAGCACTAGAAAGACTTGGAGTTAAAAGGACCCGCACAACGCCTCTACATCCCCAGTCGGATGGCATGGTCGAAAGATACATCAAGACCTTAGAGGAACACCTGAGGAAGGTCGTGGCCAGCCATAAGCGAGACTGGGACGTCAAGGTGCCACTGTTCTTGCTGGCCTACCGCTCGTCAACACACGACACCACGGGGATGACGCCAGCCAGCTTAATGTTCGTCCGAGAGTTACGCCTCCCTTGTGACCTGGCTTTAGGAAGCCCTCCTGAAGCGAAACAGCCAACGACCGAGTATGTGGAGAACCTGGTGGACCACCTCCATGACATGCACGAGATGGCTCGCCAGAACATCCAGAAGGCGAGTGACCGCTTGAAGACCCGATATGACAGGCAAGCCAACAGCCAAGGGTTCCAGCAAGGTGACCTGGCCTGGTTGTACCACCCTACCTGTACCAAGGGATGCTGCCCGAAGCTTCAGCAGCCATGGGAAGGACCGTACCGGGTAGTGAAGAGGACTAACGACGTGGTCTACTGCATCCAGAAGGTGCCCCGAGGAAAGATGTTGGTGGTGGTACACCTGGATCGCCTGGCCCGCTACGATGGTGCTATTCGGGACGACCAGCTTTGAGGAGGGAGCAGTGTAACCCAATTATCGGAAGACACGACCAGCTGGCAGCTGAGTGGGGGACAGGAGGCATTCAGACCACACCTACCCATTTATCTTGTGGCGCTCACTCAGGGGATGGTTAGGAAAGTATCACGAGCCACTGTACCGTCTCTTTCCCCTCTCCCTGATGTCTGGAACAATTGGGATGATTGTTCAAGCCGCGAAGCTTCGAGATGTAGCGATCTGACTATATAAGCGGCACATTAGGCGACTCAGGCTTTTCTCAGTTCTCAGTCCCCAGTCCTGAGTTCTTAGTTGGATTGAGAGAGCGAGTTATCGCTGAGTAGCGAGTGCAGTGTTACGTAATTGTGAGTGTGGATCGTAATTGTCAGTGTTATATAACGGTGTGTGATACGTGTACCAACTGTAATTCGGAGGAAATAAAGAACTATTTGTATTTCTGCAACTTGGACTTTTTAATTCTTCGAACCCACAAAGTCACAATATGTATGTCTGCATGTGTGTGGTGTGTACCTGCCCAAATTAGTAGTTCTGTGAAAATTAGAATGCTGTATAGAATCTTATATACTAAATATTTCAACTCTGGCCAAATTCAATTATCTTTTTCATGCCAAGCACTTCATATATAAAATAAAAATGATAGTACTTATTCAAATGATTATACCATATAAACTGGATGTAAGAGCATCATCCATACAATCAGAGATTTAGGTTTTAAGAAGTTACTTCAATTTCTTAAGTGAAAATGAAGCTGCTTTCCAAGAATTTAGAAAAAGAATTTACCTTTAGATACATGAAATAAAATTTCTGTTTCTATTTACGTGACTAATTTTTGGAAGATTTTTATTCTGATTTAATTTCTTTTACAACCTATTGAATATATTTTGATGTTTTATATCCTGTAAACTGAAATATGCTTAACTATATACTGACCTTCCGGTTTTATCAGTCTTACAGAACATATGCACATTGATAACACTGGGCAACATTGAAAATGTTTTGGGCTTAAAAATAGTGAATTTACATGTATTTCCATCTGCTGAATTCACAACAATGAAAATGTTTCAGGCTTAAAAATAGTGAATTTACATGTATTTCCATCTGCTGAATTAAAAAATCACCATAAAAATAATAGATTAGCTCTTGTTTTGAAGATAAAGTGACGTTTCATTTTTTAGAATGAAGATTTTAGATTTGGGGAATTTTTTGGGGGGAGTTGACACACCTGTCAAATAACATCAGAGATAAATTTTGGAAATTAAGTCATGCAAAAGTTAAGGAAGGCACTTTTGTCATACCATAAATAAGAGAACTTGCAAAGGATCCTGCATTTGACCAAGTTTTGGAGGGGAAAGAAAAGGAAGCTTGGGAAGCCTTGAAGGGTGTTGTTCATGGATTTTTTGGGGAACAAAAGAGATGACAACTACAAGCATTTGGTGACAGTGCCCCTGCAAAAATACTGCAACCTTGGATGCAACATGTCCCTTAAGATCCATTTTCTCCACTCCCACCTAAACTTTTTCCCTCCTAGTTGTGGAGCTGTTAGTGATGAAAATGGGGAGAGATTCCATCAGGACATTTCTGTTATGGAACAAAGATATCAGGGCCATTGGAATGAAGTAATGCTTGCAGATTACTGTTGGTCTTTGTATAGGGATTCTGCAGAACTCCATTACAAGAGGCAAGCTAAAAGACCACAAAGTCAATAGGTCACCACATGATTCTCTTCAGACATGACTATCTGAGAAGCATTTTTCCAGCAATTTAGAACTCTTAGCATGTAATTACAGTTAAAAAATCAAATGCACTTTCATTGTTGTTAGCATGTATGTAATTAAAATATATCCTTTTCTCTCAATCCGTTAACATGTAATACTTCCACCTTGTGTATATCATAGTTGTATATCATAGAAACTAGAGCTAATAAAAAATTTTCATTGTCATATTTGTTTTTCTCAACCCAAAATTAGTAGGAATTGCCTCATGAAGTGCTCGAAACATTCAAAAATTATTTTTTTGTTGCCCAGTGTAACTATTATATTTAGACATGTTTTCATAAACTTAGTTATATTACCATTTCCATATACATTCCCACAGCACAGCTCAAAAACAGATGAATTAGGTGATGGAGTTGCAACTGTCAAGATATTAGAGTCTAACTGCCACTTCTTATCATTCTTCACGGACAATGTGCCTGAAATTTACATATTACTTATCATGAGGTTCAATAATGCTATATATTCAATGAAACAAAAAAAAAGCTTCATTATTAATCAAAACTATAGTAGTAACAAGCTTGGTAGAAATAAATATTTTTCATAGTTTCCATTTTAAAAGGCAATTAGCAAAAGGCGATAGTTCTTAGCCACATAAACCATGTGTAGATAAACTTTAGAAGGTTAGAATCAGAACTGAAAAATTCAATGCCATAGCTGGGATTTGAAACACTAATCTTCCCCTCTCTGCAAATGCTCCATTACTGAGCTACCATGGCAGCATGACGACATAACATTAAATACTCCAGCTGATTCACATCTTCCCAGTAGACCAACGAGAAAATCTCAATTAAAGATCACTTACTCCAATGGGGATTTAAAATTCACAAACATCTTTGGACTTAATGGAAATTAATTATTCTTTCACGTTTCCACAATTTAGCCTACACACGGCCAGTGTGAAAGAATAATTAATTTCCATTAATTAACCTAATAGTAGTTAACTATAAAGCCCGGGCCTTAAAGTACTTACAAGTAGTAAGTCGCCATTAAGGTAGTTGTCTCATGTGTTTATGAGAACTCCTAAGTGGTTTACCGGGAAAATACGAGTCAGTTGGAGAATTTAATGTCATATCGGCACATTGGCCATAGTAGCACAATGGTAGTGCGGCTGGACGGAAACCAGAAGATCCGTGGTTCAAATCCCGGCTATGGCATTGAATTTTTCAGTCTGACTCAACGTTTCCACAATTTAGCCTACACACGGCCAGTGTGAAAGAATAATTAATTTCCATTAATTAACCTAATAGTAGTTAACTATAAAGCCCGGGCCTTAAAGTACTTACAAGTAGTAAGTCGCCATTAAGGTAGTTGTCTCATGTGTTTATGAGAACTCCTAAGTGGTTTACCGGGAAAATACGAGTCAGTTGGAGAATTTAATGTCATATCGGCACGTTGGCCATAGTAGCACAATGGTAGTGCAGCTGGACGGAAACCAGAAGATCCGTGGTTCAAATCCCGGCTATGGCATTGAATTTTTCAGTCTGACTCAACGTTTCCACAATTTAGCCTACACACGGCCAGTGTGAAAGAATAATTAATTTCCATTAATTAACCTAATAGTAGTTAACTATAAAGCCCGGGCCTTAAAGTACTTACAAGTAGTAAGTCGCCATTAAGGTAGTTGTCTCATGTGTTTATGAGAACTCCTAAGTGGTTTACCGGGAAAATACGAGTCAGTTGGAGAATTTAATGTCATATCGGCACGTTGGCCATAGTAGCACAATGGTAGTGCGGCTGGACGGAAACCAGAAGATCCGTGGTTCAAATCCCGGCTATGGCATTGAATTTTTCAGTCTGACTCAACGTTTCCACAATTTAGCCTACACACGGCCAGTGTGAAAGAATAACTAATTTCCATCAATTAACCTAATAGTAGTTAACTATAAAGCCCGGGCCTTAAAGTACTTACAAGTAGTAAGTCGCCATTAAGGTAGTTGTCTCATGTGTTTATGAGAACTCCTAAGTGGTTTACCGGGAAAATACGAGTCAGTTGGAGAATTTAATGTCATATCGGCACGTTGGCCATAGTAGCACAATGGTAGTGTGGCTGGACGGAAACCAGAAGATCCGTGGTTCAAATCCCAGCTATGGCATTGAATTTTTCAGTCTGACTCAACGTTTCCATCTTTGGACTTTTTAATGTCTTTTTATCATGTATGTAAGCTGAGACTTTCATGACCAGCATCTTGCAGTTTAATGTATTTCCCGGCTAGTGGGTTTCAAAATATGTGATGTTTTTCCAAGGATTGTGCTTAGTATCTTCAAATGTGATCCAGCAGCTGATCAGAACTCAAATGAGTCCTTGGCAAAAAGTCTAGAATTTTCAAATCCATTAGATCATGGCCTACAAGACCAGGAAATACACATAATCTTTTTATCACAGTTCCCCAATCTTATAAGAGCAATCAGCATACAAGTGACTGTTTCAATAGACACAAACCAAATTTTTCAGTTCTAATTCTAATCTTTTAAATATTCCTCACTTTAATTGCTGCAAAGGTCAGTTAGATACCAACAGTTAAGAGATTAGTTAGATACTTTATTATGAAAGTAATTCATTTTTGACTTCCTCAGTTCCCTTCCAAAATGTATAGTTATTTTCTTTTCTTTCTAGTTTGTAACTTAAGCTTTCCTACCATCAAGTTTTTCATAATGAACAAAGAACGTGCACAAATAGAAACAATAGGCCTGAAAATAAATTAACCCTTAAAATGAACAAAAAATGTTAAAATTTTTGATAATTAATCAGGAACCACTGTGTTAGCTTTTAGACTTTTCAATTTCTGTTTACTTTATTAAGAAGTTTGTGACAACGTCTTGGAGGGTTCTGTTATGGGCATTGATTTGAAAAGAGTCGGAAGAAAAAAGGTGATTATTCAAGGGAGTTTGTACTTAGGAGTCTGCGTCAGATGTTCTTACGTGATTGTCAAGGAAATTTAGTATGTCGTGAGTGTTGCCTGGTTTCAGATTTCCTTCAAAAAGTGATAAAGGGCATACGTGTGTGTATAGTGTCATGGTGTAGTTTCCTAAAGGAGCTACTAATGGGATGTGGTGTTCAAGTAGGTTTTTGTACGTGTCATGTGACAGTTTAATAATTTCCTCTACCGTGCACATTTTAAATTCCTCGTGTAGTGTGTAGGCTGGAGCTGAGAGGTAATTCTGTTATCAGCCGTAGTATTTTATTTTGGAATGTAATTTTAGTATATGTGCTTTTGCGGCATAGCCCTATACCGGAGCCGCATACATAAAGTTGGGTCAAATCAGTGTTTTATATAAAGTCTGTCCAATGTTTAAATTTAGTTGGGAATCCATATTTATAAGGGGACAAAGGAATATTGCGGTGTCATCCACATAGATAAAAAGATTTGTGTTTTCTGTTTTGGGGATGTTATTCATGGTTAAATTAAAGATATTTGGCCCGAATATACTCCCCTTGTGTGACTCCAGCTTTAATTGGGTGGGGGCTGTTAAGATGAGATTGAAATTTTCCCTTGTGCAGGTAGTTCGCTATTAGTTTGATTAGAATGTCATTTGTACCATGAGATATTTGTAGCAACTACAGCAGTATACATTCTTTTATTAGCATGCATTTCCTTGCAACTGACAACTGTTACATTTCAGATAGAAGGACTTGTTTTGCTTATTGTTTTTTTTTTTTTTATGTTTGTAATACCTGTTCCTACTATACAACTGCACACATGCTGGTCCAGCTATGATTTCATGGAACATATAATTTACTCATTACTAGCCTGGCAGAAAATCACAGCTCCATCAGCAGTGAATTAATTATCTAGAATTATCTACTATAAAAAAGACTGACTTCAGTAACTTTGACACTACAGGAGGTGTAGGAGTCAGCATCCTGACGAGATATAAATATGAAGAAAAAATAGAAGACAGAAAAAGAAGAATAGAGATGAACAATAACAGTCGTCAAGATATAAACGTAAAACAGTTTTGTATGAGTTGGTGTGATATATAATTAGTTAAATATTGTAGTAATAGTTTATTAATGCCTGACGTGATCAGAAGTCGACATGATCAGAAGCCAACGTGATCAGAAGCCGATGTTAATTTTATCGAAGAGGTGACTGCAAAGGCTGACTAAGGACAATGACTAAGGACAAGCTTCCAATGCTGCTGCGAGTGATATTGGGATTAGTAAAGTTACAATTGAAATTCTGCCAATCTGGACAGACAGAGCAGAAATCTGGTTTTATCAGATTGAAGTACAATTCCCAATTAATAAAATAACATCCCAAGAGATGGCTAATTGGTGTCTCAGAGCCAAAATATGTGGAAAATACTTGGTACATTGTCAAAATTAACAATGCAAATAAATATTCCGCGGCAAAGGAAAGACTTCTCAATATTTTTACAGAAAGTGAAGACAAGAGAATAAAGTTAATAACAGGGATTGACTTAGGGTACTTAAAACCAAGCCAGCTGCTGCATAGAATGCAATCCTTGGCTGGCACATATATTTTGAACAAAATTTTAAGGACGCTGTGGTTAGAAAAACTCCCAGATTCAATCAAGAACATGTTATTAGTTAGCAATGAGGATTTAGAAAAGGTTGCAATTATGGTTGATAAAATATCACAAATTAATCCGCAAAGCAAACTTTATTGTACTACAAATTCTCTGTCAGTGCTCTGGTAAGAATGCTGCAACTATGGAAGAGCTAGTAGCAAAGACTGCCACCTCAGAACAACAGATTGCCGCTATTCCAATGGGAAAACAGTATTGAAGAACAGCACATCGAAACCCCAAGAGAAGTAGAAGTTGCAGCCGTTCAGAAAGAAAATTTAATCCTGATAAATTTTGTTTCTATCCTTTAAGTTTGGCTAAAGAAGTTACCCGGATAAATGTAAACAATCATGTAGTTGGAATAAATCAACGAACTCCAAACAGCAGATGAATTAGCAGCATGTTCTGCTGCAGAAAGTCACAAGTCTTGCCGCATGTCCTAGTTATTTGTGCAGTACAAAGAAACAGGAGACACTGGAGTGGATGCTTCAGTCTGGCCTGCAACAAAGTATGACAATGTAGATAATTCACATAAACTGTATGCTGCTAACAATACACAAACACCAATCTGCGATACCAAAATTTTGACACTAAACTTGGAACTATGGCGAAAATTTCAGTGGCCGTTCATAGTAGCCAAAATAAGCAAGGGCATAAATGGAGCCGATTTTTCAAAAAAGTTTCACTTGCACAGCTGCATAATAAACAGTTAATTGATGGTGTAAATGAGGTATGTACTAAGGGCGATGTTACAGCCATTGCAGAACTGATAACATTAGCACTGTGAATACAGATTTTAAATTCAGTGACCTCCTTGCTCCATACACAAGACTAACACCACCAAACTGGGTACCTAATCAGATAAGCCATAATGTAAAGCATTATCACTAAAGGTCAACCAGTATTTTCCAAAGCCAGGCAGTTAGATTCCAAGAGGCTCCAAATTGCCAAGAAAGAATTTCATTTCATGCTGGATAACGGAATTATCCAATGGGCGAGTCCACTGCATATGGTAAGCAAAAAGGATGGTTCATGGAGACCCTGTGCTGTTTATAGAAGATTAAATCAGAGGACTCTCCCGGACTGCTATCCAGTGCCAAGAATAGAAGATTTTCAACATACATTGAAAGGGAAGAAAGTTTTCTCAAAGCTCGACTTGTTTAAAGCGTATTTTCAGTTCTTTGGATTATATGAATTTAATGTTATGAGTTTTGGATTAAGAAATGCTCCCTCTACCCTCCAGATATTCATTAATGAAGTATTCTGAGGTCTGGATTTCACATTACCGTATCTGGATGACATTTTAATAGCTTCCACATCATTAGAACATACAAATCACTTTTCAATTGATATTGGACCAATTAAATAAGTATAGTAAAATAAGACCTGAAGCTTTCCTGGCAACGGATATGCTCAATTTCTTCTCGGGCAGCAAAACAGGTGAAAAGACGATTAGAAATCAACATTTTGGAAGTACGCATCTATCCCATCATCAGCATATTTATTAAATGTTATAACCACAAATGAAACATTGGATATAACACAAATATAAACAAAGACAAAATTTCAGTGTAAACAAAATAGTTTATGGGACACTTCTTCATGGCAGAGGGTACAAAACTTCTCCCTGAGAAGATTCAAATAATTTTGAATTACAGACTACCAGAAACAATCCATGAACTCTGTACCTCTCTCGGCATGGTTAATTTTTATCAATGTTACCTGAAAGATGCCGCCAAAACACAAGAAGTTCTACATGACTACTTAAAAGGGGCCAGAAAAAGAGACAGAAGAAAAATTCTGGGGACTGAAGAAGGAAAGCAGATGTTTGAAAACTGTAAGCAAGATTTAGCGAGTGCAACACTCCTAACCACTTCTAAACCTGAATGCCCTTAAGCATTGTTCACAGATGCTTCTGAAATTGCCATAGGATCAGTCATACAACATTTTAAAAATGACAGATGGAAGCCAATTGCATTTTACTCCAAAAAACTGAGCGACACTCAGAAGATGTATTGTACATATCACAGGGAACTCCTAGCAAATTATCAGTCAGTAAAGCAGTTTAAACACCTTCTGGAGGGCAGAGACTTTACAATCTTCACGCACCACAAACCATCAACATGTGCATTTCTCCAAAAGAAACAAAAAAGCATCACCAAGGCAACTGTAATACCTTCTTTATATTTCTCAATTCACAATTGGCATTCAAGATGTCAGTGGAAAAGACAACGTAGTGGCTGACACCTTGTCCAGGATGGAAGAAATATCTATAATTTATTGTGATGAAATTGGAAAAAACCTTTACAGGGTAAAGATCTAAAAATATTGATTGAAGAGTATAACACACTAAAATTAAAAAAATGCATCCTACAGTAACACCAGATGCCATAGTAGTCAGTGGGAACCTTGTGGATTCGTAGAATTAAAAGTCCAATTTGCAGAAATTCAAAACGTTCTTTATTTACGTAGAAGTACACTTTGTACACCAGCAGAATGACCTCATATACACAATTACAATCTTCCAAGGTTGTTGAACACAACAAAGAGCTCACACCAGTTTCAATTACAACTTTCTGTTACGGCTCTATTTACAACTACTTGCTGGCGTGTCGCAATCTCTTATATATTACCTCCATTGATAATTCTAGACTGTTCTAAAACACACAGGAAACCGAATGTTCTTTATCAATCAAGATGTTCCTAGAATGTTCCATTTATCTCATTTTTATTTCTTTAGGCAGACCTTTATCTTCGTGCTATCTTTATCACTTCCATTGTGTGCACAAGACAAGCTATTGCGATAACGGGTTCATAACACTGCTCCCTCCTCAAGGCTGGTCCTCCCGAATAGCGGGCCAGACAATCCAAGTGTGCCACCAACATCTTTCCTCAGGGCACCTTCTGGATGTGGTAGACCACGTTGTTAATCCAGTTCACCATCCGGTACCGTCCTTCCCATGGTTGTTGAAGTTTCAGGCAGCATCCCTTGGTCCGGATAGGGCGGTACAACCACACCAGGTCACCTTGCTGGAACCCTTGGCTGTTGGTTTGCCTGTCGTATCAGGTCTTCATGCGGTCACTCGCCTTCTGGATGTTCTGAAGAGCCATCTCATGCATGTTGTGGAGATGGTTCACCAGGATCTCCACATACTCAGTTGCTGGCTGATTTGCATGCAGGGGCTGCCAAAAGCCAGGTCACAAGGGAGACGTAACTCTCGGCCGAACATTTAGCTGGCTGGCGTCATCCCAATAGTGTGTGTGTAGACGAGCGGTAGGCCAGCAGGAACAGTGGCACCTTCACGTACCAGTCTCACTGATGGCTGGCCACAACCTTACTCAGGTGTTCTTCTAAGGTCTTGATGTACCTTTCGACCATGCCGCCCGACTGCGGATGTAGCGGTGTTGTGTGGGTCTTGTTAACGCCAAGTCCTTCTAGTGCCTACTTCATTAGGTTGGACTCAAAATTGGTACCCTCGTCGCTGTGCAGCTCTTAACGGCACCCCAAAACAGCAGAAAACTTGCTCCACGAGGCAGTCCGTGATTGTCTTCGCCTCCTGGTTCGGGATGGCATACACCTCCAGCAATTTAGTGAAGTAGTCCAGGACCACCATCAGGTACTTATTGCCTCAGGCGGACACTGGGAATGGTCCAGCTATGTCAACAGTGATCCATTCGAAAGGCACTCCGACGTTGTACTGCTGCATGCGACCCCGGCTCCCAGTTTGGGGTCCGCAACTCACTGCACGCATGTGGCACTGACGACACCATCTCTCAGCATCTGCTTGGAGCTTCAGCCAGTAGTAGCGCTGTCGAAATTTGTCGATTGTTCGGTTTCCTCCCAGGAGTCCTCCTGAAGTACCGGCATGCACTTCCTCCAAGACTCTGGGATCTTACTTCAGGGAAGTACCAATTGCTCTCTCTGCATCTTTCCATCGGCTGATTCCCATACCCGGAACAGCACGCCGTCTCTCATCTTCCTTGAGTCCCATTGAGCCCAGTACGACTTGTATGTGGCGCTCCTTGGTGCGATATCCTCCTTGCGATGTCTTGTCCCTGCCTCCACTTCCTTCAAGAGTGGCCCCAAGTCGCCGTCCGCCAGCTGCTCCCTCCTCAAGCCTGCGCTATCCCAGCCATCCACAGGCACTGCCGTGATCACTCGGACAGCTGCATCACGCTCCTCTTCCACTCTTGTGCACTGGCCGCACTCTACTGGACAGGGTCTTCCGTTGCCATGGCTCTTCCCTCTCCGATGTTCAGAGGCGAAGTCGTACTCCTGCAGCCCTTTGACCCAACAGGCTGTCTGGCCTTCCAGGTTTCTAAAGCTGATAGCCAGGTTAGGACGGAGTGGTCAGTCCTCAGGTGGAATGGTTGACCGTACATTTACTTGTGGAAGTGCTCTTGGAGCTACCGCCAGTAGCTTTTGCCGGGGGTGACGCAGTAGTTCTTCTCTGCCTTGGATAGCGTCTTGCTGTAGTAAGCTATCACCTGCTCGTGGCCATCTTGGACTTGGGATAGGATGCCTCCAATGCAGTGGTCGCTGTCGGTGTCCACAATGAAGGTGCCACCTGGTTCTGGGAATCCCAAAACAGGAGCACTGCAAAGTGTCTTCTTCAACTCCTGGAAAGCAACTTCGGCGTCCTCTATCCACACATAAGGCTGGTGTTCTGTCAGGCGGATGAGGGATTTGGCGATTTTGGAGAACCCCTTTATAAAACGGCGGTAATAACTGCACAGCCCTAGGAAACTGCGCAATTCCTGCTTATCCTTTGGCCGAGGCCAATCTCTCACGGCCTGTGTCTTCTCCGGGTCTGTGGCCACTCCGGTTGGTGAGACTATGTGGCCCAAGTAGTTGACTTCCTTGTGGAGGAGCTGGCACTTCTTCGCGTTCAGCTTCAGGTTGGTCGCCTGCAGTCTCTGTAGCACCTTGCTCAGGTTTTCCAGATGGTCTTTGAGGGTCTTGCCGATGATGATGATGATGTCGTCCAGGTATAGCAGGCAGGCTAATAAGTTAGTCCTCTCATTACCGACTCCATGAGGTGTTGGAAGGTAGCTGGTGCGTTGCAGAGGCCAAGGGGCATAACTGTGAATTGCCAAAGCCCGTCGAGAACGCAGTTTTCTCCTTGTCTCTCGCGTATACAGCCAACTGCCAGTAAACGGACTTCAGGTCCAGGGTCGAGAACCACTGCGCACCAGCAAGCGTGTCTAGGGTGTCAATCCGTGGTAGGGGGAAGCAATCCTTCCTGATGACTGCATTCAGCTTCCTGTAGTCCACGCAGAAGCGTAGCTCACCGTTCTTCTTCGTCACCAAGACTACAGGGGAACACCAAGGGCTGTCAGACTCTTCGATTACTGCCATGGATCTCATGTTCTCCAACATGTCTCGTACCGCAGCTTGTTTCGCAAGCGGAACACGTCTAGGTGGTTGCCGAATAGGCCAGGCGTCTCCGGTGTCGATGTGGTGGAGCACTCGGTTTGTGTGGCCGTAGTCGCTGTCGCCTTGGTGGGACCCCAAAATCTGGCAGTTAAGGTTGCAGTGCAACCAATTAGGGAGTTAGATACAAGTTACAAGTTTCTAACTCTCCTACAACCTCTGCGTAGCGGTGTCGCTGTCGGGGTTCGCTAGAAATTGGAGGAGCTCTCACGTGCACGACGTCTACCCTGCGCAGTAGTTCAATACTACTGGCTGAGAAGAGCAAATTTACATTGGGAATCCCAAAATGGCTGAACAGGATGTATTTAGAGCCAGGAAATCGCTTGCTAGATCTCCTGAGCGACGACCTCTAGATACCCAACATAGGGAAGCTTAGAGAAAGAGGAGAAAAGGACAGTGACATTGATAAAGAAGAGGAGGAAAATAATAACTGGGCAACTGTAATGGCAGAAATAAACTCTGTAGTAGCTGCAGACAAATCAATGACCGTAAGTGGAAAACGACAATTGTTTGCTTTAATGGCAAAGATACAAAATGAATATGATCACCTGAAGGCACAGAATATTAAGTTAAAGATTGAGAATGATACAATAAAGAAAATGCAAGAAACATTAAAAGGTCCATCATATGCTGAAATGACATCTAAACCAACATTATCAGAAATGACAGAAAAGTTGAACAGAGCATTATACAAACACATGCAATAATGATAAAGTCAACTAAAGGAAAGAAAATAAGAGAAGTACAGGAAATTGTAACTCAACACTTGAAACCTGATAAGAATAGAATAAGGATTACTGGCTTCAGAACGACGGAAACAATGATGATAATACAAAGAGACGAAAGAGGATGCACAAAAAAATCATACAATCTGAAAGTCTTAGACACAAAGAAATAACCATAGAAGAAGCTAAGAAAAGGAATCCACTGATAATTTTATACGATGTTATTGCGACTGAAAAAGAAGATGAAATAAAGAAATATATATGAACAAAATTTCAAGGAACAACTTTCATTGAAGGAGTTTGAAGATGGAGTACAGTTTAGGTTTAAAACTGGGCCTAGAGAAAGGCGAGTAGCACATCACATTATAGAGGTCTCTCCAAAGATTAGAAAATTGATTATAGCAAGAGATAGAATATATATATATATATATATATATATATATATATATATATATATATATATATATATATATATATATAGGTTTTCAAGCCATTCATGCTAAAGATTATGTTGTAGTGGCTAAATGTAACCACTGTCAACAATTAGGTCATGTAGCAAAGTACTGTAAATATAAGGATAAAGATATTTGTACACACTGCGGAGAACATGGCCACACAAAAAACGATTGTGTAAAAAGGGAACTAGTAATATGCATTCCATGTAGCAGTAAGAAAAATACAGAAAGTGGAAAGATAATATCTTGTAAAGACAGACAACATTGTCCGACATATAAAATGATGTGGGAACGACTAATAAATAGAACCAATTATGGCACTTGAATAAAATGAGGAAATAGTAGGGGCACATAATTGTAGTAGTTGGATATGTACAGTAAGATTCGGACAGATTAACGCACAAAGATCAAGATTGGTTATGATGGAAATCAGAAAATTGATCAATGATATGGGCTTGGATGTGTTATGTATCCAAGAGCCATATGTGGTAAATGGGAAACCCATACATATGCCCGTAACAACACGAACCATTTTAGATGGAGATCATCCTATGGCTGTGTTAGTTGTACTCAATAAAGAGATTCAGATAGCAAAGATCACACAATACTGTGATGAATCTGTCAACTGTATTGAAATGACCATAGCAGGAATGACCTTCATATTATGTAACCATTACTTTCAATATATGGATAATATTGAAATACACTTGGACAAGATGACGAGTATCCTTGATAGTTATGAAGGAAAATCATTAATATACACCATGGACTCCAATGCTACATCCAACTGGTGGTGGAGCAAGAAACCAGATGCTTATGGAGAAAAGCTGCAAGAAACTATAATATGTTATAACTTGCAGATAATAAATGAACCTAATAACCCACATACATTCCAAAATAGGGTCAATGCTAGAACATTGATCTAACGCAATCCAGATGTTATGTATGTAATAGAATAATTAATTGGAAGGTTACTGAAAATCTGATGTCCAGTGATCATAATTTGATCTATTTTGAACTTATTACTCAAAGATCAGATGAGGAGACAAGTTATAAAATTAATAAAATAAGATATCAATTGAAGAATGCAAATTGGGAAAAGCTCAGACAAAACTTCGAGATACCAACTATGATAGAACCAGGTAAAGACGTAAATAGAAAGGCTAAAGAACTTGTTAATGCAATACAAAGGGCTATGCAGCTGTCGCTACGTAGGATAACTACTAAAGGAACAGAATATCCTATATGGAATGACAAATTACAAAAGATGAGATCTAAGGTCAAAAAAGCCAGGAAGTACTATCAAAAAAGTATTACATCACAGGAGCAGGAAATTAATCTTGGAATATACAGAGACTTAAAAGAGAATTATAAGATGCAGTTGGAAGAGACAAGAAAGAAGACTTGGGAGAGATTCATTGAGAACACACAACAGGATACTTGGGGAATACCATATCGAATAGCTATGGAGAAAATACAGCACCTGAAATTATATCAACAATTCTTAAAAGATGATGGAAACCTAACAAAAGGTTGGGTAGAATCCATATACTGTTTACTGAACAAAATACTACCATCCGATCAGGAGGAAAATGAGAATATGGAACAACAGTAACTAAGATTGGAAATGCAACAAGAGTATATCAATGGAAATGTGATGTACCCAAATGACATCAGAAATCAAGTTGGCTATAAGAGAGCTGAAACCTAAAAAGGCCCCAGGGCCTGATAACATCAGCAGCAAGGTACTTCAGAATTTAGAACATCTTATCACACCATATCTATGTGCATTATTAAATGAATGTTTAACCTCAGGAAAAGTATCTTACTGCTGGAAAGAGGCTAATGTGGTGATATTGAAGAAGGATAAACTGAGGAACCCTTGCAATCCAAAAACGTACAGACCAATTTGTCTTTTAAATACATTAGGCAAAGTACAGGAGAAACTATTGTACAAACGTATGTATGAATACAGACTGATGATAGAAATGTCTACAAAGCAGTATGGATTTAGGAAAGGTAAATCTACAGAGGAGGCCATAACTGCAGTACTTAGTACAGTTGGATTCAGTAACAAGAAGTATGTCTTGGCAATATTTGTGGATATTGCCAGTGCCTTTGATAATCTGTGGTGGCCTCAACTTTTTAAGATTATGAGGGAAAATAATTACCCCAAGTGCCTGTATAACAGCCTCAGGAATTACTGCCAAAGCAGAAGAGCATTAGTTTATGAAGTTAATAAAGTAATCACTAAAGAGATTTCGAAGGGGTGTCCACAAGGAACGATACTGGGACCAGCTTTCTGGGACATCTTGATAGAACCTATTTTAGAAGATCTGTCAAATTGTATACACACCTTAGATGTCATAGTGTATGCAGATGATGTCCTAATAATTGTAGAAAGAAACAATAGAATAGAAACAGAAACAAATGCAAATAAGACTTTGGAATTGCTGGATAAATGGTGTAAAAAAGGGGAAACTAAACATTGCACTGCAGAAATCAGCATATATGCTGTTAAAAGGCAACTTAAAGAGGGACCCAATTGTTAAACTCAACCAAGTAAATGTGAAAAGGATAAGTGCAGTGAAATATCTGGGAATTTATCTGGTTGCTCAACAGAATTTTGATACACATATCGATAAAACACGAACAAAAGCCAGCTCAGTTATGAGACTTGCAACTTTAGCTGCAAGAAAATTTAAGTTACCACCTATGGTAATAAAAACATAAATGAGCTTCTTAATTGGGATTACTGGATACAGCGCAGCAATTTGGGCGTATAGAATGCGCCTAAAGAAAAACATAGTCTTATTAAGAAGAACACAACGCCAGGCATTACTTCGATTAACTGGATCAGTAACAACATCAACAATGGCGCTTTTGGTGACCTTAGGAATTTGGCCAATTGATCTACTAATAAGGCAGCGAGGAGCATATTATTGGCTTAAAAAAGGAGATCTTGGAAGAGTTTAAGACATAATAGAAACGAGATGTGGAACCAAAATGGAAGTGCGAAGGAAACTGATTCAAATTTGGCAGGAAGAATGGGACCAGATACAGGAGGGTAGCAGAACACATGAAATATTCCCTAGTGTGAAAGAAAGACTGAAATTAAATATTGAACCTCGAAGAGGAGCAATTCAGTATCTTACTGGACATGGACCGTATGCGACATATTTTAAGAAGATAAGGAAAAGAGAAAGCGATGTCTGTGATAGATGCAATGTTCCAGATAATGCAAAACACGTAAGATTTGAATGTGGAAAATATATATGGAATATCGTGATGCAGCAAGACGACTTAAGAATTTTGGAACAGATTACAATAAAGATATCGGAAGTAATTATGTTCGAGTATCATCAACGACAACGAGGTGAACTTCAGCCCAGAAGAAGGGAACAACAAGTTCATGCCACACCTAGAAGATCCACAAGGACCCAGCAGAGTAGAGAAGAAAGAGAAAATGTTAGACAACATAAGGACTAGATAGTTCAGAGAAATTTCGAGGACAATATAATTGGAGTTAGCTAACTGACAGAAAAAGTGGATTGTTAATTAACTTGTAATTTAAAAAGATTTTGATACAATAAAAACATGTATTAAGAAGCTACTGCTTCACAGTAGCTATAGTTAATATGTAGGATTAGAAGTTATCTGCACAGAAAATTATTTGATCATCATCATCACCATCACCATCATCATTTTGAGAAATGTACATATAATTTAATTATTTGAAGCACTGTCTTGGTATAGATTCGAGTAACCAAGACAATAGACGTGCACACATTTTTTTTTCCCCTTGGCTGAAGACGTGCTGGTATTGTCAAAGCAGTTGTCAAACCTTCTCGAGCTGTTCTGCGGTCAGGTGGTCAGCCGTCCCCTCCAATAACCCTTCCAGCAGGGACCCTAGGTGTTGCGTCTGCGCCGGCTCCTGTGTCTTGTCTATTGCGGTTATACTGACTATTGGCTCGCACGTCCCCAGCTATGTTCCCGCCTGGACGTCATGATCAGTGTCTGCTAGGTGCCTCACAGGCACCACCTCTCGCCACGGCAACAATGTTCTGGCTACACATAGTCCGTGCACAGGCATCTTCTGGTCCAGCATCATTTCTTCGTCCGCTGGCCTTCCAGCCGCGCCGTCACCACCACCTCGCTTCTGGCAGGGACAACCGCCAGACTTAGCAGATTTCAAAACGTTCTTCCGGTTGCCAGAGTATCACCTCTTTTCCATTGAGCCGCAGGACCTTCTTGCCAACGTCACCGTCACCTCGTGGCTCCTGAGGGCATCCAGTCCTAGTATCACCTCCTCAGCCACCTTCGCAACGAACACCCACTGACACACGGCACTCTGGGCCAAAGTCAACTTCACAAGGTGTCGCCTGATGCCGTCACTAGCTGGTATGGGCGGCTTGGTTTCCTCATCGGCTAACCCCTGGCTACGTCGGGTCTGATGACGGTCATGGTTGCCCCGGTGTCTACGAGCACACGGCACGGTTTCCCTCTCACCCAACCGTCCGCGATGAGACTGTCATCCATCCAACGGCTGACGGCGTGCAGTGTCATTCGAGGGGATGGTGATTGCGCCAACGTGCACCTTGCCACGACGGCCCTTACTCATTTTCCGGCTGCTCTTCCTGATGGCGGCCCCACCGAGGTCATATCGGTAGCCTTCCCATTTTGGAGTTGGCGCGCGTAAGTGGCCTATCCACTTCCATACCATCTTGAGTCCACAGGACCAGATGGGGGGGGGGGCTTGTTAGTCTCTAGGTCTTGACTATGGAAAGCCCCATGGAGGCCCCAGGCACCCTTTTGGGACAGCTCGGTAACTCCCTGGTTGAAGGAGGCCAGGGCCTTTGGACCTACGGGCCCGGACTAATTGGAGTAGAACCTCTGTTATTAACACATGCTCTTCCTGGTGTGGGCAGTCCCTCTCCAGGTGTCCCAGTTGTCCACACCCCTGGGGAAGGACCCCAAGTGCTGAAAGTGTGTTCTCGCCTGAAGTGCCCGGAACCTCGGCGTAGCGGTTTCACTGTCGAGGTTCTATAAAACAACACTTGGAGGAGCTCCCACGTCCACGTTGTCCGCCCTGGCCAGAGACAGAGTCCGAAAGGATTCTCAATGGTGGAGAGGAGCAGAATGTGGAAGGTGAAAGGGAATCCCAAAGGAAAAGTATAGGAGTGAAGAAGAGAATCCAGACATGGATCCTTTTAAGCCAATTAGGCAATCTCTTTCGGGATCGCCTTCTCAAACTTGAACAACAAGGAAAAACAATGTGCCAGACAATACTAATACAAATGTCAGTGTTAGTGAAAATGCCAATGTCAGTGATAGTGAAATAGACAGAGGTGTAACGGATATCATGGCAGATATCAATTCCACTGTGGCTGCTGGTAAGACCTTATTGGTAGGAAACAAAACTAAAATGTATAACCTATTGGCTGAATTTACCAAAATGTATGATAAAGTGCGCCTACAAAACACACAGTTAAAGGCTAAATTTAAAATACGTAAGAAGGAGATAACACAACCAGAAATGACGTATGTACAAGTTGCGTTGACTCCTAAGATTAGTGAGCGTACAAGAAGAATTCAGAAAACTATAGAAAAAACAAAACATACTTTTTGATTTCCTCACAGAAGGGACAAAATGTTAAACAAATTGGACAAATAGTTATGACACATCTAAATCCAATAAAAGAAAAGATAAAAGTAGTTAATATCAGGACGACAAAACAAAATCTTATTTTAGAAGCAAAAACGAAAGAGGATATGATAATTATAAACTGTGACTCACTTAAAGATTTGAAAATTGAGCCACAAAGGAAAAGAAATCCTCTGGCTATTTTCTATGATGTCTTGAGGAATGAAATTGAGGAAGAGGTGAAAAGAAATCTCCATGAACTAAATTTTGATGAGATGAAATAGTACTTTGGAAAAAAAAAAAAAAAAAAAAAACTGCAAATGAAATTCAAAACTAGACCTAAAAATCGTCCATATTGTGACTTTGTGGGTTCACAGAATTAAAATTGTAGAAATTCAAATCATTTTTTATTTGCGTAGAAACGCACTCACAGTAGCAGTATTACATCACAGTAGCAGTATTACATCAAATACACAATCAGGATCTAACAAGGTCGATGACCACAACAGCTTTCTGATTACACCTGTATACAACATCAGCTTTCATTACAACTTCACAGCTGTTTACTCTCCTGTTTACGACTCACTCTTGGCGAGTTGTCGCTCCCTTAAATACCCCATTGATAAATTCGAGAGATTTCTGGAACAAACAAGAAATAGACTGCTCTGTCAATCAAGATGTCACTAGAATTTTCTATTCGGGAAACCTTATTCGTGCTGGCAAGTCCTTTATCTCGCGCTATCTTTAATTGCTTATGCAATCTCTTTATTACAACACTGTCTGCCTATCAGTTCCTTTGTGTAAAAAAGCCGCGCGAACCCTTTTTGCGCGTACGCCGCCAGTCGTAAAAAAGGAATTCGCAACACTGCTCCCTCCTCAAGGCTGGTGGTCCAGAACAGCACCATCGTAGCAGTCCAGACGATCCAGGTCTAGCACCAACATCTTCCCTTGGAGCACCTTCTTGATGCGGTAGACCACGTCATTAATCCTCTTCACCATCCGGTACGGTCCTTGCCACAGCTGCTGAAGCTTCGGGCAGCGTCCCTTGGTGCATATAGGCCAATACAATCAGACCAGGTCACCTTGCTGGAAACCTTGGCTGTTGGCTTGCCTGTCGTATCGGGTCTTCATGCAGTCGCTCGCCTTCTAGATGTTCTGACGAGCCATCTCATGCATGTTGTGGAGATGGTCCACCAGGTTCTCCACATACTCGGTTGCTGGTTGTTTTGCATCCGGGGGGCTTCCGAAAGCCAGATCCCAGGGGAGGTGTCACTCGGCCAAATATTATGCTGGCTAGCGTCATCCCTGTGGTGTAGTGTATTGACGAGCGGTAGGCCACCAAGAACAATGGCACCCTGACGTCCCAGTCTCGCTGATGGCTGGCCAAGAACTTCCTCAGGTGTTCTTCTAAGATCTTGAGGTACCTTTCGACCATGCCATCTGACTGTGCATATAAAGGCATTGTGGGGGTCTTCTTCACCCAAGTCTTTCCAGTGCCTCCATCAGGTTGGACTCAAAAAATTGGTGCCCTGGTCGCTGTGGAGCTCTAACGGCACCCATAATCGGCAGAACACTTGCTAAACAAGGCAGTCTGTGATTGTCTTCGCCTCCTGGTTCGGGATGACTTACACCTCTGGCAACTTAGTGAAGTAGTCCATGACCACCATCAGGAATTTGTTGCCTCGGTCGGATACTGGGAATGGTCCAGCTATGTCGATGGCGATCCTTTCGAATGTCGCTCCGACGTTGTACTGCTGCATGCGATCTGCTTCCGAGTCTGGGGACTGCGACCCGCTGCGCACACGTGACATTGACGGCACCACCTCTCAGCATCTGCTCGGAGCCTCAGCCAGTAGTAGCGCTGCCAAAGTTTGTCGATCATCCGGTTTGCGCCCACGTGTCCTCCTGAAGTACCGGCATACACTTCCTCAAAGACTTCCGGGAGCTTACTTCGTGTAAGTACCAACTGTTCTCTTTGCGTCTTCCCATCAAGTGACTCCCATACCCGGAACCGCATGCCCTCTCTGATTTTCAGTGAGTCCCATTGGGCCCAGTACGACTTGTATGTAGCGCTCCTCGGTGCGATGTCGTCCCAGGTTGGTCCTGTCCCTGCCATCACTTCTCTCAAGAGTGGGCCCAAGTCTGCGTCTGCCAGCTGCTCCCTCCTCAGGCCTGCGCTATCCCAGCCATCCGCAGGCACTGCCGTGACCACTCGGACTGCTGCGGCACGCTCCTTCTCTTCCACTCTTGTGCACTGGCCGCACTCCCCTAGGCAGGGTCTTTGGCACATTGCATCTGCGTTACCGTGGCTCTACCCTCTACGATTTTCAGAGGTGAAGTCGTACTCCTGCAGCCTCTGTACCCAGTGGGCTGTCTGGCCTTCCAGGTTTCTAAAGCTCAGTAGCCAGGTTAGGGCGGAATGGTCAGTCCTCAGGTGGAATGACTGACCGTACAGGTACTTGTGGAAGTGCTCCAAGTTCTTTACTACCGCCAGTAAATCTCGGGTGACGCAGTAGTTCTTCTCTGCCTTGGATAGCGTCTTGCTGTAGTAGGCTATCACCCGCTCGTGGCCGTCCTGAACTTGGGATAGGACGCCTCCAATGCAATGGTCGCTGGCGTCGGTGTCCACAATGAAGGCACCACCTGGCTGTGGAAATTCCAAAAATAGGAGTATTCTTCAGCCGCTGGAAAGCATCTTTGGCGTCATCCGTCCACACATAAGGTCGGTGTTCCTCTGTCAGGCAGGTGAGGGGTTTGGCGATGTTGGAGAACTCCTATATGAAGTTGGATAATAACTGCACAGCCCCAGGAAACTGCACAACTCTCGCTTTTCTTTTGGATGGAGCCAATCTCTCACAGCATGTGTCTTCTCCGGGTCTGTGGCCACTCCGGTTGCTGAGACTATGTGGTCCAAGTAGTTAACTTCCCTGCGGAAGAGCTGGCACTTCTTCACGTTCAGTTTCAAGTCGGTTGCCTGTAGTCTCTGTAGCACCTTGCTCAGGTTTTCCAGATGGTCTTTGAAGGTCTTACCGACGATGATTTCGTCCAGGTATACCAGGCAGGCGTCAAAAGTCAACCCTCTCATCACTGATTCCATGAGGCGTTTGATGGTAGGTGGTGCGTTGCAGAGGCCAAAGGGCGTAACTGTGAACTGCCAAAGCCCTTGGCCTGTCGAGAAATCGGTTTTCTCCTTGTCTCTCGGGTCTAGAGCCACCTAACAGTAACCTAACTTCAGGTCTAGGGTCGAGAACCATTGTGCACCAGCTAGCGTGTCCAGGGTGTTGTCAATTCGGGGTAAGGGTAAGCAATCCTTCCTGGTGATAGCATTCAGCTTCCTGTAGTCCACTCAGAAGCATAGCTCGCCGTTCTTCTTCGTTACCAGAACTACAGGGGAACACTAAGGGAGGAGGGAGCAGTGTCGCCAATCCCTTTTCGAGCTATTCTGCAGTCAGCTGGTCGGCCGCCCTCTCCAATAACCCTTCCAGCCTGGGCCACACGTGTTGCGTCGGTACCGGCTATTGTGTCTTGTCGATTGCGGTTAAGCTGACCACGGGCTCGCAAGTCCCCAGTTTCTTCCGGCCTGTCCGCTAGGTTAAGCAGACTCACTGGCACCTCCTCTCGGCACGAAAACAAAGTTCCAGCTACACATAGTCCGTGCACAGGCATCTTCTGGTCAAGCATCATGTTCTTCGTTCGCTGTCCTTCCAGTCGCGCCGTCACCACCACCTCGCTTCTCGCAGGGACAACCACGTCTTCCTTCAAGACGACCCTGCAGATTTCAAGGCACTCTTCGGGTTGCCGCAGAATGTCCTCTTCTCCATTGAACCGCAGGACCTTCCTGCCGACGTCGATCGTTGCCTCGTGGTTCCTGAGGGCATCCAATCCCAGTATCACCTCCTCAGCCACCTTCGCGACGAATACCCAAGGTCAACTTCAGTAGGGCCTTCTTCCCCACACGCAAGGTGTTACCCGATGTGGTCACAAGCTGGTATGGTCGGCTCGGTTTCCTCGTCGGCAAACCCTTCGCCACGCCAGGTCTGATGGTCACGGCTGCCCCGATGGCCACCAGCACGCGGCACGGCTTCCCTTTCACCCGGCCGAACATTCGAGCCCCTCCTTCTGAGAATTGTTCGGATTGGGTTGGTCTCGAGGGAGCAGTGGTTCCCGATACCCGTGGGAATCGTGTACGCCTGCGGACGGGGTTGAGGGAAGCCATTAATATTTCCGGGTACTAGCCTGCAGAGCTAATAGAATGTGTGCTAGATCGCCAGGCGGCCCCACCGAGGTCATATCGGTAGCCTTCACCTTCAAGGTGTTGGCGCGCGTAAGTGGCGTATCCACTTCCATCCCATCTTGTGTCCTTGGACCAGAAGGGGGGCTTGTTAGTAACCCAGGTCTTGCCCTATGGAAAGGCCCAAGGAGGACGCGAGCACCCTTTGAGACAGCTCGGATACTCCCTGGTTTTAAGAGGCCCAGGTCTTGGTCCTACAGGTCCAGGACTGATGGCAGTAGATCCTCTGGACTCAACCTCCCTCTCACCCAACCTTCCGCGATGAGGATGTCATCCATACGCCGGCTGACGGCGCGTAGTGTCACTCGAGGGGATAGTGGTGATGGCGCCGACGTGCCCCTCGCCACAACGGCCTTTACTCGTTCTTCCGGCTGCTCTCCCTGGTGTGGGCAATCTCTCTCCAGGTATCCCGGCTCTCCACACCCCAAAACACGCTACTAGGTCTTCGCCGGCGTCCCTCGGGTGGCCTTCGGTCTCCCGTGAAGCGGATACTCCTGGTTCTGGAAGCCGGGGTAGCTGTCACCTTGGCCGCTTCCATCCTAAATGCTGCCGTCAGCGCCTCGTGGATGATTTTGTAGTCACCGAGCATTAGGCGCTGACGAATCTCCATGTCTCGCACCCCGTCAACGAATGTGTAGGCGGCTTCCCGGGATACGAACTCGGGTGGGAGGTCGACTAAGGCTTTGCTAGGCAGCTGCTCAATTGCCAGGGCGAACTCCGGCAGCGTCTCCCCTGGCTGCTGTGACCTTGACTTCTGCTGGCTGTGGTACGCTACGGCTAAGCGGTGGTTTCCAAAGCGGTTCTCCAAGACCTCTCAGATGTCCTTGGGCACCGCCGATGTCTGGACCGCGTTCAGGAATTCTGCAGTCCGTCCCTGAAGGCTGGCTATTAGCTGTGCGGCCTCTTCCTCCGGTGACCACTTGTTGTGCTTGGCCACTGTGTCGAACTGACCAGCTGGCGGCGGAAGACTTCGAAAGTTGTCGCGCCGTCGTATTTAGGAGGTTTGACGGGCGCAGAAGTGTCGCGTCCCGGCGCCTCGGCCTTCAAGTCCTTCAACCTCCTGCCCTAGATGTCCTCTAGCATGGCGTTCAGGGACTTTGTGTTGCTGTCCGCCTTTCCCTCCAGCTCGTTAATGCGGCTTGTCAGTTCTTCGACGAGCTCGCCCAACACTGTGACGTCTTCCTTCACGCCGGCCAGCTGTTCCTCAAATTTGGCAGCGAGGGCCTCGTTCGCAGCCTTCATTTCTGTGGCCAGGCTGTCGTTCGCCGTTTTCATTTCTGTTGTTAATTCGGCCTTTATTTTAGTGATCGTTGTGGCCAGATTGTTGTTTGCCGCTTCCGTCTTCATTTCTTTCAGTTCCGCTGCCAGGTTGCTGTTTGCCGTTTCCGTCTTCGTTGTTAACTCGGCCTTCATTTCTTCCATTTTCTTGATGTTATCGTTAGCCGTCTTCATTTCTTCCATTTTCTGTAAAACTTTTCCAATGCCGCGCCCATGGTCAAATGTTCCACTCCCTGACACCAATTGTGACTTTGTGGGTTCGTAGAATTAAAAGTCCAATTTGTAGAAATTCAAATCGTTTTTTATTTGCGTGGAAATAAATTCACAGTAGCAGTATTACATCACATATACAATCACGATCTACCACGGTCAACGACCACAACAACGTTCTGATTACACCTGATTACTACATCAGCTCTCGTTACAACACTTGCACAGCTGTTTACTCTCCTGTTTACGACTCACTCTTGGCGAGTCATCACTCCCTTAAATAGCTCATTGATAAATTCAAGAGATTTCTGGAACAAACAAGAAATCGATTGATAGAGTCAACATGAAAAACATGAAAAATTCATGTTGACTCTATCCATCAAATATCTTAGCCTATTTACGGCTAGTGTGGAGAAATGATTAATTTCCATCAATTAACTAAAATAATAAGAGTTAAATGATGAAGCCTGGGACTTAAGTACTTACAATAGTAAGTCGCCACGAACGGTGTATCTCGGATGCGAGAGCCCCTAGTGGTCTACCGGGGAAATATACGAGTCAACTGGAGAATTTAATGTCAGGAAGGCACGTTGGCCATGGTAGCTCAAAGGTTAAGAGCGACTGGACGGAAACCAGTAGATCCGTGGTTCAAATCCCGGCCATGGCATTGAATTTTTCATGTTGACTCTATCCATCAAATATCTTAGCCTATTTACGGCTAGTGTGGAGAAATGATTAATTTCCATCAATTAACTAAAATAATAAGAGTTAAATGATGAAGCCTGGGACTTAAGTACTTACAATAGTAAGTCGCCACGAACGGTGTATCTCGGATGCGAGAGCCCCTAGTGGTCTACCGGGGAAATATACGAGTCAACTGGAGAATTTAATGTCAGGAAGGCACGTTGGCCATGGTAGCTCAAAGGTTAAGAGCGACTGGACGGAAACCAGTAGATCCGTGGTTCAAATCCCGGCCATGGCATTGAATTTTTCATGTTGACTCTATCCATCAAATATCTTAGCCTATTTACGGCTAGTGTGGAGAAATGATTAATTTCCATCAATTAACTAAAAGAAATCGATTGTTCTCTGTCAATCAAGATATCACTAGAATTTTCTATACAGGAAACTTTATCCGTGCCGGCAAGACCTTTATCTCGCACTATCTTTAACTGCTTCTGCAAGCTCTTTATTACCACACTGTCTGCCTATCAGTTCCTTTGTGTCAACAAGCTGCGCAAACCCTTTTTGCACGTACGCCGCCAGTCGTAAAAAAGGAATTCACGACAATATGTACATCTAGTGCTAGAAGTAACCCCCGACTTGAGGAGACTGCTGATAACAAAAGAACCATTACGGTTAAGGATTTCATAACAGTTGCTAGGTGCTTGAAATGTCTGGACCTAGGCCATGTTGCCAAATATTGCACGCGAAATCAGAATGTATGCTCATATTGCGGAGAACAAGACCATGAGAAAAAGGTAGAACAAGGCCAGGTATGCGTACCATGTAGGTATAGAGACTTACAAAGGGAAAAACTATATGGTGAACAAAAAGATAAACCAGAAACCAGGAAACAACCTTAAAACATTTGTAAACATCTGGGAACTAAGGACTGCCCTACATACTCTATGTATTGGAACAGGCAAATTGCTAGGACCAATTATGGATAAAGATCAAATAAAGTCCATACGGTGAATACAATCTTACGTTTTGGACAATTAAATGCACAATGCAGTTGAATGTTCATGACAGAATTGAGACAATACATGAAATGAACCTTGACGTGATCTGTTTACAAGAATCATACACGATGCGTGGACATTTGATTCACATGCCAGTCGTTGTAAGAACAATAATGCATGGAGAGCATCCTATGGCGGTGACTCTTGTAATAAATAAAAATATACAGATACTTAAAATATCACAGCTATGTGATGATTGGACTACTTCTATAGAATTAAAGTACAAAGAAAAAACTGCTATTCTGTGTAGTCAGTATTATCAGGACAGAGATGATACCGAGATACATTTGTACAGAACCAAATCTGTGTTAGATACCTTTGTACACAATTCGGTAATTTTGATAATGGATGCCAATGCTAAATCCCCATGGTGGTGGAGTAACATCACGGATGACAGAGGGAAATTGATAGAGGACTTCATTATGAACTAATACATCATAATCAACCAAATAACCTTTTCACCTTCGAGGGTCGGGCAGGAGCATCTGAGAATACTGATCTTACTCTAACAAAAGGATATATTAGGCAGTAAAATTTGTAATTGGAAAGCTGGGCAAAATCTAACTTCAAGTGGTCATAATCTGATCTACTTTGATTGTAAACTAGTAGAGGCTTAACAGTATACATGGAATTATAGAAGACCAGTAAGATATGTGATGAAGACTGCTGATTGGAACATATTCAGATCTAATTTTGAAATACCAACATATAGAGAGGACTTAAATATTGGCAGGAATGCAAAGCAACTAACAATGAATATTAAGAGTGCAATGGGAAAATCTTTGAAGAAAATTAGAGTTAAAAGTAATTATGATCATAACTTTGGTATGAACATTTACAGAAATTACAAAGTCGAGTTCGGAAATCTAGAAGTGTATACCAAAGGAGTATTATTGCAGAGGAGAGAAGGAGAAATTTGGAAATATACTGACAGCTAAAAATACACTACAAAGAATAATTACAAGGGGTGTCCAGAAATGAAGTTCTGTTTCAATTTATCTCCGCTGCAGCGCTGCGATCGCAGTTCCGCACATGTGCGGTAGACGCTCTGCATCGAGAAGAAACGTGTGCCATTGTGAGATCGCTGTAGCCACGTACGCTTTGTTGTGCTTGTTTACAATTCAGTGTTGATTGAAAATCCCGCTGCTTGTGAAATCAGATCTGTGATTCGTTTTCTAAATGCTAGGAAAGTGAAACAAATTGAAATTTATTGACAAATTTGCGATGTCAAAAGGTGCTGTGTTTCTTCACGACAACGCACGACCCCACAGTGCAAATGCAACAAAAAACATCCTACAGGGATTTGACTGGGACGTCTTTGACCACCCTCCATACAGCCCTGACCTCGCTCCTAGCAACTTTCATCTGTTTTTGCATCTCAAATCTTTCCTTGGCGGTCAACACTTCATGACGAAGGGTTGAAAGAAAATGTTTCCAACTGGTTGAAGACAAACTTCTATGAAGAAGGTATACAAAAACTTGTGCCTTGCTATGACAAATGCCTGCAAAATTTCAGCAGTTATGTTGAAAAGTAGTTTAAGAGTTGTAGAATTTTGTCAAAAAATAACTTTTGTATATCTGTACACAATTTAATTTTATTACCAAACAGAACTTACTTTCTGCACATACCTCGTAGAACGAACGAGAATAATATCTTGGGAAAATTACAAGGAATATATGGAAGATAAAGAGTGGGGAATTCCATATAAAATTATAACAGAGAAAATAGGAGCACCTGAAGTCATTTCTACATTGGAAAAGGATGATGGTACTGAGCCGACCGCTCGCTACTTTGCCAACCGGACTCTCGAGGAGCGTGTCGCCGTGTTACCTTTTTGGGTGCTTGGGGGCGCTGCGGTGCTTAAGCCAAGCTTTGCTCATAAGTAGATAGGTACCCTGGAGTGAGAGCGATGTAAGCGGCATGTGGTGAGTGGTCCCTTTCTTCCGTGGTATAATTTTGTATAAATGCATTTCTTGTTTCTGGCCTGGTGCCTGTGCTCGTAAATTTGTACTGTTGGGGGTTTAATATCCGGGTGACTAAACTCCTAGTTAAGGAAGGGATTAAGAGATATACTTATATCAGCCTGTATGTCATGATAGTATAAAATACATAATTCTTAGAATAGATCCACAAATTTTTAATCAAGCATTTCACATAGTTTAAGTTAATTGGGAGTCGATTAATAACACAAAACAACACTCACTTTTAAATTTTCCCGGAACCGGTTTCTGAGGCCTCAGAAACCGGTTCCGGGAAAATTTAAAAGTGAGTGTTGTTTTGTGTTATTAATCGACTCCCAATTAACTTAATTTATACAACAACACTGTTTTCAACACTTCCATGAAAGGATTTATTTCACATAGTGTTTGGTGTTGCCACATACCTTTTCTAATTTTTCTCCATCGGGACCTCGTTATCTACCCGTTTCCCTGTTTAATAGTTTAAGTTTTCTCCTTTACCTCTGATGAGGATCGGCGCAGTACATATACAAGGAATTGGATTGAATCTATAAACGTTCTTCTAAATAAATTTTTGCCGACGGATAGCAAGGGAGATGATGACGAACATAAAATAAAAAGAGATGTATATAGTCCCTATGTAAATTACCAGGTAATATATCCCTTTGATGAAATGGAAGTAAGGCTTACTATTCGAAACATAAAGAGAAAGAAGGCACCTGGACCAGACAATATTACAACAGAAGTCATACAAAACTTAGAACATCAAATATCTGACCACGTTGTTAAATGATTGTCTCATACAAGGCAGAATCCCTTATTGCTGGAAGGAGGCAAATGTTACTATATTAAAAAAAGCAAAGGATAAGGACCCAACAAACCAAAATCACATTGACCCATATGCTTATTAAGTGCACTAGGAAAAGTTCAAAAAAAGCTAATCTATGAAAGGATCACTGAATATAGGATAATGTTGGGAATGACAAACAAGCAATATGGGTTTAGAAAAGGGAAATCTACTGAAGATGCTTTAAACGAAATAATAAAAGATGTAGAAACTACCAATAACAAATATGTCATCGTGATTTTTATCGACATTGCAGGAGTCTTTGATAATGTGTGGTGGCCTGAACTTTTTGGCATCTTGAGAATTCTAGGATATCCATCTACTATAGTAAGCATATGAAAGAATTATTGTATGAATCAAAGAGTTTATGTAAGTGACAATGACTGTAGGATTACCAGAGAAAGGATGCCCGCAAGGATCCATACTTGGGGCTCTGTTTTGGGACATCCTAACCGAACATTTTTTGATAAAGCTACCAGAACTACCAGAAACAATGGATGTAATCACATATGCTGATGATGTGGTGATACTTCTGGAAGCTGACAGTAGACTGGAGATCGAAACAAAAGTGAAGCAAATCATGAACAAAGTAGAAGAATGTAAAACTGGAGGTGGCACCAGCAAAACCAGCATAGTCATATTCAAAGGACAGTTAAAACGAAACCCAGTGATCAAAATTAATGGACAGTCCACTAAGAGGGTGACACATTTGAGGTATTTGGGATTACAGCTGGATGAGAAGTTTAATTTGACATGCATATTAAGATAACAGAAAAAGCAGGCAATATTATGATGAAAATAGCAACATATAACAACAAGAAATTTCAAACTACATTTGAACGCAATAAGAACTTATCACACTGGTATTATGTTGGGAATTATGGGATACGGAACGGCCATATGGGTCCACTGTCTTAGTCTGCAGAAGAACATTAGAATATTAATTGTTCTTTCACACCAGCCGTGTGTAGGAAGCACTATGAAAGGATAGAGCCAGACCGAAAAATTCAATAACATAGCCGGGATTTGAACCACGGATCTTCTGGTTTCCGTCCAGCCACTCTAAACCATTGAACTACTATGGCCAACATGCCAACATAACATTAAATTCTCCAACTGATCCTTGTTTTTCCCGGTAAACCACTAGTCTGGCTCTATCCTTTCATAACCTTAGAGTAATTAGGAAGATGCAGTGACAGTATTTGATACGATCAACAGGTGAAACAGGAACAACATCTACAATGGTACTACTTATCATATTAGGTATATGGCCTCTGGATCTTACTATCAGAAGAAAGGCAGTCATTTATTTGCTCAAAATATAAACTTTGGATAAGGTAAAGGAAATAGTTGGTATAAGATGCAATGACAAACGACAAATTAATTTGGAATTAATATATTTATGAGAACAGGAATGGAATTATTTAGAAACAGGAAGAAGGGTTTACAGTATCTTTCCAAACATCAAAGAAAGACAGACTACAACATCTTGATCCCAAGCAAGGACTTAAACATTATCTATCGGGTCATGGACCATACGACACTTATTATAAGAAGATCAACAAGAAAAGAGATGATAATTGTGAGCTTTGAGGACTACAGAATACATCTGAACATGTTCCATTTAAATGTCAAAATTACCAAGAACTTCAGGATTAACGGCAACAATTAGTTGGAAAACAAATGGCAACAATAATCAGAAATAAAGAAGATTACAGAATATTAGAACAGATGGCAGGAATAGTATCCAAACTGAGTTATGGCAGATATCTACAACAGAAACAATTGGGTTACATCAACCTTTAGGAAGAGAGGAAATTGAACATCAACCACAACTAAGGTGATCTACTAGATTAAGACAAAGGAGAGCAGGAGGAACATCATCTACATTTCCAATAACCAGTAAGGAACAGGATGGTTGAGAATTAACAGACGAAGGCAACTGGATTTTCACGGGCAGGATTGAAGCAGACAGGAGAAGGAGGATGGTCCAATTAGATGAGGAAGAAGATATTTCAAATTAATAAAAGATAGGATGGAACAAATGACGAAATGATGAACTGCTCCTTTTCCTGATGTCAAGTCATATTATTTGTTGAGGAAGGGTATGGATACCAGGGCAAAATTGTAAAAATTATATAGTGTAGTACCAATAGTCCAATTATCATTTAGTAGAAACAAAAATGTGATAATTGTTTAATTTAGTTTTTTTGAGGACTGTTGAACAGAAATAGGATTAGATTTTATTGTAAGCTACTGGAAACAGTAGCCGTAGATTAGTTTAGATAAGTAGTTAAGTTTCATAATATAATCTGTATCTGCAAAAATTGTATAAAAATGATAATTAAAATCAGTGGATATTACACCTTGGTTTAGAATCTAGATACCAAGGCATAAAAATGCAGATTTTTTTCCCACACCCCCAACATATGCCACTTGGTCTTCGCCAGCGTATCTCTATTGGCCTGGTACTGGAAGTTGGGGTAGTTGTCATCTTGGCCGCCTTCATCCTCAATGCTGCCGTCAGCGCCTTGGGGATAATTTTGTAGTTGCCGAGCATTAGGCGCTGACAAATCTCCATGTCTTGTACCCTGTCAACGAATGTGTAGGCAGCTTCCCTGGATGCGAACTCTGGTGGGAGGTCAACTAAGGCTTTGCTAGCCAGCTGCTCAGTTGCCACGGCAAACTCCTGCAGCGTCTCCCCTGGCTGCTGTGACCTTGACTTCAGCTGGCTGTGGCTAAGCGGTGGTTTCCAAAGCGATTCCCCAGAGCCTACCAGATGTCCTTGGGCGTCGCCGCTGTCTGGGCCGCGTTCAGGACTTCTGCGGCCCGTCCCTGGAGGCTGGCAATGCGGCCTCTTCCTCTGGTGACCACTTGTGCTTGTACACTGTGTCAAACTGGCGGCGGAAGACTTCAAAAGTTGTCGCGCCGTCGTATTCAGAAGGTTTGATCATAGTGATTTTAGTATCACTGAGTCAACTTTGGATGTTGTTTGTGGGTTGTTGCTGTCTTATTTTGTAGTATCTTCCAATTATTTTCCATGTTCCTATGCTTCTTGCTTGTACCATGTGTTTTGGGCCTTTTCTTATTATGAATCCTATGCCTTTTTGGCCCGGAGTCATTCCCTTGTAATGGAAGAGGTCTCCATTTTCATTTTCCAGATGGCTTCGCCTATTTTCCTTATTTATCTTAATCCTAGTATGTCGTACTCTATTTGTTCTAGGGTAGTGTCCAGTGCTTCTTCCCTCTCCACTGTCCTCAGTGTCCTCACATTAAGTGTTGCTATAATTTCTTGTCCTTGGTTTGCCTATGGATTATTGGTTGGTTTCTTTCCTTCTTTTACGTGATTTGCTGCTGAGTCATGTCCTGCCAGTTTATCCATTGTCATTTATGAGAAGTGTTTGGTAACCCTTTTACTGTGCTGCCCCTCTCCCTTTGCTCTTTCGCTCTCGCTCTGATTGTTTGCTGTACTTCTCTTTCTTGTCTCATGAGGTCTGAATCGACATAGCAGTCGTACCCTTTTAATTTGATTTTGTTTTTCAGGATATTAATTTTGTCTTCCATGTTTCCAAGTTCTACCCTCACTATTCTGTTGTTCAAGTGGTCTTTGCCTATGTATGTTGCTACTTTTTGACATTGAAGTAGCTACCGAGGGTCTAAATACTGGGCAGAAATCAGCAATTAGAAGCAAATGTGGGAAGACCTTAGAAAAAATAGAAACGGAAAGCGGTAAACCCAAACCATACTCAAAAATATTTATATCTCTGAATAGAAAAGATGTTTATATGAAAGCAGACAAAGGAAATAAGACGGTCATCATGGACAAACAAGACTACATTTCTAGATTGACAGATTTATTGGCAAGTGATGAATTCCAGGAAATAAAGTCTGACCCTTTAAATATGTATGTAAAACAGTTAAATGAAACAATAAAGGATAAAACGATCATACCAAAAGAAATAAAACAAAGTTTAAAACCAGACAACCCTACAGTAGCTAACATATATGGATTACCCAAAATTCATAAAACAGGAAATAAGATGCGCCCATAATTAACAACATAAACACACCCTGCTAAAACTTCTCCCACTGGTTAAACAAAAAATTTAAGGAGCTACCAAAATTTGAAAGCCACAGTACTGAAAATTCGTTGGAATTCATCAACAAAACTAAAAATCTACAATTTTCTCCCACCAACCGAATGGTTTCTTTTGATGTAATCTCTTTGTTCCCAAGTGTTCCAAGAGACAAACTCATGGAGTACATGCAAATATGGCTTCAGTCCCGAAAATTAGACCAAAACGTCATAAAGCAATACTTTCACTTAACAAATATTTGCATTGAACAATCCTTTTTTACATTCAATAAAAAAATTTTCAGGACTATCTACGGGCAACCCAGTGTACCCATTTTCGGCAGACCTCTTCATGAGCTTTTAGGAAACTCATATCACAAAGGCATTCCCAGTAATTTTCAAATATTGTAATAGATATGTGGATGACATTTGGGCAATAGTAAATGAGAAACAAGTGGATATGCATTAAAACTACTTAATTTACAAAATCCTGCAATAAAATTTACCATAGAAAAAAAGACAATGAAATCCCTTTCTTAGATTTGAAACTTAACAGAAAACATACAAAACTGGAACTTGGCATACACAGGAAGGAAACACACGCAGAAAATTTCATAAACTCAGATGGACATAACCCAAGACAACACAAGCATGCTGTTATCAACAGTTTAACTTACAGGGTGGTTAATGTACCTTTAAACAAGATGGAATATTTATTATTTGGTGTTCCAATAGTTAAATTTTGATAAGATGGAATATATCAAAGAGTACAATAATATAATTCACATTGCAGAATACAATGGATTCAGTGTTGAATTGATCAAAAAGAAAATTGATAAATTCAAAAGACAACAAAGATGCAAACAAGTAACTACTCTTTCCCCAATCAGCAATGAAACTTCATACAGAAAATTTACATATCCCAGAGCTACACACCTTTTCCAAAAAGTCTTCAAAGAGCACAATATTACTTTGGCCCCACAGAACAAATTTAGTGTACAACACCTTTTGAAATCACATAATACAAAGGAGATACCCACAGACAAAAAATCAGGTGCGTACCAGATAAATTGCAAAGGCCGTGACAACTTTTACATTGGAAAAACTAAAAGGAACTTAAACATTAGCCTTAAAGAGCATTTTAGGAACATCGGAACAAAGAAATGGATAAATCGGCATTAGCATACCATTTCTGGAGGGAGAATCATGATATAGAACGAGAAATCCACTTATTAAAAAGTGTACAAGGTCCAGCTGCATTAACCACGTGGGAAAACATCTTCATAAAGAAATATGAAAGAAAATTGTTTAATTTCGACACTACCTTTGAAGAAAACCCAAACTTCAAGTTCAGCAAGATACCGACAGAGACACACCTATCACCTCCAAGGAGTTCACCAAACCAACATCTATTAGTCGACAACAGCTGATAATGTTAGGAAGATCCTAACAAAACCCGTTCTAGGTAAATACTAGCAATAAATGGAGCATTGAACAGGTACAAGGTCCAGCTGCATTAATCACGCGGGAAAAAATCTTCATAAAGAAATAAGAATGAAAATTGTTTAATTTCGACACTACCTTTGAAGAAAACCCAAAGTTCAAGTTCAGCAAGATACCGACAGAGACACACCTATCACCTCCAAGGAGTTCACCAAACCAACATCTATTATTAAATTTTAGATGAGTCGTATTTCTTACACATCTGCTTCACTTTCGTATGGTCCCATGCTGTGTTTCCTAGTAATTTTACAAGTTTCAGATGTAGGTTGTACAAAGAGAGGTCTATATTAGTTATTTTTCTGTAGTAATTTATTTTTTCGGATTTTAACACGGCTTTTTCAGCAGCTAATTGTTCTATACTGTTGTTGTTAAATTTTACTATTTTTCTTACAAATTTCGGAGAAATGTTACGTTTTAGGCAATTGTTGATAAATTTTATGTCCGCTGATATTAATCTTCTTTTTGTCTTTAGTTTCAAATATTGTTTTATTTCTTTCTTGTTGCCGAAATGTTCGTTGAAATATTCAAATGTGAACGATCTTACCTCCATGTTGTCCGGTTTTTAAAGTTTGTTGGATCTAACTTTCGCGTGTTCCTCTTGACTTAACGTCACTTTAATATATCGAGATTTAACTGTATTGGAACACCACAGTGAAGCGAAAAATTATTAAATTTTAGATGAGTCGTATTTCTTACACATCTGCTTCACTTTCGTGAAGCTCAACATCTATTAGTCGACAACAGCTGATAATGTTAGGAAGATCCTAACGAAACCCATTCTAGGTAAATACTAGCAATAAATGGAGCACTGAACACTAGTTCGACTCAAAATTATATTAATTTTGTGCTTCATTGTATCACAGTCCTTACACATTGGAACCAGGAGCTTACTGTATTTCAATTGCGAAAAAAAAAAAAAAAATTTCACAGTAAACGACAGCATAAACCAGGTGAAGTATGTAAAAAAAGTGTAATTATTCACAAATATATAAAATGTGTAACATCATATCTATATGATAGCTAAGGTTCTAATTCATGGACATTTATACTTCGGCTTATGTATAAGCATAGGGACAGAATATGTATTTACACACATATTTCCTAGCTCTAGTAATAAAGATAAGAAACAATCCATTACTTTGTGTCAGTGACCATAATGATGCAAATAAACAGAGAGTCAATAAAAAAGCTCAACGTTTTTTAATATATATTTTAAAACCAAATAAGCAGACTTGTGTCCAAGTATTCATGTATTAATATTTGTGTTGCTTCACTGTCAATACCTTCAATTTTTATGCATTCTGATTGTCTCATTTATATGCTGAGCAGCTTCTGAATATATACAAAAGTTTAAAATTTCTTTGGTCTCATGAATTTTAGGATTAATGTTACATTAGTTATTTATCCAAAGCAAGAATTATCAGAAATGTTTAGTAATAGTGTTTTTTATTAATGCTGTTTACTTACACACTCGATCCATTTTCTTTCCCTGAGAAAGAAGTATAACTGTGGTACTATTCAGCTCCAGTTTACTCATACATCCTCCTGTATAATACCAATTGTACACCTAAAACAAACACAGCAAAGGATTTACACATTAGAACTCAGAGGTACACATATATTACTTCTAAGAAAAATAGCCTCTCATGGAGTTCTGTACTCCAATTTTAAAGATAACAATACATTGTGAACATGTAACATAGAAAATAAGCAGCACGAGATAGTAACCATAGTTTCAAATAATTCTGTTTGAAAGAGAGAGAGATAACTTGTGCTTAACCATACTATAAGAAGTTCAGCCACAACTCAAACTATACCCAAGAGCAGAGACAGATCCGGGGTTAGTGCCTCCATACCATGACACTGCCTTAAAATGAGACAGAAATACAATTTTAAATGATCTGCATGCTCTTAATGCAGTTATGCTTACTACTGATAACAGAAAACTACAGAAGCTGATGGAAGTTATTATAAGTTCTCAGTTTCAACACTTATGTTACTATTCTATGGATTCATGTCATCTGGTACAAAAATATGTCTTTTTCCACAATGACTTGGGACTTTAGCATGGAGTGGTGCAATAAAGGGTTAGGAGAAATTCATGCCGGTATCTAGCATGTCTATTGTTGGCAGCACTTGTGCTCACACAAAGAATAATATACTATATTGAGGAACGACAGATAAGCCAATAAGTCTAAAACTGGGGAGTTCAATAGTGGAAAACTGTGTTGTATATCCCATTCATCATTTCCTCTTGGCATATTTAAAATTCAATTAATCTTTGTTTTCTAATGCTACCTGCATCATGCAGCAGACGATTAAAACAAAAATGTTCTTCTGCTAGGAATATAAAAACACTTGAGTGTACGAATACTGTGATGTGACATTTATTTAACACTAATAATGTAACACTAATAATGTAACTTTTATTTACTATGTATCCCATTTTCTACACCATCATTAGTAGACAAGATAAAACTTAAATAATTGGGAACACCTGCTTCTGATCTGCATTTAAATATATAACAAAAATGGCATGCACAGAAGACTTAAGTATGTATTTCCACGAAAAATAAATGGTTCTGTGAATGTTAAGTCAAAAATACTTTATTCTGTTTTCCATGCATTTTGTTTGGTACCAACACTAGTCAGAAAAAAGCTTGGTGGATTTAGTTCACACATGTCAACTCTGAGATACCTATAAGAGTACCTTAAATTGATATGTCATCTGGAAATTTGTGCATTTTATGGTACTTCATTATTTGCTTGAGGAAAAAGTTGGCTAAATTTCCAAGTCCAACGGACATAATTAGTTCCATGTTGTCATTACAAGTGTTTACTGCCAGTCGAGTGCAGTGAAAAAAGGTCTCTACTATTGGTGTATATATTGTATCATTTTAAACGTTTCTTTCACCACTCTCAGTTTGTTAAAGAATATTAATCATGTATATAAAAAAGAAAACTGCAAAGTAATACTGGCACTACCAGTGCATTCATGCATCTGCCAGTACTGCCCGAAAGTGTTTTCCAAATATTCTGTTTTAAATGAATGCCATGTTTTGGTAAATGTAAGCCAATGTGCTGAAAACACTGGAACTTGTAACTCAGTCAAACTTAAAAAGGTTGTTTTGAAAGTTATTAGAAGTCCCTTATATAGACTATGTATATACTACAGTAAAAGCTGACTGGTTAGTGTAAATAATATATACATATGTACTGACCAATAGCACTGTTGATTGACTTTGCAGATATTAGTTGACAATATTTTCCTACTTGTGTTACAAGGGCTGTTTGTAAAGTTTTCTGTCTAAAAAAAGAAAACATTAAAAGTCTTAACACAACCTTTTGTTAAGTTTTCAACACAGCAACTTTCAGCTTCATATTCACTTCAATTATCTTCATTTACTTATATTTAATACAAAACGATTTGTCCAAAACTATAAATTTAGTTTGAATAGTTATAAATAAAAGCGTTGTTAACAGTGAAGCTAATTTCATGTATAAAGATTAAAATTGAGTCATACCTTTTAAATCTTGTAACTTCACTCACATCCATTTAAAAAATCAGGAACATTTTCGAGTCTGATGCAGGTTCATCCTCAGTTGATTAGCAACTTATCTCTTGTAATTGGCTCCCCCTTTTGGAAGAATTTTTACATAAGTTCAAACACCACTCATTGATGGCACATCAAAATTTAGAATATGTAGAATGTTTTTTATAATAAAAATGTTTTCCCATGTTGTAAGTACACGTTTTGCTGACAAAGGTTTTAGTAGTTTGATCTCCTCTCCAAGGTAGTGGTTATCATTCCAGAAAGGAAAGCAACTGCCGATTTTTCTGTTTCTTTATATTCTATGTTCCTACGGTATTCTGTTAATCTAGTTTTTAAATTTCTTTTTGTCAAACCAACATAACATTTGTCACAGTCTTCACAATCTATCCTATATATGCCTGATTTTTGTTCTGGTGAGATTGTGTTCTTTTAGGCGATTATTTAACAACTTCTTGAGTGAGAATCTGTTTTGTGGTGCTAGTTTGTTGTCATCGTCTTTAAATATTCGTTCGGAAATGCCAAAGGGTGGAATTTCCAGCTTTATTTATGTTTTGAAGAGTAGTGATCTCTTTTAATTTCTTTTGCTTATAGTCCCGATCGACTTTTTTTTTTTTTTTTTTTTTATTAAAACATTTTTTTGTGCTGTATTTAAAATATGCGTAAATTCCTCATTATATTGTTTTTGTTCTAAACTGTTAAGTCTATGGATCAAATTTTTATTATAAAAAAAATATTCCACATATTCTAAATTTTGATGTGTCATCATCAGTGAGTGGTGTTTGAACTTATGTAAAAAGTCTTCTGAGAAGAAGCCAATTACAAGAGATCCAGACAACAACCAACTGTGATTAGTAGCTAATCAGCTGAGGATGAGACTGCAACAGTCTCAAAAACGTTCCTAATTTTTTAAACGGACGTGAGTGAAGTTGTAACTTTTAAAAGGTATGACTTAATTTTAGTCTTTATATACAAATTCAGCATCTGACTTATGATCTTTGAAAGTGATGAGGTAACCATTTCTTCAGATTTGGTTAGAAGAAAAACTCAGTGGTCTGGTGAATATTGTGAATTTGAGGGTTCATAGAATTAAAGGTACAACTTGCAGAAACTAGGATCGTTCTTTACTGCCGTAGAAATATGCTTCATGCACCTCTGATCACACATACGCACTCTGCCAGTATGTTCACTAACACTGCACTCTTCAAAGCTGCCCGCCAAGAACTAAGTAACTAACTCGTCCAGTGCACCACTTATATACACAAATCGCAGTATCTGGAAGTTTCCCGGCTATTAACGAAGCATCACAGACTTCCAAGGCGGCAGGAGAAGGGGTCCAGTAATTTCTGGTTACTTCTCCCCACCCTGTCTCTCCTCGGCACGTCATTAGCGCTGCGCATTGGCATAGGCATACTTCTAACGCCAGCCAACTCCCTCACTCCCACAGTAAGAGCCATTCCGTCACACGAGTAGGCATGGCCTCGATGCCATCTGTCCCCTCTCTTTCTGTTAGCTGGTCTTGTACATTCGGGTGACAATGCTCCCTCCTCAAGGATGGTCGTCCCGAACAGCACAATCGTAGCGGGCCAGATGATCCAGATGTAACACCAACATCTTTCCTTGGGGCACCTTCTGGATGCGGTAGACCACGTCGTTAATCCTCTTCACCACCCGGTACGGTCCCAGCCATGGCTGCCGAAGCTTCGGGCAGCATCCCTTGGTTCAGGTAGGACGGTACAACCAGACCAGGTCACCTTGCTGGAACCCTTGGCTGTTGGCTTGCCTGTTGTATCGAGTCTTCATGCGGTCGCTAGCCTTCTGGATTTTCTGGCGAGCCATTTCGTGCATGTTGTGGAGATGGTCCACCAGGTTCTCCACATACTCGGTTGCTGGCTGTTTCGCTTCCGGCGGGCTCCCAAAAGCCAGATCACAGGGGAGGCGTAACTCTCGGCCGAACATTAAGCTGGCTGGCGTCATCCCTGTGGTGTGGTGTGTTGACGAGCGGTAGGTCAGCAAGAACAGTGGCACCTTGCTGGCCACGACCTTCCTCAGGTGTTCCTTTAAGGTCTTGATGTATCTTTCGACCATGCCATCCGACTGGGGATGTGGAGGTGGAGCGCGTCTTGTTAACCCCAAGTCTTTCTAGTGCCTCCTTCATTAACTTTGACTAATAATTGGTACCCTGGTCGCTGTGGAGCTCTAATGGCACCCCAAAATGGCAGCACAGTTGCTCCAAGAGGCAGTCTGTGATTGTCTTCGCCTCCTGGTTCGGGATGGCATACACCTCCTCCGAAGTAGTCCACGACCACCATCAGATACTTGTTGCCTCGGTCGGAAAATGGGAATGGTCCAGCTATGTCGACGGCGATCCTTTCGAATGGCGCTCCGACGTTGTACTGCTGCATGCGACCCCGGCTCCTAGTATAGAGGCCGCGACTCGCCGCATTCATGTGACATTGATGGCACCATCTCTCAGCACCTGCTCGGAGCCTCAGCCAGTAGGAGCGCTGCAGAAGTTGGTCGATTGTCCAGGTTGCTCCCAGGTGTCCTCCTGAAGTACCGGTTTGCCCTTCCTCCAAGACCTCCGAGACCTTACTTCGGGGAAAAAAATAAGTAGCCAGGTTAGGGCAGAATGGTCAGTCCTCAGGTGGAATGGCTGATCATACTGGTATTTGTGGAAGTGCTCAAGGTCTTTACTACCGCCAGTAATTCTCACTGGGTGACGCAGTAGTTCTTCTCTGCCTTGGACAGTGTCTTGCTGTAGTATGCTATCACCCGCTCGTGACCGTCCTGGACTTGGGATTTGACGCCTCCAATACAGTGGTCGCTGGCGTCGGTGTCTACAATGAAGGCGCCACCAGGTTGTGGGAATCCCAAAATAGGAGCACTGCACAATGTCTTCTTCAGCTGCTGGAAAGCGCCTTCAACGTCATCCGTCCACACATAAGGTCGGTGTTCCTGTCAGGCGGGTTAGGGGTTTGGCTATGTTTAAGAACCCCTATATGAAGGGACGGTAATAACTGCACAGCCCCAGGAAACTGCGCAACTCTCGCTTATCCTTTGGGCGAGGCCAATCTCTCACAGCATGTGTCTTCTCCGGGTCTGTGGCCACTCCGGTTGCTGAGACTATGTGGCCCAAGTAGTTCACTTTCTTGCGGAAGAGCTGGCACTTCTTCGCGTTCAGCTTCAGGTTGGTTGCCTGCGGTCTTTGTAGCACATCGCTCAGGTTTTCCCGATGGTCTTCGAAGGTCTTGCAGACGATGATGTCGTCCAGGTATAACAGGCAGGCGTCATAAGTTAATCCTCTCATCACTGACTCCATGAGGCGTTGGAAGTTAGATGGTGTGTTGCAGAGGCCAAAGGGCATAACTGTGAACTCGTACCCCGTCAACAAAGGTGTATGCGGCTTCCCGGTGTACGAACTCTGGTGGGAGGTCAACCAAGGCTTTGCTAGCCAGCTGCCCGATTGCCAGGGCGAACTCCTGCAGCGTCTCTCCTGGCTGTTGTAACCTTGTCTTCAGCTGGCTGTGGTAGGCTGCGGCTAGGTGGTGGTTCCCGAAACGGTTCTCTAGTGCCTCCCAGATATCTTTGGGAGCCACCGCTGTATGGACCGCGTTTAGGACTTCTGCGGCCCGTCCCTGGAGGCTAGCTATTAGCTGTGCGGCCTCTTCCTCAGGTGACCACTTATTGTGTCTGGCCACCATGTCGAACTGGCGGCGGAAGACTTCGAAAGTTGACGAGCCGTCGTATTTGGGAGGTTTGAGGTGCGCAGATGTTGTGCCACGTCCCGGCGCGTAGACCTTCAAATCCTTCAACCTCCTGCCGACGACGTCCTCCACCATGGCGTTCAAGTACTTGACGCTGCTGTCGTCCTTTCCTTCCAGCTCATTAACGCAGCTCGCCAGGTCTTCGACGCGCTCGCCTAGCTCCGTGACGTCCTCCTTTACGCCGGCCAACTGCTCCTCGAACTTTGCGGCGAGGTCCTCGTTCGCCGCTTTCATTTCCGTGGTCAATTCGGTCATCTTCGCGGTCAGGTTGTTGTTTGCCGCAGCCTCCATGTCGTGTTATATCCCACTCTTGACACCAATTGACTTTGTGGGTTCGTGGAATTAAAGTGAAAATGAAATGTGTAGTGTTTAACGCCCGCTTTTACTACATACGGCACCGCAGGCGATGACACTGATGATACATGAGATGAAGATGGAGCACCGTTGGAATGAGATGGCGGGGGAAACCGGAGATCCCGGAGAAAACCCGCCCCAGCGCCGTGTTGTCCACCACAAATCTCATTTTGCGGTCGGCTGGGATCGAACCCGGGCCGCCTTGGTGAGAGCCAAGCTGTCTAACCACAGAGCCACGGGCCGTGGAATTAAAGGTCGAACTAGCAGACATTCAGATCATTGTTACTCCCGTAGAAATAAGCTTCGTGCACCTCTGATCACACGTACGCAATCTTCCAGTCTGTTCACTAGCACTGCACTCTTCACGGCTGCCTGCCAAGAACTGATTAACTCGTCCAATGCACCACTTATATACACAAATCGCAGTATCTGGAAGTTTCCTGGCTATTAACAAAGCATCACAGTCTTCCAAGGCGACAGCAGAAGGGGTCCAGTAATTTCTGGTTACTTCTCCCCACCCTGTCTCTCCTTGGCACATCATTAGCGCTGCAGTTAGCGTAGGCGTTGTTCTAACGCCATCCAACTCCCTCACTCCCACAGCAGGAGCCATTCCGTCTCACGAGTAGGCGTGGCCTTGATGCCATCTGTCCCCTCTCTTTCTGTCAGCTGGTCTTGTACGTTCGGGTGACAATATGGTACATGTGGCATGTCATACAACTTTTGATGCAATTGAAGATGTGTATAACTACATTCTCAGTGGAAAAGGAATTTCTTGCTCAACAAATACTGATACTTGATCTTTATAGCATCCTTCAACTCAGTAAATTGTATAATACTCTCGATCAGTGGTTTTGCTCTTTTCCAGGTAGATTACCAATAGTAAACCAAAAGCATCTCAGGAAACACTGCCCATCACTTTTCCTCCTGAATGAAAATACTTGACTTATCACCACCATGATATCTTTCACTGCAACAGTATGGGGGTTAGAATTACACTTGGCTTATACCAAAGAATTTAAATTAACTAATTCAGGAAATGGATGAAGAAACTTAATGAAATATAAATTTAGGAGTAAAAACTTAATGTTAATCTGAATCTATGTTAAGCTCAAGAGTCATGATCAGAAGTATTATCATTAGAAAAGTTTACGCTTATATCCAAACTTCCCACCCCCGGTTAACATGCCCAAACCATATTATAACTATATGCATGCATAAGCATTATAGAGAGGACGAGCACCAGGCCAGAACATTGCATCACTGCAGTAAACAATGCAATCAGCAATGTACCAACAATGACAAATTTTAAAAATATTTAAATAGATATTTAAGACCCTTTAACGTAAAATATTTAAGGCCTTGTAAGTTGTTGTTGTTGACAACTAATGGCACTGGGGATTAGTTGATTTGCATCATTTTCCCCCTAGCTTCCCAATATAAAGCCTGTAGGTTCCCACTTTTGAGACCATTACATTTGTCCAAATGGTGTTTGTTCATGATGACATCCTCTTTACAGATAGTACATTTGGGTGTAGGTATGCAGTGTATTTTATAAAGGTGTTCTGCAAGACAATCATGGCCAGTTTCCATTCTAAATAGGGCCTTGTAAGTTGAATTACTTATTCACTCCATTCATTATTTGAATGCATCAAGTAATAATACAGGCCATGTAGTACAAAACTATTTTCACTAAATCCAAGAGTTGTGCTGCGATAATGTTGACATCCATACACACTCTGAAGCCAGATCAAATATAGTTTATTTTGCAGCAATCTAAACCATTAAGCAAATGAAATATCATGAATGAAATTGCACTTTGAGCCACCTCAGGGATCATACTTGAGAAATTTCTGAACCATCTTTATAAATGTATTCTGTATCACAATATTCAGATAATTCATGATAACAACCACAAATACTTCAGATTGTCCTAAACTTCAACACAAAAATGTGATATATTTTCAAATATTCCTTTAACTAATAATCATTAAACTGCCAACTTTTGCAAGCTAATAAACAGCAATCTAGAATTTTAATACAAAGACATTCTATTTTTAAAGCACCCTATGCTTAATTGTAATTCAATGAAACATAGATTTCTTTATTATTATTTCAATATTTCACTGTAATATAACAAATTTGGTAAATCATAAGCTGTTAGAAAAATGGCAAAATGTGTAATCATTTACTCCCTCTGTCCCATTATAATTGTCTAGTATGCCAAAATGGCACTGCATTTTAGATTTACATGCATACAGAGATGTACAGTAGGTCAGCAAACAAGACTGTAAGAGAAATCACGTGTGGGGTTCTTTTCTGGCGGGATTTCAAAGTTCATTAGTTGGTTTTTATGCTTTTCTATGTATATTTTCTCCCAAATGACGAGTGCACTATGTTTTTGTACGTATTTTAGTAATTTGGTGCTATCTTCAATTTCATGATTTTCAGACCAGATATGAGCTGCTATTGCGGACTTATCAATATTTTTGTATCTTAAGTACCTAACATGTTCTTTCTTTCTAGTGCCTATGTTTCTTTTTGTCCTCCCTATGTAAATTTTTTCACAGTCTTTACACTTAATCTTGTAAATGCCTGACTTTTCTTCTGGTTTTATCTTATCAGTATTATTACTGTTAAGTAGGTTTTTAATGTTGTAATTGTTTTTTGGAGCCAATGTTATATTCTATTTCTTGAATATTTTTTGGTACTTTTTTGTGGCCCAGGGATGGTAAGTAAATTTAGCACAACTAATTTCTTGTTTTATTGGTGAAAGAGCTGTGATCCGTTTTAATCTCTTTTGAAGTTTGAATGATTTTAGTTTTTTATCTACAAGGCTAAAATACAAAAATCATTCAAACTTCAAAAGAGATTAAAACAGATCACAGCTCTTTCACCAATAAAACAAGAAATTAGACTTGCTAAATTTACTTACCACTCCTGGGCCACAAAAAAGTTCCAAAAAATATTGTCGCGGTAACAGGCATAAAAGTTTCGGCGCAAATAGATAAATAATAGACGGTGGATAATGTTTCACGAGATTACATAAGCAGTTAACAATAGCGCGGCTAGTGAACACAAAAGGCCGGCAAATGAAGATAGCTAAGATAAAGGACTTGCCGGCACAGATAGGATTTCACGTTTGGAAGGTTCGAGAGATATCTCGATTGACAGAGAATAGTTGTTTTTCTTATTTGCTCGAGAAGTCTCACGAATTATGAATGAGATATATAAGTGATTGTGAAACGCCAGCAGAACAGTTTTGTAAAACAGTAAGTTGAGTTGTGTAACAGGAGGTTGAAAGCTGATCAGAACGTTGTTTGTTATTGTGATCGACCTTGGTAGACTGTGTATGTGACGTAATGTTGTCACGTAAGAATTGAACAGTGTATTCCTACGCAAATAAAGAACGATTTTTAATTCCTGCAAATTGGATTTTTAATTCTATGAACCCACAAAGTCACAACTGGTGTCAGGAAGCAGGATATTACCGCCATGGAGGCTGCATTAGAAAAGATTCTACAGAAAATGGAAGAAATGAAGACGGCAAATGATGCCTTTGCCGCAAAGACGGAAACAGCAAACAACAACCTGGCCGCAGGGCTGAAACAAATGAAGACGGCTAACGACATCACCGAGAAGATGGAAGAAATGAAGGCCGAATTAACAACAAGGATGGAAGCTGCAAATAGCAATTTGGCCGCGACAATGATCGCGAAGATGACCGAAGTGACCACGGAAATGAAAGCGGTGAATGAGGCCCTCGCCGCAAAGTTTGAAGTCCAGCTGGCCGGCGTAAACGAGGAAGTCATGGAGCTGGGGGAGCGCGTCGAAGACCTGGCGAGCGGCATTAACGACCTGGTGGGAAAGGCCGACAGTAACACCAAGTTCCTGGACATCATGGTAGAGGACATCGTCGGCAGGAGGTTGAAGGACTTGAAGGCAGACGCGCCGGGATGCGACACATCTGCACGCGTCAAACCTCATAAATACGACGGCGTAACTACTTTCGAAATCTTCCGCCATCAATTCAACACGGTGGCAAAACAGAAGTGGTCACCAGAAGAAGAGGCCGCACCGCTAATAGCCAGTCTCCAGGGATGGGCCACAGAAGTTCTGAATGCGGTCCAGACAGCGGGGTGTCTGTCATGAGAGAGAAAAATATTAAATTCTTGGGGGTCCATTTTAAGGAAAGTGACTTTTAAAACACGCGAAAGCTATCAAAATTATGAATAAGGTAATTAGATTAACGATAAATAATGGAAAGATCCCATATAGGGCAATTAAAATATATAATGCCATTTTAGCAGCCATAGTTGGATATGGTGCTAGCTATTGGGGCGAGAGGACCCTTTTAGAAACAACCAAAAAGAAAATAAATAGCTTACAGCAGGTCTTAATACGGATGTCTGGAGCATTTTCCACTACTCCTACAGATGCACTATTAATCATTCTACGAATTTTACCTTTAGACTTAGAAATTAGGAAAAGAGCTGCACGTTACTGGCTATGTCGGGAAAACCTTGTCAAAGCTTCCAGTATTTTAAGTTGTAATATAGAAGATGAATTAGATCTAAATGATAAAATATTAGCAATTTGGCAGGATACCTGGAACGTAAGTTTAACTGGTAGGAGGACTTATTCTATCTTTCCAGATATTCGTCAAAGATTGCAACTAAAATATGTACAGCCGTCCCAGGGTTTAATACACTATGTAACGGGACATGGTCCCTATTCAGAATACTTATTTAGATTTGGCCAAATTCAAACTGACAGATGTGCATGCAGTGAAATTGGTAGCCCAGAGCACTCACTATGGAAATGCCGAAATACTGCTGATCTTAGGTATAATTTTCAAAGACACCAACAGGATAAAAGATTATATGATATAATAAGAAAAAAGAAATTATACTTACAATTGAATACAGATACTCAAAATTTAAATGCAAAGAATTTTAAGGGGTGGGTAACAGGTGACTTTCTTATTCCTTAGCATACGTTTTAATACCCTTTAATATCTTTTTAAATATTTTTATTAAATACTTTTTAAATTAATTTTACTTTTTGTTGCAGATCTCTTTTGTTTTTGCATGAATTTTTAACACCAATTTGAACAAATGTTATTATTAATCTTTGCAGGCATTTGAATGTTATAAAAATAGTTATGTTAGTTATTTATTATTATAAAAGTATGAATTGTAGTTAAAATTAGTAAGTTCAGTTATATTGTAAATTTAAATTATTGCAACTCATCTGTATTGCGTGGTAAAATTTGATTATGGGACTCGATCAAATTATTAAGAAGTCGAGTCGTAAAGAAACAGGAGAAATTAAAGGTGCAGACAGCGGCGGCATCCAAGGAAATCTGGGAGGCCCTGGAGAATAGCTTTGGAAATCACCGCTTAGCTGCAGCATACCGCAGCCAGCTGAAGTCAAGGTCACAAAAGCCAGGGGAGACGCTGCAGGAGTTCGCCCTGGCAATTGAGCAGCTGGCCAGCAAAGCCCTAGTCGACATCCCACCAGAGTTCGTATCCCGAGAGGCTGCCTACACTTTTGTCGACGGGGTACGAGACACAGGGATTCGTCAGCACCTGATGCTCAGCGACTACAAAACCATCCAAGAGGCCCTAACGGCAGCAATGAGGATGGAAGCGTCCAAGGTGACAGCTACCCCGACTTCCAAGACAAGGAGTATCCACTATAATGGAGACCGAAGACCAGTCGAGGGACGCCGGCGAACACCTAGTGGCCTGTGTTGGGGTGTGGACAGCCGGAACACCTGGAGAGAGACTGCCCACACCAGGAAGAGCAGTTAAGTGTTAAGTGCAGAGGTTCTACTCCCATTAGTCCTGGACCCATAGGACCAAGGACCCGGGCCTCCTTCTACCCGGGAACGATGGAAACTCCGGGGGTTTTTCCATAGGGCAATACCTTGAGTCCAAAAAGCCCCCCCCCCCCCGCTGAGCACAACGTCAAGACGGGATGGAAGTGGATACGCCACTTACGCGAGTCAACCCCGCAGGGAAGACTACCGATAACCTCGGTGGGGCCGAAGGTGATCTAGCACACCCTCTACTAGCTCTGCAGGCTAGCACCCGGGACTATTCAGGCAACCCTCTACCCCCTCCGGGCGGCCGTAACCTGGCCGGAAGTACACATTTGACCGTGGGTTTCGGGAACGCACTACCCCCTCAAGTCCAACCCAATCCGAACAACTCCCATTCGGGAGGGGCTCAGCTGTTCGGCCCGAGGTTCCTCTAGTAACGTCAGAGGTACCACGAGTGCTAAGGGTCCGCAGCGCCCGCACTTTGGCAGCTGAAGGGGACGGATCCCCTCTCCTACGGGAACCAGGAAGAGCAGCCGGAAAACGAGTAAGGGCCGTCGTGGAGAGGGGCACGTCGGCTCCATCACCACCATCCTCTCGAGTGACACTGCGCGCCGTCAGCCGGCGTTTGGATGACAGCCTCATCGAGGACGTTTGGGTGAGAGGGACGCCGTGCCGTGTGCTGGTGGACACCGGGACGGCCGTGACCATCAGCAGACCTGACGTGGCCAAGGGTTTGCCGACCAGGAAGCCGAGCCGACCATACCAGCTTGTGACGGCATCGGGCGACACCTTGCCTGTGGAGGAGGCCCTATTGGAGTTGACCATGGGACGGAGTGCCGTACGTCTGTGGGTGTTCGTCGCAAAGGTTGCTGAGGAGGTGATACTAGGACTGAATGCCCTCAGGAGCCACGAGGCGACGGTCGACGTCGGCAGGAAGGTCCTGCAGCTGAATGGAGAACATGAAGAGCACCTGGGAATTTGCAGTCATCCTGAAGGAAGACGTGGTGGTTCCCGCGAGAAGCGAGGTGGTGGTGACGGCACGACTGGAAGGCCAGCGGACGAAAAACATGATGCTGGACCAGAAGACGCCTGTGCATGGACTCTGTGTAGCAAGGACATTGTTGCCGTGCCGAGAGGAGGTGCCAGTGAGACTGCTTAACCTGGCAGAGACCGATCATGGCGTCGAGGCCGGTATGGAGTTGGGAACGTGCGAGCCCGTAGACAGCGTAACCGCAACCGACAAGACACAGGAGCCGGTGCCGACGCAACACTTGAGGCCCCGGCTGGAAGGGTTACTGGAGAGGGCGGCCGACACCTGATCGCAGAACAGCTGCAGAAAGTTCGACAACTGCTGAGATGATACCAGCGTGTCTTCAGCCAAGAAAATAGTGACTACGGCCGCACAGATAAAGTGCTTCACCGCATCGACACCGGAGACGCCCGGCCTATTCGGCAACCACCTAGATGCGTTCAGCTGGCAAAACAAGCTGCGATACGGGATATGGTAGATGACACGAAATCCAGGGGAGTGACTGAAGAGTCTGACAGCCCTTGGTGTTCCCCTGTATATCTGGTGACGAAGAACTGCGAGATACGCTTCTGCGTGGACTACAGGAAGCTGAACGCTGTCACCCGGAAGGACTGTTTCCCCTTACCCCGGTTTGACGACACCCTGGACACGCTAGCTGGTGCATAGTGGTTCTCGACCCTGGACCTGAAGTCGGGTTACTGGCAGGTGGCTCTAGACCCGAGGGACAAGGAAAAGACTGCATTTTCGACAGGCCAAGGGCTTTGGCAGTTCACAGCTATGCCATTTGGCCTCTGCAACGCACCGGCTACCTTCCAACGCCTCATGGAGTCAGTGATGAGAGGACTGATTTATGACGCCTGCTTGCTATACCTGTACGACATCATCGTCAGTAAGACCTTCGAAGACCATCTGGAAAACCTGAACAAGGTACTACAGAGACTGCAGGCGAACAACCTGAAGCTTAACGCGAAGTGCCAACTCTTCCGCAAGGAAGTTAACTACTTGGGCCACATAGTCTCAGCAACCGGAGTGGTAACAGACCAGGCTGTGAGAGATTGCCCTCACCCAAAGGATAAGCGAGACTTGTGCAGTTTCCTGGGGTTGTGCAGCTATTACCGCTGCTTCATAAAAGGGTTCGCCAACATCGCCAAACCCCTTACCCGCCTGACAGAGGAACACCGACCTTATGCGTGGACTGATGACGCCCAAGGCACCTTCCATCACCTGAAGACGATATGCAGTGCCTCTATTCTGGGATTTCCACAACCAGGCGGCACCTTCATTGTGGACACCGACGCCAGCAACCATTGCATTGGAGGCCTCCTATCCCAACTCCAGGACGGCCACGAGCGGGTGATAGCCTACTACACCAAGACGCTGTCCAAGGCAGAGAAGAACTACTGCGTCACCCGACGAGAGTTACTGGCGGTAGTAAAGACCTTGGAGCACTTCCACAAATACCTGTTTGGTCAGCCATTCCACCTGAGAACTGACCACTCTGCCCTAACATGGCTACTGAGCTTTAGAAGCCTGGAAGGCCAGACAGCACACTGGGTACAGAGGCTGCAGGAGTACGACTTCACCTCTGAACATCGTAGAGGGAAGAGCCAGGGTAACGCAGATGCCATGTCCCAAAGACCCTGCCCAAAGGAGTGCGGCCAATGCACAAGAGTGTAAGAGGAGCGTGCCGCAGCAGTCGGAGTATTCACGGCAGTGCTTACGGATGGCTGGGATAGCGCAGGCCTGAAGAGGGAGCAGCTGGAGGACGCAGACTTGGGGCCACTCTTGAGAGAAGTGGAGGCAGGGACAAGACCAACCTGGGAGGACATCGCACCAAGGAGCGCCACATACAAGTCGTACTGGGCCCAATGGGAATCACTGAAGACACGAGAGGGCGTGCTGTTCCGGGTATGGGAATCACCTGATGGGAAGACGCAGAGAGAACAGTTGGTACTTCCCCGAAGCAAGGTCCCGGAAGTCTTGAATGAAGTGCACGCCGGTACTTCAGGACACCTGGGAGCAAACCGAACGATCGACAAAGTCCGACAGCGCTACTACTGGCTGAGGCTCCGAGCAGACGCTGAGAGCTGGTGCCGTCAATGCCATGTGCGCACGGCGAGTCCCGGCCCCCAGACTAGGAGCCGGGGTCGCATGCAGCAGTACAACGTCGGAGCGCCATTCGAAAGGATCGCCGTCGACATAGCTGAACCATTCCCAGTCTCCGACAGTGGCAATAGGCACCTGATGGTGGTCGTGGACTACTTCACCAAGTGGCTATGTCATTCCAAACCAGGAGGCGAAGACAATCACGGACTGCCTTGTGGAGCAAGTGTTCTACCGATTTGGGGTGCTGTTAGAGCTCCACAGCAACCAGGGTACCAATTTTGAATCCAACCTGATGAAGGAGGCACTAGAAAGATGAAGCAGTAATTAAAGATGGTGGCGATCAAAGGTTACCACAGCTCCACGTTGTGCGCCAGTTTGAAGCAACAATGTTTATGGGTGTACACATGTCCCACGTTGGAACGCCAATTTGATGCAAATATAATTGGTGAACGATGACAAATATGATTGGCGAGCAATGAGGTTTCTCTCAGGGTATGCGTGGATGGGTGTGAGAAGGAAATTTTACAATACTGGAATGCCCGTCTCCAAATTATTTATTCACTGCTTCTTCTTTTCTAACCTCGAAATGGAAGCTGCCGACCGAGGGTTACCAATCTCGGTTTAGAGTTATTGAATGCTAATTATTTTTTTACTCGATAAATTTTGATGACCCGACAAATATTCAAGACCGAACAAGTTGACCGCTATAATAGGCTTCACGTCTCAGACTCCCCTCCTCATATCGGCTACACGCCGAAGAATGTTTATAATGGCTTCCTAGCCGCGATATAGCCATATCGGCTACACACCGAAGACTGCTTCCCTGACCACAGCTGCGCGTGTATATATCTCTAACTTTCCCTTTCCAAATTCCTTTTTCAAGGTCCCTTTGTGGCTGTTTTGGTCGCCATTGTAAATGACCCAAAGAATTCCCTATTCATATACGTCAAGTGACAATTCCTTTAGAAACCTTCTAAGGACACTGCTTCATTCATGGCTTTGTTGGACACTTTCCCTAACTCAACTGGCCTTGCCTTGTCTTGACAAAGAACCAACATTCCTTCGACGTCTATCATTATTCTTTGCTTCTGGCAAACCATAATTTCGGTATCAAATGCCCCATATATATTATTTTATTATCCCATAATGAAATAATATATATGTCTTGCCCGAATATAACGCAAAATATTAGACCATTGTCAGCAACTTCCAATTCGTTTTACAATTTCTTTTCACAACATTAATTTTTACATGACATTTCATAAAAATTATTCACATAACAACAGTTCATTTAAAATTTACTAACATTCTGTTCTGCAATTTTCAACTTTTAAATATTACTCAGAAAACATTTCAATCTACATCTTCTTTTTTTTTCCATCTGATCTACTTAAAATTAATTCATATTGTTGTTACACTTGAAATAATTCAAAAAGATACACTCCCATGTTTAAACCAATTGTACATTAATAATATTATATATATATATATATATATATATATATATATATATATATATATATATATATTTTTACAACATTTCTGAATTGTTCTTCTGGATTCTATATAAATATTCTTTTCAAAAGTCTGTCATTGTTCTGAATTTTTTTTAAACTGGTAATTTTTTTTCCATACATTTCCGAATACTTCTTTATGATTCTATATAAATATTATTTTCAAAAGTCTGTAAGTGTTCTGATTTTCATTTCTATGTATTTTTTTTTTTCACTCGTTTAGTTTTAAGTTTCACTGCACTGTCACCACACTGTTTACACTTAACCTATACATTTTACACTACACTATTTATACTTAGCCTATACATTTTACAAGTTTGTTTCTTCTCCTTTTACAATTTGTTATGGCAATTTTAAATACTTTAGCCTAAGTTCCCACCATTTACAAGAAAATTCATCATCCCACAACGTACTTCGAAAATACAAGAGAATTTTGCGGACTTTCCATGTATAAAGGACTTATTTATTCTACATCCCCATGATTTTTCCATATCTAGCTTAGATATCGGACATCGATCTCTTTTCCTATCTTTCTTACACATATTCTGATGGAACTGTGCCCCTTGCCCGAAATATTTTAATATTTCTCTTTTGTTTCTCCCTCGATTTTGAATGCTTTTCAATGTTTCTTTCGTCGCCGTGATATCTATTGTTACCTTAGTAATTTCATTTGTGGTTTTCTCCAAATTCCTCGTATGTTTTCTATTTTCCCATTCTGATACTTCTAATCTACTCCTAGTTTCTTCTAACTCTTTTCTAGCAATTTCTCCTTCTTTATCTAATTTCTGTACGATTTCCTCCCTCAGTTTTCTGCTTTTACTATCTGACCTTTCATTAACTACATTCAAAATTTCAGTTTCATTTGTCACCGTGATCTCCATTCCTACCTCATTAATTTGATTAGCGGTTTCTTCCACATTCCTTGTCTGCCTTCTATTTTCCCACTCTGAAACTTCTAATCTACTCCTAGTTTCTCCTAACTCTTCTCTAGCCATTCCTATTTCTTCGTCTAATTTCTGTACTATTTCCTCCCCAAGTTTTCTGTTTTCACTATCTGACCTTTCATTAACTACATTCAAAACTTCATTTTCAGCGTTCTGCGTCTCCTCACTAACATCTCTCCCTACATTGTCTGTTACCTGACCAGCTTCTTCTCTTACATTCTCTACTTCCTGACTAACTTTCCCGAAATTTTCTAACGCCTGTTGTCGATTGCCTAACTTCTTTCCTAGTTCTATTTGTCCTACCTCTAACTTCCGAACACTATTTTCTAACTTTTCTTCTATCTTTTTTAAACTTTGATTGTTATCCTTCATCTCTTTTCTTAAATTTTCATTGTCACTCTTCATCTCTTTTCTAAAACTTTCGTTGTCTTTTCTAAAACTTTCATTAGTATCCTCTATCGCATCTATCTTTTTATTTAAACTTTCACTTAAACCTACAATCATTTCCCTGAGTTCCGCGAACATACTTATTTGCATTTCTACATTATTTGGTACAGTTACATTACACTCTGCTACTTCGACTTCCTGCCTCCTGCTACTATAAACCTCTTGAACTTCCATGTTTTCTACAAATTTTTACTTAAAATCTTGTTTTTCACTTCTCAAATAAATTCACCATAGTCTAGTATATAATTTTACACTCTGTACCTTTGATTGTTTTTACTGGCTCCTGATGATGTCACTGATGACGATGCCGGCCTCCTTTCTTTTTTACAGTCGAACTGTTGACGAATTTCTTGATGGGTCGACCGTCCTCCTGTCGAACCACCTTCACCTGTTGAACCTCGCTGTCAGGTTGAAACTCGTTCTCGTATCGAGTTGAACCTCCTTCTAGGTTGAATCTGCTTCTCGGGTTGAATGTGATGCTCGTGTCAAACCTCCACGTATCGTGCCGAACCTCCTCCTCGTATCGAGCTGCACTTGTTGTCGAACGTCCTTCTCCTATCGTGTCCCGCGTTGGCGCGCCAGTTTGAAGCAGTAATTAAAGATGGTGGCGATCAAAGGTTACCACAGCTCCACGTTGTGCGCCAGTTTGAAGCAACAATGTTTATGGGTGTACACATGTCCCACGTTGGAACGCCAATTTGATGCAAATATAATTGGTGAACGATGACAAATATGATTGGCGAGCAATGAGGTTTCTCTCAGGGTATGCATGGATGGGTGTGAGAAGGAAATTTTACAATACTGGAATGCCCGTCTCCAAATTATTTATTCACTGCTTCTTCTTTTCTAACCTCGAAATGGAAGCTGCCGACCGAGGGTTACCAATATCGGTTTAGAGTTATTGAATGCTAATTATTTTTTTACTCGATAAATTTTGATGACCCGACAAATATTCAAGACCGAACAAGTTGACCGCTATAATAGGCTTCACGTCTCCGACTCCCCTCCTCATATCGGCTACACGCCGAAGAATGTTTATAATGGCTTCCTAGCCGCGATATAGCCATATCGGCTACACACCGAAGACTGCTTCCCTGACCACAGCTGCGCATGTATATATCTCTAACTTTCCCTTTCCAAATTCCTTTTTCAAAGTCCCTTTGTGGCTGTTTTGGTCGCCATTGTAAATGATCCAAAGAATTCCCTATTCATATAAGTCAAGTGACAATTCCTTTAGAAACCTTCTAAGGACACTGCTTCATTCATGGCTTTGTTAGACACTTTCCCTAACTCAACTGGCCTTGCCCTGTCTTGACAAAGAACCAACAGTCCTTCGACGTCTATCATTATTCTTTGCTTCTGGCAAACCATAATTTCGGTATCAAAGACTTGGAATGAACAAGACCCGCACACCTCTACATCACCAGTTGGATGGCATTGGTCGAGAGATACCTCAAGAACTTAGAACACCTAAGGAAGGTCGTGGCCAGCCATCAGCGAGACAGGGACATCAAGATGCCACTGTTCTTGCTGGCCTATCGCTCGTCAACACACACCACCGGAATGACGCCAGCCAGCTCAATGTTCGGCCGAGAGTTACGCCTCCCCCATGATCTGGCTTTTGGAAGCCCCCCGAACGCAAAACAGCCAGCTACCGATTATGTGGAGAACCTGGTGGACCGTCTCCACGACATGCATGAGACGATACGACAGGCAAGCCAACAGCCAGGGTTTCCAGCAGGGTGACCTAGTCTGGTTGTACCGCCCTACCCGGACCAAAGGACGATGCCCGAAGCTCCAGCAAGCATGGCAAGGACTGTACCAGGTGGTGAAGAGGATTAACGACGTGGTATACCGCATTCAGAAGGTGCCTCGAGGGAAAATGCTGGTGGTACACTTGGATCGTCTGGTCCGCTACGATGGTGCCGTTCGGGACGACCAGCGTTGAGGAGGGAGCAGTGTCGCAGAAACAGGCATAAAAGTTTCGCCGCAAATAGATAATAGACGGCGGATAATGTTTCACGAGCTTTCATAAGCAGTTAAAAATAGCGCGGCTAGTGTCCACAAAGGGGCCGGCAAATGAAGATAGCTAAGATAAAGGACTTGCCAGCACAGATAGGATTTCACGTTTGGAAGGTTCGAGAGATATCGATTGACAGAGAATAGTTGTTTTTCTTATTTGCATGAGAAGCCTCTCGAATTATGAATGAGATATATAAGCAATTGTGAAACACCAGCAGAACAGTTTTGTAAAACAATGAGTTCAGTTGTGTAACAGGAGTGTTGAAAGCTGATCAGAACGTTGTTTGTTATTGTGATCAACCTTGGTAGACTGTGTGTATGTGACATAATGTTGTTACGTGAGAATTGAACAGTGAATTCCTATGCAAATAAAGAACAATTTTTAATTTCTGCAAATTGGATTTTTAATTCTACGAACCCACAAAGTCACAATATTCAAGAAATACAATGTAACATTGGCACTATAAAACAATTACAACATTAAAAACCTACTTAACAGTAATAATACTGATAAGATAAAACCAGAAGAAAAGTCAGGCATTTACAAGATTAAGTGTAAAGACTGTGAAAAAATTTACATAGGGAGGACAAAAAGAAACATAGGCACTAGAAAGAAAGAACATTTTAGGCACATCAGATACAAAAATATTGATAAGTGCACAATAGCAGCTCATTTCTGGTCTGAAAATCATGAAATTGATGATAACACCAAATTACTAAAATACGTACAAAAACATAGTGAACTCGTCATATGGAAGAGAATATACATAGAAAAACATAAAAAGCAACTAATGAACTTTGAAATCCCACCAGAAGAGAACCCCACATTTAAATTCATCACAAAATCAACAGATGGCAGCAGCAACTCCAGAACTACCCACACCACTGGATAAAGCTTTAGTTGCATAAGAGCCGATGATGCGAATGATGGTTTGCGAAACATGTCTTCAATATAGGTACGTAAGTGAAACTGATGTGTAATAAATATGATTCATTTATAATTTAATAATAAAAAGTATAGTTTATTCCAAAACATGACAACTCTGACCCACTCCTTTGTCAAGGGCAATGCTACCTTGAGGTTTGGGATTACAAGGTACGTATCTGCAAGAAATAAAGGAACCAAAGACTGGCTATATTGCCTCTCGTCTGCTTATGAGCGTAGCCTTTTGTTGACTAATGGTTACAACCCAGTGGCAAAGGAGAGCGGTTCCCTTTGAAACTTGTCCTGTTTTTTTGGCAAAATGTATACTCCTTAAAACATTGAAACATTAAATTGGAAATGGATATCAAAAGATTTCAGTAAAGATATCAGCCTGTCATTGTAAATTATTTTAGTATTACCTTAGAAGTACTTGAACAATGCTATGAAAAGAACTTGACAAACTAACGTTTAATTAGCTATGACCTTCATTAAGTGTTTTTGTACAGCCTTTATGGCTTTTCAGTTGCAGAACATTAATAAACGAAAGGAATTTCAGTATACAAAATTTCAAGATGTATATTTTATATGTTATGCCAATGCTTCAAGCATCAAATATTTAAGTTGAAATAAATTTTTAAAAATATGAAAACAACATGTTTTCTTGTACAGGGTTGTTAAGAGTTAGGAGAATTCCATGAAAATCTAATGTCCTATTGACTCAAATTTAGTATTTGGTATATTTGAAATTTTCCAAATTTCCATGCCTAACTTAAGTCCTCTCTCCCTCCCTCTCCCTCTCTCTTGCATACACCTGGCCTTCTCCAAAAATTCAAGAAACCCTAAGCATGAATTTTCAGTTAAGTCTCAATAAAATATTTGATTCATATGCAATATTTTCTCCATCACTGGTAGGCAAAATAAAAGGTAAAAATCTTGTTGAAATATTTCAACTTACACCATTAAAATGCTCATCTGGATTGTTGGAAAACAGTTTTACAAATTCTGCTTCTCTAGGTTGAAATGAAGCAATTCCCTTTTTCTTAGCATCTTCCAACAGCTTCACCAAATGCTTAACTAGAATGAAACACATATATGATTAGGTATAAAAGCAGTGTTAGTTTACACAGGAATGTCATGAATGGTTTCTATTTCAGTTTCTTTTCTTTCTTTTCTCTCTTTAAATTTTTTTTATTTATTGGATATACACCCATGCCGTGCAAATGATTACATTCACATTCACATTACTTGTCTTTGCTGTAAGCTATGATGGATTTCTGTCTATTCCTGCATTTGATAATATATTTGTCACAAAATTCCAAGCACAATTCACAGACACACACACACACTCATCATTTGGTTTGTGAAATAGTTTGTTGTAGCACACCTTGTGGTAAAAACCATGGATAGTCAGTCTCGTCATCACGTGTTGCATTTCATGGTTCATGCATCCATCTAGCAGACATTGCACAGAAGTCCTCCCAGGGACTCAAGTACTTACAATAGTAAGTTGCCACAAGCAGTGTATCTCGAATACGAGAGCCCCTAATGGTTTATCGGGAAAATATATTAGTCAACTGAAGAGTTTAATGTCAGGATGACACGTTGGCCATGGTAGCTCAAGGGGTAAGAGCGACTGGATGGAAACCAGGAGATCTGTGGTTCAAATCCTGGTCATGGCATTGAATTTTTCAAGTTGACTCTATCCATTCCTGGGTTTAACTTAGCAAGTTATTTTTGTAGGCCAAATGGTAAACATGGTGGCTCTTCAATTTTTGTTAAAAATGAGGACGAATCTAGCCAAATATTCAATCTACTTTGTTGTAAATGACAATTTGGAAACCTGCTGTATCTTTATTAAAAGTTTTAATATTTTGTGTGTTATCTTTTACAGATCACCTAACATTTTATGATTTCCTTCAGTTTGTTTTCAGACGTAAAACAAACATAAATATTGTTGTTAGTGGTGATTTTAATGTTAACCTCAATGACTCAAGTAATGATCTGACTGATTTAATTAGTGTTTTTTAATGTTTGGGTTTACGTTACTTGGTTACACAAATTACTCAACCTGTATCTGGTACTTGTTTGGATAATGTTTTCATTTCCATACATCTCAACAAATGTTATGCAGAAGTTATTCCTTGTATATTTTCTGGTCATGATCCAATTTTATTTTTAGCTAGTATTGATTACGATGATAATAATCTGTGAAATAAATTAAAAACAATAAAGGACACTAATTATTGTAACGTAACATACCTTGTGTATCTACTAATTAACACTTACTGGATCAATTTGTACAGTATACTTGACTACTTTAATATTTCTGAATATTTTTTAACCAAATTTTATGAGATTGTAAACACAGCATTTCCTTTTATATCTTTCAGACATAAGCCTACGAATAAACGTAACAATAAGAAGTCGTAAATGAACTCCTTATTTTAAAACAAAAATGTACGATACTTTATGAACTTTATGTTAATTTTGGTATCCATGTATACAAAAGCAGGTATAGTGATATGAAAAAGAAATATAAACATACCTTAAAGATAACTAAAATGAACTATTGTTCAAGAATTATTAAGAACTCTCATAATACATCAAAATCTTCATGGATCTGAATTTTTAAATTCTAATTCAAAGTACAATATATCCCCAATTAATATAAATGGTGAAGAATTTAATTATTTTGTTATTGACAAAGTCAATGATATTGTAAACAGTACACCTATTAGTAACCAATCAATGTCTTTTTAAATAAGTTGCCCAAGTCCAATTGTAATTTTTAATTTCTAGTACTCAGTGTTGAAGATATTTACTCTGCTATTATCAATCTAAATAATAGTATATTTATGGATGTTTAAGGAATTCATTCTTACATATTAAAATCAGCTTCCCCGTATATATGTGAACCATTATCTTATGTTTTTAATAGTTGCCTTATTGCTGGCTATTTCCCAGGTGAAATTCTGTAAAGTAATTCCAGTGTTTAAGAAAGGAGATAGAACTTGTTACGATAATTACAGATCTATTAATATAATTCCAATAATAGGGTGAGTGAGTGTGTGGTGTTTTAGGGCCCGTTGACAACAAGGTCATTTGGGCCTCCAATAATAGGTAAGGTATTTGAATCACTATTATGTGATTGTTGTTTATTTTGAAAAGAACTTGTTAAATAATAACCAAGTTGGTTTCAGAAATGGCAAGAGTACTGTGAAGGCTGTTGCAAAACTTTCTGAGACAATGTTATGAAAATATTACTAATGGTAACATTGTATCCAATCTCGTCTGTCTTTTTTAGAGAAACTTAGTTTTTATGGTTTTCAGAACAAAAGCATTAAATTTCTATATTCTTATTCTAGTAAAAGGTACCATGCAACTTTAATGGAAGATTATCGGAGTTCACACCTGTAAATTATAGTGATCCACAAAGCTCAATTTTGGGACCTGTACTTTTTATCATCTATATTAATGATTTTCCTGTTTCAATTTGTGACAAAAGCCTTACTCCATATGTTTATGGAGATGATTTAGCTATTAATTTTTATGATAAAAATAAAAACACTTAAATTTCCTATTGCAACTTCAGTAGTTAATGATTGGTAAAATGCAAACAATCTGAGTATAAACACTGGAAAAACCATTGATATTCAGTATAAATTTAACACTGGTGGTTCTGGTTCCTCTATAAAAATTATAGGTATTTATATAGATTCAGACCTTGACTGGTCAACACACATCAATTATATATCAAAAAAGATCACAACAGGAATTTTCATGTTGAGAATTTTATTTAACAGTATTAACAAGGACGTTATGAGCATAGTAAATCTTCGTCAGATTTAATAGCATGCTAATTATGGTATACTTTTCTGGGGAAATCACTCTTTAGCAGTTAAGATATTTATATTCCAAAAACAGGCTCTTAGATTAATTTGTGGAGTTCATTCAAAAGAACATTGTAAACCACTTTAGTTAATTGATGAAAATTATTCATTTCTTTACACTAGCCGTATATAGGCTAAGGTTTTTGATAGAGTCAACATGAAAAATTCAATGCCATGGCCGGGATTTGAACCACAGATCTCCTGGTTTCCGTCCAGTCTCTCTAACCCATTGAGCTACCATGGTGAACACGCCGTCATGACATTAAATTCTCCATTTGACTCATATTTCCCCGGTAGACCACTAGGGGCTCTCGCATTTGAGACACACCGTTTCTGGCAACTTAATATTGTAAGTACTTGAGTCCCAGGCTTCATCATTTAACTCTTATTAAAAGAGTTGGATATTTGCAGATTATGCATATGTTTTAAATGCTATAATTGTAATTATAGTTTACCTAGTTTTCTAATCCAACGAAATTGCCAGTGACGCATCCATAAAGCTGCGAATGTCACTTATGTCAAAAGACAATTTGTCATTGTCATTATCTTCATTGTCCGAGTATTGCAAATTGATGATAAGTTCCAAAATCTTGTCTCTTTTGCAGCCTTCATCACTCTTTTAATATTTTTTTTTCCAAAAGTTGTCTTCTTGTAGTTAACCGGCATGCCTCATGCAGTTTTCCCAGTCTTGTGTCATCTGTCAATTTCTTCGTGAATAAGTCGTTCAACAGTTTAAAAGTATTATTTGTGTTTGCAACATAACGTGCGCCCACATTAACTCAATTGGATTGTATTGGCAGTGGAAAGGGAGAGGACCGATTACCTCATGTCTTATTTCAATTCCAAGTTGATGCAACTGATAGTTTTCCCTAGGATTTAAATGTAAGAACAACTGAATAATACTGGTAAATCGCTTCACTGTGGTGTTCCAATACAGTTAAATCTGAATAATATTGCTTTAAACTCTCTACAGTAAATAGAGATTACGAACCATTCATAAACAAAAAGTGACATTCTGCCTATGGAGCATTACCCAGGCCAGCAGGAAGTGTACTGTTTACTCTCGCTCGAATTTAACAAACACCTTGGCTTATTCAAAGTAATTCTTCTATCACATCATATCAAACGTACTTCAGTTCTGAGTAATTACAAATACACGTTCAATGTCAATCAATAATGATATTCATTACAGTGCTTACATCGCAATGCATTGTTACAATATAATGGCACTTCATTTATTTGTATTAGGAAAACTATTTGACTCAAAAATATAGGTTTTTAACGGTTATGTTACATACATTACTCTCTACCTTCCTCATGGATCAGTTATCAGTTATCTAAGCGCAAATAGTATTAATAGAGATGTAATAGGTTGATGCTCGTCACACACAACTTAACGGAGAATACATTACCACAATACCACAGGACTCTGCCTGGTTGCTCACCTAGTAGCATTCAAGGACAAATATCCCAATTGAAACACAATATTATACACAATAAACTAGCTGGATGTCATAGGCACATAATTAAAGCAGTGACTTGTGATATCAATGGTAAGAACTTTAAGCTCTGGAACAAGCCTGGAGTTCTCACATCGAAATCCTACTCTGTCAACTCTGTAGATCCTGCAAATAAGGTATACGTTTTATGCGATGTCTTTCGTTTACATACTTAAGCTTTACAGAAAGCACGTGTTAGATGACAGAGTTATATCACCCAATAAAATATTCTGAACAAAGAGCTAATCTCACTGCCCGCCCACCTAACTGCCTTTCTTTCATGATATACCCAGCATGTACAGCCACAGCCAATTTTTCTACATAATTTTGTTTGCAATAACATATGTGCTCCTATTAACGTTCCTTCACAGTACGGCCCGTCTCATCTATATGCTCAGGAAACTAAACATACTGTTTGACCAAACTAAGATAATATTTAGGGAAAACAGATGGCGACTCAGGAAGATCAAGTCTTAGAAATTGACCGTTGTACACAGAATTTTAACACCAATGATGGGTTGTATATTAATAAACTCTGACGGATGACCATACGAAAAACAAAAATGAAAGAGTACTTGTTAAGTTGTCACACCACAATACCTTGCCGCACTGTGGTGACTCTGCATTGCAGAGAACACTCAGCCTATTGAAGCTCATTTCTATATAATGCAATGCAGAGAACACCTGGTCAATCTGAGTTTACCTCCACCCGCCTGTCTCTATAAAAAGCTGACAAGCAGCAGGAAGCAGCAGAGTTTGCTCTTTAAACAAACAAATAAATAAAAGTATAAACTTGAAAGAAGCGTAGGGACAGTGAAGCACAAATTAGTATAAAAGTGAATCGAGAATATATTGACACATTGCTTCACTCACACTGTTTATTCACAGGACATGTTTCAAGAGCTCTTGCTCCTATCCTCAGCTGATACTCGACTAGTGCAAGTTGTAGTGGTTTCTTCTTTCTCCGTATTGTCAATAGATGGCGTGATGTACTTGTCAAAGATGTCCGGTGGTGGAGTTTCATAATTCATGACTCTATGACGATTTTTGTTAATGAAGATTTTTTCCCATATGGAAAGGTCTATGGGGTGATTAACGTATTTTATTAGAGATGTTTCCAAATTGATGTCATGTCTAGTATTCAAAAAATGAAAAGCCACTGCTGATTTTTCTGTTTCACCATTTTTAATGCTTCTCATATGTTCTTTAGTTCTGATGTTAATATTTCTTTTTGTTTTTCCTATATAAATTTTAGGGCAAGTTTCACATTTGATCTCATAGATTCCTGGTTTTTCTTTGGTAGTGATTGAATTTTTGGGAGGGCCTTTTAACAAATTTCTGATATTAAACCTATTTTGAGGTGCAAGAGTTATGTTGTGTTTTGAGAAGATTTTTTGGAATTTGTTATAGGCTGATGGGTGGAAGGTGAATTTTTTAAAAAGTTTTTTCTCTTTTTCTCCTGTAGGTTCTAGGGTGGTGGTTTCTTTTATTTTCTTAGCTTTGTTGAGTCTGTTAACAGTTTTGTCTACTAAATTTGGGTTGAAACCGTTGGATATAGCTACTTTTTTTATGTGTAGGTATTCTTCTTGATAATCTTCTCTGTTTAGTGGAAAGTTGATCATCCGAAAGATTAAACTGTTGAAAATGGTATGTTGGTGTTGTTTTGGGTTCAAACTGTTGTTCTTAATGTAATTATCTGTGTGTGTCGGTATCCTGTAGATACCAAAAGTGAGTTTGTTGTTCATTTTTTTGATCTTGATGTCCAAAAAGGGGAGCACACCATCCTCTTCTGTTTCCAATGTAAATTTTATAGCTGGATTTTGTATATTCAAAAGTTTAAGACAATCTTATATGAGATTTTTAGGTACTATTGCAAAAATGTCGTCAACATAGCGATACCACACTTTGAAATAATTTGGAAAAGCTTTTGTGATATGTGTTTCAAAAGCACTCATGAATAAATCTGCCAAGAAGGGAGACAATGGGTTGCCCATAGCTAGGCCCATTTTTTGTTTATAGATCTGTCCATTAAAGCTGAAAAAATTTTGTGATACAAATTTCTGTAAGTTGTGAAAGTTCTTCTATTTCTTCAGGTGTTATTTGTATTGATTCCAGCCATTTTTTGAGAAGTGGAATAAGCTCATTGGTAGGTATACTTGGATATAAAGAAATGACGTCAAAGGAAACTAAAGCATCTGTAGAGTTGATCTTTGTGTCCTTCAGGAGATTTAACAATTCAAACGAGTTTTTGATACTTAAATTTTCAAATTTTGTGAAGGATCTGAAGATTTGAACCAGCCATTTTGATAGTTGGTAAGTGGGTGCATCAATGTTATTAATTATTGGTCTGAGGGTAATTTCAGGTTTATGTATTTTGGGTAAACCATATATGTATGGTGTTTTTGGACTGTCTATTTTATTGTTCAATTTATCTCTTTTAGTCATGATTTTACTGTCTTTAATTGCTAATTCCACAGATTTGCATGCTTTCTTTAATGGATTGTTTTCTAGTTTAACAAATTCTTTTCTGTTTAAAAGGTTGTCCATTTTTTTGCGATAGTCTTCTTCGTCCAATATTACTATTTTGTTACCCTTGTCTGCTTTTGTGTAGACTACCGGTTTTTCATTTAAATTTTTGATTAATTTTTAATATGAATATCTTTTTGAATTTGCATTTTGAATATGATCTAGAGTTTCTAAGCACTGTGTTCTGATCGTAGATTTTTTGTTATCGGGCAAATTATATATCGCTATTTCAATGTCCGCGATATAGTTTTCAATGTTTTTTGTGTAATCTACACATGTTTTTAGGCCTTTGTTTAGAAAATCTATTTCTTTCTCCGTGAAGTTGCATGTGGATAGATTCGTTACATTGTTAGGTTTTTGACATGGGAGTAATAAATCTTGCTTTTTATGTGGATTTGGTTCTTGCTTCTTTTGAAGATTCATGAATTTTTGTTTTAAAATGGCTGTTTTCTTACGCATTTTCAAATTAAGAATTGACAGCATATTATTTTCTAAGTTAGACCACATGGCTGGGTTCATACATTTCGAAATTTTTAAGTGTAGTTCGTATATTTTTAATTCTGTGGAATGTAACGAATTGTAGTGGTGGTTTATTTCCATTTTAATTACACGTTTTTCTGCTGCTTTTTGTTGTTTGCTATTATTCTTGTGTTTAACAATTTTTCTGACGAAAATGGGTGTTATATTGAATTTCAAGCATTTTTTTAGAAAACGTATGTCCGCAAAAGCATTTCTTTTCTTTTGATTCAGCTTTAGAAAAAGTTTGATATCTTTTTTCATACCTTCAGATACAGTATTGAACGATGAAAACAAGTTGGTTCGTTGGTCCTCCATCTTGGTTGACAATATGAAAATAACACTATCGAGATTTGAATGCTTCTCAGACTTGTAGGCCTAATCACTCAAAGTATAAACTTGAAAGAAGCGTAGGGACAGTGAAGCACAAATTAGTATAAAAGTGAATTGAGAATATATTGACACATTGCTTCACTCACACTGTTTATTCACAGGACATGTTTCAAGAGCTCTTGCTCCTATCCTCAGCTGATACTCGACTAGTGCAAGTTGTAGTGGTTTCTTCTTTCTCCGTATTGTCAATAGATGGCGTGATGTACTTGTCAAAGATGTCCGGTGGTGGAGTTTCAAAATTCATGACTCTATGATGATTTTTGTTAATGAAGATTTTTTCCATACGGAAAGGTCTATGGGGTGATTAACGTATTTTATTAGAGATGTTTCCAAATTGATGTCATGTCTAGTATTCAAAAAATGAAAAGCCACTGCTGATTTTTCTGTTTCACCATTTTTAATGCTTCTCATATGTTCTTTAGTTCTGATGTTAATATTTCTTTTTGTTTTTCCTATATAAATTTTAGGGCAAGTTTCACATTTGATCTCATAGATTCCTGGTTTTTCTTTGGTAGTGATTGAATTTTTGGGAGGGCCTTTTAACAAATTTCTGATATTAAACTTATTTTGAAGTGCAAGAGTTATTAAATTTTAGATGAGTCGTATTTCTTACACATCTGCTTCACTTTCGTACCTATTTTGAGGACATGTTTCGCAAATCTTCGTTTGCATCTACGGCTCTTGTGCGACTGATGCTAGATCCAGCGGTGTGGGTAATTCTGGGGTTGTTGCTGCCATCTGTTGATTTAGCGATGAACTTAAATGTGGGATTCTCTTCTAGCGGGATTTCAAAGTTCATTAGTTGGTTTTTATGTTTTTCTATGTATATCCTCTCCCATAAGACGAGTTCACTATGTTTTTGTACGTATTTTAGTAATTCTGTGCTATCTTCAATTTCATGATTTTCAGACCAGAAATGAGCTGCTATTGCGGACTTATCAATATTTTTGTATCTTAAGTGCCTGAAGTGTTCTTTCTTTCTAGTGCCTATGTTTCTTTTTGTCCTCCCTATGTAAATTTTTTCACAGTCTTTACACTTAATTTTGTAAATGCCTGACTTTTCCTCCGGTTTTATCTTATCAGTATTATTACTGTGAAGTAGGTTTTTAATGTTGTAATTGTTTTTTGGTGCCAATGTTATATTGTATTTCTTGAATATTTTTTGGAACTTTTTTGTGGCCCAGGGGTGGTAAGTAAATTTAGCAAATCTAGTTTCTTGTTTTATTGGTGTGAGAGCTGTGATCTGTTTTAATCTCTTTTGAAGTTTGAATAATTTTAGTTTTTTATCTACAATGTTTTTTCCATATCCATTTTTAATTGCAGTTTTTAAGATTTGATGGTATTCGTTTTGATATTCTTGCTGGCTGAGAGGTAGATTTACTAATCTGTGTGTGAGACTGTTGATGGTTGCATGTTTGTGTGGAATTGGGTTGAAACTATTTGCTTTGATGTAATTATCTGTGTGTGTTGCTTTTCTATGAATGCCAAATTCTAGTTTTTCATTGCCTTTTTTGATTTCAAGGTCTAAAAAAGGTAGAGTACAGTCCTCTTCAGTTTCTACTGTGAATTGTATGCTGGGTTCTTGCAGGTTGAGTAGTTTCAAAGCATCATCTATTAGTTTGTAGGGCACTATTGCAAAGATGTCGTCTACATATCTGTACCATGTTTTAAACATATGAGGGAAGGCTTTAGTAATATGTGTTTCGAAAAAGCTCATGTATAGATTGGCCAAAAATGGTGATAGCGGGCTTCCCATAGCTAGTCCTGAAATTTGTTTATAATATTTTCCATCGAAGACAAAATAATTTTGATGTATACATAATTCAGTCATTGCCAAATATTCTTCTATTGCATTGGCATCCAGGTTTATAGAATTTAGCCATTTTTTGCAAGAGTTATGTTGTGTTTTGAGAAGATTTTTTGGAATTTGTTATAGGCTGATGGGTGGAAGGTGAATTTTTTAAAAAGTTTTTTCTCTTTTTCTCCTGTAGGTTCTAGGGTGGTGGTTTCTTTTATTTTCTTAGCTTTGTTGAGTCTGTTAACAGTTTTGTCTACTAAATTTGGGTTGAAACCGTTGGATATAGCTACTTTTTTTATGTGTAGGTATTCTTCTTGATAATCTTCTCTGTTTAGTGGAAAGTTGATCATCCGAAAGATTAAACTGTTGAAAATGGCATGTTGGTGTTGTTTTGGGTTGAAACTGTTGTTCTTAATGTAATTATCTGTGTGTGTCGGTATCCTGTAGATACCAAAAGTGAGTTTGTTGTTCATTTTTTTGATCTTGATGTCCAAAAAGGGGAGCACACCATCCTCTTCTGTTTCCAATGTAAATTTTATAGCTGGATTTTGTATATTCAAAAGTTTAAGACCATCTTGTATGAGATTTTTAGGTACTATTGCAAAAGTGTCGTCAACATAGCGATACCACACTTTGAAATAATTTGGAAAAGCTTTTGTGATATGTGTTTCAAAAGCACTCATGAATAAATCTGCCAAGAAGGGAGACAATGGGTTGCCCATAGCTAGGCCCGTTTTTTGTTTATAGATCTGTCCATTAAAGCTGAAAAAATTTTGATTGATACAAATTTCTGTAAGTTGTGAAAGTTCTTCTATTTCTTCAGGTGTTATTTGTATTGATTCCAGCCATTTTTTGAGAAGTGGAATAAGCTCATTGGTAGGTATACTTGGATATAAAGAAATGACGTCAAAGGAAACTAAAGCATCTGTAGAGTTGATCTTTGTGTCCTTCAGGAGATTTAACAATTCAAACGAGTTTTTGATACTTAAATTTTCAAATTTTGTGAAGGATCTGAAGATTTGAACCAGCCATTTTGATAGTTCATAGAGTCATGAATTTTGAAACTCCACCACCGGACATCTTTGACAAGTACATCACGCCATCTATTGACAATACAGAGAAAGAAGAAACCACTACAACTTGCACTAGTCGAGTATCAGCTGAGGATAGGAGCAAGAGCTCTTGAAACATGTCCTGTGAATAAACAGTGTGAGTGAAGAAATGTGTCAATATATTCTCGATTCACTTTTATACAAATAAATAAAAATCTGAAATAATCCGTCCTGGTACCCAATTCTTTACACCAGGACATATATTTCAAACTTTTAATTAATTAGAATCAAAACAAAATAATTAATAACATAAAAATTCTTCAGATGAAACCTACAACTAGAATAAAAAGAAAAGAACTAGAAAACTAAAAACTAAAATAAAACCTGAACAAATTTCCTACACTACCATAGCAGATCCCTAAATTAAAATCATTTAAACTATATTAATATACTTGATGTGTGTTTGGAGGAATTTAGTAACAGTGACGTCAAAATTAATATAAAAATTATTTGTGGTTGGTTTATTGACACTCGTCACTTACTTTTTCATATATTTATGAGAGACTAGTTTCAAAGGCCCTGGCCTCCATTTTCAGTTGGGAAGAGATTGAAAATGGAGGCCAGGGCCTTTGAAACTAGTCTCTCATAAATATATGAAAAAGTAAGTGACGAGTGTCAATAAACCAACCACAAATAATTTTTATATTATATTAATATAGTTAACATTTTTATTCTATTAGTTTTAAAATACAAATATACCTTCCTACCATTCAATTACTTTAAAAAATATATAACTACATAAATTACTAATATTAAATTAAAATAATTATTTATATACTATTACTTAACTTATCAACTGATAAATTATAATTACTATACAACATCTTGCTTTATCTAACAAATAGAGCAAATTAAATTTTTGAAATAAACAACAAAACTATTCATAATATTATTTAACAACCAACATTTCATTCAACATCAACCTCCTCAATTCTGCTAATATATACATTAAATTAACAAGTCCAATAACTATTTCTTAGTTACTCAATTCCTATTCCAACATTTATTATTGTTATATAAACTACCTTATCTCCATATCATCAACATTATTTTATTTATTTTATTATTTATATTTTAAAGCCATTGAATTAGAAAAACAAAAACATTTGAATTGAATAAAGTTATATAATTACATGAAATATGAAGCAAACAAATATATACAAATATAACAATTTGTAACTTAAAACGTCACTTATCTTATAAGAAATGATACTTTTCTTACAAATTGTGTGGGATCGCAATTTCCGGCTGAGGATGTGTAAAAGTTTTACATGAAATCGCGATCACGGACAAGTTATAAGAAAAGTATCATCATTTCTTATAAGATAAGTGAAGTTTTAAGTTACAAATTGTTATATTTGTAAATAAGGTTCCATTAACTACTAGTGCTGGCATCCAGCACAACAAAACTAGTTTCCGGTTTGCTAATATTAGCTGATACCGGTATCTGATGAATAAAGGTACTGGTAGCCAGTACACATATATACTAATTAAAATTAGATCACTAAATTACAATAGGTTACAATAAGAGAAGAGCTGAAGAATTTTAAAAATATGTTATATAAGCACTTACTATATCATGTAACTTTGTGGGTTCGTAAAATTAAATGTCCAGTTTGCAGAAATTAAAAACGCTCTTTATTTCCGTAGACACAGAGTTTGGTCAACACTTGCAGTAGCAGAGTTACGTAACATACACAAATACAGTCTTCGTCACTTCTGCAAAAACAAGAGAGTTCACTTTAAAAACACAGATGCAGGCACACAAATCAGTTCTGATTACCACTCTCTCGATAAACTAGCCAATGCTTCTTTTAAATACCAGCTCACTGTTCGAGAAATTACCAGTATTTTCTGTAACAAACAAGACGGCACTAGAACCTTCCAGTTATCTATCTTTATCTGTATTGACAAGCTTTTTATCTCTGAGATGCACCTTCCCATTATCTATCTTCATCTGTTTCGGCTAGCCCTTTTATCTCCGCGTTGCACTATCTGTCCCTTTGTGCGCACCGGCTGCACACTGTCGCAACAATGGGTTCGCAACACTGCTCCCTCCTCAAGGCTGGCCGTCCCGAAAAGCACCATCGTAGCGGGCCAGACGATCGAGGTGCACCACCATCTATCCTCGGGGCACCTTCTGGTTGTGGTAGACTACGTAGTTAATCCTCTTTACCACCCAGTACGCTCCTTGCCATGGTTTTGAAGTTCAGGGCAGCATCCCTTGGTCCGGGTAGGACATTACAACCAGACCAACTCACCTTGCTGGAACCCTTGGCTGTTGGGTTGCCTGTCATTACAGGTCTTCATGCGGTTGCTCGTCATCTGGATGTTCTGACGAGCCATCTCATGCATGTCGTGGAGATGGTCTACAAGGTTCTCCAGATACTCGGTTGCTAGCTGTTTTGCGTTTGGGGAGCTGCGAAAAGCCAGCTCACAAGGGACGCGTAACTCTCGGCCGAACATTAAGCTGGCTGGCCTCATTCCAGTGGTGTCCTGCATTGACGACCGGTAGGCCAGCAAGACCTGTGGCACCTTGACATCCCAGTCTCATTGATGGCTGGCGACGATCTTTCTCTGGTGTCCTTCAAAGGTCTTGATGTACCTCTCCACCACGCCGTCCGACTGTGGATATAGGGGAGTTGTGTGGGTCTAGTTCACCCAAAATGTATCCAGTGCCTCCTTCATCAGGGGAGAACTCAAAACTGGTGCCCTACTCGCTGTGGAGGTCTAACGACACCCAAAATCTGCAGAACAGTTGCTCCACGAGGCAGTCTGTGATCGTCTTCCCCTCCTGGTTCGGGATGGCATACACCTCTGGCCACTTGGTAAAGTAGTCCATGACCACCATCAGGTACTTGTTGCCTCATTCGGACACTGGGAATGGTCCAGCTATGTCGACAGCGATGCCTTTGAATGGCACTCCGACGTTGTACTGCTGCATGCGACCCCGGCTCCTAGTTTAGGAGCCGCGACTCACTGCGCACACGTGGCATAGACGGCACTGTCTCTCAGCGTCTGCTCAGAGCCTCAGCCAGGAGAAGCGCTGTCACAGTTTGTCGATCGTTAGGTTCGCTCCCAGGTGTCCACCTGAAGTACCGGCGTGTACTTCTTCTAAGACCTACGAGACCTTACTTCGGTGAAGTACCAACTGCTCCCTCTGCGTCTTCCCATCGGGTGATTCCCAAACCCGGAACAGCACGCCATCTCTGATCTTCAGCGAGTCCCATTGGGCCCACTACGACTTGTATGTGGCGCTCCTTGGTGCAATGTCCTCCCAGGTTGGTCTTGTCCCTGCCTCCACTTCTCTCAAGAGTGGCCCCATGTCTGCGTCCGCCAGGTGCTCCGTCCTCAGTCACTGCCGTGACCACTCTGACAGCTGCGGCACACTCCTTCTCTTCCACTCTTGTGTATTGACCGCACTCTTCTGGGTAGGGTCTGCAGGACATGGCGTCTCCGTTGCCGTGGCTCTTCCCTCTACGATGTTCAGAGGTGAAGTCGTACTCCTGCAGCCTCTGGACCCAATGAGCTGTCTGGCCTTTCAAGTTTCGAAAGCTGAGTAACCAGGTTAGAGCGCAGTGGTCAGTCCTCAGGTGAATGGCTAACCGTACAGGTACTTGTGGAACTGCTCCAAGATCATTACCACCGCCAGTAACTCTCGCCGGGTGATGCAGTAGTTCTTCGCTGCCTTGGACAGCTTCTTACTGTAGTAGGTATTACCCGCTCGTGGCCGTCCTAAGCTTGAGATAGGACGCCCCCGAAGCAATAGTCGCTGGCGTCGGTGTCCACAATGAAGACGCCGCCTGGTTGTGGAAATCCCAAAATGGGAGCACTGAACAGTGTCTTCCTCAGCTGCTGCAAAGCGCCATGGGCGTCCTCCGTCCACCTATGAGGCCGGTGTTCTTCCGTCAGCCGGGTGAGGGGCTAGGCTGTTGGAGAAGCCCTTTATGAAGCGGCGCTAATAACAGCACAGCCCCAGGAAGCTGCGCATTTGTCTCTTATCCTTTGGCCGAGGACAATCTCTCACGGCCTGTGTCTTCTCCGGTTGGTGAGATTATGTGGCCCAAGTAGTTGACTTCCTTGCGGAAGAACTGGCACTTCTTCGCGTTCAGCTTCAGGTTGGTCGACTGCAGTCTCTGTAACGCCTTGCTCAGGTTGTCGAGATGGTCTTGCCTACGATGATGTCTTCCAGGTATAGCAGGCAGGCATCATAAGTCAGTCCTCTCACCACTGACTCCTTGAGGCGTTGGAAGGTAGCTGGTGCGTTGCAGAGACCAAAGGGCATAACTGAACTGCCTAAGCCCTTGGCCTGTTGAGAATGCGGTTTTTTCCTTGTCTCTGGGGTATAGAGCTACCTTCCAGTAACTTGACTTTAGGTCCAGGTTCGAGAACCACTGCGCACCAGCAAGCGTGTCCAGGGTATCGTCAATCTGGGGTGAGGAGAAACAGTCCTTCCTGGGGACAGCGTTTAGCTTCCTGCAGTCGACGCAGAAGCGTAGCTCGCCGTTCGTCACCAAAAATACAGAGGAACACCAAGGGCTGTCAGACTCTTCAATCACTCCCGTGGATCTGTTGTCCTCCAGCATGTCCCGTACTGCCGCTTGTTTCGCCAGCGAAACATGTCTAGGTGGTTGTCGAATAGGCCAGGCATCTCCGGTGTCAATGTGATGGAGCACTCTGTGCGTGCGGCCATAGTCACTACTGTCTTGGCTGAAAACGTGCTGGTATCTTTTCAGTACTTATCGAACTTTCTCGAGCTGTTCTGCGGTCAGGTGGTCGGCCACCCTGTCCAATAAATCTTCCAGCCGGGGCTCAGGTGTTGCGGCTCCTGGGTCTTGATTGCTGTCACGCTGACCACGGGCTCGCACGTCCCCAACTCCGTCCCGGCCTGGACGTCGTGATCGGCGTCTGATGGGTTGAGCAGCCTGACCGGCACCTCATCTCGGCACGGCAATAATGCCCTGGCTACATAGAGCCCGTTTACAGGCGTCTTCCGTTCCAGCATTATGTTCTTGGTCCGCTGGCCCTCCAGTCGAGCCGTCACCACCACCTCGCTTCTGACGGAGATAACCACGTCTTCCTTGAGGACGACTTTGCAAATTGCCAGACTTCTTCGGGTTGCCAGAGCACCACCTCTCCTTCATTGAGCCGCAGGACCTTCCTGCCGACGTCGACCGTCGCCTCGTGTCTCCTGAGGGCATCCAGTCCCAATATCACCACCTCAGCCACCTTCGCGACGAACCACTGATGCACGGCACTGCGTCTCAAGGTCAAATTCGGCAGGTCTCCTCCACAGGCAAGGTGTCACCCACTGCCGTCACTACCTGGTATGCTCAGCTCGGTTTTCTCGACGGCAAACCCTTGGCCACTTCAGGTCTTATGATGGTCACAGCTGCCCCGGTGTCCACAAGCACGCGATAAGGTTTCCCTCTTACCTAAACCGTCCGCGATGAGTCTTATCAACTCACTCCATCCGTCGGCTGATGGCGCGCAGCGTCACTCGAGGGGATGGTGATGACGGCGCCGACGTGCCCCTACCCACGCCGGGCCTTTCCCGTTCTTCCGGTGTCGGCAGTTTCTCTCCAGGATTCCCGGCTGGCCGCAGCCCAACACACGCCACTAGGTCTTCGCCGGCGGCCCTCGGCTGGCCGTCGGTCTCCATTGTAGCGGATACTTCTTGTCCTCGACGTCGGGGTAGCCGTCACCTTGGGCGCCTCCATCCTTAATGCGGCCGTTAGCACCTCGTGGATGGTTTTGTAGTCGCCGAGCATTAGGCACTGACGTATCTCGGTGTCTCGTACCTCGTCAACAAATGTGTAGGCAGCCTCTCGGGATACGAATTCGGGTGGGAGGCCGACTAAGGCTTTGCTGGCCAGCCGCTCAATGGTCAGGGCGAACTCCTGCAGCGTCTCCCCTGGCTGCTGCAACCTTGACTTCAATTGGCTGCGGTAGGCTGCGTCTGGGCGGTGATTTCCGAAGCGGTTCTCCAGGGCCTCCCAGATGACCTTGGGCGGCGCCGCTGTCTGGACCGCGTTCAGGACCACTGCGGCCCGTCCCTGGCTGTGCGGCCTCTTCCTCTTGTGACCACTTGTGTTTGGCCACTGTGTCGAATTGACGGCGGAAGACTGCGAACGTTGACTTGCCGTCGTACTTGGTCGGTTTGACGCGCGCAGATGTGACGCGTCCCGGCGCGTCTGCCTTTATATCCTTCAACCTCCTGCCGACGTCCTTTATCATTGCGTTCAGAGATTTGGTGTTGCTGTCGGCCTTTCCCTCTAGGTCGTTAACACGGTTCGCCATGTCCTCGACGAGCTCGTCCACTTGACCCGTCCGCTTGCCCAGCTTCGTGAGTCCTCCTTCACGCCGGCCAACTGCTCTTCAAATTTGGCGGCGAGGGCCTCGTGTACTGCTTTCATTTCAGTTGCCAGGCTATCGTTTGCCGCTTTCATTTCCGTGGTCAACTCGGTCTTCTTCGCGGTCATCGTCACGGCCAAGTTGCTATTTGCCGCCTCCGTCTTCGCCGTCTTCATTTCTTTCAACTCGGCGGTGAGGTTGTCGTTAGCCGTCTTCATTTCTGTTAACTCCGCGGCCAGGCTATTATTTGCCGCTTTCATTTTCATGGTCAACGTCGCAGCGAGTGTCATTCGCTGTTCTCATTTCTTCCAGCTCTTCTACAATGTTTTCCAATGCAGCGTCCATCGTAGTATGTCTCACTCCTGGCACCAATTGTGACTTTGTGGGTTCCTAAAATTGAAAGTCCAATTTGCAGAAATTAAAAACGCTCTTTATTTCCGTAGACACAGAGTTTGGTCAACACCTGCAGTAGCAGAATTACGTAACATACACAAATACAGTCTTCGTCACTTCTGCACAAACAAAAGAGTTCACTTTCATACACAGCTGCAGGCACACGAATCAGTTCCGATTACCACTCTCTCGATAAACTAGCCACGGCTTCTTTTATATACCCGTTAATTTCGAGAAATTACCGGTATTTTCTGTAACAAACAAGACGGCACTAGAACCTTCCAGTTATCTATCTTTACCTGTTTCGGCAAGCTTTTTATCTCCGTGCTGCATATTCCAATTATCTTTATTTAGATACTACTACTAGGGGAATTCTGGGTTTATTTCACCCAAGGCTGCTTCAGGTCTTATTTCGCCCTCTTCAGCCAGCATGCTTATTGGTTTTGGGGGAGGGAAAGATGGCTCCTTTTTTATTGCTTATAGTATTTACATAGTTTTTTTGTTCACCTCCAATTGCTGCTGGACCCATCTACCTGAAGTCAGCACCACCATCTTACTGAAACAGTGAGGCTCCCTACAAATTACCTCTCCTTGCCGGCTTACTGAATTCATTAATAACATCATTTTTCTATTCTTCTTCTTCTTCTTCTTCTTCTTCTTCTTCTTCTTCTTCTTCTTCTTCTTCTTCTTCTTCTTCTTCTTCTTCTTCTTCTTCTTCTTCTTCTTCTTCTTCTTCTTCTTCTTCTTCTTCTTCTTCTTCTTCTTCTTCTTCTTCTTCTTCTTCTTCTTCTTCTTCTTCTTCTTCTTCTTCTTCTTCTTCTTCTTCTTCTTCTTCTTCTTCTTCTTCTTCTTCTTCTTCTTCTTCTTCTTCTTCTTCTTCTTCTTCTTCTTCTTCTTCTTCTTCTTCTTCTTCTTCTTCTTCTTCTTCTTCTTCTTCTTCTTCTTCTTCTTCTTCTTCTTCTTCTTCTTCTTCTTCTTCTTCTTCTTCTTCTTCTTCTTCTTCTTCTTCTTCTTCTCTATCTAGGGTATTTGATTAATATACCATCATTCTTCTTTTCTGATGTGTTAGATAATAGATATCCCGTCGTTCTCCCTCTTCTTCTCTTCTCTCTTCTATTCTTTGTCTGTTTACCAACCTTTCACTCTTCTGACAACTCTTTCCTGTGTGATGTTGCTATCACTTCCCGTAATATAATGACTTCTCTCATGAACCATGGACTCTAGATAAATACAAGTTTCCTTATATCTTAAAATACCATAAATTTATAAGCTGTTTAATATAGACCTTTCTCCCTGAAAAATTTTTTCTGTTAATTGGCATTCAAATAATACATGTTCCGGTGAATCAATAACTTAACAATTTTTATGTAAATCATTATTCAATTTATTAATTTTCTTCCAAGAAGTACTACATGGACCATGCCCTGTTATATCATGAATGAATTACTTAGAGGGAATAAAATATTTTAATTTTAATCTTTCAATAATACTGGGAAAAAAGTTATATATTCTGCTGCCTGCTTGTGAATTATCCCTATCATGCTGCCAAATTGATAATAATGAGCTATTTGAGCTCAAAATGTGTGTTTACGGTTATGTTATGATACATTACTCTCTACCTTCCACATGGATCAGTTTTGGTAGAACCTGAATTTTTGTCTTAGCGCGAATAGTATTAATAGAGATTCATTAGTTGGCGCTCCTCGCTACTTAGGAGGAATGCACAACAACACCGCAGCAGTCCGATTGGTTGCTCACCTAGTAGCTCTCAAAGACGAGCTCATCCCATTTGAAACAGATTTCTCCGATGCACCCTTTTACACTACTTTGCTAGCCGACTCTAACAAAACTCCGACATTCACTGATCAATTCACAACTAGTACTGGTCAACCACTGCGCCGCATACTGCACTGCGCAGCTGAATGTACGACATGCCCTGAAGATCAATTTCACGACTATTCTGTTCTAGGTGTGAACTTTACTCAACTCGCTTGTTAGGTTTTGCAACAATTTTTGTACCCTGTCGGTCGAAGAAAGTTCTAGAAGTTGAATGTTCTTGAGTTCCGCTATTCGAATACTCGAGAAAAAAATCCGCAAGTTGGCAATACTCGCTTTCGGCTTCGTGATCTGACTCCCACTAAATTTCTTCACGGCAGGCAACCATCGTCGCCGTTAACGTATGTTGTACGGCAATTTACCTTCAATTTTACGGTAGCACAATATTTGCTTGAGGAAAAATTTCCGAGTCCGGCAGACGAGTTTAGTTCTGCTTGGTTACTGTAGATGGCACTTAGTGTCAATGTGCAGTGAACAAAAAACACTATTATTGGTGTCAGACATATTGCGTCATATAAATGAGATAAAAATAATTTCAATCGTTTCTTTCATTTAAGAAAAGCTAAATAATGCTGGCACTGCCAGTGCACTCCTGCTGCTGCCGCCGCCAATGCTCCAAATTAAATGAAACTGCGGTTAGACGTTGTATATCGGAAAGCACCATATTGCACCATAAATGCACCAAATTTGCTCAAATCGGTCAAGTAAACATTGAAGACAAAGAACGTCCGATTGCCCTTGGAATGGCTCTCATTCCTGATGACATTACTCTCGTGGAAGGAGAAATTAGTGGAAGACTGTCAGCTCAAAATTAAAGAACTGGCAGAAAAGTTGGGCCCAATTCAAACAACAATCCTTCATATTATTACTGGACATTTAAACATGAATAAAGTTAGTGCAAGACTGGTACCCGGACTTCCCTCTATCCAAAAGCAGCAAGAGCCATCTGTTATCACGGATTTTTGGAGCTCTGCTATGACAATGAGAGAAAAATACTCCATTATTCTTTTGGGACTGTGAAGAAATACGCTTCATAACTTTAAGGAGAGGAAACACATAGTTAATGGTGATTAATACGCTGACCTACTGCACAGACTGCAAGGGCACTTCCATCAAAGAGAAAAGGTGAGCACACAACATGACTGAGCACACAGTTCTTTCTTGCTGGAAGGAAAGCTATGAGGAAATGTGGCTTCAAGGAGATAGATCACCCATTCTGATGCCCAGATCTAGCTCCCAGTAACTATTTCCTCCTCTCAAATCAATAAGAACCTTGAAGGAAACTTAAGCTTGACAAAGAAGAATGTTGTTCTTGTTGTTCACTAATGGCACTGGGGATTAGTTGATTTGCATCATTTTCCCCCTAGCTTCCCAATATAAAGCCTGTAGGTTCTCACTTTTGAGACCATTACATTTGTCCAAATGGTGTTTGTTCATGATGACATCCTCTTTACAGATAGTACACTTGGGTGTAGGAATGCAGTGTATTTTATAGAGGTGTTCTGCAAGACAGTCATGGCCAGTTTCCATTCTAAATAGGGCCACTGCAGTTTTTCTGGGTAATTTTTGTAAGTCAGTTTTGTCTCCAATGTTCTTATAATCCTTGTCTTTTAGTTTATCTTCCTCATCAAGTCTCTGCTGTCTATTAAAATTTAGCTTAATGTTGTTTAATTTTTTATTAATTTCAATTTGTCTTACATGTTTTATATTTTGAATTGCACCTTTTTTTGCCAGTTGGTCAGCATGTTCATTACCTGAAAGTCCAACATGGGCTGGAATCCATTGCAGTGTGACATTATTTCTTGATTCAACAGCTTTAATTAAACTTATTTCTTTGAGTTTCTTGTTGTTTTGTTTTTTATAATTTACAATCCCATTCATGGCCGATTTTGAATCTGTTAAGATAACTATGTTTTGCTTTATGTACAAAAAGAATGTTATTCATAGCAATTTTGCAGATTAGACTTCTACATTCTTTTATATGGGGGGAGGGTTTGAAACGTTAATTCAACAATGTGAGAAAGGTATTGCAATAGTATACTTTTTGTCTTGATCATACCTACAAAAAGATTCTATAATTTAGTTCTGACACAGCCACAAAATTCTGTGTCTGATACAATCATTCAATCCAGTGATTGAAACAGTTCAAGGCATGTAATAACTGCCTGCATATTTCCTCTAAAATGTAAAATAGTGATGTAAGCTGCAAAAAATAACAAACAAATTTATATGAACTTAGACTAGAATATCTAAATGTGCAATGCTGCAGTGCAGTAATGGTTTAGATAAATATATATTACGAAATAAAACTGTTAAATGCACCTAAGTAGTTAAAATATTAATAAACTGCCATAAATAGCACTGGGCAACAACAAAAAAATTTTGAATGTTTCGAGCACTTCATGAGGCAATTCCTACTAATTCTGGGTTGAGAAAAACAAATATGACAATGAAAAATTTTTATTAGCTCTAGTTTCTGTGATATACACAAGGTGGAAGTATTACATATTAACGGATTGAGAGAAAAGGATACATTTTAATTACATACATGCTAACAAAAATGAAAGTGCATTTGATTTTTTTAACTGGTAATTACATGCTAAGAGCTCTAAATTAATGGAAAAATACTTTGCAGATAGTCGTGTCTGAAGAGAATCATGTGGTGGCCTTATTGACTTCGTCTTTTAGCTTGCCTCTTGTGATGGAGTTCCGCAGAATCCCTATACAAAGACCAACAGTAATCCGCAAGCATTACTTCATTCCAATGGCCCTGATATCTTTGTTCTATAACAGAAATGTCCTGATGGAATCTCAACCCATGTTCATCACTAACAGCTCCACAACTAGGAGGGAAAAAGTCTAGGTGGGAGTGGAGAAAATGGATCTTAAGGGACATGTTGCATCCAAGGTTACGGTACTTTTGCAGGAGCACTGCCACCAAATGCTTGTAGTTGTCATCTCTTTTGTTGTCTAAAAATCCATGAACAACACCCTTGAAGGCTTCCCAAGCTTCGTTTTCTTTCCCCTCCAAAATTTGGTCAAATGCGGGAAGCTTCACAAGTTCTCTTATTTGTGATCTGACAAAAATGCCTTCCTTAACTTTTGTATCACTTAGTTTCCAAAATTTCTCTATGATTGTGTTATGCTATTTGACAGGTGTACCAACTCCCAAAAAAAGTCCCCCAAATTTAAAATCTTCACTCTAAAAAATGAAATGTCACTTTATCTGACATTTTATGCCCTGATATCTTTGTTCTATAACAGAAATGTCCTGATGGAATCTCAACCCATGTTCATCACTAACAGCTCCACAACTAGGAGGGAAAAAGTCTAGGTGGGAGTGGAGAAAATGGATCTTAAGGGACATGTTGCATCCAAGGTTACGGTACTTTTGCAGGAGCACTGCCACCAAATGCTTGTAGTTGTCATCTCTTTTGTTGTCTAAAAATCCATGAACAACACCCTTGAAGGCTTCCCAAGCTTCGTTTTCTTTCCCCTCCAAAATTTGGTCAAATGCGGGAAGCTTCACAAGTTCTCTTATTTGTGATCTGACAAAAATGCCTTCCTTAACTTTTGTATCACTTAGTTTCCAAAATTTCTCTATGATTGTGTTATGCTATTTGACAGGTGTACCAACTCCCAAAAAAAGTCCCCCAAATTTAAAATCTTCACTCTAAAAAATGAAATGTCACTTTATCTTCAAAACAAGAGCTAATCTATCATTTTTATGGTGATTTTTTAATTCAGCAGATGGAAATACATGTAAATTCACTATTTTTAAGCCCGAAACATTTTCATTGTCGCCCAGTCGCCCAATGATAATTACTGAAACAACCCCAGAAAATGAAAGAATATGATTTAATCTCTAGACTCCATCTTATGTCACATAAAACACTCACATGATCAAAACAAAACTTCCAAGATCATTCTCCAAATAAGACTGCACAATAACAAACGTGTCCAAATGTTATGGAATTCAGTCTAATCGATGTGTACAACATTGGGAGATACAAAAAAATGGCTATTCATTGCACTTGTAATTGAGGTTTGTTATGCTTACAGAAAGTTATCAATACACAAAGCTCAAAATAAATACTTACCTCTCTTTGCTTTTATGAAATTATCTGTGTGAAGCTTAACATTATACTTCCACTGGAGCTTTTCCTTCACCAGAGCTAAGGCAGGATCTTCATGGTGTGCAGCCAGAACTACATACATTGGAAACAGGAATACTTTATGTTAACAGGCATAAGTAAAATAATTTTAAAATCAAAATATGTAACAAAAAACGAGTGCTATTATACATCTGCTACATTTGCTGAAATGCATAAAGGCAAAGCTGATCACAACATAAGCATTTTTATCCTGAGTTATGTACAGTTAGAGAGGAACGAAGTATTTTCCACCAAATAAAGTTGTGGGATTAATAAACTATTACTACAATACTTAACTAATTCCATATCAACTAATATGGATATTCCAATGTGTAAGGAGTATGATACAATGAAACACAAAATTAATATAATTTTGAGTCAAACTAATACTCAATGCTCCATTTATTGCTAGTATTTACCTAGAACACATTTCGTTAGGATCTTCCTAGCATCATCAGCCATTATCAACTAATGGATGTTGGTTTGGTGAACTCATTGGAGGCGATAGGTGCATCTCTGTCGGTATCTTGATGAACTTGAAGTTTGGGTTCTCATCAAAGGTAGTGTCGAAATTAAACAATTTTCTTTCATATTTCTTTATGAAGACCTTTTTCCCACGTGGTTAATGCAGCTGGATCTCGGACACTTTTTAATAAGTGGATTTCTCGTTCACAAATTTAGTGTACAACACCTTTTGAATTCACATTATACAAAGGAGATACCCACAGGCAAAAAAATCAGGTGTGTACCGGTTAAACTGCAAAGGCTGTGACAACTTTTACATTGGAAAAACAAAAAGGAACTTGAACATTAGGCTTAAAGAGCATTTTAAGAACATCAGGAACAAAGAAATAGATAAATCGACGGTAGCATAACATTTTTGGAAGGAGAATCATGATATAGAACGAGAAGTCTACTTATTAAAAAGTGTCCAAGGTCCAGCTGCATTAACCACGTGGGGAAAAATCTTCATAAAGAAATATGAAAGAAAATTGTTTAATTTCAACACTACCTTTGATGAAAACCCAAACTTCAAGTTCATTAAGATACCAACAGATATGCACCTATCGCCTCCAATGAGTTCACCAAACCAATGTCCATTAGTCGACAACAGCCGATGATGTTAGGAAGATCCTAACAAAACACGTTCTAGGTAAATACTAGCAATAAATGGAGCTCTGAGTATTAGTTTGACTCAAAATTATATTAATTTGGATATATTTATCCATGAACACTAACTTTGTTTATACTTATTATTTTTGCCAATTATTGTCACTGTTTCTGTTGTTTTTTTTTATCAATATCTCATGAGGTCGTTGACTCCTGGACCACTCCTCCACCAATAAGACAGTTATGCTTACACAAACACATCACAAATAATTTTAATGTGTGTACCTTTACACTACGAGGAAAAGAAATAAAAAACAAGCATTTAAATAATTAGACAAAACAAACAGGCAATTTCACTCTTTGACCTGAATGTGATGGTTTAGCTGCAGATGCTGGAGTTGTAGAGTTCCCATTATACACGTCATCAGGTGTTAATGTAGGATGCTGTAATTGGTTGTACAAATCTGGAATAAAGACAAGATAATCTGGTTCTGCTTCTGCTAGTAGACAGGCTGTTTAACTCTTGTCTATTGACACGTTAACTTGTTTACCTTTAATAAGCAGAATGAAGACTTCGTCTCCATTTTTACAGGATATGGTCCATCATGTGCAGGTGACAGTGGTTTCCTGACTTTGTCATTCCTCAAGAAAATACACATGCATGACTAAGATCTTTATGCACAAATACACTACTGATAGTTTTATACTGGTTAGGAATAGGTTTAAGTGCTGTCATCACTTGCATTTCAAAGACTTCCCCGGATAATTTGATAGCATTCCCATATACCATTTGTACTATAGAATAGTCTGAATTATCTTCTAGAGCAGCTCACTATCCTAGAAGGACTGTAGACAAGATATCTGTCCATTAGGTGAATTGTGTGCCCTGATAAAAGTCTTTAAGGTTCTATGTAGTCATTTAAGCAAAACCATACTTATTTAATCGGTCCATAACCAATTGAAGGTGATTTTTATGTTCTTCTAATACTGTGGAAGCTATTAAAATGTCATCAAGAAATGCAAATGTGAAATCAAGACCTCAGAATACTTCACTGATGATCTCTGAAAGCTAGAGGGAGCGTTTGCTAATCCAAATCTCATGACATTAAATTCATTAAGTCCAAAAGGGGTTATTATTGCAGTCTTATGCTTGTCCTCTTCAGCTGTGGGGATCTGGAAGTAAGCTTTAAACAAGTCAATTTTTGAGAAACTACCTTCCCTTTCAATGTATGTTGAAAATCTTCTATTCTTGGCACTGGATAGTGGTCCGGAATAGTCCTCTAATAATCTTCTATAATCACCACAGGGTCTCCATAAATCATCCTTTTTGCTTGTCATATATCGTGGACTCGACAATTGAGATTTTGAAGGTTTAATAATTCCTTTATTGTTGGATAAAACTCTGAACTGAAACTCTTGCTTGGCTATTTGGAGCCTCTTGGAGTCTGTCTGACTTTGGACAGACCTTCAATGGTAATATGATACTTTACATTCTGGTTTATCTGATTAGATACCCAGTTTGGTGTTGTCACCGAACGGGATGGCTCAGGCGATTTCGTCTGTGGCCCGCATTCGGGAGGCCCGGGTTTGATTACCATTGCCGACCTACATGACCCATGGGTTTTTTGCAGGTTTTCCCAGGTCCCAAGGGTAGGTACACTACCCAAATTTCCTATCATTTCATCTTCATTACCATTTCATATCATCTCTCATCTGGTGATCTCTTTCGGTGTAGAAGTGTCAGTAGGTGTCGCGGCGCTGTAAGCAAGTGAAACTTCTTTAAAAATCGGCTCCAATTGTGCCTTAGTTTATTTTGACTACTATGAATGGCCACCGAAATTTTCACCTTAGTCTGAAATTCAGTCAAAATGTTGGTACCACAGGTTGGTATTTCTGTATTGTAAGCAACATACAGTCTATATGAATAATCTACATTCTCATGATTTGTTGCAGGCCAGATTGAGACATAAGCTCCCCTGTCTGCAAGGAAATGCATTCCCGTTTCTTTGTCCCTCCCAAACAACCAGGGTTGGCGGCACAACTAATGATTTTCTGCAGTAGAACATGCCGCTAATTCAGCTGCTGTTTGTAGTTTCCCGATTCATTCCAACTAATGTTGTTTACATTTATCGGAGTAGCATCTTGAGCCAAACTTAATATCTTTTTAAGTTGTCTCATACGTAATGTCGGTTTTTTTACTTTGATGTTTTGGAAAATTTGTTGGATTTCTTTGGTTTGGCATTGTTACTAAACAATCACAAAATGGAGATAACTAAGTTTGAACTTAAGGTCCTTCTAAAACACTACGAAAACAAGATTATAAAGCCGCTGACACAGCTCGCAGAATAGTGAGCTGGAAGGAGAAGGAGTTGTTAGTGAGCGTGTAGCACAACGATGTTTCCAACGTTTCAACAATGGAGACGGAAACACTAAAGATTTACCACGTCCTGGAAGAAAAAGTCATTTGAAAAATCATACAGAAGCTGTACTTCATGAACTGACTCCTCAACAGGCTCAACCTAAAGTGGATATCTGTCGTCAGCTAATCTGTAATCCTATGGTTGATAGATATGTCACCTGTGATGAAAAGTGATGCCTTGAAGCAGTGGCATGATCCCCACCAACCTGCCAAAGTCATCATTAAAAAAAAATCAGTTTGGTCCCAAAGTAATTTTGCGCGTCTGGTGAAATTTTTAAGGTGTGATTCGCTGGGAGTTTGTTCCAAGCGGGCGGGCGACTGATGCAGATCTTTATTCTCGAACTCTAACGACTTCATGAAATTTTAAGATGGAGATACCCAGCATTAGTTAACCAAAATAGAGCTCTACATCAACAGGACAATGCAACCCCCATACTGCAAGAACCATGCAAAATATTCAGAAATTGGGAGAAATTGAACTACTACCACACCCAGCATGCAGCCCTGATCTCGCACCATCAGATTAGCATATTTTTCAATCCATGGCCCATTTGCTATGTGGAAGAATTTTAACATTGAAGCAGTGCAAGTAGGTGTCACCGAATTCTTCACATAAAAAACCAGAGACTGGTACAATTGTGGGATAATAAATCTCGCTGAACGATGACTCAAAGACCATAGAATGTAATTGTCTATATTTTGAAAATTAGTTAATTGCTTGTCAGAACACATTTCAAATAATTGTTTTTCTTAAAAAAAAAAAAAAAATACTTATGAGACATCATCTATAGTACCATCGGGATTAAATTTTCTTTCTGCACGGTTGTGACTTCTACTTCGCTTGGGGCTTCGAATGATGTTTCGAATTGTTCTTGAATGATGTTTATCTATTGGGACAGCGGCAATCTGTTGTTCCAAGGTGGCACTTTTTGCTATAGGTTGTCCATAATTACCAGAGCATTGACAAGAAGAATTTGTAATACAAGAGTTAGCTACACGGATACATTTCTAGTATTTTATCAGCCATACTTTTAACATTTTCCAAATCCTCATCGCTAACTATGTGTTTCAAATGGCAAGGTGTTTGCCCTTGAGTGCTACTAGGTGAGCAACCAATCAAGAGTTCTGCATTTTGTCGTATTGCATTCCCGCTAAGTGGTGTGTGAGGAGCACCAACCTAATCAATCTGTATGAAATACTATTCGTGCTAAGACAAAAATTCTGATTTTGCCAAAACTGATCCATGTGGAAGGTAGAGAATAATGTATCTAACATAACCATGAAAACCTCATATTTTTAGCTCAAATAGTTTTTCTAATACAAATAAATAAACCACTACTACCTGTATTATAACAATAATCGCGACGTAAGCACTGTATGAATATCATTATGTTGTTTTCAAATGCTAGGCTTTGGCAATGAAGCCATTAGCTCTCTTGCTCTCCAATATTTCTGTGTAGTGGGTCTGGCAGGTAGGGCTTCACAGGTTAAAAGATGTTTTTCAGTCATTTCCTCTTCTTTATTGCACAGAGGACAATTTGGACTTGTATAAATTCCTATTCTGTGTAAGTGTTTGGCCAAATAATCATGTTCCGTAAGTAATCTAAAATTTGCTACTGCAGCTTTACGTGGGATTTCTGGAATAATTTCTGGATTTTTAATTAAAATGTTCCGTTTTTTTATCTTTGGATTTGTTAGATATTGATTGTTTTATATATATATTTGCTTTTGATTAATCTTTTTATGAATGTAAAGGGTAAGTTTTTACTTCTGTTCTGAATTAAATTTGCACCTTTTTTGGCAAGAAAATCAGCTGATTCATTTCCAGCAATTCCACAATGTGCGGGTATCCACTGTAATATAAATCTTTTCTGTAGTTTTTGAAGTTGTTGGATCATTTTGCGACATTCTTTAATTTGGATTGACCTCATTTTATATAAACTTATTGCACATAATGTTGCTTTAGAATCTTAAAGCACGACAGCATTTATGAATATCATTATTGGTTGGCATGTATGCGTGTACGTATATTTGTAATTACTCAAAACTGAAACGTAAATGTTTGACATGACGTGATAAAAAAATTACTTTGAATAGGCCAATTCGAGCGAGAGGAAACAATAAATTTCCTGCTGCCCTGGCACAACGTGTCTGGTCACATATCTTTGTTTATGAATGATTTGTAATCTCTGTTTACTCTAGAGAGTTCAAAGTGTATATGTACATGTATATGTACATATATAATATAATTACTCAGAACTGAAATTTAAACTACTGACATGACGTGATAAAACAATTACTGTGAAGAAGTCAAGGTGCTAAATTCGAGAAAGAGCAAACACTTCATTTCCTCTTAGCCTGTGGAATGCTGTATGCTCATGTTTATGAATGAATGTTCGATAAGAAGTGCTTATTTACTCTGGAGAGTTCAGATCAATATCATTCAGTTCTTTACACAACAGTAGAGTAAGAGTTAAATAGTGCAAAGGCTTCTTGCGGTGAATTTAGTGGCGAGCCGAAAAGGCAGGTATTGCGAAGTCAGGCTCGAAGTATTATTTTTAAGGTGTACACGTTCTTCAAAAAATTTGGCAATGAGGAATATAGAAATCAGCTCGATTTCAAAAATGCTCAACGGCTTACTGCTGAAGCGTGTGGTGTAGGTAAAACAAGTGTGTCCCGCATTTGTGGAGAGGCAAGAAAATTTGATCCAAATGGTGCCCAGGTGTTTGTGTCGCCCAGGAAACATGTTGGTCCTCCGAAGAGGGTTACAAATTTAAGTGACTTTGACAAGGACGTTATACATAGAACTGTGTTTGAGTTTTATGACCAAGGTGAATTTCCAACTATACAGAAAATAACTTGCGCTCTTAGAATCAAAATTTCATACACTGGGTCAACAACATTGACTTTCAGAATTTTGAGGGGATTAGGGTTCAGGTACAGAAAGACAAATGATGGGCGTCAATTTTTAATGGAGAGGAGTGACATTGTTGCGGCAAGATTAAAATTCTTACGCAAAATGATGAAATTAGACATTCTGGTGATGCGAGACCTATCTTTTACATAGATGAGACATGGGTTAATAAAAACCACACTCAAAAGTCAATCTGGCAAGACTCCTCAAAAAAGGGTTGCCTAAAGGTACCTGTAGGAAAAGGCAGTCAGCTCATCATATGTCATGTTGGATCTGCTAAGACAGGGTTCCTGCCAGAAAGCAAATGGGTTTTTCTCTCCAAAAATACCTCAGACTATCACGAAGAGATGACAGCTGATGCATTCAAAGAATGGTTTCTTAACAGATTCTTAAATTATTTAGAAGAGGGAAGCATCATTATAATGGATAATGCACCGTATCATTCGGTTATTGCAAATAAAATACCAAATTTGGCCAGCAAAAAAAAACAAAATTGTTGAATGGATTCGAAAGAGGGGGGTTGAGTTTTCGGAAACAGAAACTAAAAATGAGTTATTGCAAAGAACACTTCCGTTTAAAAACACGGAAAAAGTGTATCAGTTGGGTCAACTTGCAATTGAAATGGGACACGAGGTAATAAACCTCCCACCTTACCACTGCTAATATAATCCAATTGAGTTGGTGTGGGCTCAAATAAAAAGGGGGGTTGCAAAGAGAATAATACTTTTAAACTGATGGACGTTGAACGACTTGTTCATGAAGAAATTGACAAGGTAACACAACAGGACTGGGAAAGTTGCATAAGGCATGCAGAAAACCTTGAAGAAGATGATTTTAAGAAAGAATTAGCATGTGACGAGATTTTGGAACCCATAATCATAAATTTGCAAGAATTAGACAATGAAGACAGTGATAATGACAAATTGTCTCTTAACGGAAGAGACATTGATAGCGATATGGATGAGCCACTGGCAGTTCCATTGGAATAGAAAAACAAGTAATTCATAAACTATAATTATAGTTATCATATTTAAAAATACACACAATTTGTGCAAATGCATTTTCCAATTTTGATTTTGGCAACTGCATCATTGTAAAAGTTTGTAAAATATAATTTGCTTACCCTTACGTCTGCGCCAAGCAGACCTGCATGTTGTATGAGTATGCGAGAGAGAGGGAAATATAAAAGGAGTGAGGTAACAAGCTGGCAACGCTGAGTGTGATACGGCATCTGATTAGCTGGACTCAAAAAACCCTTCCCATTTGAAACACACAATAATAACATGTTTATTATTGCATCTGGGAGCTTTTCTAGCCACAGCGTCCTTAAAACTATGTTCGAGATATCTGTGCCAGCCAAGGATTGCATTCTACGCAGCAGCTGGCTTGGTTTTAAGTCCCCTAAGTCAATGCCTGTCATTAAATTCTTTATCCTCTTGTCTTCACTTTCCTTAAAAATATTGAGAAGTCTTTCCTTTGCAGCAAAGTTATTACTCGTGTCATTACTTTTGATAATGTCCCAAATATTTTCCAATTTTTTCAAATTTCCAAAATATTTTTGGTCCTGATACTCCAGGTAATTGAATTTAGTCTCTTAGGTTATTTTATTGAGAATTGTACTTTGATCTGGTAAAACCAGATTTCTGGTCCAGCACGTGACAATGACATGTAATAATCATGTTGGTAGGATGTAAATGAACCTATGTTGGCAGTGAACAAAAGATTGATCACACAGAAAACGAAGCTAGTCACAGTGAAGCAACAAATATTACACAATAAAAATATTTGTAACAGTCTCCACTTAACTTAAGTTGATAATTCCTTGTTCTTTAGAAAAGATCGATTTCGAAGGCACATCACCTTCGTCTTCAGTTTACTCTCCGTTGTTAAGGAGATCTCGGTTACCATGCTATTTTCTTTTATTATGTCACGTTTCCAACGTTATCAACATCTGAATACGAAACAAACCTAAAAACAGAATCAATTGCCGGTATGTCAAAATTCATTATGCGATATTTATTATTTAAAATAAATATTTTCTTCCACACTATTAACTCTATGGGACCATTTAATTGTTTTAATAATTTAACTTCGGTATTTATTTCATGATTAAATGACCAAAAATGATCTGCTACGGCCGATTTATCAATTTGTTTATATTTAATGTTATGAAAATGTTCTTTCTTTCTGGTTTCCAAACTATGTTTCGTCTTTCCAATATAAACCTGATCACAATCCAAACAATTAAATTGATAAATACCTGAATTTTCATTACTGGGTATTTTATCTTTTTAAGAAAATTGTAATACATTTTTAATACTATATTTATTTTGAGGAACTAAAGTTATACCAACTTCTTTAAAAAAAATTTGAAAATGTTTATTAAACCAAGGATGGTAAGTAAATTTTTTAAAATTATAATCATCTTTTATTTTTTAAGAGTAGAAATATCATTAACAGTTTTTTTTTTATATTTAAACTTTTCAATCTTGTTTTGTATAAAATCTTTATTAAAACCATTAATTAAAGCAGTATTAATAATATGTTTATATTCTTTATTAAATTCTTCTTTATTCAGGGGTATATTTATTAATCTATAAATCAAACTATTAAAAACAGCAAATTTATGTGGAAAAGAGTTAAAACTTCTTAAGTGGAGACACTGTTACAAATATTTTTATTTATGTAAAGTAAAAGTAAAGTAAAAAGTATTTATAGTGCACTGTTTTAAACCAATGTATTGTCCAACATTAAAAACAATAACAAAATAATAACAGGTTATGGGCCCAGAACGTAAAAGCGTGAAATAAAGTTATAAAAATCGTTAAGTATAAAGTGTGTGGTTGAGAAACTGAATTCTAAAACAACAAATAAAAAGTAAAAGTATGGAAACGATTACAGACGAAGTTGCAGCAATCCCAGAATGAAAAAATGCAGACACCTATCCATTGTGGGAACTGGAAATATCAGTGTTTCGTGCAATAAGGTTATATAAGATAATGGATGATGACGATTTATTATCAAGCAAAGACAGTGAAACTGTCGAGGAAGAATGGAAGACTAAGGATGCAAAGGCCCAGTGTATGATTCTCAGAACACTGAATCATATTTGAAGGCCCATATTCTTTCCTGTGAAAGACCTTAAAATGTTTCTTTTTTTTAAATAGATATACAAGAAAGAAAATACTTAACAGAGAGTCCAACTGCAAACGCAATTCTTAAACTAAAAATATTATAAAAGCTAGGATATGATGGCTAATATTAGTCATATGAGCCGCCTCTCAGCGCTTTGGCCAGGAATTGCACGGAGGTCTTGTGCGACACGACTGAATGAATGTGGAATGAGCTCTTATACTAATTGGACATGCAGCGGGTTTCAGTCAGCTGTTATTCTTCCTTTTGTATAGACGCGAGATGGCATGTGTATTTGTGTGCGATTGCATTAGCGGATTATTAAAGCCCAGAAATGGCACTCAAATTTTCGCTGCAGCAAAGAGTTTTTATGTATGACACTTTTGTGCAAACTGACTCACGTAGACAGGTGTGTAGGCAATTTCACGATGAATATTCTGATGCTCCAGTTCCGATTAGAGAAACAGATATCTAGTGAAATCAAGTAAGGAGAACGGGATCATTTAATGCTGTAATTTGTAAAAATAAACAAAGTATTCTAACTGAAGAAAAACTTGATGAAATTGGCGAAGCATTTGAACGGTCTCCGAATACATTTTTACGGCGTGTAGCAGAAGTCAGTGTTTCAAAAACTTCAGTGCATAGGTCTACGAAACTGGTGAAATTAAGACCATACAGAGTGAATATTGTCCATAAATTACGACCGCATGATGATGAAGACTGCGTGAAGTTCTGTAACTGGTTTTTACAGAATACTGCTGGCGGTACTGTTGACCCACATTTAATAATTTTCTCACAATAGACATGGTTTCATTTAACTGGCCATATTGCTTTACAAAACAAAAGGTATAGGTGAACTGAAAATCCAAAATTAATTTGTCAAGGGAAAATCACAGTTCTCGTATGGTACAGATCTCCATGCAGCAGTACAAACATAAATAAAGATGAAAACAATTATGAATATAAACTATTAGATGTAGCAAACATGTATGAGATGTGTTTGACAGTTAATGAACCTACTAGAGTTACCAGCAAAACTGCAAAAATAATTGATCAGATTGTCACAAACATACCCTCAAGCAAATATAAAGTAAGTGCAATACAGAGCCATCGTTCAGATCATTATGCACAGGAAATACAAGTTCACTTTAATGTTCAGGTACAAAACTTCTATTATAAACAAATGAGGAATTTAAACAATGACACTTTTGACGAACTGTGCAAATTAGTGCAGGAAGAAAAGTGGGGGAAAGTCTACAAAGAAATAAACACAGTTAAAAAATGGGACAATTTCTATAAAACATTTAATCATTACTTTAACATAGTATGCTCTAAGGTAGTGAAAAAAATATGTAGAAATCAACAAAACAAACTGATAGATAAGGAAGTATCTGAAGCAAAACTTAAAATGAAATTATATTATGATATATACAAGCAGTCGAAACTAGAAACAGATAAAAACAAATACAAAAAGAGTAAAAAAGAATTTAAAGTTATATTAAATCAGGCCAAATCCAAACTCAAACAAAAGCTTGGACTTTCTACTAAGAAAACAAAAACAATGTGGGATATCATAAATAACGACTGTGGAAACATAAAATATAAAATGCACAGAAACTTGAGTATAGAGAACGGAAATACAATAACGGATAACCCTGATGAAGTAAGTAATATATTCAATAATAAATTCCTAGAACAGGTTCAACAGCTAATATCAGAAAATAAAAGTAGTTGCACATATAAGTTTAACTCAAAATCTATAGCCAACACAATTTATATTGGTGATGTATCACAAGAAGAGGTCTTAAAAACTATAAATAAGATGAAAAAAAAATTCAGCCGGACTTGATGAAATCTCTTCAAAACTTTAAAAAAAATGTGCACCATACTTGCTAGAACCGCTAACTCATTTAATTAATTCAACCATAAGAGAAGGCATATTCCCAACATCCCTAAAGAAAACAGTTGTAAAGCCCTTACACAAAATAGGAGATAAAGAAGTAGCTAGTAATTACCATCCAATAGCCCTGGTATCGACACTATCTAAACTGTTAGAGAAAATAATTGCAAATAAAATCATATCCTTTTTAGAAAAATACAAAATACTAAACAGTGCTCAGTATGGTTTCAGAAAAAATATGTCGACAATTAAAGCCATAGCAGAAATATTAGACTATATAATAGATAATATGGATACACATGTATACAACAATTGCATTTTCTTAGACTTAACTAAAGCTTTCGACTGCGTCGATCACAAATTACTCCTAGATAAGTTGCATCACCACGGAATCAAAGGCATTGCATTGAATTTAATAAAAACATATTTAAATAATAGAACACAGCAAGTAAAAATAACTCATCTAACAAATCAATACTTGAAAGACCATTATTCAAAAAGTATAGAAGTAAAACAAGGAGTTCCACAGAATTCTGTTTTAGGATCACTCCTATTCATCATATACATAAATGATATACCTAATCCTCCAAAAAGTAGCTCCTCCTCCATCAACCCTAATATCATCATCCATTGAAAACAAAATATATTCTCATCATCTCTTTAACTTATTCATCATCTCTCTAATTTCTTCTATTCAACATCTCACTCCCACCTACACCTCAAAGTAATTAAATCATAACCTCCCTACCACAATGCCACCGTCTACCACAGTCTTTACTTCAAATTTCATCTTTCAACCAGTAAAGGACCTAGTCCTGGAATGGTATCTGTCGGAAGGTCCCACCACCTTTTGTGGGATCCCCTTCCAACGACAATTTCGCTCGTCTCAAAAAGTAGACTCATAATGTATGCAGATGATACAATTATAAATACAGGAAATACTATAGAGAACTTGGAAAATGTAACAAATCAGAACACCAACCAAATTATCCTGCACCTTAAACAAAACAGCTTTTTTATAAACACCTATAAAACTATATACGTTTCCAAACCATTCAAAATACAAATTGCGCAAATTACAAAATTATCATTGAGAATAAAGAAGTTAAAGAAGTAGACTCGACAAAATTTTTAGGATTAGTGGTAGACAAACATTTGAGAAACAGATGATCTTGAAAACAATATAAGAAAATAAATTAAGGAAATTACACAAGAACTGGTGCATACGAATGGCAATTTCGTCAGAAGGTGCGAAGAATGTTATCAGCCGAAGGACACTACTTTCAATGCCGAATGTGAAAGAGGTTATTACTGATAAAATAATAAGTAATTATGTTTATGTAATGGGTAATCAATATATCGTAATAATCATAAAATCAGTAATAATATGGTATCAGAATGAATGAGAATAATAAAAATATGCACTGAATATAGCGTGCAGAACACGATTTGCGACTACCGGCCAAAAGGCTAAGGAGACACACTGTACAAAATATAGCTTTTGAGCTTAACTGCTTAAACGAAAATCTGAGTGAAGACATTCTCATAACTAAGATTCTAACCATTCTCCTTGAACATAAGCTTTTTGCTACTGCATAGGATCCCATACCAGAAGGAAGCAGAACTTTAATTAACCTCAAAGCCAGACTAATCAAGGAGGAAAACTGCATAAGATCTGCAGAAGAAACAAGTGTAACATATAAAGCATTAAAAATTAAAGGTAAACAAACTTTAAAATGTTTTGGGTGCAAACTTAGTGGTCATGAGATAACAGAAAGACCTGAAAAACGAAGGTTCCGTATTAGGGCCTTTATTATTTCTGATCTATATAAATGACCTCTCACTTTATATAAAGGACATTGCAAGTACAGTTCTTAACGCTGATGACACTGTGTCCTGGTGACCAGTACAAATTTAAACGAGTGTATAATTATAATGAATTATGTTTTGAACTGTATGTCATGTTGGTTTAAAGCGAACAAATTATCTGTGAATCTAGACAAGACAAAAGTGGTCAAATTTATAACCTGTCGTACGTCACATACTCAAATAGAAATCGGATTTAATGATATGTTTTTTGAGTTTGATTTATGAGTCACTATGTTTACACTCAAACTTCACTTACTTGTTGTTGTATAATTGAAACGTTTTCAAGATCATTCGATCTCATCCTCAGCTGTTTGGAGACTAAATGAACCTTCCTCTTCTTCCACTACTACGGTGAGTTTCTCTTAGTTTTTTCTATGTAGCTTTTATCACAGGTTTCACAATTTATCTGATAAATTCCCGATTTCAAAGTGTTGGGGATTGAATTTTTTGGTGGTTTATTTAGCAGGTTCTTCAGGCTGAATTTGTTTTGTGTATGATACTGGTGTATATATACACTGACGGTAAGGTCTATAAAGCTAGGCTTACATGTATCCTGTTGTCCTAATCCTAGAATTAGTCTGAGAGATTTCTTTTGCCATATGAATGCATTTTTCGAGGTAGCACAATTACCCCAAAGCCTAACCCCATACAGTATATGTGGATGAAAGAAGGCATAGTAAGATGTTATTAAAATATCTCGACTAACACATTTCTTTAGTTTCCCTAGAAGATACCAGATTCTAGCAAGCTTTTTACAAAGGTAAAGTATGTGTGTTTCACATGTTAGTCTGTTGTCTAAATGTAATCCTATGAGATTTTCTGAATTACTGTGGGAGTCATTATGTTGCAATGTAAATAATATATTTTCAGTTTTAGACATATTTAGACTTAGATTGTTTAAGGTGAACCAGACTTTTGCACTTTCTAGGGATAGTTGCATTTGTTGCTCTACTGTATTGATATTATTGCTTTTGCTCAGTAAGGTAGTGTCGTCTGCATATAACATAGTAGTGCAAGGTAAGTTATGGCTTAAGTCATTTATATAAATTAAAAATAAGAAAGGCCCCAGCACCGATCCTTCGGGTACTCCTGCTATCACTGGAGCTAGCTCCGAGTTTTTGTTGTTCACAACTACCATCTGCTGTCTTTGGCTAAGACAGAATGCTAGCAAATTTAGTTCAGGTCCATTTATTACATAATAATTTAGCTTACTAATCAAAATATTATGCGAAATACAATCAAAAGCTTTGGTTGAATCTATCAAGAAGCACCAGTTGTCTCTTTCTTTTCAAAGTTATTTATAATTTCACTGATCACATATTCAACTGCTTTTTCAGTAGACAGTCCCTTTCTAAATCCGAATTGTTTGGGGTATAATAGGTTGTTGGCTGTAAAATAGTTATCAAGTTGGCTTATTATGGGCACTATTGTTATAGGACAATAGTTTGATGGTGACGTATTATCACCTTTCTTAAACACAGGTATAACTTTTGAGATCTTTAGGCTGGTAGGAAATACTCCCTGTATGAGCATAGAGTTAATTAAATAAGATAACGGTAAAGCTATTGCATCGATTATTTTATTTATGTGGTTGGAGAAGCCATAAATATCCTGGGTATGTGATATGTTTAATGCTTTGACTGCAGCGATAACCATTTCTGGAGAAACTTCATGCCAGTAAAAATTATGGTTATTTGAGGAGCCCGAGTGTTCAAAGTTATGTAGCATATCTAGAAATGTACAATTATTTGTTATAAATGAATTTATTGGCTCGTAACATACATTTTTAGAAACATTAATAAAATATTTGTTAAATTCATTCGGTTGTATAGGTATATTTTGTCTTTCAGTGGAGGTGTTCATAATATTTTTGTGATAGACCATGCTGTTTTACATTTGTTTTTTGCTGATAAGATAAAGAGTATCATTGGCTCTAATTTTTGCCTTTTCTATGTTTTCCCTGTACAGTCTTCTGTAGTTTTTAAATCTCACTCTATCTTCTAATTTGTTGTTAAGTTTGAATTTATTGTACAATATCAGTAGCATATTCCGCATTTTAAGAGGTTCAGGACTAAACCAGTTTAGTTTTCTAGCAGTAGTTTTTGTATGTTTTGGTTTTACTTTAATAGTTTTCCTAGGACATTCCATATTAAAGCAGGAGGTTATGACTTGATTAAAGTATGAAAATGCATTTTCTATATCCTCAATACTGTACATCGCTGCCCAGTCTATTTCCATTAATTTTCCTCAGTCTATTCTTTCTTCTGACACTATATGCTTAGTAAAACATGTTCCATGTGACATACCATTGTTTAGCCAATTTTGATTAATCTGAAACTCAACCCATATGCCGCCATGGTCTAATATTATATTTTGCTCCAGAAAGGAGTACTTATAAGATGAAACTATCAAAATATTTGGCGCACTTCCCAATGTTCTTAAAGAAAAAAATTATAATTTCGGTGCTTTTAAAAATGCTGTTAGAGAGTACCTTTGCTCAAAATCTGTTTATTCTATACAAGATTATCTGAATGACAAATTATCCTGATAATGCTTCTGTAGCTCTGTAAGTAGTATCTAACTGTTCCAATGACAAATCATTACCAATAAATCTTTGATGCATGTTGAAAGTTTATTTTTAATGTATATGTATTTAAGAAATAACAATGAATGGTATCCATTGCAAAAAGGTTGAGAAGTACTGGCATGAGCCAAGTGGAACCTGATTTAAAAAGTGTTTGATTTTGTATCATATATAATTATCCCTGCTTTGTTTTCCATATTGTTATTCATATTGCCTGTATACTATAATATGTGTCTTATGTTAACTAGTCAAGTACATATATATGCTATTAAACTTTATACCTCTGAACATGTTCAATGTTCACAGCCTTTTCTGGCTACAAGTGAACCTACTGAATGCAAATCAATTTAATCTAATCTATGAAATATGCAAGAAATTTAACCATGTAACAGAACATTGTTACTTCAGAAAAAGAAATATTGTTGGCAGGAACGAAAAGACATATCCAGCTTGTGAAACATGCAGGAAAACATATCATCCAGAAGAAAAGCGCTATTTTAAGAACAAGAATAGAAGTGGTAGTAATAACAGGCAGAGTGAAAAAGTTGCTTTTCTGACAACTGAAGAAAGCAGTATGGAAGTATTAGTGAGAAAAGTGATATGATCTTTGCTGTGGATAGTGGCTGAAATAGCAACATGACCAACAATATAAACAACTTTCAAATGTAAGAAAATACAAGAAACATCAAAATCAACCTTACGAAGGATGGTGAATGTCTGACAACATAAATGGAAGGAGAAGTGGAGACTGTGTGATATTGACAAATGTCAGTTAGGAACCTGATTTAACGAAGAACCTATTGTCAGGGAAAGCTGTAAAAGAAAAAGGTGCACATGTTCATGAAGTTTGGATAATAGGGATACAAAGAACCTTGTGGATTATATGAGGGTTGGGGTAAAAGTCAGGATAACTATTTTTTTTTCTTGTAGATATGTTGATGATGTTGATGTGAATAGGGGCGCTCAACTACAGCGGTCATCAGCGCCCTTTAAAAAACAAGTCATGGCAAAAGCCAGATATAAATATTTCTAAAAAATATATAATTATAAATAGACCTATTAAAACTGCATACACATATTTTAAAAAAAATCAAAACTTGCTAAACATTTCCTTCACTAAATCCTAAAGTCTAATTTGGAGAAGAATCTAAATACCTTCTCCACCACTGCGTTATCGTCCGCTAGGATTTCAGCGAAGCTGGCCGGCAGCTGCAGAGACGTCCTAAGGTCTGCTAGGTGAAATCACTCTAGCAGCACGTGTCGCATAGATAACGCTTCATTGCAAAATGGACACAGTGGAGAAGGCTCCTTTTTAAAAAGAAAACTGAGTAAAAAAGCAGTGCCCAATATGCAACCGAGCCAAACTCACCTCCTCGCGACGAGATGACCGACAGGAGGTAACCCAGGGAATCGGAAGTTCTTTCACAGATCTAAGTTTATTATTGCGGAGAGCGGACCACTCTCCCTGCCAGCAGGTTTGCACAGCTCTCCACAATACGGCCCTAAAATCTTCCGATGTCACAGATGGTACTCGAACCATGGGCTTCATGGTAGCCGTCTTGGCTGCCGAATTCGCCATTTCATTCCCCCGCAAGCCTGCATGACCAGGGATCCAGCACACACCACGCTAACGCCAGAAGCGTGTAAAACGTGGAGGGCATCCTGTATCCGCTGCACAATAGGGTGGTAGTTGTACAGCTGCCGTAGGCTTTGAAGTGCACCGAGGGAATCACTAAGGATTAAGCAGTCCCCCAACTTTCGTCGACGTACGTGTAAAATGGCCCGGTATATTGCATAAAGCTCTGCAGTAAAAATGGAAGTGCTAGTGTGGAATCCGAATGTATAGGGTTCGGTTCCACACACGTAAGCACAACCAACACCATTTGAGTTCTTGGACCCATCAGTATAAATTATAACATGGTCCTGATATCGCGATAAAAATTCTAAAAAACATGTGCGGATACTAGACATAGACATGGTAGATATATCATATTTGGTCATGCCCAGATCAACGTGGGACGCTCTGCACAACCAAGAAGGGTATGTCCTCTCCCCCAGGATACATCTTGGGCATTTCAGTATCAAGACGTCTAAGGAGCTCCCGGAAACGAAAACCAGGTGGCTTTGGTTTAATAGAAGTGTTCCTATAACGCGCGTCCATTAAAGTGTTAAAGAACGGCGGAAACGATGGATGTGTGGGCATGCAATTAAGTCCACAGCCATAATCGGCTAATAACATGTTGCGCCTGTACTGCAGAGGAGATTCTGCAGACTCGGCATACAGGCTTATAACTCGGCTCGTTGGAAATGCCCCAACCGCTATTCGTATGCCACAATTATGGACTGTGTCTAATCTCTTCAGCACAGATGGTCGTGCTGAGCCATAAACGATACTACCATAATCTAATTTGGAACGGATGAGTGCGCGATAAAGTCCCAATAACACTGTACGATCCGCTCCCCACGATTTTCCACTTAGCACCCGCAAGATATTTAAAGATCGGTCACATCGTGCTTTTAGTTGTGCTATGTGCGACGACCAACTATACCTTGTTTCACGTAAGCTTGCCCGGTAATCTCTTAACGGTCACGTGACCTCATCTCTCATTGGCTGCTGTTTGGTAGAGACTGTTTTGCGGTAAAAATTAGTTCGTTATTTAACATGGTGATATATCTTTATATGTTGAAAGAGAATTGTCAAATATTTACTTTCATAACTGTTTCAATTAAATATAATACGCAACAGAGTTAATTTATCTGAAATGCATGTTAATTCTTAAACAAAGTAAAGAGGAGGTTCCTTTGCATCTAGGCCTGCCTTTCTGATTACACAAGAGCACGTGCTTTAGCGGTAGTGAATTACATATATTTGTTTATATGAGTTTTATCACTGACCTTGTTCTGAACTGGATTAGTCATGTATTGTCATTAGAAGGTGTACTGTGCGCGTTCGAGAGATACATTATTTTATCCATCGTTTATTGCGCATGTACTTATTATATGTATAATGGCAGAGTCTACCGCCAGTTTTTCGCTGAAGCATCGTAAGCGTAAGCCATTACAAAGCGGTGAAAAAAGAATTGTGTTGCATGTGTTTAATGCACTCACAGAGAAGAATCCGTCTTTGTCAGTGAGGGAAGTCGAACAGTTGTGCTCCGGGTGTGAGTGTTAGATCCGTAGGAACATCGCGACATGAAATTGAGGAAACAGGAAAACTTACCACTCCAGGCAAAAGCAGGAATAAACAAAAGTGCGTGCTCGGAGAAAATACGTGAAAAGTGTTGTGCGTCGTCATGTGTGTAGTTTTTCTTTAGAAACGAACTCCCTAACATAAGTAACATTTCGTCTGCTGTAAATGAGGATACAGATTTACCAAATTTCAGGAGATTGCTTATACAGCTGGGATTTGTGAATGAAAAAAGAGGCAAGAAAAATGTGCTAAAAGACAGAGGCGATATTGCTGTGTGGCGAAGACGCTATTTTAAGGACAACCACACTGCACCGAGATACAAATCGCTAAATATACACGAAGAACACACGAAAAGTATGGTGTGACATGACTTTTAAGACTGAAAGACAAGCATTTTTGAAATGTATGTGTTCTGGTTTAAAAATCTCAGTGGAAAAGGCCAAAGGCCTTTCATTATAAACTCTTTCAGTTTCATTGCTCAGTCATTGTGTTTCAATTTGCTCAGTTCATTATAAACTTGTATTTTTGCATGCCTTCATATCCTTATTTGTATGATTTTTGTATGATTTTATTTATCTTCCCGGCAATTATTACGAAATGTGACGGGAAGGCACCGCCTATGGCCTATGACGCGAAAGCATTAGCCAATTAGGGCGAGGGGGAGGGCTGTTGAACGCGGAGTGATACATTTCAGCCGGGCAAGGTTATATGAAACAGATAATAAGTTTTCTATCAAATATCAATCCAAGGAAACTCGTCTAGTCTAAAAAAGGTAGTAGATCAGCGCCTAGCCGGAGCCTTGGAGGTAGTCGACTCTGCTGACGCCAAGAGTTAACACAGATGGTTTTCTCAGCTGAGAATCTGAAGTCGTTCTTTAAACTCCAACTCTTAAGATTGTCCAAGGTGGTTTGCAGACGGCGCTCTAAAAACGGTGTGCGCTGAGATGTACAGTAGACGGCAAAGTCGTCTACAAATAGGCATGACGAGACCCCCGGAGGTACACATTTCGAGATAGAATTAATCGCAATAGCAAACAACGTAACACTTAGTACCGATTCCTGTGGTACACCGTTCTCTTGAACAAAAAGATTCGAAAAAACCGAGCCAACCCTTACTCGGAATACGCGGTCTTTCAAGAATTCCTGAAGGAAGAACGGTAGGCGTCCACGTATATTCCAGGTGTGCAGAGTACGTAGCAACCCTGCCCACCAACACGTATCATAAGCCTTTTCGAGGTCAAAAAATATTGCGACTGTTTGACAGTTTTTAAGAAAACCGTTCATAATCTGTGTCGACATGGACACAAGATGATCCACTGTTGAACGGCGTCGTCGAAAACCACACTGGATGTTATTCAGTAGGTTGTGCGTTTCCAGCCACCATACCAACCGCCCATTTGTCATGCGTTCCATCACCTTGCATACGCAACTGGTGAGGGAAATAGGACGGTAACTAGAAGGGAGATGATGGTCCTTACCAGCTTTCAAGTTAGGTATAATGGTGGCTTCTCGCCACTTGTCCGGAAACGTGGCATCAACCCAAACACGGTTATAGATCTCGAGCAGGAATACCTTACCTTCAGGTGAGAGATGTAACATTTGAACGTGGATTCCATCCGGTCCTGGTGCTGTCAGTCGCGATGATGAAAGAGCGTGTTCTAACTCTGCCAAGGTGAAGAGGCGGTTATAATCTTCAAGGCTTCTGGAACTAAACTCGAAACCTTGAGATTCTACCTGAGTCTTAATTGAAATAAACTCAGGAGCATAATTACTGGAGCTAGACACCTGAGCGAAAGCACAGCCGAAGGTGTTAGCCACGACAAACGGATCAACAACTTTGCACGCGCTTTCTTGTACTCAATTTGATTACTTAGGGTAGGGTGTCGTTGGAATATCCTCAGAGCACGTCTACGAGCACGAATAGCATTCCGGCAGTCGTTGGTCCACCATGGGACAGGAAATCGACCGGGTTGGGTAGCCGAACGTGGAATAGCCTGTTCTGCAGCGGAAATAATTTTCTCTGTGAGATGATCGACTAGATCATTCACAGAATCGTGCTCGTTGTAATCAAAGACAGCCAACTGGTGTAAAGGTTCCAGTTGGCACGTTCAAAGCGCCATCTAGAAATACGTGAGGGAGACACATCTTGTGCTAAGAGACTAAGAAGACATGGGAAGTGGTCGCTGGAATGTAAATCAGAGATGACATTCCACTGCAATGAAACTGCCAACTGGGATGAACACACTGCCAAATCGATGTGCATATAGGTGTTAAAGGCGTCTGAAAGGAACGTTGGCTCTCCGGTATTCAGGAGAACCAAGTTATTGCTCTACAAGAATTTTGCAATGAGGTTGCCTCTCGAACATGCCCGAGTTGAGCCCCAAAGTGGGTGATGGGCATTAAAGTCTCCAACTATTAGAAATGGTGTTGAAAGTTGGGAAACCAGATCAAGGTCAATTAACGAGAGGTCATCTGATGGCGGTACATATACATTGCAAATGCAGAATTCGATTGATGGCATCTTAATCCTTACAGCTACAGATTGTATATCAGAATGCAGCTGTACCGGATCTACAAATATGTCATCCCTCAGGAGCATCATAGTGCCCCCGTGAGCAGGAATGCCCTCTTCTGTTTCAATATCACACCTCAGTGGTGTGTAGCGATTGATTTTAAACTTGTCTTGCGGTCATAACTTAGTCTCTTGTAAGCATACCAACAAGGGGTTATGCTTACTGACAAAAGTTCCAGTTCTGGTCGATGTGTTCTTAAACCCCGTATGTTCCATTGTAGGATAGCCATTGAACTATGGAGATAGAATGTAAAAGTAGGTCTACATTAAGACGACTTCAACGGTGGCCGAATCAGTTTACCCTCTTTTTCTTCGGTGTAGGGCTAACACCTTTTTCTGCCGGTTTATCCTGGCGTTTTTTGTTGCCGTTCTTGCAATGTGGTCGGTATCCACTTGGTCCACCTCTTCGGTGGAGGAAGCCCCTTTCCCTAAAGAAAACTTAGGTTCGAGGGCTTCAAATTTATTGGACACAGAGATCGACGAAGATGACAGTCGTCGATCCGAATCATCACCAGCAAGCTCTTCAGAAGAAGAGCTTCGGGATGTCCTAGAGGCTTCCTTATTTCTGGGGATACGGGTCGAATCTTTAAGGAAATCTGTCCTCTGGTAACTGGTCTTAAATACTTTAGGCGGTGGATCGTATATGACAGGCTTGTCATATTTAGATGTAGAAGTCGATGGTTTGGCTTGGGACGGGGCTGAGGTTTTAGTTTCCTTCGTCCGTTTAGGCGATGTATTTGCCGACGCTGGTGATGCATTTGTGGACTTCCGTACTTGAGTCGGGACAAGAACTCTATCTGAGATGGTAGCCTCACCTGCATCGCAGGTTTGCGTTGCAATTTCTTTTCTAGGAACGGGTTTAGCTAAGACAGAGCTATAAGTACCGGACCTAGGAACGGAGGGCAGGCGAGTACGCAGGAGCTTCCGGGCGTCCGAGAAGGATACCTTCTCCTTAACCCGGATTTCCTGTATTGTCTTTTCTTCCACAAAACGTGGGCAGTCTTTGGAACTAGATGAATGCTCCCCGGCACAGTTTATACATTTAATGGGCGAGGAGCACTCACGATCATGTAATGCCAAACCACAGTTGACGCATGCTGGAGATCCGTTACATAGTTGACTAGTGTGACCATAACGCTGACACTTGCAGCACCGCAGGGGGTTTGGTATGTAGGGCCTAACCTCAATACTCTCGTATCCTGCCTTAATCTTTTGAGGAAGATCTACCCTATCAAAAGTAAGGAACAGGGTACGAGTAGGCAACAATTCCCCACGTTCTCTGCGCTGTACTCGGTACACACAAGCAACACCCTGGTCTTTTAGGTTCTCCTGAATCTCCTCGTTGGACATACCGTAAAAACGCACGGGTGGTTACCACCCCGCGCGAGGAGTTCAGGGTCTTATGTATTGTAACGGTTATAGGATAACTGCCTAGCATGCTTGCCTTCAATAATGATGCTGCCTGGAAGTTAGAATGCGCTTCAACCAGGAGCGTGCCGTTTCGCGATCATATGCAAGACTTGACAGGACCAGCAATTTTGTCTAATCCCCTCTGGATGGTAAAAGGGTTCACTGTCGTAAACTTCTGACCTTTTTCATTTCGACTACCAAGTAGCGAGGACCACAAGACTCGACTACTTCTTTTCCATTGCTACCGCAATTTTTTGAATTGGTTTTAGATGTAGGGTTTAACATAATAGTTGGCGTAAATTTCATCCCCCTAGTGCTCCCCACCCACCACGGAGTCCTACAAGGGGTCATCCCACTGGGATAACAGGGCTACACAGGGGATATAGCGAGCTCGCCGTCCCACTCACCCTGGAGGTCGGTACAATACCTAGTCCTCGCCGATTGATTAGGGGTGGGTTAGTCCCTAACCTCCCGTTTAGGCAAAGCAGAAGCCAAAGTAGTGTATTAGAAATGCGCACAATCCCCGAATTCAGAAAAACACTTACGAGCTCAGATACGCATCCCTCAACCACCAGGACAAACATTTCCACCGACACGGTTCTCCACGCACGGCCCACACGTGGGTGAGCCTGTTGACCGCCTCCCTTAACCACGAAGAGGAGCCCACACGAGGGAGACTGTTGGCTCGGGACCCCAGGTGCGCCAAACCCGTACCTACCGAAGTAGGCCCCTGGGGGGATTCTTGTAGATATTTCAATGGATCACAAACATATGTGTTGTGTGGAAATTTGTTGGCACAGTGTGTATACAGAACTGTTGGCTCTGTGACAGCTGGTAGTAGGACAGCGAGGACTGTAAAATCAGTTAGTTGGTGAGTGTCGTGCGAGAGGAAGTAACCCGTGTTGGGCAGTGCGCTTACATCAAAATAGCCGTTCTCCGAGGAAGAAACGTGATGAAATGTCACAGTGAATTAGTGAAGCCTTAGGGAATAATGCCCTACCATACCCTACAGTAGCACAGTGGATATGAAAGTTTCAGCAAGGACGTGTGTAATGAGCAACGTTCGGGACGACCTTTCAGTTTGCGGACCGACATGGCAGCTGCTGTCATTTAGCAGCTCCTGGATGAAGATAGACGATGCACGCTACTGCGACTCAGAGATGGCAAGTGGAATCGAGAAACGGACCGTCCACAGGATATTGCGTAATAAGTTCAAAGATGGGTGCGCTGTGCAATATGCTCCGACCACCTTGCATGCTGGCAACAGGACGGCGATCAATTCTTGTCACGAATCGCCATCGATGAATTTTGGGCCAGGGCATACGAACCAGAACTGAAGCATCAGTCTGCGGAGTGGCGACATGCTTGATCACCAAGGAGGCAGAGGTTCCGTCAGAATCCTTCACCAGTCAAATTGATAGTGATCGTCACATATAACATCAGTGGTGTCATTGTTTGCCACTTTGTTCCACATGGCAGAACAGTGACGCACAGTACTACAGGGACTTCCTGGTGCGACAGGTACGACGTGGCATTCGGGAGAAACATCCGGATCTTGTGGACAGTGCAATAATCCTGCACGACAATGCAAACCACATAAAGCAGAGTGTGTAGGGCAGCTACTGCGACGTTGGGTATGGGAAGAATTGGAGAACCCAACGTACTCTTCCGACATTTCGTCCTGTGACTTTGATCTCATTGGAAAGATTAAGGAACCACCACATAGTAGGCGGTTTACAACACGAGAGGACATTGTTAATGCTATGCACGAACAGGTGACCAGATTCACACATGGTGCGACAAATGCTGAGGCAGATGGTATTCAGCGCCTCCCACATCGTTGGCAGCATGTGGTGACAGTAGCAGGGAATTACTTTGAGGGTTTTTAGGTCCAGGTTTGTCATCAACTGTATGTGTACTGTGTTGTCATTCTTTTGCACCGTGAAGGCCATATTGTCCTGTGTACTACCATAATAAATTAGTGTGTTAAGATATTTCAGTGCTATTCATTGTTCACACATGTAGTCAACACCTTGTCCTTTCGTCTGTACAGGTCACATTTTCTAATCGAACCGGTATGTTCAAGAAAAAAAATAGTTACCATGACTTTTGCCCCAACCCTCTTAGTTTTCTACTGATTTGTCGAGCCATTTCCTTATTTTCAACAACATACTGAATGAATCTTAAATATTCAAAGAACGCACAGAACAAACAGCCTTCACTTCCAACAGTGCAATAGGTATTTCTGCTGGAGAGCAAGACTACTTTTGTAAAGCAATAAAACCTGAGACATGGTCAGTATCATCCAAAACTGGCCTGCACTAAATGCACCCACATGTCTTTCTGCACCAGTGTTGCACAGATTTCTGGGGCATTTTTGCAGAGGTTGGCTACAAGTGTTACACATCTTTCTCATGTTGGCTACAACACGAGGACCTGCAGGTTGTCTGCTTGCACATGCGTATATCTGCACCTTGGGACTTAGAAAACATACTCGCATCACAGAAAAGAAAGTTTCTCCCTAATGAGAAGTCTGAATGAAAACTTTAAAGCCACAGTCAACACCAAATCAAATAATTATCTTGGAATGGAAATAAATGGAAAACCCATTGAATAAGTCAATTGCTTTAATTATCTTGGTTGCAATATCTCTTATTTTAAAAATAGTGACATTTTAAATAAAATCAACAAATTTAATGGTATATGTGGCACCATAAAGAGAACCTTAAAAAATACGAGATGAGAGACTAAATTAAAGTTTTGTAAAGTAATGGCAGTTCCTATATTATTATATGGTAGTGAATCTTGGACTTTAACAAAAAAAGAACAAATGGTTGAAACAGCAGAAATGAACTTTTTAAGAAACATAGCAGGGTATAATCTTCCAGATAAACAAAGAAGTGAGGACATTAAAAAAGAATTGAATTTTTTAAGCTAACAGACAGAATAAAACAATATAGAAATATGGAACGGTAGAGTCAGACTGTATGCCACGGATTCATGGTTTAAATTCCAGCTATGGCATTGAAATTTTCAGTCTGAATCTACCTTTTCATACTTTAGCCTACACACTGCCAGAGTCAGTGTGAAAGAACTATTAATATAGTAATAACTGGAAGAAACATGTCGACAGAGTGAATGATAACTGCATTTCAAAATTAATTTTATATTACAGATCATTAGGTATAAGAAATATTGGTAGACCAAGAAAAAGATGGATACAACACTTAATTTAAAATTTATGAGACCGGAATGAGCCTTGATGGCTTAAACCATGAAAAGTTGATGATGATGGAAATAAATTTAAGTGAACATGGAATCTCTTTAACTCAAACAAAATATGCCAACATGATGGACAGAAAAAGTACAACTGGTTTCATTATTATGATTGGAGGAGGACCAGTCAGTCATATGGAACTCAAGAAAGCAATGTATTGTGGCACAATCCTTGACAGAAGCAGAATATATTGCTAATGCACACTGCTGTAGCCAATTGAAGTTTCTAGAGAATCTCATTGAAAAGCACTCAATGTAAAGGCACAAATGATAATGTATTCAGATAATTAAAGTTGTATTAAAATGATCAAGTCTGGTCAAGCCTCATGCAACACAAATCACATAGACATCAAGTATAATTTAATTCATGATAAATTAAATAAAAAGTGGTTTAATATAGAGTATTGTCCTACTGGTGAACAAATTGCTGACATTTTAACAAAACCTTTGCAATCTGCAAGACTTAGAGAACTGTCAAACTAGTTCATATATCATTAGTAATACATATTGTAGTAAAACCTGTTGTACAGTTCATTTAAACTTTTCAAAACATGTTAAAAAGTTATAAGAATTTTCTCTTTGAAGGAGTAACTACATCACATTGAGTTAAAATACAGTATGGATGCAACATGATTATATATGTTAAGGGAGTGTGTTATGATAGTAACATGTAATAATCATGTTGGTAGCATGTAAATGAACCTATGTTGGCAGCAAACAAAAGACTGATATTTTAGCATCTTGTACAACACTGTAATGGATGCCACATAAGCTAATATATTAAAGTAAAAGGTATTTATAGTGTAGTGTTCTAAAGCCCATGTATTGTCCAACATTAAAAATAATAACAAAATAACGGATTGCATTCTATGCAGCAGCTGGCTTGGTTTTAAGTCCCCTAAGTTAATGCCTGTCAACCTCTTTATTCTCTTGTCTTCACTTTCCTTAACAATATTGAGAAGTCTTTCCTTTGCAGCAAAATATTTACTCACATCATTACTTTTGATAATGTCCCAAATACTTTCAAATGTTAGATAAATCACTGTTTCTAACCTTTTGCTTCAAATAATATTTTCCACATATTTATGTTGACACACAGGTAATTGAATTTGGTCTCTTCAGATGTTATTTTATTGAGAATTGTGCTTCAATCTGGTAAACCCAGATTTCTGGTCTACGGTCCAGAATAGTGGAATTTTAATCATAACTTTACTAACCTCAACATCATTTGCGTTAACATTGGAAACTTGTCCAGAGCTGGTATTTTCGGTGATCTCTTTGATCACGTCAGAGCCACCAAATTACATCAGATTAATGACTGTTACTACAATACTATACTAATTTCATATATTTATCACATGAACTTTTTGCATTAACCGTGTTTACACTTATTACTTTTTGCCGATTATTGTCACCGTCTCTATTCCTTTTTTTTTTTTTTTTTTATTGATATCTTGTAAGGTTGTGACACCTACAGAGTCACTGTTTTACACATATTTATCCATATGCCTTTTGTTTTTCTCTGATAATGTTTCACTAGAAGAAAACTCCTGCGTATGTATTTACAAAGAAGATAGTTCCATAAGCTTGAATAGTTCTCAAAAAAAGCACATATCATAAGTGAACCAATTTAATTCAGTAAAAATTACTTTTTCTTTTACTACAACAATTTATTCAATCAAGAGAAATGATATCTCATGATTGAAACTACATCATTTCAACAAAAAAATGGTATCCTCTAAATTGTCATGCCTACAAACAGTTTTCCTTTTCAAGCAAAATGCACTTAAAATTGTTAATTTATGTCAGAGGTTTAAGTCCATGGATCAAGGATGCATTTGGGTTCCGCTGATCATTTCCACATGTAGTTTAACATATATACTTTATTCTTACACATCTTTAACTTACACTTCCTCCTTTATTACACTTATAAATATACTTTATATGAGCTAACACATATATCTTCCTACGCTATTACCCACAGTTATAACTCAATACTGCCACTAGTAAGTAGCAAAATTATTTTATTTCTAACACACCTCCTTAAGAGTTAAATTTTTTTAAATCAAGGTTTAAAAACGTGTGTAGATTTTTCAAACAATATGGATGATTTATATTGCAGATATAGAATTTGCTAGTGAAGATTTAAATGAAAATAATAAATCTTTGATTAAATTAAAATGGAGCAAAGTATTGCAAAATTTAGATAAATACAAACCAAAAAGAAATAATAATATTAAACATATTAAATCATTAAATCAAAAAGATTTAATTTTCACCAAAGCGGATAAAGGTAACAGAATTGTAATTTTAAATAAATTAGATTAGATTAAATTATATTATATTCACCTTTTACTTCAAGGTGAAGATTTTATAAAGATTAATAAAGACCCTTTAAAATCTTGTATTACAAATTTTAATAAAATACTTAATGAAGTGAAAGTTATATCAGACAAAGAAAAACAGTTTGTAAAAGTTAGTAATCCTGTTTTACCTAGAATTTATGCCCTTCCTAAAATTCACAAGCCCGGTAATAAAATGAGACCTATTGTTAATTGTTTAAACTCACCATCATACAATTTAGCAAATTGGTTACACAAAAAATTTAGTAATTTTGATAAATTTGAAAGTTTAAGTATTAAAAACTCTTTTGAACTAATAAAAAATATTGATAGTGTTGTATTATCTAAAACTGATACACTTATTTCTTTTGATGTAACTGCCTTATTTCCTAGTATTCCCAGAGAAAAACTTTTAATTTATTTAAAAAAAGTGGTTGAATTCAATAAATTTACATGAGGACTTAATAGTTGATTTTGTTAAACTTATTGATTTTTGTTTGGACCAAAATTTTTTTTCACTTTTAATGGTGAATATTTTCAACAAACATCTGGCTTAGCAATAAGTAATCCTCTTTCACCTTTTCTTGCTGATCTTTTTATGAGTTTTTTCGAAATTCAAGTCACTAAAGCTTTTCCTTTAATTTTTAAAACATGGTATAGATATGTTGGTGATATTTTTGCTATTGTTCCTGAAAAACAAATTAATGATGCTTTAAAATTACTAAATTTACAAGATAAAGCTATAAAATTCACATTAGAAACTGAAACTAAATGGACTTCTTCCTTTTCTAGATTTGAAAATAATAAGAAATAATAACAAATTAGATTTTGGTATTTATAGGAAATCTACTCATATTGATAATTACATAAAAAATAAAAGTTTTAACCCTTTTCCACATAAATTTGCTGTTTTTAATAGTTTGAGTTATAGATTAATAAATATACCCCTGAATAAAGAAGAATTTAATAAAGAATATAAACATATTATTAATATTGCTTTAATTAATGATTTTAATAAAGACTTTATACAAAAGAAGATTGAAAAATTAAAATATCAAAAAAGTATTAATGATATTTCTACTCTTAAAAAAATAAAAGATGATTATAAATTTAAAAGATTTACTTACCATCCTTGGGTTAATAAACATTTTCAAATTTTTTTTTAAAGAAATTGGTATAACTTTAGTTCTTCAAAATTAATATACTATTAAAAATTTATTACAATTTTCTAAAAAAGATAAAATTCCTAATAATAAAAAATCTGGTATTTATCAATTTAATTGCTTAGATTGTGATCAGGTTTATATTGGAAAGACGAAAGGTAGTTTGGAAACCAGAAAGAAAGAACATTTTCGTAACATTAGATATAAACAAATTGATAAATCGGCCGTGGCAGATCATTTTTGGTCATTTAACCATGAAATAAATCCCGAAGTTAAATTATTAAAACAATTAAATGTTCCCATAGATTTAATGGCTTGGGAAAAAATATTTATTCTAAAAACTAAAAATAGCATAATGAATTTTGACATACCGGCAATTGATTCTGTTTTTAGGTTTGTTTCGTCTTCAGATGTTGGTAATACGTAAATACGTAAGTGGAGAAAAGTATATACAAGGTTGACTCACTTGCCTAATTTTAGTAATCCTAGGTAATTAATCAAAAACACTTTTTAAACCAATTCTCGAACTGTATAAACACTTAAGCTCCACTTACTTTTTAAATTAGGACAAGTTTCAAGGACACCGCGTCCCCATCCTCAGCTGAGGATGGGGACGTGGTGTCCTTGAAACTTGTCCTAATTTAAAAAGTAAGTGGAGCTTAAGTGTTTATACAGTTCGAGAATTGGTTTAAAAAGTGTTTTTGATTGATGAAGCTCCACTGTTTATAAATACTTCTATTATAGTTTTATCCTAGGTAATTATTTATTTTTCCTAAGTCTTTCATACAAAACTGGTTGCTTAGCACCTTCATTACTTCTGAAATACTTTTTATTTCTTCGCCAAAGATCAACACATCATCCATATACAGTATTACATATATTCTTTTGTTGCCCATATATCCAATATATAAACAATAGTCATATTCAGATCTTTTGAAATTTATTCTGCACATAAACTCACGAATACATTCATACCAATCTCACGGGCTCTCTCACAATCCAAATAGTGATTTTTTTTTCAGTAGACATGCTTCATTTTCTTCATACATATGTTGAAATCCTTTTGCAACTACTCTTACTTTATACTTTCCACTTGATTTGATTCCATAAATCCATTTCACTTCTATTATGTTTCTATCCAGAGATTTATCCACTACTTTCCAAGTATTACTTTTCTCTAGGTTATATATTTCTGTTTCCATTGTTTCCACTAAATTGAATCAGTTCCTCTAATTGCTTCTTCATAGTTTACTAGAACTCTTGCTTACAAAAATTTGCATTTCCTTTTCCTTTTTATCTTTTTTTGCCATCACCTCCTTGTTTTCTTCATCATTAGCTTACCTCCTTACCTTCAGCTCTATCTCTTCTCTTGATTTGTATCTCTACTGTTCTCATTGTGACATTGTGACTTTCTTCAATCTTGCTGAATTCTACTTTATTCTTTGTCTGTATAATCTATTAATCTTGTAGTTTGTTCCACAAATCTCACATTCCTGCTAATGATTATCTTGTTATCAACTAACACTTTACACCCTGTTTCTGTATATCCTATTAGTTTTCCTCTCACTGCTTTAGCATACAGCTTTGAAGTTCTTTTTTCAGGAATTCTCACAAACACCGTACTTCCAGAGTTTTAAATTTTTTACATCTGGTTTCATTCCTGTAAGGATTTCCACTAGGGTCTTTCTTATTTCTGTGTTTGTCGACAGTCTATTTCCTAAGTACAATGCTGTTTTGACACCAATATAGCTTGTCAAATCCTCCTCCTGCTATTAAACATCTAGGTTTGTCCAACAACATTCTGTTGAACCTTTCTACAATTCCATTTAATTTATGTGTTTATGGCGGAGCCATTTTTATATTTTTATTTTATTTTTATTCTTTTACGAACCTGTAAAAGTTCCAGTTTTAAGTATTGTGACTTTGTGGGTTCGTAGAATTAAAGGTCCAACTTGCAGAAATTCAAATCGTTCTTTATTTCCATAGAAATACACTTCGTACACCTCTGATAACTCATACACGTATGCAATCTTCCAGTCTGTCTGCACACTGGTCACTAGTGCTGCACTCTTTACGGCTTCCTGCCAAGAACTAACTCGTCTCGAACAGAGCGCTCCTTATATCCATTTGCCATTGGTACTGGAATTTTCCCGACTCCTCACGGAGGGTTACGGTCTTTCATAATGGCGACGGACCAGTACTGACATTTCTTGGAGTCTCTCTCTCCCCACTCCAACAGCAAGCACCACTCCGTCACACGAGTAGGCATGGCCTCGATGCCATCTGTCCCTCTCTTTTTGCCAGCTCTTTCTGCCAGCTGGTCTTGTCGTATGATCGGGTGACAGTATTATTTTCCATTGTCACATCGAAGCTCTTTGATTTTTCTACCCGTCTGATTTTCCATTAATCATGTAGATTAATTGGGTGAGGATGACCCATTCCCCCTACTGTCCAGACTTAGCTCCTAGCACCTAGTGATTATCATCTGTTTCCTGAGTTGAAGTCACACTTGGGTGGAACAGATTTCCAGACCGACGACGATTTGAAAAACGAGTTCCTAACTTAGGGAGACTGGTAGTGGGCAATTGTGAGATAAAGATAATTAAGGCAAACACACAGCATGTTTGTCAAGAGCATTATTGTCAAATCCGAATTTTATGGAGATTTCCATTCTACCTGCCTCTAGAATGTTCTGGAACTAACCATCTGCTGTATAAGCAAGTATTCACACAAGGTGAAATATCAAGAGCATTTCTGATGAAACAAAGAGCTCAATTCTTCAAATGAAGTTATGTTTTTGTTATATAAACTGTATTATAAATATTATTTATGCTTTTGAAAGTAATGAGTCGGTAATTCAAATAATATTATTTATGCTTTTTATGGTGTGTGTGAACTTGGAAATGTAGTCTAACCTAGAGGTATACTCTTACTGTATGCATATTGCAGTTGTGAACTGCGTATTGCAGCAACCCAATTGTGAATCACAAACAGAAATAGAGCAAGCTACAAGCACCATCTGGAGAAAACTTGGTACCTATTGAAAAGACACAAGAAAAATAGAATGGGGGCATTCTGATATAATTTAATTAAGTCTGCATCTTGGATGAAACCAATTTTGGGACGAGACTGCTGAGGGACGGAGGGAGGGAGAACAGAGTTGAAGTGAGGAAGAAAGGGAGGAAACTAGAAAACAACCTTGATTTAACTGCACATTTTAAAAAGAAAGCAAATTCCTGTATAAAAGCTAAACCTTATGTCCTTGAAACCATAAATTAAGATATTGAGATGATAAATTGACTCAATCTATACAGATGGCTACAACCAAGAGGATGAAGTGAGGGCTTCTGTTTATTCTTTTCTTTCTACAAGCATGTTGAAAGTCATTTGACATCTTTTGATGGAGGATTTCTGCAATTTATAATTCCTTACAAAATCTATTCGCCTGGACAAATAAACTTTCCATCATAGTTTCCTTATCAGATTTCAAAGCAGCTATTCAGGTTATTATTTCAATTGACTGACCTAAAATGGGAAAAAAATGATTAAATATCTCCAGAATTTAAATAAATGTATAGTTTTCTAATGCATTCCATAACCTGTGGAATTTCTGGAAATGAGCAAGCTGGCCAAGAAGGGTTCCAAAATGATCCAAACAACAAAATCAAATATCTCCTACGAAACAGTTAAAAGAGTTAATTTTAAGACTCTTCAAAATAAACTTAAAACAATTTCACATTGATCTAGAAAGTCATCTGTTGCAATGTCCAGATTAATCACAGGACATGATTTTTCAGTGCACATTTCTTCCAGATTGGATACATGACTTTGCCACAGTGCCTTTTATGCGGTAAAGATGACTTAATGAACATTGATCACCTAACTGCATGTGAAATACTCAAAAATCAAGATATAATTTCTAAATACTAGGAAGCAAGAAGAATGACTTTGTTATCAAATTCTGAGCAAACACACACAACCAATGCATAACTTCCATTTTTAGTTCAATACACAAACATTTAAATTGGTTTCAAATAGGCATAAAACGTAAAAGCATGAAATTGTTAAAATTTTCCTTGAGATTCTTAGAAAGAGCATTAAATATTTATATGGCTACATAATAAACACCTTTCTAGAAGCAAGAAAGTTTTGCACTGTGGTGATGGATCTCTTTTGTCTAGAGTTTATAAAATAAATTTTATTGTTTGTTTTAAATGTGGGTCCATTGCATACAAAGAATTTTAAGATCGAGAATAAATATTGCAGGATTGGGTTAATATCTACATTCTTCTAAAAAAGATCTTTGCAAGAATATCTGCAGATATAAGAGTGTTGGAAATAATTCTCATAACCAGAACTGGGATTTCTATGTAAATACATATTTTAAAGTATATTACATATTCGTGTGATATTACATGAAATTACATATTTCTATATTTTATTGTATTCACCTGTGTAAATTTCTCTATAAATTCTAAACTGAAGTGTGTGGATATTGCCCTTTGCCAAAATAGGGAGATTAAGATGCCTGACAGGTATTGAAGAAATATGACCATTGTCACATTAGTACCACCATGTAACTTCATAACTAACTAGCCTCATTAAAACACTTGCATGCATGCATCCATACCGCATTAAATGTTTGCAGTCGACGATATACATAAATGCAACAGAGGAAAACAGAGGTGTTTGTTATTGTAATATAAACTATCTATTGTGTATATTATAAAATTCTTGAGATATCTTTATAAATCATTATTTTGTGCAAACACTGACTTGTCCTTTTTGGATGTGACTTCTTAATTTACAAGTACAGTTAATTGCACTCTATATTCACAATTTGACGTATGTTATAGTACTCATGTACAATGTATGATTTACAAGATGAATAAATTATCTATTTGCTGACCTGTTGATTAAGGGTATGCCAGCTCACTGGATTTCTGCAGAAGATCATTTGTCAAGAACACACAACATATTCCATGAAACTGCGGTAAATCTGTACTGTAAGGGTCCAAACTCTGTCTGGATGGAAGGAATGTGCTCAAGTTTACACTGAATAAGAAAGGCAGTAGAGGGGGAGGGGAGTGCTAACAGCCAGATTGAGTGGCATTTCAGTTTTTTTAATGAATGCATAAAATTAAACAGTGCAAATAAACCTCAAAACCACAGTAACTGGCATTACTAGTGCCGTGTAGTATAACATTATTTAAGGATAACCTTTTTACCATAGTACACAATTAAATTTAACTTAATTCGTGTAACTATATTGTCACCCGAACATAGGAATTCCCGAGAGAACCAGCTGGCAGGTAGGGCCAGACGGGAAGAATTCAGGCCATGCCTACCCATTTATCTGTGTAGCGCTCATGGAGGGGATGGTTAGAAGAGCGGCACGAGCCAGTGTACCATCTCTTTCCCCTCCCCCTGACGTCTGGAACAATTGGGATGATGTTCCGAGCCACGAAGCTTCGAGATGTAGCGATCTCGATGCAGCGCTGCGTTAGACGACTCCGGCAGTTATCAGTTGTTGGCAAGCAGCCGTGAAGAGCGCAGTGCTAGCAAATGGACTGGAAGACTGCGTACATGCATCAGAGGAGTTTTTAGTCAGCTCTAGAGATAGTTGTACGTAATAGTGAGTGTGGAGTGGACCTGTGACAGACAAACTGGTGAATTGTAATTGTGTGTGCTACGTAATTCTATGTAATCGGCAAGTGAACCAACAGTAATTCGGTGGAAATAAAGAACATTTTAGTTTGTGCAACTGGAATTTTAATTTCATGAGCCCACAAAGTCACAATATGCTCTATGTACCCTATACTCATTTGAACATCATTTCATTCATCGCCCAATATGGCTTAACGTTGGAGGTTTTCCTCTATCCTGAAAGATGAATGTCTGGTAACACTAAGCTCTATGTACCCTATACTCAATTGAAAATCGTTTCATTCATCATCCAATATGACTTAACATTGAAGGTTTTCCCTTTTGCTGACAGATGAATGTCTGGTAACTCTAAGCTCTGTGGACTCTGGACTCGGTTAAAATATATTGTATATGTTGCCTGCTTGAGTGGTATAGTTAAGGAATAAACACAGAGATTGGACCCCAGCAGTACTCAATACTTTTTATTTCTTATACTTAGTTTCTTTCAGAATCACAGTAAGTGAATAGCATACTTCAGTTCTCTGTAGTCTGAATATTACACCTGGCTCATCTTCACTGTCTTCAAAATTAAAATCATGGACTGCATTTGACAAGTGCTTTATGATTGATGACAAAATAGTCATTTGTGAAGATTGCAACAATCATATAGGATGCTCTATGACATCCCAGCTTGAACATTAAGAAGTACACTGGATCAAAAAAATAAACAACTGTGTCAACCGACAAAGCAGTGCTTCTAACACACATGAAAAATTATTCAACTTACATGAATCACATAGCTCAATGGGTATGAGTGACTGGGCGGAAACCAAGAGATCTGTGGTTCAAATCCTGGCCATGGCATTCAATTTTTCAGGTGGACTATCTAAAACTTTAGCCTATGTATGGCTAGCGTGAAATGATTAATTTCCATCAATTAACTTAAATAATAAGAGTTTAATGAGGAAGCCTGGGATTTAAGTCCTTTAAGATTGTAAGTCGCCACAAACAGTGTATCTTGGATACAAGAGCTCCTAACGGTTTACTGGGAAAATATATAAGAGTCAATTGGAGAATTTAATGTACAGACAGCACGTTGGCCATGGTAGCTCAAAGGGTAAGAGCGACTGGACGGAAACCAGGAGACCTGTGGTTCAAATCCCAGCCATGGCATTGAATTTTTCAGGTTGACTATCTATCTGAAACCTAAGCCTATGTATGGCTAGTGTGAAGAAATGATTAATTTCTATCAACTAACTTAAATAATAAGAGTTTAATGATGAAGCCTGGGATTTCACTACTTACTATTGTAAGTCGCCACAAATGGTGTATCTTAAATACAAGAGCCCCTAGTGGTTGACCGGGAAAATATATATCACTCAATTGGAGAATTAAATGTCAGAAGGCGCGTTGGCCATGGTAGCTCAATGGGTTAAAGCGACTGGACAGAAATCAGGAGATCTGTGGTTCAAATCCCGGCCATGGCATTGAGTTTTTCAGGTTGACTATTTATATGAATCCTTTCTATAAGGATTTGTGCTGCGCAATGACTGCAAGTGTACAAGATTCAAGTGCCTAAATTCAGATCTTACTTGGAAAAGTACTGCAAGTAACATTTACCTGACCATTCAACATTATGCAAAAACCATCTGCAAGTCTATTCCAGATATTCTCGGGAAACAAGCCAGCTTAAAAGATGATTAGAAATCAACGTTTCGGGAGCGTACATCACTCCCATCATCAGGATATTTATAAGAAATGTTATAAATACTAAATAGATATAACACAGAACATCAACCAGATATTTAGTAAATATTTAACTAAATATATCTATTTAGTGTTTATACCATTTCTTATAAGTATCCTGATGACGGAAGCAATGTACACTTCCAAAACATCAATTTCTGATCATCTTTTCACCTGGCTTGTTTCCCGAGAATATCTTGAATATATTTTTCGCCAGAAAAGCTTCAGGTCTTATTTTATCTGCAAGTCTGCTACAATGAGATAATGTACAGCATAAGAGAGTACATAGAGATTCTTTCAAATGGGTTGCAGTTAATGAAACAACTGATTCTAAGAGATGTAACATAGCAAATCTCATGGTAGAAAACTTAGAACCTGAGAGCGCTTCTAACCTCTACTGTAAATTGCTGAACCATTCAACTCATTCAACTCTTGCAAGATTTGTGAATGATGGGTTGAAAGTGTTGTGGCCAACTGGAATTCAAGAAGAGAAAGTGTTAGTGCTATATTCTTATGCAGCAACATACCTGCTTAAAGCTGCAACTCCTCTGAAGGTATTTTACCCCAATATGCTCCATTTGACGTGCTTAGCTAATGGTTTACGTGTTACCGAGGATATAACAGTTAAGTTTCCAGATGTGAATACATCTAATTAGACGACAAAAAAGTGTTTCTAAAAGCCCCACAAGGAGTGAACTCCTACAAAGAGCAACTACCAGTAACAACATTGCCTCCAGAACCAGTGTTAACTAGGTGGGGAAAGTGGATTGAAGCAGTGAACTTTTATGGTGAACATTTTGATGACAAAGGCTGCTGTGTATTATTTTGACCCTGAAAATGCTAAAGTTATTCTTGAATCTGAGCTTGCTTCAGTGATTCTGAAGTGGTTTTTCCTGTATCCTATATTAGAAGCAACTTTAGCTGGCTCACAGAGAGTATCAGACATTTGGAAGAAGGGTAAAGGTGCATGGAATAAGTTATAATCTTTGCAAAAGTTAAAGGCATATGGAAGTAGACCATACTGCAGACTCCAGCAAATCTCAAGCTTGCCCCTCCCTCCAGCGGTGCCAAATGTGGTACACGCATCTCATGCGCCTGAACTGAGAACATATTACTTGCGCTCGGATAAATGTTTAAAAAATGACAGATGCCAAACTTATAATAAGAAAGAATTTTATTTTCTGATCATTACCATACAAAAATCCTGTCTCTACGATACTTAGAACCCGAGTGATGCACATTTTATCTTCACATGGTTATGGTTAAATGTTACGGATAAATATTTGAATATTACAGATGCCTATCTTATAATAAGAAATAATTTTACATTCTGATCATGACCGTACAAAATTTCTCTCTCTACGATACTTATAACACGAGTGATGTACGTTTTATCTTCACATGGGTATGGTTACCCAACATCCATCCATTTAGCACAGATAAGCCTGAAAAACAACACCATTCTTTCCTCACAATATCTTAAGCATAACTAAATAATGCACCTACTATGAAAACAAAAGTCATGCAGTTTGAAACATTTAATTTTAGTTTGTTTTCAGAGTAGGTGTTGTTTTGTTAAAATGAATAGCATCATTAAGTCGTGTGTTGAACTCAAGCTGAAATATTGTTAATATTACATTAAATTATAATACACTTTTTTTTCCCCAGTGTTTGTGATCCGAGTGCGTGAACATGTCCCTCGAAGCTAAGACAGGTGATTTTTTGATCAACAAACATGAAGTGATTAATTCTCAGGGCAGAAAAATTATATTTAATGTGAACAACTTTTCACGAAAGCTCTCCAATCCAGAATATAAAGCAACTGTAGATTTTCTCAAAAGCCCAGCAGTTAACGCTGTAACCTTGAGGTGTAGATAGCGTGTACACAGTGTCACGAATTTGTAGTGAAGCAACTTCATCCTTAGAAAAAAGGAGTTTGCCTGTGTTTCAATCTCCGGGAAAGACCCACAAAGCTGGAAATCAGGTTACTGGATTGGAAATCGTGCTTGCTGTTCCACTGCTGTGACATGTGTCATGGTAAGATTTTAATGGTTTAGGAATATTTAATGTGTTTAATTACGGGAAGAATAGCCAAAATCTTTGCAACTAAAACTGCTCTTATGTATAAAACCTCTGTGGTACACCTACTATGCTTGGCAACAGCGCTCCACTTGAGCATTGGCTAGAATTCATATTCCTTTAACATTTGCGAGCAGTATAAAAACAGTTTTGAGTAAAAATCCTGGATCTTCAATCAAATTCTAAAAGGGGACCTGAGAACATTTCCCCAGTAAAGATTCCTTTGTTAAAATTTGCCCAAGTCACATCATATGATAAGTGGTCATTTTACGCTTATAAGAATATTCTATCTGACAAACGGCTATCAATGACCCCAGAGAACATAGAAAAATATTTAATTGTTCACTGTGCTGTAAAATTTAATGAAAAAATGTGTCTAGCTATGGAATTTGCATTTACATTTGAATTTACTCATATTATAATATTTTTACCTGATAAAATTGAGAGTTAATTTTCGAAATTAGACTAATATAATGTGGTTTCCAGGTTACATTTTCATCAAATAATAATTGTTCACTCTACTGAGAAATGTATGAATTATCTGGAGCATAATATTAGATATTTGCATTAAATATTTAATATTTTATATCACATATTTTAAAGATTTTACGTATTCTTCTACATATTTTCCCAATTTTCACTACATATTTATGTACATTTTTTCCAATTGATACTACATAAAAATCCCAGCTCTACTTATAACCTTCTTTTGATTAATATTTACCTTCTACTGAGCTGTCCCAAGATTATATTCCATGTTATAGTTAAAATATACTTAGTAGAGTAATTTAAGTGTATCTATAGAACTTAAACATTTACCAGTGGTTGGATAGATAGCAGGCAGAGTTAAGTTTGGGTAAGATACTGAAATAGTTATGGTTAAAAGGGTTGTTAAAGATGATGTTAATTTCATATTAAAAGAGCTATTAGGTCACATTTTATTAAAACTTCACTGACATCAACTATTAAAAACAGGAATGATTTTGGGACGTCCCAGTCCTATCCTCAGTTGACTGGTGACTGACCACTATAATCACAATTGGCTGTCGTGTAGACCTTATACTCTCTAGGAATATTTCCTACTTAAGTGCATTAGACCACTCACGAATGGCACGTTAAAATTCTTAACATGTGTAATGTTCTTTATATGCTCCCATATTGAAAGTTCAAATTTCGCTATTAATAATTTCGGTAATTTAATCTCCACTCTGATGTGGTGGTTCTCATTCCAGAAATGAAAAGCAACTCCCGATTTTTCTATTTGCTTATATTTAAGTTCTTTCACTGTTCTGTTAATTTAGTTTTTAAATTACTTTTTGCCAATCCAATTTAGAATTTGCCACAATCCTCAGAATCTACCCTATATTTAATTTTTGTTCTGGTGTTGTGTTTTTTAAAGGATTATTTAACAGCGTTTAGAGTAAAAATCTGTTTTATGGTACTAGTTTGATACAATCTTTAAATATTTGTTCAAACTTAGGAAATACCCATGGATGGACTGTCAATTTTTTGCATTTCCAGTTTTTATCTGTCCTTTGAATAGTTATGTTTTAATTTCTTTTGTCTACAGTACCAATTGATAATTTTTTCCAGTTGAATTTGGATTAAAACCATTTTTGTGTGCAATATTTAATATATATTTAAATTCCTCATTTTGTTTTGGATCTAAAGATATGCTGCTAAGTTTTACAAGCTTTAAGAGCTGCTAATTTATGTGAAATAGAATTGAAACACAAAACAATAACCATAATACAAGGAATGCAGGCAATCTGCATAGGCCAGCAGAAAGATACTTTAAAACTGTTTCAGAAAGGATATTACTCTTCTGCAATTAGAATTGAAAATAACCTTTGATACTACTTGAAACTACTAGGTAATCCTAATCAGCATAAAGGCTTCGAGAAACGTTTAGTTATTTTTATATACTCACTCCCCATGTCATGAGGATGAATTCTTCAATATCCCATTAAACACTAAATTTTCAATAGTTGGAGGAGATTCCATGTGAAGCTATTTGATGATTTACATTTTTGTAAACCTATTGCGATGCATGCTCTGATGTCTGCTGGAATGGTGGTTTACAAATTTTCATGTGTTACACATAATATAAATTTTTCTTTAAAAAAAGGCAGGTGTACTAGTGGTGATGTATTACTATGGTGACGCATTTACCTTAAATATATGTGTTCAATGTTCCTGAAGTTTATTCCCGGTGGGAACCCGACAAACCAACGAACGAACGAACAAACAAACAAACCCATTCGCATTAGGATGGCATTGTATATTAGTTTTAGGCTCACAACTCTGCCCTTAGAATGTAGTGTGATGTTGGCAGCTGTGGCGTGAGCGAGTAGTATAGACTAAGGACTTAACGGATAGAAGAAACACTTCAGCATGGATGAATTCAAAAAAATTGTACAAATGTAAATATAAATATAACATAAATTTTAACATCTGTTTCCTCTAGGTTATCTACAATTAGGTTAACCCTTAGGTACATCTGTACTCACCGTTCATTTGCATGCTTGGCACTGGTAAGGAGAACGAATAAGGGAAAGGATCTTCTAACACATAATCAGATAAATCGTCACTTTCATGCACGTTAACGCTTGGTAAAACGTAATGAGGATAAGTCCTCAAAAACTGGGAATTCACTTCTTTGTTTATTTGATGCGCATTTGAAATCATTTTGATTGCTTAGTTCAAATATTTTCTGAATACGTTTAATGCATACCATGAACTTCAGACAAACCAGAGGTATTTTATTTTTAAACTTCTTCCCCAAAAAGGTCAGTTCACGCCGTTATTCAGGTGACAGATATAGACAACATACTTTCATTTTCATACGCAGACCTTTTAAAAATAACCGGAAGCACAGACCACAAGCGAGTTCACGCTATCGTTTATCTTTGGTACGGAACACATACAGACATTGGCACATCATTGGTAATAGGAGTCTTCGCGGCATCACATAGTGAGCGGTCACGGAACTAAACTATGAAAAATCTCACTCCCAAATCTTTATGTTGCTGGGAGCTACTCACAGGAGCTACTACTGCAATAGTTTTTCATACCTATATGGCTGTCTACACCAACCGTCTAAGCTATCGGATTCTATTAATTGACATCATCCTATGTGAAGTCATGTCGGTGAATGAAAAAGATGAGTGAAATTATGCCCTAATGAGAATAGCATCCAGAGAGCTTAGAGTCAATCAACCTTTAGAGTCTTTCAGGATAAGGGAAAACAAGGAAAAAACACATGAGTTATTCCAACTACAAGGTTTGATTTGATTAAAGTAATTTGAATAGCCACTACCAAAGCTCACGGAAATAACCTTTTGAGTCATCAGTAGCAATACAATATTACAGCATACGATCCACTGGACATCTGTGTGGCAGCAAGCTAGTACTAACAATACACTTTATACAAGTGGCGGTTCGTGAGCATTTTTCTTGGTGGGCCAGATGTGAAGATGCTTATAATGAAAGTAAAATGGGGTTATACATTTTTAAACAGGTTACCTTTAGTTGCATTGCCAAAAAAAACTACAATAGCAAAAATATATCAAAACACTATATATTTTCAACCATCAAATAATTTTAAAATATAAAATATACTCACCAAGTGTTAGTGTACAAGAACTGAGCATGTCTATCCTTCGGGTGGCAAATTTCAATTGCTTTGATGCTGAAGTTAGGACTTTCTCCAATTTCCTCCTTTGGAACAAACATCCAAAGGAATTAAGCCTCTCCGGGCCCGTGGTTTTCTAAGGAAATACTTGATTCTTTTCAATGTACTGAAACTTCTCATTGTTGAAACTAGATTTTAGTCACTTAGTAGCATGTTGTGTACTTCAGAATATATGATTCAAATGAGTGTTGTATCAACAAACTGAATAGATAATTGACTGAAGAGGTACTTTTGAATGTGTCATTGTGATAAATCACTGACAGTTCATTGTTGAACTTTTCATAGGAGAAAATGGTTTTGTAATTTTATGCATATTTTCTTACAGAGTCAGCAGGGAAATATTCTCTCGATTTTATAAATTTCTGTGGATCAGCAATTCCAAAGTATGACCGTATGAGAGTGTTGCAATCGTCCTTTACATGCGGTTGTCGTGTATAACACCGTGAGTTGCGGGTCTCAAATTATGGTACAATAAATTATTGTATGCAATGATTATTTCAATTCAGTAGAATATAAAATTATCTTTGTCCTCAAATTAAAAAACGCCTGTAGGTTGCGCGATATTATCGATGGGACCTGGCCCCTCTAGCCCTTAATGACAGTTTGCCCCTACTTTATACAATAGTTGTCAATTGTTTCTTGCGATATTAATGGGCTTTGTAATGAATACTGGTCCAAGTCACTATTTATTTTTTCAACACCCTTCTTGAATAGTACACAATTGTATCATTATTAATCTCAAATTATGAGGCTGAATGTAAAGTTAAAGGACTTACAATAATTGTTTCTGTAGGTAAGCTTCATGGAAACATCTTTTGTACACAATGTTAGCCAGCTAACAATAGGATGTGGAATATAATAGGAAAATGGGAAGAATAACAATTATTTGACATTTTATTTCTTCTACTCTCCTGGTAACACATTTGATATATTTATGTAATTAGCATGAATAATTGCATTTCACTTCCTACAAAAACACAAAGTAGAAACTGCTGCACATACCAATATTTATTTTGTCATTAACCAGATTGTTATCAGCAAGCAACAAATATCATTAGCAACATTGTCACTTCACTTAAAACCTTCACTATCATTTTATTTTGTGCTTAGAATTAAAGCATTAGTACTAGACAGTCTTTATCCTCACATTACAGGAACACTTGAACTGCAACTTGACATAGTGTACTTCCTATAAGTAAACAAAAATACAGTACAATTATATGCAACATTTATATACAACTTGTAGACTGTCAGACGATTTTAAATTGATTATAATCAACTTCAGAAGTAGTAAAATGATTATTTGGCAAGCAATTTTCTGCCAAATGTAGCAGGTTTTATTATTTTGTCAATTAAATCACCTTTGTGACAACTTTAGCCTATATATGTGCGAAAATTGGAAAAATATGCAGAAATATATTTAAAACCTTTAAATTATATGATATAAAATATTAATGCCCAATTTCACCAACAGATGTTAAAATCGACGTTAACAAATGTAACGTAACAATTGCCACAACGCTAAAACTAATGTTAAATTTCTTGCATTTCACCAACCTGTTTTCTTGAAATGTTAACAAATCTGTGTTAACGCCAAGAAACTTGTAAATATCACAGCTATAAAGGCTATGGATGATTTTCTGAACTTAGTCCGATGCGCTTTTGTTTTATTTTCGTCTGCACAAATGGCACATCAACAAAATCATAAATAAAGCCGTGACACAAATTTCTCATCGACGGAGAAAGATTTCTTAATTGAAATGGTGACGAAGTGTAAGGATATCGTGGAAAATAAGAGGACGGATGCAGTGAATGTAAAAGAGAAAGATATCGCGGGGAAAATATTGGAAACCAATTTAATTCAAATGCATGTGTCACTACTACAAGCACCAAACAACTTGTCAGTATTACGTAAATTTAAAACGAGGTGCGAAGAACAAGTGCCTTAAACGTTTCAAGACGGGAGGTGAACAATGTATTATCCACATTATTCAGTGAATTGTAAAATCGCAAAGTTATTAATACGTGAAGCAAAGGCGAGATCGGCATATTCCTTTCGATGTATATTCTAACTCATTATTACGTAAATTTAAAACGAGGCGCGAAGAAGGATGATACCGAAATTAAGGTTTGCCATAAGTAAAGAATCATGATGGATGTCAAAGGAATGTTGGTTCTTTATTACAAAACGGGCAAGGCCAGTTGAGTTGGGGGGGGGGAAAGTTGTTATAACAAAAGCAATGTAAGAAACAGTGTCCTTAGCAGTTTTCTAATGGGGCTCGCTTGACTTGTATGAATAGGAAATTCTTTGGATCATTCAGAATGGCATGACAAAACAACCACAAAGGGTTTTTGGTTGAATGAAGAGGGCTTTCCTGAAAGTGAAAGTTACATATACACCCACGCGCAGCTGTGGTCATGCGAACAGTCTTCGGCGTGAGGCCGATTAGAGCGGTCTGAGGCGTGAAGCCTATTAGGGCAGTCCTCAGGTTCTGTCTTGAATATTTGTCGGTTCATATATATTTGAGGAACGGATAAAGTTTATCGAGTAATAAACATTCTGCCGTCAGTAACTCTAAACAGAGATTGGTAACCCTTGGTCGACAACTCTCATTTCGATGTTCTAAAAAAAGAGAAGCAGTGAATAAATAAGTTGGAAACGGGCATTCCAGTGTTAGTAAAATCTCCTTCTCACACACATCCACGCATACCCTGGGAGAAACCTCATTGTTTTACCCCGAGCTAAACAAAAGTGCTTCAAACTATATTGTCAAGTGGAACATTGTTCGCCACATATATTGTTGCTTCAAATTGGCGTTCACAACGTGGAATTGTGTGATACCCATTAACATTATTGTATCAAATTGGCGCCTCAACGTAGAACTCTTTGCTCGCCAACTTATTTGCTCGCCATTATATAATTGCTTCAAACTGGCGCCTCAACGTAGAACTCTTTGCTCGCCAACTAATTTGCTCGCCATTATATAATTGCTTCAAATTAGCGCGTCAATGCGGGACACGATACGAGAAGGAGGTTTGACACGAGCAGCAAACTCAACCCGAGAAGCAGATTCAACCCGAGGAGAAGATTCAACCTAAAAGGAGGTTCAACCCAACAACGAGGTTCAACAGGAGAAGGAAGTTCAACACGAGGACGTTCGACAACAAGCGGATCTACAACGGTTCTACTGGAAAGAAGAGAGCCCGGCATCTTCAGTGGCATCAGGAGCTAGTAGAAAATCAAAGGCACAGAGTGCTAAATTATATACTAGACTATTGTTAGTGTATTTGAGTGAAAAAGAAGAATAAAAAGAAATGTGTTAAGTAAAAATCTGTAGAAAACATGGAAGTTCAGGTGGTTTATAGTAATAACAGTAAGCAGAGAGTAGTTGAAGTAGCAGAGTGTAGTAGAACTGTCCTAAATAATGTAGAAAGGGAAAGAAATATTTTAGAGGAAATTAGAAAAATGTTCGTAACTTAAGTGAAAGTTTAAGAAAAGAGATGGAGGATAACAATCAAAGCTTAAGTGAAAGTTCAAGTAAAAAGATAGATGATAATCAAAGTTTAAGTGAAAGTTTAAGAAAAGAGATGAAGAATAACAATCAAAGTTTAAATGGAAGTTTAAGTAAAAAGATAGATGATAATACTAAAAGTTTAATAAAAGAGATGAAGGAATATAATCAAGGTTTAAAAAAGATAGAAGGAAAGATAGAAAGTAGTTTTCAGAAGTTAGAGGTAGGACAAATAGAACTAGGAAAGAAGTTAGACAATCAACAACAGGCGTTAGAAAATTTCCGGAAAGTTAGTCAGGAAGTAGCGAATGTAAGAGAAGAAGTTGGTCAGGTCACAGACAATGTAGGGGAAGATGTTAGTGAGAAGACGCAGAACGCTAAAAATGAAGTTTTGAATGTAATTAATGAAAGGTCAGATAGTGAAAACAGAAAACTGAGGGAGGAAATAGGACAGAACTTGGGCAAAGAAAGAGAAATGGCTAGAAAAGTGTTAGAAGAAACTAGGAGTAGACTAGAAGTAGGGGAGTGGGAAAATAGAAAACAGACGAGGAATGTGGAAGAAACCACTAATCAAATTAATGAGGTAGCAATAGATATCACGGTGACAAAGGAAACTGAAGTTTTCAATCTAGTTAATGAAAGGTCAGATAGTGAAAATAGAAAACTTGGGGAGGAAATAGTACAGAAATTAGATAAAGAAAGAGAAGTAGCTAGAAAAGAGAAGAAATTAGGAGTAGATTAGAAGTATCAAAATGGGAAAATAGAAAACCGACGAGGTATTTGGAGGAAACCAAGAATCACATGAATGAGGTAGTAATAGAGATCACGGCGACGAAAGAAACATTGAAAAGCATTCAAAATCGAGGGAGAAACGAAAGAGAAATATTAAAATATTTCGGGCAAGGGGCACAGTTCTATCAGAATATGTGTAGAAAAGATAGGACAAGATATCGATGTACAATACCTAAGCTAGATATGGAAAAATCATGGGGATGTAGAATAAATAAGTCCTTTGTACCTGGAAAAGTCTGCAAAATTCCTTTGTATTTCCGAAGTACGTTGTGGGATGATGAATTTTCTTGTAAATGGTGGGAACTTAGGCTAAAGTATTTAAAATTGCCATAACAAATTGTAAAAGGAGAAGAAACAAACTTGTAAAATCTATAGGTTAAGTATGAGCAGTGTATTGTAAAATTTATAGGTTAAGTATAAACCGTGTAGTGACTTTGCAGTGAAACTTAAAACTAAACAAGCGAAAAAAAATTATTAATGAAAATCACAACATTGAAAGACTTTCGAAAAGAATATTTATATAGAATCCAGAAGAAGAATTCAGAAATGTTGTATACAAATATAATATTATTAATGTACAATTGGTTTAAACATGGGAGTGTATATTTATGAATTGTTTCAAGTGTAACAACAATATGAATTAATTTTAAGCAGATCAGATGGAAAAAAGAGATGTAGATTGAAATATTTTCTGAGTAATATTAAAAAGTTGAAAATTGCAGATCAGAGTGTTGGTAAATTTTAAATGAACTATTATTATGTAACAATGTGAACAATTTTTATGAAATGTCATGCAAAACTAACATTGTGAAAAGAAATTGTAAAACGAATTTGAAGTTGCTGACAAAGGTCTAATATTTTGCGTTATATTCGGGCAAGACATATATATATATATATATATATATATATATATATATATATACATTATATATACATATATATACATTATTTCATTATGGGATAATAAAATAATATATATGGGGGCATTTGATACCGAAATTAAGGTTTGCCATAAGTAAAGAATCATGATGGATGTCAAAGGAATGTTGGTTCTTTATTACAAAACGGGCAAGGCCAGTTGAGTTGGGGGATGAAGTTATTATAACAAAAGCAATGTAAGAAACAGTGCCCTTAGCAGTTTTCTAAAGGGGCTCGCTTGACTTGTATGAATAGGAAATTATTTGGATCATTCAGAATGACATGACAAAACAGCCACAAAGGGATTTTGGTTGAATGAAGAGGGCTTTCCTGAAAGTGAAAGTTACATATACACCCACGCGCAGCTGTGGTCATGCGAACAGTCTTCGGCGTGAGGCCGATTAGAGCGGTCCGAGGCGTGAAGCCTATTAGGGCAGTCCTCTGGTTCTATCTTGAATATTTGTCGGTTCATATATATTTGAGAAACGGATAAAGTTTATCGAGTAATAAACATTCTGCCGTCAGTAACTCTAAACAGAGATTGGTAACCCTTGGTCGGCAACTTTCATTTCGATGTTCTAAAAAAAAGAAGCAGTGAATAAATAAGTTGGAAACGGGCATTCCAGTGTTAGTAAAATCTCCTTCTCACACACATCCACGCATACCCTGGGAGAAACCTCATTGTTTTACCCTGAGCAACACATATAATAGCTTCAAAGTAGCATCATCGTGGAACCCTTGCCAAAATATAAAAAATAGTTACAAGGACAAGTGACTTGAACGTTTCAAGACGGCAGGTGGACAGTGAACTATTAAGTGAACATAATTAAGTGAACTATAAAATCGCAAGGTTACTAATACTTGAAGCTAAGGCGAGATGGTCATATTCCTTTCGATGCATATTCTAACCTCTCTTGTACTTCCGCAGTAACCTTCATAGCAACATGTTTCGACAGTCTATACCTCCGTAAAACACTTTTCTTCGGATAGTTCCTCAAAATCATTTCTCCTCATAGGCCGTACTCTACTATGAGTGCCATTTAGACGGTCTTAAATATAGCAAATTGATATCAACAGCTGAGTTCATGCTCGCCATCTTGACTATTTACAATTGTTAAGGACTTAACATTAGAAATCCGGCTTGTTAGTTTAACATGAGATTTAACACGAGTGTTAGGCTAACACTTGTTGGTGAAATGCAATTTTTAACTGTTGCTAAACTCATGTTAAGTCATAACATTTGTTGGTGAAATCGGGCATAAATATTTAATACTAATTTCTATTATTATGCTCAAAATAAAATCATTCATTTTTCAGTACAGTGCACAATTATTATTTGATGAAACTGTAACATGAAAACCACATCATATTATTCTAATTTCGAAAATAAACTCTCAAGTTTTACAAGTAAAAATATTATAATATGAGTAAACAGACTGTAAATGCAAAAACCATTGTTAGAAACATTTTTCCATGAAATTTTGCAGCACAGTGAACAATTAAAGATTTTTCCAAGTTCTCTCGGGTATTTGATAGTCGTTTGTCAGAGTGAATGTTCTTATAAGCGTAAAATGACCACTCAACATCTTATGATGTGATAAGGTAAATTTTAACAAAGGAATCTTTCCTGGGGAAGTGTTCTCAGGACAATCTATAAGGTCCGCTTTTAAAATCTGACACATACTGCGAAATGTTGTAGATCCAGGATTTTTACTCAAAACAGTTTTTAATTTATTCCATGCACCTTTACCTTCTCCCCAATAGAAACTTCAATCGCAAATCGTGAACTTTCCAACCTTCCTGAACTTTGAACTCTCTCCCTGACCAGCTAAAGTCCTAACAACTTAGAGGGAAAGGCCGACAGTAACACCAAGTCCCTGAACGCTGTGTTGGAAGACGTCGCAGTCCTGGCGAACCGCGTTAACAACTAGAGGGAAAGGCCAACAGCATGGTGGAGGCTCGGCGACTACAAAACCATGCACGAGGGCTAACGGCCACATTAAGGATGGAGGCGGCCAAGGTGCCGGCTACCCGACGTCGAGAACAAAGTATCCGGGTGACACTGCGCGCCTTAAGCCGGCGTGTGGATCACCGCCTCATCGGGGACGATTCGGTGAAAGGGAGGGCGTGTCAGGTGCTTGTAGCCACCAGCGCAGCTGTGACTATCGTCAGACCTGATGAGGCCAAGAGTTTGCCGTCAACAAAACCGAGCCGACAATACCAGCTAGTGACGGCATCGGGCGACATTTGCTTGTGGAGGAGGCCCTGCTGCAGTTGACCTTGGGACGGAGTACCGTGCGTCTGTTGGTGTGCATCGCTAAGGTGGCTACGGAAGCGATACTGGGATTGGATGCCCTCAGTAGCCAACAGGTCACGGTCAACGTCGACAGGACGGTCCTACGGCTCAATGGAGAAGATATGATGCTCCGGGAACCCGAAGAACGCCTAAAGACTTCCAGGGTCACATTGAGGGAAGATGTGGTTTTCCCCGTGAGAAGCGAGGTGGTGGTGACGGCGCGACTGAAAGGCCAGTGAACCAAGAACATGATGCTCGAAGACAAGACACCTGTGTACGAACTCTGTAGGACCAGGAAATTGTTGCTATGCCGAGAGGAGGTGCCGGTGAGGCAGCTCAAACTGACAAACACCGATTACGATATTCAGGCCAGGACGGAGTTGGGGACCGTTGAACCGGTGGTCAGCGTAACACCAATCGACAAGACTCATGAGCCTGTGCCAACGCAACACCTAGGGCCCCAATGGAAGGCTTACTGGAGAGAACGGCAGATCACCTGACAACAGAACAGCTTGAGAAGGTTCGACAACTGCTGAAACGATACCAACCTGTCTTCAGGCAAGGTAACATACGAGTAGAGTCTACACATGCAGCCCTCACTGACCTTCCTCTCGTACCAGGGAGTTACCGAGCTCTCCCCGAAGGGTACCCGGCGTCTCCGAGGGGCTTTCCAATAGAGCAAGACCTAAAGATTAACAAGCCCCCATCTGGTCCGAAAAAACAAGACGGGCGGAAGTGGATACGCCACTTACGCGCGCCAACCCCGAAAGAGGAAGGCTACCGAACAACCTCGGTAGGGGTGCCTGGTGATCTAGCACACCTTCTAGCAATCCAGGCCAGTACGCGGAAATATATGGCTTTCCTCAACCCCGTCCGAAGACGTACCCTATCTCCCACGGGTATTGGAAACCACTGCCCCCTAGAGTCCAACCAAATCCGAACAACTCCCCTTCAGGAAGGGGCTCGAATGATCGGCCCAAGGTTCCCCTAGTAATGTCACAGATACCACGGGTGCTAGGGGTCCGCAGCGTCCGCAACACGGCAGCTGAAGGGGACGCTTCCCGCCTACGGGGAACCAAGGTAACAGTGACTACGGCAGCACGGACAGAGTACTCCACCGCATTGACATCGGAGACGCCGAACGTATTCGTCAACCACCCAGACGCGTTCCGCTAGCAAAACAAGCGGCGGTACGGGATATGCTAGAGGATATGAAATCCAGAGGAGTGGTTGAAGAGTCTGACAGCCCTTGGTCTTCCCCTGTAGTTCTGGTGGCGAATAAGAACGGCGAGCTACGCTTCTGCGTGGACTAGAGGAAGCTGAATGCCGTCACCAGGAAAGACTGTTTCCCCTTACCCCGGATTGCTGACACTCTGGACACACTTGCTGGTGCGCAGTGGTTCTCGACCCTGGACGTGAAGTCGGGTTACTGGTAGATAGCTCTAGAGCCGAGAGACAAGGAAAAGGCCGCATTCTCGTTAGGCAAAGGGCTTTGGTAGTTCACAGTTATGCTCTTTGGTCTCTGCAGTGCACCAGCTACCTTCCAACGCCTCAAGGAGTCAGTGATGAGAGAACTGACTTATGACGCTAGCCTTCTACACCTGGACGATAGCATCATCATCGCAAAGACATTCGAAGACCATATTTACAACCTCAGGACGGTGTTAGAGAGACTGGAGGCAACGAAATTGAAGCTGAATGCGAAGAAAAGTCAGCTCTTCCGCAAGGAAGTCAACTACTTGGGCCATATAGTCTCACTAAACGGAGTGGCCACAGATGCGGAGAAGACACAGGCAGTGAGAGATTGGCCTTGCCCGAAGGATAAATGAGAACTGCGTGGCTTCCTGGGGCTGAGCAGCTATTACCGCCGCTTCATAAATGGGTTCTCCAACATTGCAAAGCCCCTCACACGTCTGAGAGAAAAACAACGGCCTTATGTGTGGACGGAGGTCGCTGAAGGCGCTTTCCAGCAGCTGAAGAGGACACTTTGCAGTTCTCCTATTCTGGGATTCACACAACCAGGTGGCGCCCTCATTGTGCACACCGACGCCATGGATCATTGCATTGGAGGCATCCTATCCCAAGCACAGGACAGCCACGAGCGGGTGATAACCTTCTACAGCAAGACGCTGTCCAAGGCAGAGAAGAGCTACTGCGACACACGGCGAGAGCTGCTGGTGGTAGTAAAGACCTTGGAGCACTTCCGCAAGTAGCTGTACGGTCAGCCATTCCACCTGAGAACTCACTACCCCGCCCTAACATGGCTACTGAGTTTAAGAAACCTGGAAGGCCGGAAAGCCCGTTGGGACCAGAGGTTGCAGGAGTACGACTTCAACTCTGAACATCGTAGAGGGAAGATCCACGGCGATGCAGACGCCATGTCCCGAACACCCTGCCCAGAAGAGTGCGGTCAGTGCTCAAGAGTGGAAAAGGAGCATGCCGCAGCTGTCGGAGTAGTCACAGAAGTGCCTGCGGACGGTTGGGATAGCGTATGCCTGAGGAGGGAGCAGCTGGCGGACGCAGATTTGGGGCCACTCTTGAGAAAAGTGGAGGCAGGGACAACATCAACCTGGGATGATATCGCACCTAGAAGCGCTGCATATAAGTCGTACTGGGACCAGTGGGACTCATTGAAGATCAAGAGGGTGTACTGTTCCGGAATCACCCAAAGGAAAGATGCAGAGAGAATAGTTGGTACTCCCCCGGAGTAAGCTCCCGGAAGTCTTGGAGAAAGTGCACGCCGGTATTTCAGGTCGACACCCTGTAGCAAACCGAACGACGCTGAGGGATGGTGCCGTTAATGTCACGTGTGCACGGCCAGTCGCGGCGCCCAGACAGTTGCCGGGTCGCATGCAGCAGTACAACGTCGGAGCGCCATTCAAACGCATCGCCGTCGACACAGCTAAACCATTCCCAGTGTCCGACCAAGGCAACAGGTGGTGGTCGTGAACTACTTCATCAAGTTGCCAGAGGTGTATGCCATCCCGAACCAGGAGGTGAAGACAATCACCGAATGCCTCGTGGAGCAACTGTTCTGCCATTTTGGGGTGCCGTTAGAGCTCCACGGCGACCAGGGCACAAACTTTGAGCCTAACATGATGAAGGAGGCCCTGGAAAGACTTGGAGTGAACAAGACCCGCAGAAAACCCCTACATCTGGAGTCGGAGAGCATGGTGAAGAGGTGCATCAAGACCAAAGAAGAATATCTGAGGAAGGCCGTGGCCAGCCATCAGCGAGACTGGGACATCAAGGTGCCACTGCTCCCTCCTCAAGGCTGGTCGTCCCGAACAGCACCATCGTAGCGGACCAGACGATCCAGGTGCATAACCAATATCTTCCCTCGGGGCACCTTCTGGATGCGATAGACTACGTCGTTAATCCTCTTCACCACACGGTACCGTCCTTGCCACGGCTGTTGAAGATTCGTGCAGCGTCCCTTGGTCCGGGTAGGGCGGTACAACCAGACTAGGTCACCCTGCTGGAACCCTTAGCTGTTGGCTTGCCTGTCGCATCGGGTCTTCATGCGGTCGGTCGCTTGTTGGATGTTCTGACAAGCCATCTCATGCATATCGTGGAGATGATTCCCCAGTTTCTCCACATACTTAGTTGCTAGCTGTTTTGCATCCAGGGGGCTCCCAAAGGCCAGGTCACAAGGGAGGCGTAACTCTCGGCCAAACATTCAGCTGGCTGGCGTCATCCCAGTGGTGTCGTGTGTTGACGAGCGGTAGGCTAGCAAGAACAGTAGAAAGTCTGTGATTGTCTTTGCCTCCTGGTTCGGGATGGCATACACCTCCGACCACTTGGTGAAGTAATCCACGACCACCATCAGGTACTTGTTGCCTCGTTCGGACATTGGGAGTGGTCCAACTAGGTCGACGGTGATCTTTCGAATGGCGCTCCGACGTTGTACTGCTGCATGTGACACCGGCTCCTAGTTTGGGGGCAACGAATTGCCGTACTCACCTGACATTCACGGCACCATCTCTCAGCGTCTGCTCGGAGCCTCAGACAGTAGTAGCACTGCCAGAGTTTGTCGATTGTTCGGTTTGCTCCCAGATGTCCTTCTGAAGTACTTGCTTGCACTACTTCTAAGACTTCCGGGACCTTACTTCGAGGAAGTACCAACTCTTCTCTCTGCGTCTTCGCATCGGGTGATTCCCATACCCGGAACTGCACACCCTCTGTTGTTTTCACCAAATCCCATTGAGCCCAGTACGACCTTTATGTGGCACTCCTCGGTGCGATGTCCTCCCAGGTGGGTCATGCCCCTGCCTCTCCTTTTCTCAAGAGTGATCCCAAGTTTGCGTCTTACAGCTGCTCCCTCCTCAGGCCAACGCTATGCCATCCATCCCCAGGCAATGCCAATGCAGGCACTCTTATAGCTGCGGCACACTCTTTCTCTCCCACTCTTGTGCATTGGCCGCACTCCTCTGGGCAGGGTCTCCGGGACATGGCGTCTGCGTTGCCGTGGCTCTTCCCTCACCTATTTTCAGTCGTACTCCTGTGGCCTCTGGACCCAACGTGCTGTCTAGCCTTCCAGGGTTTTTAAGATCAGTAGCCAGGTTAGGGCTGAGTAGTCAGTCCTCGGGTGGAATGGCTGACCGTACAGGTAGTTGTGGAAGTGTTCCACGATCTTTACCACCACCAGTAACTCTCACCGAATGACCCAGTAGTTCTTCTCTGCGTTGGATAACGTCTTGTTGTAGTAAGCTATCACTGGCTAATGAACGTCCTGAACTTGAGATAGGACGCCTCCAGTGCAATGGTCGCTGGCGTCAATGTCCACAATGAAGGTGCCGCTTGGTTGTGGAAATTCCAGAATAGGAGCACTACACAGTGTCTCCTTCAGCCGCTGGAAAGCGTTTTCGGCATCATCCATCCACACATAGGGTCGGTGTTCCTCTCATTACCGACTCCATGAGGCGCTGGAAGGTCTCTGGTGAGCTGCAGAGGCCAAAGGGCATAAGTATACACTGACAAAGGACTTGGCCTGTCAATAATTCAGTCTTTTCCTTATCTCTGGTGTCTAGAGCCACCTGCCAGTAACCCGAATTCAGGTCCAGGGTCGAGAACAACTAAGGACCAGCAAGTGTGTCCAGGGTATCGTCAATCCGTGGTAGGCGCAAGCAATCCTTCCTGGTGACAGCATTCAGCTTTCTGTAGCCCACGCAGAAGCGTAGCTTACCGTTCTTCTTCGTCGCCAGAATTATAGGGGTACACCAAGGGCTGTCAGGCTCTTCAACCACTCCCCTGGATTTCATGTCCTGTAGCATATCCCGTACCGCCGCTTTTTTGCAGCGGAACGCCTTTAGGTGGTTGCCGAATAGGCCGGGCGTCTCCGGTGTCGATGCGGTGGAACACTCGATCCGTGCGACCGTAGTTGCCGTCGCCTTGGCTGAAGACTCGCTGGTATCGTCTCAGCAGTTGACGAACCTTCTCCAATTGTTCTACGGTCAGGTGGCCGGCCGCTCTCTCCAGTAAGCCCTCCAGCCGGGACCCCAGTTGTTGTGTAGGCACCAGCTCCTGTGTCTTGTCTATTGTTGTCACGCTGACCACGGGCTCGCCCCTCCCCAGCTCCGTTCCAGCCTGGATGTCGTGATCGGTGTCTCCCAGATTGAGCAGCCTCACCGGCAACACTTCTCGGCACGGCAAAATGTCCTGGATACACAGAGTCCGTGCACCGGCGTCTTTTTATCCAGCATCATGTTCTTCTTTCGCTGGCCTTCCAGTCGCTCCGTCACTACCACCTCGCTTCCCGCGGGGACAACCACGTCTTCCTTGAAGATGACTCTCCAGATTCCAAGTCGCTCTTCGGGTTGCCGGAATATCAGCTCTTCTCCATTGAGCCGCAGGACCTTCCTGCCAAAGTCAACCTTCGTCTCATGGCTTCCAGGGCATCCAATCTCAGTATCACCTCCTCAGCCTCCTTCGCGACGAACACCCACAAACGCACGACACTCCGCATCAAGGTGAACTTTAGTGGGCCTCCTTCTCCACAGGCAAGGTGTCGCCCGATGCTGTCACAAGCTGGTATGGTCGGCTCGACTTCCTCGTCGGCAAACCCTTGGCCACATCAGGTCTGATGATGGTCACGGCTGCCTCGGTCTCTATGAGCACATGGCACGGCTTCCCTATCACTTTAAGTCTTCGCCGGCGTCCCTCGACTTATCTTCGGTTTGCCGTGTAGCGGATACTCCTAGTTCGCGACGTCGGGGTAGCCGTCACCTTAGCCGACTCCATCCTCAGTGCTGCTGTTAGCGCCTCATGGATGGTTTTGTAGTCAAAGAGCATTAGACGCTGAAGAAATTCCGTAATAATAATGTGTAGTGTTTAACGCCCGCTTTTACTACATACAGTACCGCAGGCGGTGACACTGATGATACATGAGATGAAGATGGAGCACCGGTGGAATGAGATGGCGGGGGAAACCGGAGGTCCCGGAGAAAACCCGCCCCAGCGCCCTGTTGTCCACCACAAATCTCAGTTTGCGGTCGCCAGGGATCGAACCCAGGCCGCCTTGGTGAGAGCCAAGCGGTCTAACCACTGAGCCACGGCGCAGTCACGAAATTCCGTGTCTCGTAACCCGTCGACAAAGGTGTAGGCGGCTTTCCGGGTTACGAATTCTGGTGGGAGGTCGACTACGGTTTTACTGGCCAGCTGCTCGATTGCCAGGGCGAACTCCTGCAGCGTTTCTCCTGGGTACTGCGACCTTGACTTCAGCTGGCTACGGTACGCTTCGGCTAAGCGGTGGTTTCTAAAGCGGTTCTCCAGGGCTTCCCTGGTGTTCTTGGGCGCCGCCGCTGTCTTGACCGCGTTCAGAAGTTCCGCGGCCGTCCCTGGAGGCTGGTTTTAACTGTGTGTCCTCTTCCTCTGTTGGCCATTTGTTATGCTTGGCCACTGCGTCGAACTGGCGGCGGAAGACTTCGAAAGTTGTCGCGCCGTCATATTTAGGAAGTTTGACGCCTGCGGATGTGGGTCGCGTCCCGACGCGTCGTCCTCCAAGTCCTTTAACCTCCTGCCAACGATGTCCTCTACCATGGCGTTCAAGAACTCTGTGTTTCTGTCGGCCTTTCGCTCCAGGTTGTTAGCGCGGTTCGCAAGGTCTTCGACGTCTTCCACCACGGCGTTCAGGAACTTGGCGTTACTGTCGGTCTTTTCCTCTAGGTCATTGAAGCGGTTCGCCAGGTCTTCGATGCGTTCGTCCATTTGGCCCATCCGCTTGTCCAGCTCCGTCACGTCATCCATCACGCCGTCCAACTGTTCCTCAAATTTGGCGGCGAAAGCCTCTTTCGCCAGCTTCATTTCCGTGGCCATGCTGTCATTCGCTGCTCTCATTTCTGTGGTTGATTCGGCCTTCATTTCAGTCAGATTGTGATTTGTCGGCTCCAACTTTGCGGCCAGTTCGCTATTTGCCGCCTCCGTCTTCGTTGCTAATTCGGTCGTCGTCACGGCCAAGTTGTTATATGGAGCTTCCATCATTTGCCGTCTTCATTTCCTCCATTATCTGTAAAATATTTCCAATGCCGCCCCCATCGTGTTATATCCCACTCCTGACACCAATTGTGAATTTATGGTTTCGTCGAATTAAAAGTCCGAGTTGCAGAAATTCAATATGTTCTTTACTTGTGTAGAAATACACTCACAGTAGCAAGTTACAGCAGAATTATGTCGCATACACATTCACAAACTACCAAGGCCGATGAGCACAACAACAGCGTTCTAATTACCCCTATTCACAACATCGGCTCTCGTTACAACACTTCACCGCTGTTTACTGTTTACGACTGACTCTTGGCGAGTTGTCGCTTCTTTATATGCCTCATCTGATAATTCCTGACTGTTCCAGAACAATAAAGAAACCGAATAATCTCTATCAATCAAGATGCCACCAGAACTTTCCATTTATCTCATTTTGTTTCGGCAGACATTTATCTGCGTGCTATCTTTATCAGTTCCTTTGTGTAAACAAGCCGCGTTATCGCTCCGCGCGAACCTTTTATCTCCGTCGCCGCACCATTATTAACAAAAGATAAGGCCAGGGTAGCAGCAGGTTTATTCAAGTTTCGGCTCTCCGTCCCTTTCTGTATACATTATATTGTGACTTTGGTGGGTTCGTAAAATTAAAAAGAGTTCAATTACACCACTCAAAATTTTTCTTTATTTCCACCTTATTCGAATTACAGTTTAATGTACACAATTAAAATTTAATTTACACAATTAAATCTTGCCAGTTCGTCTTTACACGTAAGCTCAACTCAACTACACGTCCACCCGCCGCGACTTACTTCACTCGACTGCTCGGCTCACAATCACACACTCAACTAACTGTCGCCTCGCTTGTATCGATCGCCCCGAAGCCTCTCGAACCTTTCATTATGGAGGGAGAAATCATTCTGGAACCTTCGTGCACCTTCGCGCGGTAGGAGGAGGGGCCACCCCTTGCGTCTCCACGCCACCGACAGTCCGCATTATCGATCGGCAACGTGAGTTCGCTGTTTGCGTGACACTGCTCCCTCCTCAAGGCTGGTGGTCCCGAACAGCGCCATCGTAGCGGGCCAGGCGGTCCAGGGGCACCACCAGCATCTTTCCTCGGTGCGATGTCCGCCCAGGTTGGTCTCGTCCCTGCCTCCACTTCCCTCAAGGGTGGCCCCAGTTCTGCGTCCGCCAGCTGCTCTCTCCTCCGGCCTGCGCCATCCCGGCCATCCGCAGGCACTCCCGTGACTACTTGAACTGCTGCGGCACGCTCCTGCCCCTCCACTCTTGTGCATTGGCCGCACTCTTCTGGACAGGGTCTTCGGGACATAGCGTCCGCGTTACCGTGGCTACTCCCTCTGCGATGTTCCGAAGTGAAGTCGTATTCCTGCAGCCTCTGAACCAAACCTGCTGTCTGGCCTTCCGGTCGCGCCGTCTCCATCACCTCGCTCCTCGCGGGGACAACCACGTCTTCGTTCAAGATAACCCTACCGCTTCCAAGGCGCTCTTCGGGTTGACGGAGTATGACCTCTTCTCCGCTGAGCCGCAGGACCTTCCTGCCGACGTCGACCGTCGCCTCGTGGCGCCTGAGGGCATCTAGTCCCAGAATCACCTCCTCAGCCACCTTCGCGACCAACACCCACAGACGCACGGCACTCCGTCCCAAGGTCAGCTCAAGCAGGGCCTCCTTCTCCAAAGGCATGGTGTCGCCCGATGCCGCCACAGGCTCGTATGGTCGGCTCGGCTTCCTCGTCGGCAAACCCTTTGCCAGGTCAGGTCTGATGATGGTCACGGCTGCCCCACTGTCCACCAGCACGCGGCACGGCTTTCCTCTTACCCAACCGTCCGCGATGAGGCTGTCATCCATCCGCCGGCTGACGGCGCCAATTGTTACTCGAGGGTATGGTGGTAATGGCGCCGACGTGCCCCTCTCCACGCCGGGCCTTACTGGTTCTTCCGGCCGCTCTTCCTGGTGTGGGCAGTCTCTCTGCAGGTGCCCAGGCTGTCCACACCCGTTACTCGAGGGTATGGTGGTAATGGCGCCGACGTGCCCCTCTCCACGCCGGGCCTTACTGGTTCTTCCGGCCGCTCTTCCTGGTGTGGGCAGTCTCTCTGCAGGTGCCCATGCTGTCCACACCCCCAACACAGGCCACTAGGTGTTCGCCGGCATCCCTCAGCTGGTCTTCTGTCTCCGGCGTAGCGGACACTCCTCGTTCTTGACGTTGGGATAGATGCTACCTTGGCCGCCTCCATCCTTAATGTCGCTGTCAGCGCCTTGTGGATGGGTGTATAATCGCCCAGCATTAGGCGCTGACGAATCTCCGTGTCCCGTACCCCGTCGACAAAGTTGTAGGCGGCTTCCCGGGATACGAACTCCAGTGGCAGGTCAACCAAAGCCTTGCTAGCCAGCTGCTCAATCGCTATGGCGAACTCCTGCAGCGTCTCCCCCGGCTGCTGTGACCTTGCCTTTAGTTGGCTGCGGCACGCCGCGGCTAAGCGGTGGTTCCCAAAACGATTCTCCAGGGCCTCCCAGAGTCCTTGGGCGCCACCGTTGTCTGCACCGCGTTTAGGACTTCCGCGGCCCGTCCCTGGAGGCTGGCTATTAGCTGTGTGGCCTCCTCCTCCGGTGACCATCCGTTGTGCTTGGCCACTGTGTCGAACTGGCGGCGGAAGACGTTAAATGTTGACGCGCCGTCATATTTCGGCGATTTGGCGCGCGCAGATGTTGTGTCGCCCTTAAAATCCTTCAGTTTCCTGCCGACGACGTCTACTATGGCGTTCAGGGAATTGACGCTGCTGTCGGCCTTTCCCTCCAGGTCGTCAACGCGGCTCGCCAGGTCCTCGACGCGCTCTTCCACTTTGCCCATCCACTTTCCCAGCTCCGTCACGTTATCCCTCACGCCGGCCAACTGTTCTTCAAATTTGTCGGCGAGGGCCTCGTTCGCAACCTTCATTTCTTCCAGCTTTGCGGCCAGGTTGTTATTTGCTGCTTCCATCTTCTCGGCGATGTTGTCGCTGGCCGTCTTCATTTGTTTCAACTCGGCGGTAAGGTTGTTATTTGCCACTTCTGTTTTTGTTGTTAACTCGTTCATCTTCGCCAAAAGCATTTCCAATGCCGATTCCATGGCCGTACTGTTTGGTGATGTTATCGTCCCGCTTCCTGACAGCAATTGTGACTTTGGTGGGTTCGTAAAACTGAAAAGAGTTCAATTGCACCACTCAAAATGTTCTTTATTTACACCTTATTCCAATTACAGTTTAATGTACACAACTACAATTTAATTTACACAATTAAATCTTGCCAGTTCGTCTTTACGCGTAAGCTCAACTCAACTACACGTCCGCCCGCCGCGTCTTACTTCACTCGACTCAGCTACACGTCCGCCCGCCGCGACTGACTTCACTCAACTCAGCTACACGTCCGCCCACCGCGACTTACTTCACTCGACTGCTGGGCTCACAATCACACACTCAACTAACTGTTGCCTCGCTTGTATCGATCACCCCGAAGCCTCTCGAACCTTCCATTATGAAGGGGGAAATCATTCTGGAACCTTCGTGCACCTTCGCGCGGTAGGAGGAAGGGCCACCCCTTGCATCTCCCCGCCACCGACAGTCCGCATTATCGATCGGTAACGCGAGTTCGCTGTTTGCGTGACAATATGTAGCATTTTGAGATCAGAAATTTAGCATTTTTATTTTTATATTTAGCATTTTGTAGCAGTTATACATCTGCAATTTAGCATTTTATAGCATTTTGAAGAAAAGTTTAATTTGAGTCAATTTTTTTTAAATGATGTATATTAATATTATTAATATGAGATTGAAAACACATTTATGGAGGGTTATTAATGAGAGTTAAAAGAGCCTAAAGTGTTAATTCATTTTACATTAATATAAGTTAAAGCAATACACAGATATATAGAACAAGCTCATACAGACTAAAGCATACTACATAACACAAAGAAGATAAATCCATACTGATGTAAAACTAGCACAATAAAAAGAAAATGCACAAAATGAGCCTACGCCGTAACTCATAAGTTTATGATTCAGTAACGCTGTTGAATGAAAGTAGTGAACGTATTTCAACATTCTGTTCTGTCATATCAGAGCTCCTGTCACTCACAATCAAATTTTATTTTTCACCGTCTACGTTATTGGTAGGACCCAGAGGCGTAAGTTACGCAATATGGGCCCGCCTGCAAAAATTAAATCCGGGCCCCCCTAAAATATAATGTACAACCGATCAGTAACTGACATAACTTCAATTACAGTTATATTATTGGATGCCGTAGTTAAAGTCACATTCACTATACGCTCAAGGACCTGTTTCCATATGTTCTAACTTTTCTTTAGTTCTGAATTCTTACCCGCGTCAACTGTGTTTTCCTTACGCCACGAACTGAAAACGCGCAAGCGTTCAAATGTGCAGAGCTACTGTCCGGCCGTTGTATCTCCGGCTCTGACGTTTTGCGACTGTAAAAGTTGGAAGGGGAAACCAAATAGTACCAACATACAGTAATAAGCAATTGAAAACATATCCTCAAAATTATCTTTAGAATGAAAATATAGGACTATATTAACTTTAAAACACTGAAATACAATTTACAATTTCATCACAATGCAAGATATTTATTACAACACCACTCTATTCGAATATTTCATTCACACCTTTCACACACACTAACTGCATCTGTTGGTAGTACTGGGAGTCCCTACATCCGGTGTCGTGGTCAGGAACTTAAAACTGTCTGCTAGCGCCAATCAGCATTGTCGCTGGTAGGCGTGGCTCCCGAACCTAACACCGTGTTGCCAGCTTAAATTCGTTTGAGCCACGTGGTCTAATAGCGGCTTGCGATGGTAAACTTTCTTTGGTATCTTTTTCGTGCGTGAATTCCGATGTTTAGTGTTCGTAAGTCCTATTATTATCGCTATTATAATAATATGGCTGCTGGTTCGTGAAATACGCAAATACATTAAATATTTAAAATACGCATTATTCCTCTGCTTGAAATTCCCGCTAAAGAACTGGCAACAGCCTGCTTCCCCCTCTCGAGAAATGTCAGAGCCGGAGATAGAACGGCCGAGGTATAGTTTCGTGTCGCAATATACTTTTGGTTAGGCATCTCCAATCTCGAACTCCTTCCCTCTGTTTACAGTAAACACAGTCATTTTTAGATGAATAACACAACCATTCTCTGCAAATTCTTTGCCCTAATAAAGTCAAATCTTCCTAATATTTAGTGCAGAAGGACCTGTTTTCCTTCTTAGCATCTTTGGGAGATGGGGCCGCTGGCTGGCAAATAAAACAGAAGAACAGAATAAGCAATTAGCAGAATATAGGTTATGGCAGGCCACTGCAGAGGCAGAATTTTGAACATGCGCACAGATGTGCACGATACACAGAAGGACATGGAAACCATTAGGGAGCAACTTAACCAGATTTCACAGCATAATGATAATGTGCATGCCCAGTTGACGGAGGAGATGCGAAATACCTGTGTCATAATACAAAATAGGCAAAATGTAGCAGAAAATTCCACTCATAATAAACTGGTAGCAATTAAAGAAACCCTGACACAGGCAGACGCAGCTCAACGCTCAACAAATAAAATAATTGAACATCATACACGTGAAATGACAGTACTCAAAGAGGTCTTTAATGACTTAAAAATATGTAACGACCAACCCCAAAGTAATTACGTTTCAGGTGTACCAACTAGACAGGGCATGATGAACACGTGCCAAAACAACAGTCTTCAACAATAGCTATGGAAACATGTAATAGTGTTAGCTAAGGGAGCATATACAATAACTGCATAAACACGGGGTACCTCACCATTTTAACTTTTTAAATGTAATAACCATGCCAACATTTGATGACGTGAGAGACAACGCGAAGCGCTACATAATGGACCTAGAGTCTTACTTTCAGCTCAAGAACATCCCAGATTAATTTAAGATGGGTTGCAGGGGCAGTCATTGACTTGGTTTAGACTAGCAGTTGGTTACCATGAGAGTTACACAGACTTCAAACAACATTTCTTAACAAAATACTGGAATGGCGCCACACAATATGCTGTCAGGACGAACATAAATACAGAGAAATATTCACACAGAGGACGCTCCATGGTGGATTACTTTCTAGACTTAGCGCAACAAAGTAAAATGTTGGACCCTCCCATAGAACCCCAGGAATTTATTAGTTTAGTCACGTGACACTACCCAGAACAGATAAGTCGCACGTCGCACGGCCCAGTACGATTAGCGAGACAATCGAATTTTGACCGCACTACAACAACCCACGACTGAACTGAACCCAGGACTACAAGAACACAGGACGTCGCAACATATCCAAAACTTTAGTGGGACGAGGGCATACAACACTGGAAATGCTAGACATAATGACCAGACACATCCCAGAGACGGGTACAGAGACCAGGTACCCGCGAATGACCACAGAAGATGCAATTCCCGGTATCACCAAAGACAACCCCGAGAAAATCCTCAGCATCTTCGATGATCACGAACACATCACATAAATTTCATGCGCACACAACGACCATATCCAAGACGGCACGACAATGACAGCCATATTACCACAGAGAGACGGTATAATATTTTTCAAATGCCGTACAAATATGACTTACCCAGAGAAAATTCCGCAGGACGCAGATAGACCAATAATGGTGGTGACCAAAATAACCGACAACACACGACGGACCAGCGGCCAGAACAAGCACCTCACGAGAACCAAGAGTCAGCAAAAATAGAAACACATAGAAGTAGGTCCCCAACGACAAATTACAACAATGATGCAATGCCCAGACAAAAATGGTTTGTGAACCAGAAATTTGTCCCAACCACTCACACATCTCTAAACGGTACATCTGAGAGACACAATACGGAAAACTAAATTCGGGTAGGAGGCCGTTTCCATTTTCTGCCTCGTTGTATGTTCAAAAAGATGGAAACACTAAGAATGCAATGGCGCAACTACAGGTACACGATGAGGATAAATAATTGACAGTTGGAAACAATACTGGAAACATGAACACAGCAAGACATAGCAGAGACGACACAAATAGAAACCACCATAGCAGATGAAACTTTCCAGGCAACGCTAGACACTGGAGCGACGGCATCTGTCTGTAGTCTAAAATTCTTTAATCACTTGGAATCGAAAGGAATACACCTACAAACGTTACCCACCAAAAGTATGTGCGTACTAATGGCCATAGGAGGACTGAAACAACGCATACAAAAACATGTCATGATTCCATTCACTTTATACCAAAATCATGTAGAAGTCATTTTTAATAATATCGCATTTGGCTGCACAAGTTATTCTAGAAAGCGATTTCTTCCAAGCATTTCATGCAACGATTAACTATGCAGCCAGGACTTTAACCCTTCCATGCGACAACGAAGAGTCTCCAGTTCCTATTACTAGCTGGCGGATCCCAACATGCAATTAACAGAAGTCGAAAGCCAATTAGAGGTGGAATATTTTTGTTCATTTCACTAATGTAAGCATCTTAAAGACCGAGGAAATAGTTAGCACATATGAGAGTTGCAAAAGTTATGACTTGATTAATGGCGAGGGAACTGACCTAATGAGCAGGGACGGAAAAGCAACTTTTTCCCCTATCACAATATTACTGAATGGCTCCATGACAATGGGTGTGAACGACCTACCCCAACAGCTGGAGACAACGTTCCCTTTCGAAACCGCACGCCAGGTTCTTGACATAAATTTACAAATGCGTACCAAGTTACAGGAGAAAGGGAATGGACTCATACACTAGGGCGAAAGACATAAATAATCTTTTTTCTGTTCTGTGGAAGAACAGAGCTGCTTTTACGAAAAAAACAGGCGTATATACATCCTTCTGCTACGACCTTCAAATTAAAAAAGTAAAACCATGGCACTATAAATGCAGGAACATTCCACTAAAATTAAAACCAGCAGTAGAATACGCCATTAGAGTAATGCTAGAACAAAAGATAATTCAAGACTCAAATACCCCCTACATAAACCTCTCTGCATAGTGCGCAAAAACAATGGGAAAGCACGCATAACTATCGACGCCAGGCACCTGAACCGCTTTATAATGCCAGATAATTTTCGAACCATCGGCGTAGAATAAATACTCACCAGCATTGGAAGAAAAAATGGTTTTCTTCCATCGAGTTGACATATTCGTACCTACAAATCCCTATACCACCACACTTAAGAAAATTTACTGGATTCCTATATAGGGTCGAGTGTTAGAATTTACCAGACTACCGTTTGGCATGTCAGTAAGTGCAAGCGGGTTTTAAGAGCCATGTCTGCCATATTTGGAGATACTGCTCAAGAATTCCTGACTGAATTTATTGATGATTTTTATTACACAACAAGACGATAGACGAACACATACAACATTTGGATTGCGTCATTACAAAATTAAGATCAAAAGGGCTGACGTTGAACTTAGAAAAAACAAAATTCTTCCAACAAGAAACCAAATTCCTAATATACATCATTTCGGAGAAAGGTATTTCTCCAGATAAGGAAAGAATCCGAACAATTACAGAAATCCACGCACCAAGAAACATAAGGCAGCTTCGCCGAGTATTGGGCATATTCCAGTATGATACATTATTTCTAATTAATTACGCTAAAGAAGTAACACCCCTTGGGGAGTTGTTAAAGAAAAGCGTAAGATGGCGCTGGACGAGCACACACCAAAAAGCATTTGAAAGAGTAAAGGAATTATTCGGACAAGCTATTTTATGGAACGCCCACGCACTGACAAACACTACTACATTTACGCGGACGCATCGATTTCTGGTTTCGGAGCAGGTCTATGACAAAGAGATGACCAAGGACAACAATACATTATAAGTACAGCATATAGAAAACTTCACACACACAGAGATCACTACTGATCACGTTACTGATCCCATTTTCGGACCGATTTTTCCGGCCCTGTTTAGATGTATTACCAGAACAGGAATGAAACTGGTAGTATACTGTACATATACATATGTATAGTAATGGTAGTACTGTATACTCCAACTTCCTCATACAACTTGAATTAGGGCTATCACACTTCATTGCAAATGGCGTCAGGGAATATAACATATACAGACATAATGAAACGTTCCGGAGGCAATCCGACAAGAGAGGAAAGGCAGGACAACTATCCTAGATTATCGGCACGAACGGACCAGTACGGACCCAGCTACCCTTCAGCGGGGGACAGGGTATCCACGCAGAATAGCTCTACAAAACGCAAGTGCCTGGAATCACAAAAAGCTACCCCACCAAAGTGGAGATCAGAGTGCTGGGCACCACATGATCGCTGGCCAGTAGAAGCAACAAGACCAATACAGACGCGGGTGACGACCAATATAGGGGGACAGATCAGGAGTCCAAGGGCCTTGGAAACAGCGACGCGGGGCGAGGCCTCGTTAATACCCAGAGAGAAGTCTCGAGAGGGACAGGTAGGGGCACGAGAAAATAGTGACGCAACAGGAAAGGAGTGGATCTACGGGAGAACAACATATAGATACTAGATTACTATAACAATTATTCGCGAAGTTAATGGAAAAAGCACCGGAACACCTCCTACACACACTAATGGGGTTACAAACCCATTTACATTTATAATTAACATAATAAACCTGAATATGTCAGAGTTCATGGTGTTATACTGGAACGCCAGAAGCATTACCAGCAAAATAGCTGAGTTCCAAACATTTCTAGCGCGAACGCGACCGCACGCGTTCATCATTGTAGAATCATGATTACAGACCCACCAACGATTCCGAATCCCAGGATATAAAATATACCGTACGGATAGACAAACACACGGAAGGGGGGGGGGTGGTCGTCGGCATCCAAGAGAATCTAGTCGTCTACAACTGGAAGACGGATATTCGTATACCACCACACCTGGAAGCAGTGAGGGTTAATTTGGGACATATCAACCTCTTAGGCATCTATAAGACCGGACGACAGTTATCGAGAGAGGAATGGGAAATCCTGCTCACGCCACGCCATAACAAACAAGTACTATGTGGTGATTTTAACATCCCTATTTTCCACAGCCTTAGTGCACAAAGCAGGTGTAGGCTGCCGATAGTACAGATGGCCTTGACGTAGACTGGGAATTAATATCGGGACAATACACGACCCTACAAGGGAGACCGGGACAAAGCGACACCACGCCTGACCTGATTTTCGCGTCAGCGGACATAGCACCTAAGGCTACAGTTAGGAAAGACACTTACACTATGGGCAGTGACCACTTCCCATTGATGATAAATATCTCGACCCCGAACACAGCGGACACCCAGCATATCAAGCGCGCAGGAAGGGAGGATTTGATCCACAGCATTTTCGCGAATATATAATAAGGTCAATGGAACATATCCAAGAGACGTCGGTGGAATACGTGCAATTAGAAACATCACTAAGGCAATACCTGGAAGACAACCATCCGGTGATATTGCGACGACAATCCCGAATACCGAGACCTGCCCGGCGGGCACAGGAGTGCTCACGTCTGGTGGCGGAAAAACGACGAGCTTACGCACTATACCAGAGGGAGAGAACACGAGAGACGTACCTGACGGCCTAAAACACAGAGGCACGAGTACACCGAAAGATGCGAAAGATCAAGAAAGCGTCGTGGGCAATATACTGCGCATCTATTACCTCGAACACACCGACGACCGTCATGTTGCAGCGGCTTAAATGGTTCAAACATTCGGGAAACCAACAGAAACCATACCCAATAACGGGACAACAGGAATTGCAGGTACAGTACTTACATCATATCGCACCGGAGGACGTGATAGGAAGTACAATGGGAACCCCAGAACCGGTAGATATGGAAGATTTTCTCCTGCGTCCCATAGTGGCACAGGAGGTCCTCAACCACCTACGAGGAACCAATGACATATCTATGCCGGGCGAAGATGGTATCACATACAAACATCTAAAATCTATTCCCGAAGCGTGGTATCGCCTTTTAGCCAAAGCATACACACAAATATTACATACCGGCTACCCCGCATACTCGTGGAGACATGTCATAATACATCCAATCATGAAACCGGGAGTTGAGGGTCTACATCCCACAGACTATTGACCCATAGGGATGCTGCTTACACTACGCAAATTATTTGAAAAAATTTTGCAGGTTAGACTAACGCTTCCACTGGAAAGAAACCAGCTATGGCCAAAAACTCAGTTCGGTTTCCGTAGGGGGCATGGGACAGCCTTCCCAATATACGTATTGACCACGGATATCCAGATAGCGTTCAGGACCAAAAAACAGATTCTGGCCCTGTTCTTGGATTTGTCATCAGCATATGACCATGTCTGCATACAGCGTTTAACAGAACGTCTAGCAATATGCGGGATTCCTGGGATTCTTGGTAGACTCGTAGAAAACCTATATAGGCATCGACAAACTTCCCTGGCAACGTACATGAGAAACACAAACAGTCGGTCAACATCACGAGGCTTGATTCAGGGATCATCACTCAGTCCACTGCTCTACGCGTTGTATGTCGGAGATATTATCTCGTCCACAAGGGTCACGGATAGGATTCTACAATTTGCAGACGACATAGTGATATACACACCAATATCACTGGGGTCGCAGACAGATGTACAACAATTTGAGGCAGATTGCAACAAGGTCGTCAAGTATCTAAGTGATATAGGCATGGAAATAAACTTCAAAAAAAAAAACACAGCGTACATCTCCAGAAATCAATGCGTGCATCACAATGCACACTGAGAATACAAGATCATATAATCCGACCAGTGCAAAGTATCAAATTTCTAGGGGTGCATCATCTATCCGCCGGCTGATGGTGGTAATGGCGCCGACGTACCCCTCTCCACGCCGGGCCTTACTCGTTTTCCGGCTGCTCTTCCTGGTGTGGGCAGTCTCTCCGCAGGTGTCCGGGCTGTCCACACCCCCAACACAGGCCACTAGGTGTTCGCCGGCGTCCCCTCGAGTGACAATTCGCGCCATCAGCCGGCGGATGGATGACAACCTCATCGCGGACGGCTGGGTGAGAGGAAAGCCGTGCCGCGTGCTGGTAGACTTCCGGTAACGATCGGCCATCATTTTTCATCGGCTTCGCGAGCCTACCACCAGGGTGACACTGCTCCCTCCTCAAGGCTGGTCGTCCCGAACAGCGCCTTCGTAGTGGGCCAGGCGATCCAGGTGTACCACCAACATCTTTCCTCGGGGCACCTTCTGGATCAAACCTGCTGTCCGGCCTTCCGGTCGCGCCGTCACCATCACTTCGCTCCTCGTGGGGACAACCACGTCTCCGCTCAAGACGACCCTGCCAATTCCAAGGCGCTCTTCTGGTTGACGGAGTATAACCTCTTCTCTGTTGAGCCTTAAGACCGTCCTGCCGACGTCGACCGTCGCCTCGTGGCTCCTGATGGCATCCAGTCCCAGAATCACCTCCTCAGCCACCTTCGCGACGAACACCCACAGACGCACGGCACTCCGTCCCAAGTTCATCTTCAGTAGGGCCCCTTTCTCCATAGGCATGGTGTCGCCCGATGCTGTCACAAGCTCGTATGGTCGGCTGGGCTTCCTCGTCGGCAAACCCTTCGCCACGTCAGGTCTGATGATGGTCACGGCCACCCCGGTGTCCACCAGGTTGTTCACGCGGTTCGCCAGGTCTTCGACGTCTTCAACCATGGCGTTCAGGGACTTGGCGTTATTGTCGGCCTTTTCCTCTAGGTCATTGAAGCGGTTCGCCAGGTCCTCGACGCGCTCGTCCACTTGGCCCATCCGCTTGCCCAGCTCCGTCACGTCATCCCTCACGCCGGCCAACTGTTCCTCAAATTTGGCGGCGAGGACCTCGTTCGCCTCCTTCATTTCCGTGGCCAGACTGTCGTTCGCTGCCTTCATTTCTTTGGTCAATTCGGTCTTTATTTCTTTCAACTCTGCGGCCAGGTTGTAATTTGCCGCTTCTGATTTTGTTGTTAACTCGTTCATCTTCTGCAAAAGCATTTCCAATAGCGATTCCATGGCCATAATCTTCGGTGATGTTGTTATCCCACTCCTGACACCAGTTGTGACTTTGTGGGTTCGTGAAAATCAAAAGTCGAGGCTTCAAATACAAAAACTGCACTTTATTTCCCTAGCAAATACATTCGTCACCATTACAGTTTGCTAGCTCACCTTGGCCACCTCCATCCTTAATGCCGCTGTCAGCGCCTCGTGGATGGTTTTATAATCGCCGAGCATTAGGCGCTGACGAATCTCCGTGTCCCGTACCCCATCGACAAAGTTGTAGGCGGCTTCCCGGGATACGAACCCCAGTGGCAGGTCAACCAAGGCCTTGCTAGCTAGCTGCTCAATCGTTTCGGGAACCACCGCTTAGCCGCAGCGTACCGCAGCCAACTAAAAGCAAGGTCACAGCAGCCGGGGGAGACGCTGCAGGAGTTAGCCATAGCGATTGAGCAGCTAGCTAGCAAGGCCTTGGTTGACCTGCCACTGGAGTTCGTATCCCGGGAAGCCGCCTACAACTTTGTCGACGGGGTACGGGACACGGAGATTCGTCAGCGCCTAATGCTCGGCGATTATAAAACCATCCACGAGGCTTCTGAGAGCGGCTATAAGGATGGAGGCGGTCAAGGTGAGCTAGCAAACTGTAATGGTGACGAATGTATTTGCTAGGGAAATAAAGTGCAGTTTTTGTATTTGAAGCCTCGACTTTTGATTTTCACGAACCCACAAAGTCACAACACACTCCGACTCCCTTAGCTTGCTAACGGCACTAGAACGACCAGTGAAAGGGGTAAAACGACCCATATATGAGATAATTATATGAAACCTGTTGGAAATTTTACTACCGACGACAGAGATTGAACTTATATGGATTCCGAGCCATGTAGCAATTCCTGGAAACGAGAGAGTGGATGAGGCAGTGCGGGAAGCCACTATCAATAAACCGGTATCAAACGAATACCTCATACCACCAAGACATAGCGAGGAATATGACACACAATAACACAAATACAACCTGCTCAGCCGGACGGGGTAGTAAGGCCTTGAGTACTTTCATTAACACGCCGTATTTAACAAGGAAAGCGTTATCACTATATTTCAGAATACTATTTCAAGTGGCATTAACACCGGTGTACCTCCTACGGATAGGGCGACGAGAGAACGACCTATGTGAATGTGGAAGAAGAGGTGATATTAATCACCTCTTCTTCACCTGCCCAGTAGGACGTGCCGACACCTTGCAATTACTAAATGACATAACACGCATTCACCCTGTGGGACCATATCAGCTCCCATCATTACTAATACCTTACTCAGGGCCAATATGCAAGGCATTATTCCGATTTACAACGAGGACAAGAATGAAGCTGTAGTAAAGGCCAGCAGACCAGCAGAAGAGTCGAGTCGCCCAGGTTTACCTGGACGGAGTCTTTGCTGCCCAGCACCTAGCCGCTTATTGCGTCTTTATCTGAGCAGTATAGAAGAGTCATCTTTTTGTCTCAGGCGGTTGTTTTCGGCAGTGGACATATCTAGCCTTGTTCGCGCTGTTGCCCCGTGTGGGGATGCGCCCAGTGCTGGCTGCGCTCTTCCGCCTGCCTGGGAGGCATCTGGGCACATTCCGCTTGACAGGCTAAAGGGAAAGGAACAGTGTTTAGGTATTGAATTTACCAGGCCCATTTCTGGGCTTGGGGGTTTGGAGTCAGGGGAATGTGGCCCTGTTCAGTTCTAGTTACCCAAAGCATCTTTGGGCAACCGGTAGCTCGGTCGGCGGCGAGGAGCCCTGTGGTCGTAGTGGCCAAGGGTATTCACCAGTATGTTTGGATGGGAGTCCAGCTGATCGTGGATGGTGCGGGATCTCTCCCGCACCACGTCCACGATGTAAGGGACCCCAGAGTAGGTATGGAGGATGTGGGACGGGAATCTACGCCCGATATCGTAGATCATTCGCAGTGCCCTGTTCTGGACGCGCAGTAGTCTGCGGATAGTGGTGGGAGCCGCTGATCCCCAGACTTCGCAGCCGTACAGAATCAGGGCTGTATAATCGCCCGATACAGGCGTAATTTGAGGTGTGTTGGCATGGTGGATTTGAGTATTGGGTATAACTGCGTACTGCCTTTATGTATTTACACCACGGCAGAGCTTCCTGGATTCAACGTTATATTCAGACGCAGTAGCCGTCTCAATAGGCTGGCAGTAGTGTCTTAAAATAACCTAACAACAACAACAACAATCAGTGCACTTGAATTAGGACGGTTTCAGCGTCCTGTTCACATGCAGTAGCCACTCCTCTATGTATGGAATTCAGGACACAAAATGACATGGCGACTGCATACGGATACATCGATATATACGGCAGAAACCATAGCTATATACCGGGCACTGAAATATGTGCAAAGTCACGGATCAACAAAAGTATTTATACACTTCGACTCCCTTAGCTTGCTAACGGCACTACAACGACCAGTGAAGGGGATAAAACGACCCATATATGAGATAATTATACGAAACCTGTTGGAAATTTTACCGCCGACGAAAGAGATCCAACTTATATGGATTCCGAGCCATGTAGGAATTCTTGGAAACGAGAGAGTGGATGAGGCAGTGCGAGAAGCCACTATCAATAAACCGGTATCAAACGAATACCTCATACCACCAACAGACATAGCGAGGAATATGACACACAATAACACAAATACAACCTGCACAGCCGGACGGGGTAGTAACGCCTTGAGTACTTTTATTAACACGCCGTATTTAACAGGGAAGGCGTTATCACTATATTTCAGAATACTATTTCAAGTGGCATTAACACCGGTGTACCTCCTAACAATAGGGCGACGAGATAACGACCTATGTGAATGTGAAAGAAGAGGTGATATTAATCACCTCTTCTTCGCCTGCCCAGTAAGACGTGCCGACACCTTGAAATTACTACATGACATAACACGCATTCACCCTGTGGGACCATATCAGCTCCCATCACTACTAATACCGTACTCAGGGCCAATATGCAAGGCATTATTCCGATTTACAACGAGGACAAGAATGAAGCTGTAGTAAGATAACACTGCCGTTATGTACTTACACCACGGAAATCAGAGCTTCCTGGATTCAACGTTATATTCAGACGCAGTAGCCGTCTCAATAGGCTGGCAGTAGCGTCTTAAAAATAACCTAACAACAACAACAACAACAACAACACTCCTCCTCTAGGGAGGTTCGTTTGGCACGTGGTTGGCACTAAATATGCCTGTGACAAGACTAGATTCCTAAAGCTTTGGTGTTCTGTTCTCTAAGTATACCTCTCGACAAGACAAGACAGGAGGAGAAAAGGGAAATGGAAAGTGGTGAAAAACAAGAAGATATAAACATTTGCAGTAGTTTAAGGATAGTAAGGATTAACTTCCATTTTATTCTCATTAACAATTTCGAATTGCAGCATTCTAAGTTCCTTTAACTATTTTTTGTAATAAAATGATTGATATAAACAGATACGTACACATTTTCAGCTATTAACTAAACGTGAAAAACCCCACATGTTATTACTGTGCGAAAAGTAAGTCAAAATACACTACAAAAGATTGTTAAGGTTATACTGCTGATCAGTGGTTCTCTTCTGTAACAACAATGAGTGTGGGTAGCGTAGATGGTAGCATGTCTGCCTCACGTTCAAGAGGTCCCGAGTTCAAATCTCGGTCGGGGAGAGTTACCTGGTTAAGTTTTTTTTTTTTTTTTTTTTTTTTTTCAAAAAGACGAATGTCAGGTGACTAAGCTCCATGGATCCTGGGCCCATTTGAGAATCATTTCACCCATTCCATTCATCGTCAGATATGACCTAAAAGGTTAAAGGACGTAAATTACAACAACAACAACAACAACAACAACAACAACAACAACAAATGAGTGGGTGGCTGGAGCCTTCCATCAGTGAAAACATGCGTTCGCTGATGTTACTAACACTGCGTAACCAAACTAGCGTACCGTAATGGTAAGGAAAATGGCCAGACCGTGGCCAGACTATAGTGGGTACAAACGCCCCAGTGGGCTCCAAATGAGATGAGGGGACAGAACTTCAAAGTGTTATTTATTAGCCAAGGAATTCATGCAGAGTTATAGGCATTGGTCAAAATTTTCGAAAAGTATTAAAATTTAAAATCTACTTTTATAATTTTTTTGCAATATCAAGATTACCATTAATTTACACAAATTACTGTTTGTACTTGGAAGCATTAATACATTGTGTACAGTCATATATCACAACTTATTTATTCAAACACTGACACTAGTATTGCACTTCAAGGAATTTTCAAGATTCTTTAAATGGTGCATGTAATAAACTTGGAATAGTCTGATAGTACTTAATGCAATAAGTTTTGTTGAAATGATATTTTCTAAAATTAAAACTTTGAGAATGTATAAGCAAATGCAATTTAACTTACATAATAAAAAAATTGGCACTTAACCTTATAGATCAAAAGTTACACTCAACATTCCATATGTTTTCTTCATCCTGTATAATAATGATAATAATATTAAATTGGCAACATTTTGCTGTTTTGGCATATTTCAGAACCTTGCAGTTAGCTGCAGCTTGTTACAGTTATGGGCATATACAGAAGAATATCAGAATGTATTGCGCAGATTAATACTGACAGAAAATGTGTATCCATTACCAGGTACCTGAAATAATGATTCAGATACAATAGACTACCGTTGTATTATCATCACCATGCTATCCTCTTTTGTAAGCATGCTTAGCAGATAAACAAGTAATACACGAGGGGAATATGCTCTATTATAATAGCAGTAACTACGTAAAACTGAGCAGTGGAGGTGATGTTCTTTATTGCTGCCTTGTAGAGCTTGCCTTTGTTGTTCAGAGTGAAGTTTCTTAATGCACTTTCCTATCTCTTAATGAAAAAATGCCTTATCAAAAAATAACAAGAGAGAATTTGCTGGTAAAACTATTATACTCACAGCAAGTTTGGAAACTGGAGAAATAGTTGGGAAATAATGTAATAAATAGATGGTTATAAGGGGAAAATGATGCAAATCAACTAATCCCCAGTGCCATTAGTCAACAACAACAACAACAATATAGACGGTTATTGATGGCAGGAATAAATTTTGGCTGCAACGTGGTCAAGTGGTTAGACCACCTGGCTCTCATCAAGGCAACCCCGGTTCATTCCCAGGCAACTGCAAAGTGAGATTTGTGGTGAACAACACAGTGCTGGGGCAGGTTTTCTCCAGGTCCTCCGGTTTCCACCTGCCAGCATTTCACCAATTGCTTCATCTTTCCTGTCATTTCATCTCGCCCTCATTCTGTCATCCTCTTCTCTCACCCTCATACCAGCATCAGGCTGGATTCTGTCTCTCACTACCGCCTAAAGTGCTGTATGTAGTAAAAGTGGGTGTTAAACCTTACACATTTTATTTCATTTCTCTCTCGCTGGTTCAGAGATTCCGTTTCTCAACCTGCTGCCTACGGGCATAAGGGTTAAGAGAACAAGAATACTCTTGACACTATGTAGTGGTAAAAGAGGACAGTTAAAGAAGAAGAATAAATGTTGCTTCTCTAAAAGGCTACGACCCTTCCTTGCTTTTAAGGTGTTCTTTTATACAAAAATTGTCAAATATCAGACTAAAACACAGTCTTAGTGAAAAGTGGTAGTGCTTAGTGAAAAGAACAATTGCTACCAACCTATCATGGGATTTTAGCTGTACTATGTTTCAGCTATGCCTCCCTGTTACTTTTCACATGCAGATCTAACTGCCCCATTCCTTTACTTGTAAAAAATATCCTTTGGATATTCTGAGGCCATGGGTCCTTAATATCTTGACTATGCTTTGAGGCTGAAAGCTCTCAAGTCATGAATAGAGTTTCTTATTGCAATTCCTTTCTTGGAAGTGTTGAAAACAGTGTTGTTATGATAAATTAACTTTAAAGAGAGTCGATTAAAGACACTAGACAACACTTACTTTTAAATTTTTCCGGAACATGTTTCAGAGGCTTTGCCTCTATCATCGGCCGGCTCTCGACTGGTTCTCGTTGGTGTAGCTGACGATATTTTGTCACAGGTCTCCTCTGGTGGCGGTTCAAGGAACTTGCTGAACAAATCTTTCTGGGGGATGTCGAAATTGAATACTTTGTTCCTATTTTTTGAAATGAAGATTTGTTCCCATGTGGATAGTTCTTGTTTTCCTGATGTATGTTTTAGTAGTTTTGGTTCTGGATTTATGTTGTGGTTTTTTTCCCAAAAATGTGTGGCAACTGCTGATTTTTCTAATTGTTTATATTTTATGTTTCTAAAGTGTTCCTTTGCTCTTGTTTCTAAATTTCTTTTTGTTTTTCCAATATAAATTTGACTACAGTCATTGCATTCAATTTGATATATACCAGATTTTTTGTTAGATGGAATGGCATCTTTGATGTTTGAGCAAATTAGGTTTTTTAAGGAGAAATGGTTGACTGGTGCTAGTTGAATATTTTGTTTTTTGAAGACTTTTTTGAATTTATCATAGGCCCATGGATGGTAAGTGAATTTTTTGAAAATCATATTAGTTTCTGTAGCTGAGAGAGTTGTGGTTTCCTTTAGTAGCTTCTTCTTTTTTGCTAAGCTCACTTTTTTGTCCACTAATGATTTGGGAAAGTTATTTTTTTTGTGCTATTTCAATTATTTTGTTGTATTCTGATTTGTATTCTTCTGCTATGAGAGGGATGTTGACCAGTCTGTGTGCTAAACTATTGAAGATTGCCTGTTTGTGGGATCTTGGATTGTAGCCATTAGCTTTTATGTAGTTGTCTGTCTGTGTTGGTTTCCTGTAAATGCCAAAGTTTAGTCTGTTTTTAGAGTTTCTTATTCTCAAGCTATCTTTGACATTAGAGCATACAATAGCATTAAAATTAGAAACTGTGGTTAGGGTAAGGCCAACTAAGAAACCAAGAAAATTTGCCACTTGTATAATAGTTCAAATTGCTCAATAAAATGTTTTGATTTGTACTTTGTGAAAAAAAAATTCCTTTTCTGTTACACACCTTTCTTGTTTTGCATTTTTAGATCAGATGACCATAATGTCAAATTATATGTGCAATATAATGACATTTTTTGCTGTATTTGGGTATTGTATTGAGGTCTTGGAAGGAAAGTGATACAAAAAGGTCTGATATTCCGTTTACATGATTTTTATATTCATTTTTTTATTTTTATAGGGCTTTTACAAATTATTCTTAAGAAAGCTTATTTTTTTTAAATTACTTCATATTACAATTCCTTTCTTGGAAGTGTTGAAAACAGTGTTGTTATGATAAATTAAATTTAAAGGGAGTCGATTAATAACACTAAACAACACTTACTTTTAAATTTTTCCGGAACATGTTTCAGAGACTTTGCCTCTATCCTTAGCTGGCCATCGACTCCCGAGTTAATGGCCGGCTGAGGTTAGAGCCAAAGTCTCTGAAACATGTTTCGGAAAAATTTAAAAGTGTTTAGTGTCATTAATCGACTCCCTTTAAATTTAATACTTCATATTAGTTCAGATAAGCATTTGTAAAAATTATTTTGTTGCATATTCGGTTATAGATATTGGGGAATAGAGGAAACTGAATTGATTAACTTATGTGCCAGCTTTTAGACTCAAAATTCTATCTTCTTTCGATGACATCGAAAGAGAGACCTCTTTAAAAGGATGATAAGGTATAGAAAATTTAGACCAAGTGCAACAAAAATCTAAGAAATGGGTGATGCAAAGAAAAAAAATGAAATAGCATTTATCTACATCTTTGTCTTTCTCTTACAGTTTACCATTATACAATTTATGCATAATTCCTTTTAAGGATGAAACCTATACATCTTATTCTCAGAAAACTAAATGTACATTTTATTTTTCATAAATATTAAAATGTGTAATAATTTAATCAAAATTGTTAAGAGACCTTTTCAAAAACAAAAGGATTCTAAAAACTTCATGTAACAGGTAGTTTGGGTATTCATAAATCATCTATGGAAGATTGGACCTAAATATGAAGTCTCTCTCACACACATATGTGCCTATGCAGACTTTAAAGACCTTTCTAAAAAATGCTTTTTGAAACATTTATTTATTCGGGGATCTCAAAAGAAAACTTTTCTAGAGAAATCTCAGGTTACATTTTGGAAGGAATGCAGTACTTCCCTTACATGGCAAAAAGGATAAAACTGGAATGCATATGCATTGTTCCGCTATACACCTCCAATAACTTGCTGTGACAGTCCTATCTTTATTACCTACTAATGATTCTCTTGTATCTTTCAATAAATTATTAACATATCAGTGCAAATTTGAACTATTGTTACTTTGATATATGTGTTTGGAGGAATTTAGTAACAGTGACGTCAAAATTAATCTCAGAAACTATTTGTAGTTGGTTTATTAATACTCGTCACATACTTGTAAGTGACGAGTATTAATAAACCAACTACAAATAGTTTCTGAGATTATTGTTACTTTAATGAAAGTTCCTATGTAAAGAAACTATGTTTCTTCCTTTCTGTTAAGTATTGTCCAGGATTTCCAGTATTGCATCCTTTGCCTTGCTACTATTTAACTTAATATTTAAACTCTCAACACTGTTTTAATTCTATTTTGAAGGTATTTGAGAGTCACTTGCTGGTATTGGCTTTGTTCCAATCTACCTACCCAATTCACGTTTTGGCTGATAGCATGTACTTTATGGCCATGCTGTTTATATGTAACTGTCAGTAATACCTGAGCAAAAAATACCATGAGATATCAAAGTCATTGAATGAATATTATTAATATTCAGTGTGGCATTAAGCAAAAGGAAAAAATAGAAAGGAGGAAAAGAGGTATGAGGTAAGCAGAGGTTGTAGTGTGCCACAGTAAATTAATAGAGTCCTGTTTTTAGATTTACCCAAGATTAGGTTAAAATGTTTGTGTAATGTTTTTTTTTAATTTACATCTGCCCCAACATTAAGTTATATCGGACAGTGAATGAATTGAGTGAAATGATGCTCAAATGAGTCCAGGGTCCATGGAGCTTAGAGTTACCCGACATTCGTCTTGAAGGATAAGGGAAAACCCCGGAAAAAGCCTTATCTAGGTAGCTCACCCTGACCGAGATTCGAACTCGGGACCTCTTGAACGTGAGGCAGACATGCTACCATCTACGCTACCGAGGTGGGCTGTGTATGTGTGTGCATGCGCGCGTGCATATGAGAGAGAGAGAAAATTGGTCTTTAGTTCTTGTGATACTGTTGGAAAGGAGGTTATGAACAAGTTGAAATGTTTATGGACTAGTCTTTAACCAAGTCTGAAATTTCGTGATGAGTATGTAAAACAGTTCTGCTAGTATATCGTACAATAGTTTATTCCATTTTACTATGACTCTTTATTTTTACTGAAATAATATTAAGATGAAAAGATGAAGGCTATATTCACTATAGGTTACCCAAACAATTAAAATAGTTGACATTATTGATATGAAAGAATCGGTAGCATTCTAGAATCAGCTGTAACATATGTCGGAAGATGCAAATGTTTTGCTTAATGTGCCAGAAAATGTTCTGGTTAAATCAAAAGAAGCAATGGGAACTAATTTCTGAGAAATCTGAGTTGTTATACAAGAAGGAATGTGAACATTTCAGTTACTGCAAACAAGAGCAAGTTTAGCAAGGGTAACAGTCAAATACATGTAAAAACATTTCCTTTATTTGTGTGGAAGAAAATGAGAATTTTAACATAAACATAAGCTTGTTGGTGTACTTATCGATAAAGGAATTATTTTGTATATAAGATACATAAGATGTATAATTATTGTCATTGTGGAGCAAAGTCATTAAGGTAATTACAATATATGTCAACAGAGTTGGTGCGGTTCCACTTGGTGATGTTTAGTTTTATGCCACACCATGCGGTAGCACACCTGAAGGAGGATTCGCTCCATTGTGAGGTCTATACACGCGCGAGAGGTTTCTCGCTTCCCTCGGCGTGGCGACTGGTGTTGAAGCCAATTCTTACCTTGATGTGGGAGTGATGAACCTTTCGTCTAAAAGCTGTAAAGGAGATGTTCTCGATGATTCCTATTAATCTTCTCTCCGGCAGCTTTGGTGAGCGATGAGATTTTAAATTACCTCAGGCATGGTATCGATACAAAAAGGACTTTACTTTTTGTGTAATCTGGAAATAAATGATTTAACACCATTTCAATCTTATCTTCTTTTTATTTCTCTCGCCATCTTTGTTTTTTACATGTGCGACTTTTTGCATTATATTATATTAACTTTCTCCTTTTTGATCAATGATGCAAAGGCGTCGCATTTTCGTTGTATATTCTAAACTTTTGATAAATGTTCATAAACAGTAAACTTCAATCACTTCTCAAAGTTGCAAGAAGCCTTTCCACCAAAAAGCGTCTACTCTCTTTAAGAGTCCAAGCCAAAAAAAAAAAAAAAAAGGAATAAAATCATTGGTTCTTTACTTTGTTTTGTTGCTAAGTTACTGTAATACTCAATTTTGATTGCTCCTACATCACAACTTGGAATTCCAATAAACCAAAGCATTCGTTGCATCATCTACATGGCCTGCTTGGTTATTAACTTACAATAAATTACAAATGGCCATGTTTGTCTCATACCTTCATATATGTAATATAAGCTTCAAATACCTCCATCAAGAATTTATAAAATAATTTCCTATAAAACAATCTTATATATATATATATATATATATATATATATATATATATATAAATTCTGAATGTTGCCCCTGAATTACAAACATCTTTTCTTAAAAACTTGTGAACAAGATAACTTGTCAATACAAATTAATATTTGACTAAAGAAAATGACATTGAAGAATATAACACATAGAGAACATTAATATATTATTAAAACAAGAATAAGTTGATTTGACATAATAAACACCAACATATAGATAGATAGATAGATAGATAGATAGATAGATAGATAGATAGATAGATAGATAGATAGATAGATAGATAGATAGATAGATAGATAGATAGATAGATAGATAGATAGATAGATAGATAGATAGATAGATAGATAGATAGATAGATAGATAGATAGATAGATAGATAGATAGATAGATAGATAGATAGATAGATAGATAGATAGATAGATAGATAGATAGATAGATAGATAGATAGATAGATAGATAGATAGATAGATAGATAGATAGATAGATAGATAGATAGATAGATAGATAGATAGATAGATAGATAGATAGATAGATAGATAGATAGATAGATAGATAGATAGATAGATAGATAGATAGATAGATAGATAGATAGATAGATAGATAGATAGATAGATAGATAGATAGATAGATAGATAGATAGATAGATAGATAGATAGATAGATAGATAGATAGATAGATAGATAGATAGATAGATAGATAGATAGATAGATAGATAGATAGATAGATAGATAGATAGATAGATAGATAGATAGATAGATAGATAGATAGATAGATAGATAGATATAGATAGATAGATAGATATATTAATTGCAGTGATCCATAAATTCAGTCTTTAATTATAATTATACATAATTTTATTATTAATCTCAAATTTTGCAGTGTCATTCAAGATGTATGTGTGTCTGGTCTCTTGAATGGTTTCAATAAAGATTTGTGGTATCTCCCAATTACTTTCCTAATTTCTGATGCAATTTCATAAGTGTGTTCCCCAAACTTTTCCATAATTTTATATCGTCCTTTGTGAATCAGTCATTCTCCAGTAAATTTATCTATTTGAATCTGAAAGATAGTTTTTACCAGAACCTCGTCACCGATTTGGGGATCCCAAATAGCTTTTCCTCTCAATTTTCTGGCATCTTTTATTTGCTTTATCTACCAATCTTTGGCAGGCAATTACCATCTTTTCCTCTTCCGAAAGTTGTATGTCGGAGGGTTCAACAGTGGTGGGGAATTTTATTACTAAAGGTTTAGGTGGTCGACCTGTCAGCAGCTCGTAGGGGGTGAATTTTGTGGTGGTATTTGGACTGTGATTAATAACGTTTTGTATTATTTCACAATATTTAAACCAACGTTGGTGATGGGAGTGGCATAATATACGAAAGTAGAATCCTATATCCCTTAATATCCTTTCACATGGGTTTCCTTGAGGGAAATAGGCGGAAGAATTGTACAATTTAATATCATGGCTTCGGAGCGCAGAAGTAAAAAATTTGCTCCGGTGTACGGTAGCATTGTCTGAGATAATTGATTTTATTTTTACAAATTTTGGAATCCAATACTTAATTATTTTAGATACACAGGTTTCGCTCTTTATATTCCTTACAGGATAGATTTTCACAAATTTTGTGAATACATCGAGCATTACAAAAATGTATTTATAATTGTACTGACTTGCGGGCATTTCTCTATGAGCATCAATTGCTACGAGATCATTTTTCTTCTCCCTTACGATTACCTGGGGCTCATAATCATATTTCACATTCAGAGGCTTTGCTTTTTGACATAAGGCACAGGATGATATGAATTTTCGTACTTTCCCAAATGTTTGACGTATACCCTATCTTGTATGGCTAAGGAAGTTTTCTCACTTCCTGGATGTGCCAAATATTCATGAAAGGACATTATTATTTCATCTTCGAGAATCTTTGGCACCATAATTTTCCATTTCTTTGGCACACCTCCATGGAGTTTGTATAATATTCCATCTTTCTTAGCAATAGTACTATTTGTTGCATTTTCTATTTCAGGGACAACTCGTAGCAGCGGGCCTAATGAGGTATCATTGCTTTGAATTTCAGCAATGTTATTAAACTTTTTCTCCAAATTTTTATTCCAATGGAATTCCATTTTGTATATTTTTATTTCTTGATGTGGATGGGAGAGCATATCAGGGATTTCATCTCCGATCTTCTGTCGGGATAACAAATTACTAAAAATATTATCTTTCCCTGGAATATGACTTATCTTGATATCGTACCAAGTAATCTCGTGTATGTATCGAGATACCTTGGAACTGGTTAGTTTGCATTTCTTTATGAATGACAAACTTATGTAGTCGCTATATACTATGATTTTAGTGTTATATACTTATTGCCGAAACTTTTGTAAAGCAAAGTAAATAGCGCCAATTTCTAATTCTGTGACGCATGCATTCGATTCAGTCTTTAATGTTCTCGATGCAGTGGCAATCACATGGCCATTTCCTTCATGGTCAGTTTGTGTCAATACTGCCGCATATGCATGAATACTAGCACCGATATGGACGTCATATGACGTCCAAGTTAAAATGCCCCAAACCGATATGGACGTGTATAGACGTCCTGCGCATACATTCATTTAATGCTCATTTAATGCCAATTATTTTAATCTTGCTATTTTACAATAAATTTAAATTAGTTCTATAAGGAATGTAAACGTATCCTTAAAGGTTTCTTTTTGAATTGTACACCTCCAAACCTGGATAAACACCCAAGGGCACATCTGCAGATTCACACCAAATAATATTGGTTTCCTTGCAAAATTCTTTTTCGCAACACACTACACATTTTTGAAATGGTTACAAGGTTTTTGGTTGTGGGTGGTATACTTTTAGGAAAGTGTTTTCTCTCAAGTATGAGGGATGATGTCGTGGTGAATTTCCTACCCCCTAGTATAAAGAGGCCTCTGAGTATTATAATACTCAATTAGGTTACGAGCTCTTTATACGCGCAAGTACAGTTAGATGAATGTCTTTTACAGCTCTGAAAATTACTAAACAACTGTGCATAGTTACATCCAGTGGTATAAAAATACTTTTTTTTTACCATTTAACTGTTTTCCGTAAAGAGGGATAGCTAGTAATAGCTGATCCCATCACCCATATTTGACCCGCCATTTCCCCAAACAATGGAGTAGCTAACATGCCATCTGTAGACTTGTACACGTCACTGCTACGTATGTCCTAAAGATCTCCTTCATAATCGTACAACAAATCTTCCAGATTTTCTACAGATAATCGGAATTAAGCCATGGTTAACATTGAAATTTAACAATTTCAAATGTGCCATTCATTTAGCTCTTGATAGCTACAAGAAATCACTCTGAACACAGAGAGAGTATAAATAACTAAAATACAGAGCGAAAACTGCTGCATAAGGCTACCAGAAACCTTGGTTGAGAAACACTGTAATAACAGATGCTGACAGAGAGTTTTCTTTGCAGTTTGTGAGTGTGTAACGCAATATATTCTCGTATGATTATCGCTTGGTACAGCATAAATAAACTAAACTTGAACCTGAAAAGTCGCTTGCGTAGCTATACATACATACTATGGCTCGTATACACACAAAACAAAATGATTCACATATTAGGCGCATTCGGCACAAAGAATGGCTTTTGCTACAGTGAAACAAAGTAGTGAAATTTCAACAATTTATTAATGTAGTCTCTACTTTGTTACTGTAGATTTATACTGCCTTTAATGAGTTTTAAACCAGTTTTTGTTTCGTTTAAATAACTTAATAAATACGGAAGATACGGAATTGTATTTATGATGCGTTTTTACAGCATTTAACAATTTAAATGTCCTGTTCTGTTTATTGGGTATCCGTTTCCGGCCCCTGAAGGGTTTAAATGGCCATCGGCGAAGCGGTTAAATGAATGATTTTGAATTGGTCTTTCCAAGAGGATGGTGTTTTTAAATAAATCTTTTATTCTTTGGAAAGCCATCTGTTGCTCATCTGACCATTTCCAAACAGTATTTTTCTTTAACAATTCCCTTAAAGGACCTAATTCTTTTGCATAATTTATAACAAATTTGCTTTCATATTGTGGGATGCCTAGGAACCTTTTTAACTATTTGGTGTTCTTAGGTGGAGAAATCTTTTCAATATCTTTAATTCGATTAGGATTTGGTGCCATTCCTTTTTCAGAAATAATATAACCTAAAAACTCAATTTCCTTGACCAGAAAATGTGATTTAGCCAAGTTTATTGTCATTCCACTCTCCCTAAATTTGGAAAAAATATAATTCAGATGCTCAATGTGCACATCAAAATCTTGATCATAAATAAAGAAATCATCAATATATTGCAATGCAAAATCTTCTATAGTATCACCAAAAATATGGTATAGTGCACGAAGTAAGGCGCTACCACTGGTAGATAACCCAAAACCGCAAGTCTTAAATTGGTATATTTTACCTCCAAAATTAAAACCTGTGTACTTCCTCATGATTCATCTAATGGAATTTGCCAATAAGATGAAACCAAATCGATTTTTGAAAAATATCGGCCATGCCCCAGTTTTGAAAATAATTCATCTATTCCCAGAGGTCTAAAATGATCGGGTTGTGTGAGGCCATTTATTTTCCGGGCATTGATAGTCATCCTTATTGATCCATCAGGTTTATGAACCCAGCATAGTGGATGTAAGTATGGGGAATCAGACACTTCAATAATTACATCCTCCAAGATTTTATTAATGACGTCTGTAGCCTGTTGACATATTGACATCGGAACAGGTCTACTTTTATGAGTGTATGGGGCAACGTCTTTAACTTTGAACTTATGTGTATACTTGTTGCAGAGCCCAGGCTTCGAACTGAATGCTTCGCGATTTTTAAGGTTGCACATCTTTAATTGTTCTTTTTTGTGCTTCATTTAGATTATTAGTACTCTCTAACTTAACTTTCAGATTTTCAATGAATTTGCTTTCCTCTTGTTGTTTATCTATAATCTTACTATCGTTTAGTTGCAAGCCATACAACTGACAATGATTATTATCAGGATAGATGTTCTGGGACATGTTTTCTTTAACATTATACCACGTATTATCAGAATTATCTGTATCATCATACATAACATCATTTTCTTGCAAATATATATTTTCGTCGAAGAATCTCTCACTATTTAAATCATCTTTCTCCTCCTCTCTTATACTTATATCTTTTAACAGTTTAATATCTAAAATATTACTGTCCACTTTAATCCTGATCTCATGTTTATCAAAGTCGATTACGCTTTGCCAACTATACAACAAATCGTTTCCGATAATGATCTCTCTAGCTAAGTTAGGTATTACTAATGCAATGAAGTTTAAATTCTTTTCCTTAACTCTTGCTTCAATCAATGCCTGATGTGTAACACGATCTTTTCTTTTTCCTATAGCTGTGCTACAGTATACATTACTCACTCTTAGATGTTCAACTCGATAATTAACTATCAGTGTTTTAAAGAATTCTTCGCTAATTACCAAAGAGCTTGCCCCAGTGCCTATTAATACAGCATTGATTTTTCCCATACTTGAATGACTATTTGGGGAGGGTTTACTAATTTGGTTTTCTCTGGGTTTGATACTACAATATTGTTCAAGGTATTTCCACTGTTCTGCTTTCACTCTGTGTTACCATTTTCCCATCACCTTCCAGAGCACAAAATGACGATGGGATTAGTTTTCCGGAAGAGAATTTTGAACATTTGTGTTAGTTCTTAAGTTTGGATCACTTATTGTCTCTCGTGAATTTGTCGAGTTAATTTGTCGGTTTTCTGGTTCTTCTCTCACATTCTCAGGCAATCTTTGAGTTGAGGTGTTACCCACAGAATGATCTTGTGAAATGTCACGCCTTTGATTTAAATTTCTGCTACGTTCCCGGTAATTTCTGTAAAATCTTATGTGATTGATCTGACCCTCTTAATCGATTCTTTGTGTGTTAGAATTTTGATTCCAGTACCTCCCAAATGATGGTACGTTCCTATTTCCCTGAGGCATAACGGTTTCATACCTACATCTAAAACTATGGTCTCTTTCTTCCTGTGAATTTCTATGATTTTGTGCCTCGCCCCTGAAATTTCGAAGATTCTCAAGATTTTGACCTCGACTAGAATTTACCCTTCCATTTGGTTGATCAGCTAACCTATTACTTACATATGAGCCACGACTTTCTGTTGTGTTAGTATTTAAATTTTGATTTGTATTATATACTTCAAATGAAGAAAGCAACTCAATCACATCTGAAAAATGTACAGGTCTTTCCACAATTAAGTGATTCCTAATGTGTGGAGGATGTCTGATCAAAGTATTTACTATATCCATTTCAGACATTTCAGGATTCACTAATTTACTCTTATTTGCCAATTTTAGAAAATATTCAGTTATTGAGATCCCTTTCTTTGCCTCATATTTTCCTGTAGCCATTTCAATTGTTACTCTGTTTTGTCTTTCTGTTCCCCAAAATATGTTTAAAAGCAAAGTCCTAAATGTGTTACACGTTTCATGGGAAGTTAAGGTTAACCTAAGCCATTCTAATGCATTCTTTTTCAAACATCTTTTTACTATCATCATTCTAAATTCATTAGGAATTCGTTTTATGCGGAAATACTCTTCCAGTTCTTTTAGGAAAACCTTGGGATTATCACTGGTCTCTTCATCAAAACATGGTGGACTGATATCATTAAGGGAATAATTAACACATTCATTATGACCCTGAGTGTGAAAATGTGTGTGTGAGGGCATGTTTTGATTATTCCTATTGCAATATACTTCATTTTCTGGACTTACTAGATCACTACATTCGCTTATAGCATCACAAGGATTTGGATTAGTGTTTACATTACCAATCTGGTAACCATCATTAACATTTTCAACTCTAGACAAATCTTTCACTTTACTTAGCTTATTTGCCTGCAATGCAATTACAACATATGTCAATTTATTTACATTATCCTTTTCTATTTCAAGATTGTCTTTAATTTCTTGAATCTGACTAATTGTCTCATCTTTTGATCTACTTACTTCACCAAGGTTTAACTTAATTTCTTCTTGGTGAGATTTTACCTCGTTATGTTGTAATTGCATCTCAGTCCTAATTATAGCAATTCTTTGATCTAATTTTTCCTCAAACTCATCTTTTTGTTTATCTCTGTTTGCTTTTTCATAAATACTTCTAATTCTTTGTTCACTTCTAACTTGATTTCCTGTTTTACATTTTCCTGACATAACTTAGTTTCCTGAATCATCTCTCTTAATTCCTTAACCTTGACCTCAAATCTTTCCATATTTTCCCTACATTCTTTTCTTCTTTCTCTCACTTCTTTGAGCTAGCTCAGAACTTATCAATTCCTGTCTTACACTAGCATCTAACTTGCACATTCTTTGTTTCAAATCTTTAATATTGTCTTTATTCTGAGCTAATTCTACTCTCAATTCATTTATATTTTGTTCATTGCTATCAATTTTCTCTAACAAATTTGTTTCTAAATTACTGATGGTCTGTGCAAAACTATCTTCTAAACTTGATTTTATATTGTTTAAAACTAGCTTCCAACTCTGACTTTAAATCATTTGCATTCTTATTCAACTTAGCCTCCATATTAGCATTCTTATTAATCATCATTTTCGCTACCCTATCCAGCATCATCTCATTATCTTTAATTTTCCTTACCTCCTCTGTACTTTGCTTTTCAACCTCTTCTTCTACATCTCTATCCTTATCTACTCCCTTTCTACTCTCCATTTTTCTATCTTCTGATTTCTTAGCAACATAAATTTACTAAAAAATAATAAATTGTTTTTCTAACACTCTTACTTGGAATTTGTATTCTTCACTCTTCTTTTTAACACACACATACGTACACTACACTTCCTGGGATTTTCTTCTTTCGACTCTCCCTTTTGATCTATTTGTGCCCCACGATGGTCGCCATATTTGGTGCGGTTCTGCTTGGTGATGGTTAGTTTTGTGCCACACCATGCGGTAGCACACCTGAAGGAGCATTCACCCCGTCGTGAGGTCTACGCCCCACACGTGCGAGAGGTTTCTCGCTTCCCTCGGCGTGGCGTCTGGTGTTGAAGCCAATCCTTACCTTGATGTGGGAGCGATGAACCTTTCGTCTAAAAGCCGTGAAGGAGATGTTCTCGAAGATTCCTATTAATCTTCTCTCCGGCAGCTTCGGTAAATTACCTCAGGTATGGTATCGATACAAAAAGGACTTTACTTTTTGTGTAATCTTGAAATAAAATGATTGATTAACACCATTTCAATCTTCTCTTCTTTTTATTTCTCTCGCCATCTTTATGTTGTTTACATGCGCAACTTTTTATATTATATTATATTATATTAACTTTCTCCTTTTTTATCTATCAATGATGTAACAGCTTTTTATTAAAGTTAATTATTGTCGCATCACATTTTCGTTGTATATTCTAAACTTTTGATAAACGTTCATAAACAGTAAACTTCAATCACTTCTCAAAGTTGCAAGAAGCCTTTCCACCAAAAAACGTTAACTCTCTTCAAGAATCCAAGCCAAAAAAAAAAAAAAAAAAATTAGGAATAAAATCATTGGTTCTTTACTTTGTTTTGTTGCTAAGTTACTGTAATATTCAATTTTGATTGGTCCTACATCACAACTTAGAATTCCAATAAACCAAAGCATTCGTTGCATTATCTACATGGCCTGCTTGGTTGTTAACTTACAATAAATTACAAATGGCCATGTTTGTCTCATACCTCCATATATGTAATATCAGCTTCAGAGTGTTCTGGTGTCAGGACAGTTGTGATAAGATTCTTGTATTCCGCCTGTATTTTTAAATATTCAGGAAGGTGTTCAGATCCATTTAATAACATATTCTGCCTGCCGCGTAAGGGGTCCCGGGTTCAATTCGCGACGGTGGGGGTAGGGATTTTTCTCTGACCAAGATAATTCCTCATCATACCCAGAGTCTGAAAGTATGTGAAAGTGCGAATGTGTGCGTGATCTGATTATTAAAACCCAAGGAATACGTTGATATGTTCCAAAGGAGAACGGCCGCCGATATGACCAATGGAGTTAAAGGCGGGGTATAACTAGAACAAATAAAAATAGAAAAAAAGATACTAACTGTATGTTCTTTTGTTGGTAGAATTTGCATGGCTAAATTAAAAACAATGTTTCAATCGTGTAAACATACAAAATATGCAGTAAACAATTATACAAAGGAACTGGGAGCAAACTAGTTGCCTAAATTTTAGCATTCTTGATGATGCATACCTAGATAAATTAGTGAGTACGGAAGTAAGAAGAAAGGAGACAGGCAACCTCAAAGGAAACAGGAGAAGTTATAAGAAATACTGGTTTGGCAATGAGATTTAAACAAGAATGGAGGAAGTAGGAATAACATAGAGTTAGAAATTAAAATTAAAGAGCTGGAGAAGATAAAAACAAAGATGGAAAGAAGAATAGAAAGTATGGAAGATTTAAGAAGATACGTCGTAATAATTTCTGGTATAGAAGAGCGAAAAGGAATCGGGGAATTTCAGAAGATACAGGAATATAAATTAAGAAATTAGGGGTGAATCTGAGAGGCTTCGAACTGCGTGACTCATTTAGAATTTGGAAACTGGAAGGCAAAAGAAATATATGGGTGAAATTCAGCAATACTGAGTTGGTAATAGAAGTATTAAAACAAACACAAAAGCTAAGAAGAATATCTATCTTTATATCGAGATTTAACTGTATTGGAACACCACAGTGAAGCAAAATAATTATCAAAGATGCAGAAGATGCAAACGCTGATTTGCGAAACATGTCCTCAAAATAGGTACGAAAGTGAAGCAGATGTGTAATAAATACGACTCATCTAAAAATTGATAATATCTATCTTGCTTGTTTGTTTTAGCTTCTTTTTTAGTTTCAGGTAAGATAGCTATATCAATATTCTGTTTTTAAAGTTCAAGTTCCAGGTCTTTCTCTTTATTGGTAGTCCTCTTACATTCCAATCTCAAATGTTCAGTTTCCTTACTAATTGTTCCGCAATAACTTTTCTTCTAACCTTATTGATTCCCAGGGTTGTCTCCATATTCCATCTACCCCCTAGTTTTGGTCCATCCTAAGTATTTAATTTCCTCTGTACCATCTATATCTGGGAGGCTATCCACCACCTGGGGAGACTTTCTAAGGCAGTTAGTAAACCTTCACAGATGGAATTGCATGTACATATATAACTTTGTCAAAGTATACTCCTTCATTCTTTTATGTGTTTGAGAACATATTTAACCCTTTAAGTTTTGAGGTCATAGAATATAACTACATGAATTTGGATTATTACTTATGTAATACAAAGGTGTGCCCTAACAGAAATTAAACACTTAATTGATCATATAAATTAATTCTATCAAATACAAAACCAATTACTTCAGATGTGGAGAGTACTGTCCCTTTAGAAACATGTGCAATCAAATTTTATTTCAAGCTTAAATGTACTGCTGTATTGAACAGTCTGTTCTGATCAGGCATTAACACAAATATATTGTTAATATCCTGTGGTTTACATACGTCCAATTTTTTAACCTTTAGTTAGCTTCAACCACATGAGGAAAGCTAGATATTTTGATAGATTTTGATGTCATGCCTGATTGTTCATTCAGATTAATGCAGACATTATGTTCAATGGTAATCTTTTTATATTATGTTGCATAACAAACTTCCTGGAGGACCTAAGTGAGCACTTCAAAGAAACATATAACCTTATACTTAAACAGCTTGACTGTTTTACCAAAATCTTTGAAATCCGTATAAGAAAGATTCTACAAGGATTTTATTGATTTGCCTGTTTCAGTAGCTGCATCAATCCAAGAGGAAATAAAAACATTTCCGATAGATTTAATGGTTTGGGAAAAGATTTATTTTAAAAAACAAACATCACATAATAAATTTTGAAATACCGGCAGTTGATTCTGTTTTTAACTTTGTTTCATTTTCAGATTTTGGTAATACTAACAAGAACATATTAATATCTAGCGTTCGTAACGATGACATCTTTGTTTCCGGCTGAGGATATGTAAAAGTTTTACATGAAATTGCGATCCCGGACAATTTATAAGAAAATCATCATCATTTCTTATAAGATAAGTGAAGTTTTAAGTTACAAATTGTTATATTTGTATATATTTGTTTGCTTCACTGTTAATAGCTTCATATTTTACATATTTATTGATTCCTCAGTTGCACTGTATCCATTATCCAGTATATGTATATACTGTGTACATATTCTTAAGCATGAAAATGTGTTGGTCCAGAGAAATCCATATCAGCATTTGACAATGAATTCCTGATCTGCAGAATGCATGATTCTGACCATGTAATTAATTCACTGATATTCTCTTCTATGGTCACCCCAATTCTGCATAGAGCATTTACTATGCCATTGCCTCAGACCAAAGAGCACAATATTCTTTGTGATTGTGTAGTATGCAGTCAGACTATAAACATTTCAATTTCCATTTATAAATAAAATATTAATATTTTATAATGACACTTTGAGGAGCAATTAGCAGTACATGTATGTCTCTCTCTTTTTCTCTGTTGATTTCAGCCTGATGGTTTAGGAGCTTCTGTTCAAATTCTTCTGTTGAAGTAAAAGTTTGTTTGGCAATCTTATACTTATCACAAGTATTGCATCTGCCACTTTTGGGTATATGAAATCCTAGCTTACATTCTCTAGTAAATATTTTACAGCACATAGACCTTTTCACTTCTCATTACATTTTACAACATAAAACTCAAACATTTTTTTAGATTAGAGCCCTAATTTTTCTCCTTGAATGTTGTGCAATAATTTGACTGACATATTCTACAGAATTAAATTTAAAGGGAGTCGATTAATGACACTAAACAACACTTACTTTTAAATTTTTCCGGAACATGTTTCAGAGACTTTGCCTCTATCCTCAGCCGGCTGGGATAGAGGCAAAGTCTCTGAGACATGTTCCGGAAAAATTTAAAAGTAAGTGTTGTTTAGTGTCATTAATCGACTCCCTTTAAATTTAATTTATCATAACACTGTTTTCAACACTTCCAAGAAATGAATTGCAATATTCTACAGGACTTTTTCCCCCCTTCCTTATATCACCGTTACCAGTGTTAGGGGACATGGGTTTCACTAGCCTGGAAAATCAGGGTGAGGGAAGCCAGAAGCACTGAGGCTGATTAAGGAACCAGAGTTGAGGGGCCAGCCCAATGCTTGGGAAGAGAGCAAGAGAAGTGGATAGTATGAGAGTAAAATGAATGATAGAAAAGATGAATGATGGAGTAATTGGTGAATGATGGTGGGGGAAACCAGAGGACCCAGAGTAAACCCGCCATGTTGTCCACTACAAATCTCACTTTTCAGTCGCCTGAGATTGAACCCAGGCCACCTTGGTGAGAGTCAAGCTTGTCTAACCACTTGGCCATTGCATGGCGTTCTACAGAATTCTGTCTGCTATTTTCACTTCTGCCTCATATCCTGAGCAGGAGTGTTAGTTGCTATTATTTCTTATTACCATAAGCTGTGTAAACTGGCTTTTGTGAAATTGCAACAATTGTCATAAGCTTTTACATTCCTTTATTGTTACAATCATTTATCATTGTTCATCCTTTTGGATCTTACAGTAAGATGCTGATCAGTGTTGCTTTGTATAACTTAGAGTAATAACTCTTATGAATAGCCAAGCAATCATTTTCACTTATTTTGCTTGCACATTTGAATTTGCATGCCACAAAGCAATTCTTAGTTGTTTTTACCTGCTTACAGTTCAATTTTTAAAAGAAGATACATGAGAGCTGTCAAGCAAAGGATGTGGAGCATAAGAGAGGAAGGTTGTTGCAATGGAAATGTAAACAAAGTTTGCAACATTGATTACACTGGTTAATCACCTATTCCCCAGGTTAGTTATCGCTAGTTGTGCTTGGGAAACAGAGTTTGATGAGCATGCAGTTTTATTGTGTGTTAGCCCACTTTATTAAAGTGCTACTTTACCCTTTCACCGATTTGGATGTCATATGACGTCCAAGTTAAAATGCTGCAAACCGATATGGATGTGTATAGACATCCTTTTAGGAAAGTGTTTTCTCTCAAGTATGAGGATTGCTGTAGTGGTAGATTTCTTATGCCCAGTATGGAGAGGCCTCTGAATTGTAATACTCAATTAATATGCATAAGTCCAGGTAGGTCATTTGTCTTGCATGAATTTAGAGCTCTGCAAATTACTAAACAATTGTGTATGATTTACATCCAGCTGGTGCAAAAATACTTTTTATACCATTTAACTGTTTTTCGTAAAGAGGGATAGCTTGTAATAACTGATCCACTCCACCCATATTTGACCCATTATTTCTCCCCAAAAAATGGAGCAGCAAGCATGCCATCTGTAAAACAGTACATGCCTAAGGTAGATTTACAAATAACACACACTGTCCACTTCTGAATTCTCCTCTTAGTCCCTGAATTGCCTTTAGAGATCAGGGCTTCCTACTCACATGTATGTTTGTTTCTGTAACAACGAGAGACACTAAATCAGCAGTAAAAAAATTGTGAAAATATCAGTTGGTTGAATGTCAGAAGTTATCTGTACACCAGAAAATGTCTATTTGTGTTTGAGTTATTCTGACCACTCCACAATGTTGATTCTTCACAAACACCTGAAGGAAGAGGGTTTTCTTTCTTCCTCACTGCTACCTTTATCCCCAACACCTCGCTCATAATCGCTAACAATATCCAAATCATGCCAAACAGCAAAACGTCCTCTACATTTTCCAAAGTGATGTCAGAAGTCCATACACATCGAGCAAAAGCTAATTTATTTGCTACATTTATAGGATAAGCTATGATTAACACAGAAATTTATCTATTTAAAATTTTATTTAACTCTTGATAGCTATAAGTAATCACTCTGAACACCGAGTGAGTATAAATAACTAAAATACTGAGCAAAAGCAGCTGCATAAGGCTACCATAAACTTCAGTTATAAAATACTGTAATAAGAGGTTGTAGTAGTCAACAACCTCACAACGAGACATCGATAGGGAAAAAAGAAGAAGAAAAAAAGAATACAGGCTTACAGTAATAATAGTCGTCAAGATATAATAAGTGTAAAAACAATTTGGTGTATAAGTTGATGTGATAAATATATAGAATTAGTAAAATATTGTGGTAATAGTTCATTAATGCCACATAATGGGTGACCCCGATATGATTGTAAAAGTATGTGATTTATATCGAAGAGATGACCGAAAATACCAGCTTGGACAAGCTTCCAGTGCTGATGCAAGTGATGTTGAGTTTGGTAAAGTTATGATTAAAATTCCGTCGTTCTGAACCAATAGACCGAAAATCTGGTTTTATCAGATCGAAGCACAGTTCTCAAATAATAAAAAATAACATCTGATGAGACTAAATTCAATTACTTGGGGTCTCAGAGCCAAAATTTGTGGATAATATTTGAGATATTATCAAAATTAATGCAAATAAATATTCAGTGCAAAGGAAAGACTTCTCAATATTTTTAAGGAAAATGAAAACAAGAGAATAAAGAGGTTAATGACAGGCATTTGCAAATAAATATTTAGTGGCAAAGGAAACACTTCTCAGTATTTTTAAGGAAAGTGAAGACAAGAGAATAAAGAGGTTAATGGCAGGCATTGACTTAGGAGACCTAAAACCTAGCCAACTGCTGCATGGAATGCAAGCCTTGGCTGGCACAGATATTTCAAACAAAGTTTTAAGGACGCTGTGGTTAGAAAAACTCCCAGATTCAATCAAGAACGTGTTATTAGTTAGCAATGAGGATTTGGAAAAGGTTGCAGTTATGGCCGATGAAATATTAGAAATAAATCTGCGTAGCAAACCTAATTGTACTATAAATTCCCTTTGTTAGTGCTCTGGCAACAATGTTGCAACTATGGATGACAAAGATTGCTGCCTTGGAACAACAGATTGCCACTATCCTTGTGGGAAAACATCATCCAAGGGCAGCACATAGAGCCCAAACCGAAGAAGTCGCAGCCGTTCAGAAAGAAAATTTAATCCCGATGGTAAATTTTATTACTAATAATAATATTTATTTGTACTTCCATATCTTACAATCTCAATTACAAGTTTTAGAATTCTAATCTAGGTACAAATTTGTCAGCTGCTTATATTACGGGCCGATAGTGGTGTTGGCTCCCTGGCCAATTTTGTTCCTATCAATTTAGGTTTAGCTCAAGATGCTACCCAGATAAATGTAAACAAATGTGTAATTGGAATGAATTAGAAAACTCCAAACAGCAGTAGAATAAGTGGAATGTTCTGCTGCAGAAAGTCACGAGTCGTGCCACAGATCCTGGTTATTTGCGAGGGACAAAGAAACAGGAATGTAGTTCCTTGTAGACAGTGGAGCGGATGTCTCAGTCTGGCCTGCAACAAAGCATGACAATATAGATAATTCATATAGACCATATACTGCTAACAATACAGAAATACCGATCTGTGGTACCAAAAGTTTGACAGTGAACTTGGAACTACGGCAAAAATTTCAGTGGCCATTCATAGAGGCCAAAATAAACAAAGGCATAATTGGAGCCAATTTTTTAAAAAGCTTCACTAGCTTCTAAACCTGCATAATAAACAGTTAACTGATGGTGTAACTGATCTATGTGCTAAGGGTGATGTTACAGTCATTGCAGAAGGCAATATCATTAGCACTGTGAATAGAAATTTTAAATTCAGTAACCTCCTTGCTCCATACCCAAGATTGACGACACCAAACTGGATACCTAATCAGATAAGCCATAATGTTAAGCTCATAGGGAAAAAAGTTTTCTCAAAATCGACTTGGTTAAAGCTTACTTTCAGATCCCCATAGCTGAGGAGGACAAGTATAAGACTGCAATAATAAACCATTTCGGACTTAATGAATTTAATGTCATGAGTTTTGGATTAAGAAATACTCCCTCTACTTTCCAGAGATTCTTTAATGAAGTATTCCGATGTTTGGATTTAACATTTCCATTTCTTGATGACATTCTAATAGCTTCCACATCATTAGAAGAACATAAGAATGACCTTCAGTTGGTTATTGTGACTTTGTGGGTTCGTGAAATTAAAAGTCCGGTCGCACCACTCTAAAATGTTCTTTATTTGCACCGAATTACAGTTGAACATTTGCCGATTACACAGAATTACGTAATGCACACAATTACAATTCACCAGTTCGTCCGGTGCAGTTCCACTGTACGCTCACAATTACGTAAACTCTTCCCACTCACTGCAGTCCTTTTTATAGGAATATCGCCGTTTTCTCGAAGCCTCTAGTTTCAGTGAATCACCGCGAAGGTTCCAGATGGCAGGGGAGGGGGGAAGGGGCGGCCAGCGACAAGTGACACTTCCCTAATCAACCCCTCAGTTAGTGACTGAGATAGATGAGTGGGTGTGGCCCGTATGCCTCTGGTCCCTTTTCAGCTGTCGTTGGTCTGGCGTTCCGATAATTGGGTGACAATGCTCTCTCCTCAAAGCTGGTCGTCCCGAACAGCACCATCGTAGCGGGCTAGACGATCCAAGTGTACCACCAACATCTTTCCTCGGGGCACCTTCTGGATGCAGTAGACCACGTCATTTATCCTCTTCACCACCCGGTACGGCCCTTGCCATGGCTGCTGAAGCTTTGGGCAGCGTCCCTTGGTCCGCGTAGGATGGTACAACCAGGCCAGGTCACCTTGCTGGAACCCTTGGCTGTTGGCATGCCTGTCATATCTGGTCTTCATGCGGTCGCTCGCCTTCGGGATGTTCTGGCGAGCCATCTCGTGCATGTCGTGGAGGTGGTCCACCAGGTTCTCCGCATACGCGGTCACCGGCTGCTTCGCCTCCGGAGGGCTTCCAAAAGCCAGGTCACAAGGGAGGCATAACTCTCGGCCAAACATTAACCTGGCTGGCGTCATTCCAGTTGTGTCGTGTGTAGACGAGCGGTAGGCCAGCAAGAACAGTGGCACCTTGACGTCCCAGTCTCGCTGATGGCTGGCCACGACCTTCCTCAGGTGTTCCTCTAAGGTCTTGATGTACCTTTCGACCATGCCATCCGACTGGGGTTGTAGAGGCGTTGTGCGGGTCTTGTTCACCCCAAGCCTTTGTAGTACCCCTTCATTAGGTTGGACTCAAAGTTGGTACCCTGGTCACTGTGTAGCTCTAACTGCATCCCAAATCGACAGAACACTTGCTCCATGTGGCAGTCTGTGATTGTCTTTGCCTCTTGGTTTGGGATGGCATACACCTCCGGCCACTTGGTGAAGTAGTCCACGACCACCATTAGGTACTTGTTGCCTCGGTCGGAAACTGGGAACGGTCCAGCAATGTCAACGGTGATCTGTTCGAATGGCGATCCGACGTTGTACTTCTACATGCGACCCCGGCTCCTAGTCTGGGGGCCGCGACTCGCCGCGCATACGTGACACTGACGGCACCATCTCTCAGCGTCTGCTCGGAGCCTCAGCCAGTAGTAGTGCTGCCGTATTTTGTCAATCGTTCGGTTCGCTCCCAGGTGGCCTCCTGAAGTACCGCCGTGCACTTCTTCCAAGACTTCCGGGACCTTACTCCGGGGTAGTACCAACTGTTCTCTCTGCGTCTTCCCATCGGGTGATTCCCATAACCGGAACAGCACGCCATCTCTGGTCTTCGAGTCCCATTGGGCACAGTACGACTTGTAGGTGGCGCTCCTCGGTGCGATGTCCTCTCAGGTTGGTCTCGTCCCTGCCTCCACTTCCCTCAAGAGTGGCCCCAAGTCTGCGTCCGCCAGCTGCTCCCTCCTCAGGCCTGCACTATCCCAGCCGTCCGCAGGTACTGCCACAACTACTCAGACTGCTGCGGCACGCTCCTTCTCTTCCACTCTTGTGCACTGGCCGCACTCTTCTGGACAGGGTCTTCGGGACATGGCGTCTGCGTTACCGTGGCTCTTCCCTCTACGATGTTCCGAGGTGAAGTCGTACTCCTGCAGCCTCTGGACCCAACGTGCTGTCTGGCCTTCCAGGTTCTTAAAGCTCAATAGCCAGGTTAGGGCGGAATGGTCAGTCCTCAGGTGGAATGGCTGACCGTACAGGTACTTGTGGAAGTGCTCCAAGGTCTTTACTACCGCCAATAATTCTTGTCGGGTGACGCAGTGGTTCTTCTCTGCCTTGGATAGCGTCTTGCTGTGGTAGGCTATCACCCGCTCATGGCCGTCCTGGATCTGCGATAGGACACTTCCAATGCAATGGTCGCTGGCGTCGGTGTCCACAATGAAGGCGCCTCCCGGGTGTGGGAAACCCAAAATTGGAGCACTGCATAGGGTCTCCTTTAGGTGCTGGAAAGCGTTTTCGGCGTCCTCTGTCCACGCATAAGGCCGGTGTTCTGTCAGGCGGGTGAGGGGTTTTGCGATGTTGGAGAACCCCTTTATGAAGCGGCGGTAATAACTGCACAGCCCCAGGAGACTGCACAACTCTTTCTTATCCTTTGGGCGAGGCCAATCTCTCACAGCCTGTGTCTTCTCCGGGTCTGTGGCCACTCCGGTTGCTGAGACTATGTGGCCTAAGTAGTTCACTTCCTTGCGGAAGAGCTGGCACTTCTTCGCGTTCAGCTTCAATCTGGTCGCCTGCAGTCTCTGTAGCACCTTACTCAGATTCTCGAGGTGATATTCAAAAGTCTTCCCGACGATGATGTCGTCCAGGTATAGCAGGCAGACATGGTAAGTCAGCCCTCTCATCACTGACTCCATGAGGCGCTGGGAGGTAGCTGGTGCGTTGCAGAGGCCAAAGGGCATAACCGTGAACTGCCAGAGCCCTTGGCCCGTCGAGAATGTGGTCTTCTCCTTGTCTATTGGGTCTAGAGCTACCTGCCAGTAGCCCGACTTCAGGTCCAGGGTCGAGAACCACTGTGCACCAGCTAGCGTGTCCAGGGTGTCGTCAATCCGGGGTAAGGGAAAACAGTCTTTCCGGGTGACAGCGTTCAGCTTTCTGTAGTCGCAAAAGCGCAGCTCGCCGTTCTTCTTTGTCACCAAGACTACAGGGGAACACCAAGGGCTGTCAGACTCTTCAATCACTCCCCTGTATCTTCTGTCCCCAGCATGTCTCGTACCGCCCCTTGCTTCGCCAGCGGAACGCGTCTATGTGTTTGCCGAATAGGCCGGGCGTCCCCGGTGTCGATGCAGTGAAGCACTTTGTCCGTGCGGTCGTAGTCACTATCACCTTGGCTGAAGACGCGCTGGTATCGTCTTAGCAGTTGTCGAACTTTCTCCAGCTGCTCTACGGTCAGGTGGTCGGCCGCCCTCTCCAGTAAGCCTTCTAGCCGGGGCCCCAGGTGTTGCTGCGGCACCGGCTCCTGCGTCTTGTCGATTGCTGTTACGCTTACCACGGGCTCGCACGTTCCCAACTCCGTACCGGCCTGAACGTCGTGATCGGTGTCCGTTGGATTTAGCAGTCTCACTGGCACCTCCTCTCGGCACGGCAGCAGTGCCCTGGCTACACATAGTCCGTTCACAGGCGTCTTCTGGTCCAGCATCATGTTCCTGGTTCTCTGGCCTTCCAGTCGTGCCGTCACCACCACCTCGCTCCTCGCGGGGACAACCACGTCTTCGTCCAAGACGACCATGCAAATTCCAAGGCGCTCTTCTGGTTGACGGAGTATAACCTCTTCTCCGTTGAGCCGCAGGACCTTCTGGCCGACGTCGACCGTCGCCTCATGGCTCCTGAGGGCATCCAATCCCAGTATCACCTTAGCCACTTTCGCGACGAACACCCACAGACGTACGGTGCTCCTTCCCAAGGTCAGCTTCAGCAGGGCCTCCTTCTCCACAGGCAAGGTGTCGCCCGATGCCGTGACAAGCTGGTATGGTCGGCTGGGCTTCCTTGTCGGCAAACCCCACGCCACGTCAGGTCTGATGATGGTCACAGCCGCCCCGGTGTCCACCAGCACGCGGCACGGCTTTCCTCTTACCCAACCGTCCGCGATGAGGCTGTCATCCATACGCCGGCTGTCGGCGCGCAGTGTCACTCGAGGGGATGGTGGTGATGGCGCCGACGTGCCCCTCTCCACGACGGCCCTTACTCGTTTTCCGGCTGCTCTTCTTGGTGTGGGCAGTCTCTTTGCAGGTGTCCGTGCTGTCCACACCCCCAACACAGGCCACTAGGTGTTCGCCGGCGTCCCTCGGCTGGTCTTTTGTCTCCGGTGTAGCGGACACTCCTCGTCTTCGACGTCGGGATAGATGTTACCTTGGCCGCCTCCATCCTTAATGCTGCTGTCAGCGCCTCATGGATGGTTTTATAATCGCCGAGCATTAGACGCTGACGAATCTCCGTATCTCGTACCCCGTCCACGAATGTGTAGGCAGCTTCCCGGGATACGAACTCTGGTGGGAAGTCGACTAGGGCCTTGCTAGCCAGTTGTTCAACTGCCAGGGCGAACTCCTGCAGCGTCTCCCCTGGCTGCTGTGACCTTGCCTTTAGCTGGCTGCGGTACGCTGCGGCTAAGCGGTGGTTTCCTAAACAATTCTCCAGAGCCTCCCAGATGTCCTTGGGCGCCGCCGTTGTCTGCACCGCGTTTAGGACTTCCGCGGCCCGTCCCTGGAGGCTGGCTATTAACTGTGCGGCCTCCTGCTCTGGTGATCATTTGTTGTGCTTGGCCACTGCGTCGAATTGGCGGCGGAAGACCTCAAACGTTGACGCGCCGTCATATTTTGGAGGTTTGACACGCGCCGATGTTGTGTCGCGTTCCGGCGCGTCAGCCTTCAAATCCTTCAACCTCCTGCCGACGATATCCACCACCATGGCGTTCAGGGACTTGACGCTTCTGTCGGCCTTTCCTTCCAGCTCATTAACACGGCTCGCCAGGTCTTCGACGCGCTCACCTAACTGTGACGTCCTCTTTTACGCCGGCCAACTGTTCTTCAAACTTATCGGCGAGAGCCTCGTTCGTCGCCTTCATTTCCGTGGCCAGACTGCCGTTCGCTGCTCTCATTTCTGTGGTTAACTCGGCCTTCATTTCTTCCATCTTCTCGGTGATGTCGTTAGCCGTCTTCATTTGTTTCAGTTCTGCGGCCAGGTTGTTATTTGTAGTCTCCAGCTTCGCGGCCAGGCTGTTATTTGCAGCGAGGTTGTCATTCGCCGTCTTCATTTCTGTCATTTCCGCGGCCAGGCTTTTATTTGCCGCTTTCATTTCCGAGGTCAATTCGGCCTTCATTTCCATCATCTTCTCCAAAATCTTTTCCAATGCTGCGTCCATGGTTGTGATGTTCGGTGATGTCATCCCACTTCTGACACCAGTGTGACTTTGTGGGTTCGTGAAATTAAAAGTCCGGTTGCACCACTCTAAAATGTTCTTTATTTGCACCGAATTACAATTGAACACTTGCCGATTACACAGAATTACGTAATGCGCACAATTACAATTCACCAGTTTGTCCGTTGCAGTTCCACTGTATGCTCACAATTACGTAAACTGTTCCGATGCACGTACAGTCTTCTCATCCATTCACTAGCACGGCGCTGCTACGCTGCTCGCCAAGCACTGACTCAATTCACTCACTGCAGTCCGTTTTATAGGAATATCGCCGTTTTCTCGAAGCCTCTAGTTTCAGTGAATCACCGCGAAGGTTCCAGATGGTAGGGGAGGGGGGAAGGGGCGGCCAGCGACAATTGACACTTCCCTAATCAACCCCTCAGTTAGTGACTGAGATAGATGAGTGGGTGTGGCCTGTCTGGTCCCTGCCTCTGGTCCCTTCTCAGCTGTTGTTGGTCTGGTGTTCCGAAAATTGGGTGACATTATGGACCGATTTAATAAGTATAGTCTTCACATGAACACCTCTAAATCACTGATGGGTCTAAACAAAATAGAGTTTTTGGAATACCTGATCATGGCAGAGGGTACAAAATCTCTCCCTGAAAAGGTTCAAACAATTTTGAATTACAGGCTACCAGAAACAATCCATGAACTCCATACCTTTTTTGGCATGGTTAATTTTTATTGGCGTTACCTGAAAGATGCTGCCAAAACACAAGCAATTCTTCATGATTTACTTAAAAAGGGCCAGAAAGAGGGACAGAAGGCAAATTCCATGGACTGAAGAAGGAAAGCAGATGTTTGAAAAATGTAAGCAAGATATAGTGAATGCAACACTCCTAACCATTCCTAACTCTCACTGCCCTTTAGCGTTCTTAGATATTTCTGAAATTGCTACTGGATCGGTCATACAACAGTACGAAAATGATGGATGGATGCCAATTGCATTTTACTGCAAAGAAAACCTGAGCGACACTCAGAAGGCGATTAGTACATATGACAGGGAACTTCTAGCAATTTATCAGTCAGTAAAGCAGTTTAAACACCTCCTGGAGGAAAGAGGCTTTACAATCATCAAGAACTACAAACCATTAATATATGCATTTCTCCAGAAGAATGAAAAGGCATCACCAAGACAACTGTGATACCTTCATTACATTTCTCAATTCACAACTGACATAGAACATGTCAGTGAAAAGGACAATGTAGTGGCTGACACCTTGTCCAGGATGGAAGAAATATCTATAATTGATTATGATGAAATTGCAAAAAAAAAAAAAAAAAAACAGGATAAAAAACTAAAAACACTGGTTGAAGAGATTGACACATTAAAATACAAAAAAATGTGCATTATCATCTGGTAATGTGTTGTGGTGAGACATTTTTACTAATAATGTTAAGACCTTTCATCCCAACACCAGTCTGTAAGCAGATGTTCCATCATATTCACAACTTATCGCACCCTGGTGTGAAATCGTCAATTAAAAACAGATGACAGCTAGGTTCATTTGGCCGAATATAAAAATAAATTGTTCGTAAATGGGCTCAAGTATACATCCACTACCAGAAAAACAAGGTAACAAAACATACACAGTCCAAATTAGCTATGTATCAGGAACCCGATGAAAGATTTATTATTGTGCATATCCATATAATTGTACCATTATCACCTTCAGATGGGAACATTTACTGTCTCACATCTATCGATTGTAATACTTCCTGAATGAAAGTCATTCCAGTGCAGAATATCACAGCAGAATCAGTCGCTAAATCTTTTTATTCCCACTGGGTAGCGAGATTTGGAGTCTCGTGTGTTATTATTATAGACCGAGGACCACAATCTGAATTAGAACTGTTCAAGAAACTAACAGTGTTGTGTGGTGTTAAACTGAAGCACACTACAGCCTGCCATCCACAGTGCAATGGAAAAATTGAATGACTACACAGAATCTTGAAGACTGCTATCAGGGCACATAGTACCCTTAAATGGACTTGCCTACAGTGCTTCTACGATTGCGACTAACTCTAAAAGACAATTCAGACTATTCTATAGCAAAATAGTATATGGGAAGACTATTAAATTACGTGGGGAATTCTTTGAAATGCCAGTAAGAACAGCGGACCCAGGCACCTTTGTGTCCAATTTACAGAATCAGATGATATATTCCTACCCAGCATAAAACTACCAGAAGTGTATTTGTGTATAAAGATTTCAAGTCAAGCTTGCTTGTTTTCTTGAGGAATGACTAAGTCAAGAAATTACTGTCACCTGCATATGATGGTCTATATGCTATAAAGAAGCGATGAGAAAGTCTTCACTGCTTATTAAAGGTAAACAAGTTAACATGTCAATAGAGTTAAAACCAGCATATCTACTAGCACCGGATGCAGAACCAGATCATCTTATTGCTGTTCCAGATTCGTCCAACTAGTTAGAGCATGCTACAATAACACGTGATGCCATAGTGCATAGTGGGAACCGTACAACTTCAGCACCCGCGGCTAAAACATCACGTTCAGGACGTAGAGTGAAACTGCCTATTTGTTTTATGTAATTATTTAAATACTTGTTTTTTTTTGTTTTTTTTAATTTATTGTTTCTTTTCTCCATAGTGTAAATCTACATATCTAAAAATTATTTGTGATGAGTTCGTGTAAGCTTAACTCTGTCACTGGTGGGGGAGTAGTGTAGGAGTCAATGACCTCATGAGATATCAATACAAAAAAAAGAATAGAGACAAACAGTAATAATAGTCGTCAAGATATAATAAGTGTAAAAATAGTTCTGTGTAAAAGTTGATGTGATAAATATATAGAATTAGTAAAATATTGTGATAATAGTTTATTAATGCCCGGAGAAGTTGCTTACGCAGGTATACATATATACTGTCGCGGCAACGGGCATAAACAAAGTTTTGGCGCAAATAGATAACAGACGACGGGTAGTGTTTCACAGTAATAAAGAGCTTGCATAAGCAGTTAACGATAGTGCGGCTAGTGTACACAAAGGACCGGCAAATGAAGATAGCTGTGATAAAGGACTTGGCGGCATAGATTAAGTTATGCTTCTGGAATGTGATAGAATATTCGGTTTCTTAATTCTTCTGGAAGAGTCTCGAATTTATCAATGAGGTATTTAAGAAGGCGACCACTCGTAACGAGAGCTGATGTTATAAACTGAACGCTGTTTGTTATTGTGATCAACCTTGGAAGATTGTGATGTAGATTCTGCTGCTACGGAGTGTATTTCTACGGAAATAAAGAACATTTAGAATTTCAGCAAATTGGACTTTTAATTCTACAAACCCACAAAGTCACAATACATATCGTTCATATGCACATAAAACAAAATGAATCAAATATTAGATACATTCAATGTAAAATTTGGCTTTTGCTACAGTGAAACAAAGTCTGAAATTTCTATGATTTATTAACATAGTCTCTACCTTATTGATACTGTAGATGTATACTGCCTTTAATTGGTTTTAACTAGTTTTTATTTCATTTAAATAACTTAATAAATATGGAAGATGCGAATGTGTATTTATGAAGCATTTTTTATAGTATTTAACAATTGTGTTTATTGGGTATCCTTGCCCAGCCCTTGCAAGGTTTAAATGCCCAATGCTGAAGCAGTTAAAGTATGTCGTTATGAAGTAAGACTTAGTGGCAGTAGGATTACAGGTAGTCCAAGGATTTATGGGCCAAGTCAAAGATTGTACAGCCAAGCTAAAGAATTTGGCTGTTCTCTTAGGGAATTCTTTGAACAGGAAGAGGAGGATTTGGCTCTTCACAGTGAACTGCTTATTCCTTTCAACCAAGTAGAAAAAGGACTCCTGTAACACCCCTTAGTATAAGTGGGGTGTCTGTTTCTAGAACCTCTAAAGAGAAGGAGCTACAGTCAGGTTCGTCAGGAATTGTAGCTTCTGGGAAACAAAGACCAAGAGCATCTCCAGTCGCACAACTGGATAGTTTTCAATTAGATGCCATAAGAAGGCACATCTATGACTTACACCCAAAAGGAGCATCCTATCACACATAAGCTTTTTTCTTCTCTTAAAGTAGCAGATCTATTTGAAGGAAGCCTGGGCTCTTTGAACAAAGTCCCCCATGTTCTGGGATTTCAATTAAAAAAAATAAATAACATAAAGCTGATACTCGAAAAATCAGATATTGCAGCACTAAAGGCTTAATTTTTTAAGAAAACTACTGAATAAGAACTTACATGAAATAGTGTGTTTGGATGAAACCTGGGTAAATGTATGGCTATATTATGTCAAAGGGTTGGACTGACAGCTGGAAAAATATGAAAAAAGGACCTATAAAAAAAAGCTGACCGCTTTATTACTGCTCATGCCAGTATGTCACAGTTTAATTGATCACACCCTCCTGCATTTTAAAGCGAAAAAACTGGGAACTATCGTGAAGAATAGCCATGACCATTTCCATAGGTGATTTAAGGATATGATCCTGGCAATTGACAGAGTCGTTAATAAGTTATTCAAAAAACACTAACACCTATGAAGATGCTAGTGATAGTGTATTGAGAACAACTTATTCTTGTTCTTAAAGTGGGCCAATACATATTGTGACTGTGGATTCGTAGAATTAAAAGTCAAATTTGCTGCAATTCAAAATGTTCTTTATTTAGGTAGAAATACACTTTGGTCAACCCTTGCAGTAGCAGAATTACGTCACTTACCAAATTACAATCTCCAAGTTCGTCTGCCACACCCACAAACAAAGAGTTCACCTTAAAATACAGCTCCTCGATTATCAAGTTCCATTTTGACTCATTCTGACTGTCCCATAAACTAGCCATGGTTTCTTTTATATATGCCCATTCATGTTTCTGGAATGAACAAGAAGGCACTAGAGTCTTCTAGTTATCTAACTTTATCTGCCTCGGTAAGCCTTTTATCTCCGCGATGCATTATCTGTCCTTTATCTCCGTGCTACACTATCCACCCCTTTGTGTGCGTCAGGCCGCGCTCTCGTAATAATGGATTCGCAACACTGCTCCTCAAGGCTGGTCGTCCCGAACAGCACCATCGTAGCGGGCCAGACGATCCAGGTGTACCACCAACATCTTTCCTTGGGGCACCTTCTGGATGCGATAGACCACGTCATTAATCCTCTTTACCACCCGGTACTGTCCTTGCCACGGCTGTTGAAGTTTCGGACAGCATCCCTTGGTCCGGGTAGGGCGGTAAAACCAGACCAGGTCACCTTGCTCGAAACCTTGGCTGTTGGCTTGCCTGTCGTATCGGGTCTTCATGCAGTCACTCCCCTTCTGGATGTTCTGACCAGCCAACTCATGCATGTGGAGATGGTCCACCAGGTTCTCCACATACTCGGTTGCTGGCTGTTTTGCTTCCGGGGGGCTCCCAAAGGCCAGGTCACAAGGGAGGCGTAACTCCTGACCGAACATTAAGCTGGCTGGCGTCATCCCAGTGGTGTCGTGTGTTGACGAGCGGTAGACCAGCAAGAACAGTGACACCTTGGCGTCCCAGACTCGCTGATGGCTGACCATGACCTTCCTCCGATGTTCTTCTAAGGTCTTGATGTACCTCTCCACCATGCCGTCCAACTATGGGTGTAGGCCTGTTGTGCGGTTATTGCTCACCCCAAGTCTTTACCACCATCAAGTACTTATTGCCTCGGTCGAACACTGGGAGTGGTTCAGCTATGTCGACAGCGATGCGTTCGAATGGCACTCCAACGTTGTACTGCTGCATACGAACCTGACTCCTAGTCTGAGGGCCACGACTCGCCGCGCACACGTGACATTGACGGCACCATCTCTCAGCGTCTTCTCGGAACCTCAGCCAGTAGTAACGCTGTCGGAGTTTGTCGATCGTTCGGATTGCTCCCAGGTGTCCTCCTGAAGTACCGGCTTGCACTTCCTCCAAGACTTCCGGTACCTTACTCCGGGGAAGTACCAACTGTTCTCTCTGCATCTTCCCATCGGGTGATTCCCATACCCGGAAAAGCACGCCCTCCCTGATCTTCAGCAAGTCCCATTGAGCCCAGTACGACTTGTATATGGCGCTCCTGGGTGCGATGTCCTCCCAGGTTGGTCATGTCCCTGCCTCCACTTCTCTCAAGAGTGGCCCCAAGTCTGCGTCCGCCAGCTGCTCCCTCCTCACGCCTGCGCTATCCGAGCCATGCGCAGTCACTGCCGTGACCACTGCGGCATGCTCCTTAAGTTGCACTCTTGTGCACTGGCCGCAATCTTCCGAGTAGTCTTCGGGACATGGCGTTTGCGTTGCCGTGGCTCTTCCCTCTACGGTGTTCAGAAGTGAAGTCGTACTCCTGCAGCCTTTGGACCCAATGGGTTGTCTGGCCTTCCAGGTACCTAAAGCTCTAGCCAGGTGAGGGCAGAGTGGTCAGTCCTCAGGTGAAATGACTGGCCGGACAGGTACTTGTGGAAGTGACCCAACGTCTTTACCACCGCCAATAACTCTCGCCGGGTGACGCAGTAATGCTTCTCTGCCTTGGATAGCGTCTTGCTGCAGTAGGCTATCACTCGCTCGTGGACTTGGGATAGGACGCCTCCAATGCAATGGTCGCTGGCGTCGGTGCCCACAATGAAGACGCCACCTAGTTGTGGGAATCCCAGAATAGGAGCACTGCAAATTGTCTTCTTCAGCTGCTGGAAAGCGATCTGGCCGTCCTCCGATCACGCATAAGGCCGGTGTTCTTCCGTTAGGTGGGTGAGGGTCTTGGCGATTTTGGAGAACCCCTTTATGAAACGGCGGTAATAACAGCACAGCCCTAGACAACTACGCAATTCTCTCTTATCCTTTGGCCGAGGCCAATCTCTCACGGCCTGTGTCTTCTCCGGGTCTGGCCACTCCGCTTAGCAAGACTGTGGCCCAAGTAGTTGACTTCCTTGCGGAAGAGCTGGCACTTCTTTGCGTTTAGCTCAAGTTGGTGGTCTGCAGCCTCTGTAGCACCTTACTCAGGTTGTCGATATGGTCATCAAAAGTCTTGCCGACGATAATGTCCAGGTATAGTAGGCAGGCGTCATAAGTCAGTCCTCTCATTGCCGACTCCATGAGGCGTTGGAAGGTAGCTGGTGCGTTGCAGAGGCCAAAGGGTATAACTGAACTGCCAAAGCCCCTGGCCTGTTGAGAATGTGATCTCCTTGTCTCTCGGTTCTAGAACTACCTGCCAGTAACCCGACGTCAGGTCCAGGGTCGAGAACCACTGCGCACCAGCAAGCGTGTCCAGGGTGTCGTCAATCCGGTGTAAGGGGAAGCAAGCTTACCTGGTGACAGCATTCAGCTTCCTGTAGTCCACGCAGAAGTGTAGTTCGCTGTTCTTCGTCACCAAGACTACAGGGGAACACCACGGGCTGTCAGACTCTTCAATCCCTCCCCTGGATCTTATGTCCTCCAGCATGTCTCGTACCGCCGTTTGTTTCGCCAGGGGAACGCGTCTAGAAGGTTGTAGAGTAACCCGAGCATCTCCGGTGTCAGTGTGATGGGGCACTTTGTCCGTGCGGCCATAGTCGCTGTCACCTTGGCTGAAGACGCGCTGGTATCATCTCAGCAGTTGTCGAACCTTTTTCAAGCTGTTCTGTGGTCAGGTGGTCGACCGCCCTCTCTAATAAACCTTCCAGCCGCCAGGGCCCCAGGTGTTACGTCGGCACCGGCTCCTGGGTCTTGTCGATTGCTTCACGCTGACTATGGGCTCGCACGTCCCCAACTCCGTCCCGGCCTGGACGTCGTTATCGGTGTCCGTTGGGTTGAGCAGCCTCACCAGCACCTCCTCTCGGCACTGCAACAATGTCCTGGCTACACAGAGCCCGGGCACAGGTGTCTTTCGGTCCAACATTATGTTCTTGGTTCGCTGGTCTTCCTGTCGCGCCGTCACCACCACCTCGCTTCTCGCGGGGACAACCACGTCTTCCTTCAAGACGATTCTGCAGATTTCAAGGCGGCGCTCTTCGGGTTACCTGAGTATGACCTCTTCTCCACTGAGCCGCAAGATTTTGCCGACGTCGTCGTCGCATCGTGACTCATGAGGGTATCCAGTCCCAATATCACCTCCTCAGCCACCTTCGCGACGAACACCAATTGACGCACGGCACTCCGTCCCAAGGTCAACTTCAGCAGGGCCTCCACAGGCAAGGTGTCGTCCGATGCCGTCACAAGCTGTTATGGCCGGCTTGGTTTTTTCGTCGGCAAACCCCTGGCTACGTCAGATCTGATGACGGTCACGGCTGCCACGGTATCCACGAGCACGCGGCACGGCTTCCCTCTCACCCAACCGTCCGCGATGAGGCTGTCATCTATCCGTCGGCTGACGGCGTGCAGTGTCACTTGAGATGGTGTGGACGGCGCCGACGTGCTACTCGCCACGCCGGGCCTTACTCATTCTTCCGGCTGCTCTTCCTGGTTCAGCTGCCAAGGTGCGGGCGCTGCGGACCCCTAACACTCGTGGTACCTCTGACGTTACTAGAGGAACCTCGGGCCGAACATTCGAGCCCCTCCCTGATTGGATTGGACGCGAGGGGGCAGTGGTTCCCGATACCCGTGGGAGATCGGGTACGTCTCCGGACGGGGTTGAGGAAAGCCATATATTCCGCGTACTAGCCTGCATAGCTAGTAGGTGTGCTAGATCACCAGGCACCCCCACCGAGGTTGTTCGGTAGCCTTCCTCTTTTTTGGTTGGCGCGCGTAAGTGGCGTATCCACTTCCACCCGTCTTGTGTTTTCGAACCAGATGGAGGGGGCTTGTTAATCTTTAGGTATGCTCTACCAGAAAGCCCCAAGGAGGCGCTGGGCGCCCTTCGGGAACAGCTTGGTAACTCCCTGGTACAAGATGGAGGTCAGCGACGGCTGCCTGTGTAGACCCTACTCGTATGTCCACAACCCCAACACAACTCCTTGCTCTCGACGTCGGGGTAGCCGTCACCTTGGCCGCCTCCATCCTTAATGCTGCCGTTAGCGCCTCGTGGATGGTTTTGTAGTCACAGAGCATTAGGCGCTGACTATCTCGGTGTCTCGTACCCCGTCAACGAATGTGTAGGCAGCGTCTCGGGTTACGAACTCGGGTGGGAGGTCGACTAAGGCTTTGCTGGCCAGCTGCTCAATTGTCAGGGCGAACTCCTGCAGCGTCTCCCATGGCTGTTGCGACCTTGACTTCAATTGGCTGCGGTGGCTGCGGCTAAGCGGTGGTTTCCAAAACCATTCTCCAGGGCCTCTCAGATGTCCTAGGGTGCCGCCGCTATCTGAACCGCATTCAAGACTTCTGCGACCCGTCTCTGGAGGCTGGCTATTAGCTATGCGGCCTCTTGTTCTGGTGACCATTTGTGCATGGCCACTGTGTCGAACTGGCGGCGGAAGACTTCGAAAGTTGTCGCGCCGTCGTATTTAGGTTAGACGCGCGTAGATGTGTCGTGTCCCGGCGCGTCGGCCTTCAAGTCCTTCAACCTCCTGCCGACGATGTCCTCTACCATGGCGATCAGGGACTTGGTGTTGCTGTCGGCCTTTCCCTGCAGGTCGTTAACGTGGCTCGCCAGGTCTTCGAGGGATTTGGTGTTACTATTGGTCTTTCCCTCTAGGTCGTTAACGCTCTGTTCCACTTGACCCGTTCGCTTGCCCAGCTCCGCGACGTCATCCCTCACGACGGCCAGCTGTCTTTCAACTTTTGCGGCGAGGGCTTCATTCGCCGCTTCCATTTCCGTGGTCAATTCGGTCAACTTAGCGGTCATCGTCGTGGCCAGGTTGTTGTTTGCAGCTTCCGTCTTTGCAGCGAGCGTGTCATTAGCCGTCTTCATTTCTTTGTTCCGCGACCAGGTTGCTATTTGCCGCTTCCGCCTTCGTTGTCAATTTGGTCTTGATTTCTTCCATTTTCTGTAAAAATCTTTTCCAATGCACCGTCCATTGTCGTATTTTCCACTTCCTGACACCAATTGTGACTTTGTGGGTTCGTAGAATTAAAAGTCCAATTTGCAGCAATTCAAATGTTCCGTAGAAATACACTTTGGTCAACTCCTTACAGTAGCAGAATTATGTTACATACACAATTACAATATTCCAGTTCGTCTGCCACACTCACAAAGAAACAGTTCACCTTCAAAATACAGCTCCTCAATTATCAAGTTACATTTCGACTCTCTCATTCCGACTGTCCCATAAACTAGCTATGGTTTCTTTTATATACGACCATTCATGTTTCTGGAATAAACAAGAAGGAACTAGAATCTTCTATTTAACTAACTTTATCTGCCTCTATAAGCCTTTTATCTCCACACTCCATTATCTGTCCTTTATCTCCATGCTACACTATCTGCCCCTTTGTGTGTGTCAAGCTGCGCTATTGTAATAATGGATTTGCAACAATATTAAATATGCATGTGTTTGTAGAGGTTAGATAAACTCGAAGGCTTGTTTATATGTTTCGAATATTGAGAGAGTAAAGACGGGAATATGCTTAACTTGCTCTCTGCTTCGTGGCAACATTGTAGCTCCTCATGGGGAGAAATACATGACCTTCATGTATCTTTTTTTTAAAATCAGACTGTAGGTGGAACACTTTATCCATCTTGATTGTTGGTTTCTGCTTTGAATGTTAAATTTTTATGACAGTGGGTAAGGTTATATTTTCCTCGCTTTCTTTATTTGAACTACTCTCTTGATGATTTCTAAAATGTATAACAGCATGTGTAAAAATCAGTTGAAATTAATTACAGTGAAAAGTTCATAAACATAAACCCCAAAACTTTAACAGTCATAAGCATGACTGACACAAAGCAAATTATTGTATAAAAACACAAAAAAGGTGACAAATGGTAATTAATATTAAACCAACTTACATATTTTCTGCCTGTACCTTATTAGTATATGTTTCCCCATCCTGTAATCCTGCTTCTACCAAAATACTACTGAATGGAAATGAATTTTAAACCAACTTAAAAATTTTCTAACTGTACTATATTAGTAAATGCTTCTCCATCCTGTAATTCTGCTTCTACCAAACTATTACTGGTTTTCTCATTCTGTGTTTCTCAAAGTGAAGGTTTATTACCGAAGTCAAGACTTATCTTTAGTGGCACCTTGCTTGTTGCTGCTTTCCTTATTCTGAAATTAAATGTGTAGTGTTTAACGCCCGGTTTTACTACATACGGCACCGCAGGCGGTGACACTGATGATGCATGAGACGAAGATGGAGCACCGGTGGAAAGAGGTGGCGGGGGAACCGGAGGTCCCGGATAAAACCCGCCCCAACGCCGTGTTGTGCACCACAAATCTCACTTTGCGGTCGCCTGGGATCGAACCCGGGCCGCCTTGGTGAGAGCCAAGCGGTCTAACCACTGAGCCATGGCGTGGCCAAATTCTGAAAATGGTACTGTTTGATTAATATATATATATATATATATATATATATATATATATATATATTAATATAATATAATAATATTGTCGCCCTGGCGGTAGACTCGCGAAGCCGATGAAAAATGATGGCCGGTGGAGATTCGGAAAACTTCGGAACCAATCGTTACCGGTAGCGACAGACAGTTGAGAGTAGTTGTTGGAAAGATAAACAGTTTGAGGTTCTAGCAATTTTGTAATGGTGAACAGTGTATTTCGAGGAGAATAAAGTGTAGTTTTTGTGTTTTGTAACCTCGTTTTATCATTTCACGAACCCACAAAGTCACAACTGGTGTCAGGAAGCGAGAAAGCAACATCACCGAACATTATGGCCATGGAATCGGCATTGGAAATGCTTTTGCAGAAGATGAACGAATTAACAGCGAAGTCGGAAGCGGCAAATAACAACTTGGCCGCGAAGATGAACGAGTTAACAACAAAAGCAGAAGCGGCAAATAACAACCTGGCCGCAGAGTTGAAAGAAATAAAGACCGAATTGGCCACAGAAATGAAGGCAGCGAACGACAGTCTGGCCACGGAAATGAAGGAGGCGAACGAGGTCCTCGCCGCCAAATTTGAGGAACAGTTGGCCGGCGTGAGGGATGACGTGACGGAGCTGGGCAAGCGGATGGGCCAAGTGGACGAGCGCGTCGAGGACCTGGCGAACCGCTTCAATGACCTAGCGGAAAAGGCCGACAACGCCAAGTCCCTGAACGCCATGGTTGAAGACGTCGAAGACCTCGCGAACCGGGTAAACAACCTGGAGGGAAAGGCCGACAGCAGCGTCAAGTCCCTGAACGCCATGGTGGAGGATGTCGTCGGCAGGAGACTGAAGGATTTGAAGGCTGACGCACCGGGACGCGACACAACATCGGCGCGCGTCAAACCTCCGAAATATGACGGCGCGTCAACATTCGAGGTCTTCCGGCGCCAGTTCGACACAGTAGCCAAGCACAACAGATGGTCACCGGAGGAGGCCACACAGTTGATAGCCAGCCTCCAGGGACGGGCCGCGGAAGTCCTAAACGCGGTGCAGACAACGGCGGTGCCCAAGGACATCTGGGAGGCCCTGGAGAATCGTTTCGGGAACCACCGCATAGCCGCAGCGTACCGCAGCCAACTAAAGGCAAGGTCACAGCAGCCGGGGGAGACGTTGCAGGAGTTAGCCATAGCGATTGAGCAGCTAGCTAGCAAGGCCTTGGTTGACCTGCCACTGGAGTTCGTATCCCGGGAAGCCGCCTACAACTTTGTCGACGAGGTACGGGACACGGAGATTCGTCAGCGCCTAATGCTCGGCGATTATAAAACTATCCACGAGGCGCTGACAGCGGCATTAAGGATGGAAGCGGCCAAGGTAGCATCTATCCCGACGTCGAGAACGAGGAGTGTCCGCTACGCCGGAGACAGAAGGCCAGCTGAGGGACGCCGGCGAACACCTAGTGGCCTGTGTTGGGGGTGTGGACACCCCGAGCACCTGCAGAGAGACTGCCCACACCAGGAAGGGCAGCGGGAAGAACGAGTAAGGCCCGTCGTGGAGAGGGGCACGTCGGCGCCATCACCACCATCCCCTCGAGTGACACTGCGCGCCGTCAGCCGGCGTATGGATGACAACCTCATCGCGGACGGCTGGGTAAGAGGAAAGCCGTGCCGCGTGCTAGTGGACACTGGGGCGGCCGTGACCATCATCAGACCTGACGTGGCGAAAGGGTTGCCGACGAGGAAGCCGAGCCGACCATACGAGCTTGTGACGGCATCGGGCGACACCATGCCTGTGGAGGATACCCTGCTGGAGCTGACCTTGGGACGGAGTGCCGTGCATATGTGGGTGTCCGTCGCGAAGGTGGCTGAGGAGGTGATTCTGGGACTGGATGCCCTCAGGAGCCACGAGGCGACGGTCGACGTCGGCAGGAAGGTCCTACGGCTCAACGGAGAAGAGGTTATACTCCGTCAAACTGAAGAGCGCCTTGGAATTTGCAGGGTCATCTTGAACGAAGACGTGGTTGTCCCCGCGAGGAGCGAGGTGATGGTGACGGCGCGACCGGAAGGCCAGACAGCACGTTGGGTCCAGAGGCAGCAGGAGTACGACTTCACCTCGGAACATCGCAGAGGGAAGAGTCACGGTAACGCGGACGCTATGTCCCGAAGACCATGTCCAGAAGAGTGCGGCCAATGCACAAGAGTGGAGGGGAAGGAGCGTGCCACAGCAGTTCGAGTAGTCACGGCAGTGCCTGCGGATGGCTGGGATAGCGCAGGCCTGAGGGGGGAGCAGCTGGCGGACGCAGACTTGGGGCCACTCTTGAGGGATGTGGAGAACCTGGTGGACCACCTCCACGACATGCACGAGATGGCTCGCCAGAACATCCAGAAGGCGAGCGACCGCATGAAAACCCGGTTCGACAGGCAAGCCAACAGCCAAGGGTTCCAGCAAGGTGACCTGGTCTTGTTGTACCGCCCGACCCTGACCAAGGGACGCTGCCCGAAGCTTCAGCAGTCATGGCAAGGACTGTACCGTGTGGTGAAGAGGATTAACGACGTGGTCTACCGCATCCTGAAGGTGCCCCGAGGAAAGATGTTGGTGGTACACCTGGATTGCCTGGCCCGCTACGAAGGTGCTGTTCGGGATGACCAGCCTTGAGGAGGGAGCAGTGTCGCCCTGGCGGTAGACTCGCGAAGCCGATGAAAAATGATGGCCGGTGGAGATTCGGAAAACTTCGGAACCAATCGTTACCGGTAGCGAGAGACAGTTGAGAGTAGTTGTTGGAAAGATAAACAGTTTGAGGTTCTAGCAATTTTGTAATGGTGAACAGTGTATTTCAAGGAGAATAAAGTGTAGTTTTTGTGTTTTGTAACCTCGTTTTATCATTTCACGAACCCACAAAGTCACAATATATATTAATCAAACATTATATATCACACTATATATAGGTATAACTTGGAGTTGAACTAGTACTCAGTGCTCTATATACTGCTAGTGTTTACCACACGTTTCATTAGTTCCTTCCTATCATCCTCAGTTAATATTGACAATTGAATTTTGATTTGGTGAACTCCTTGGCTGCAATAGGACCATCTGTGTTGGTATCTTGATGAACGTAAAGTTTGGGTTCTCTTCAAAGGTGGTGTCGAAATTGAACAGTTCTTCATATTTCTTTATGAATATCTTTTCCCACGTAGTTAATGCAGTTGAACCCTGAACACCTTATAATAAGTGGATTTCTTGTTCTATATTGTGATTATCATTTCAAAAATAGTGCGCTACTATTGATGTGTCTCTTTCTTTGCTCTTGATGTTCTTAAAATGCTCTGTAAGCCTAATGTTCAAATTCCTTTTAGTTTTTCAATGTAAAAGTTGTTGCAGTCTTTGCAGTTTATCTGGTACACACCTGATTTTTTGCCTGCGGGTTTCTCCTTTATGTTTCTCCTGAATATGTTCTGTGGGGCCAAAGTAATGTTGTGTTTCTTGAAGACTTTTTGGAAAAGGTATGTAGCTCTGGGATGATATTAAATTTTCTGTATGAAGTTTTATTACTGACTAGGGAGATAGTAGTTATTTGTCTGCATCTCTGTTTTTTGAATTTATCAATTTCCTTTTTGACCTATTCAGCACTGAATTCATTGTATTCTGCAATGTGAATTATATGATTGTTCTTTTTGATATATTCCATCTTGTTTAAGGAGACATTGACCAGCCTGTAAGTTAAACTGTTGTCTCGTGTTGTCTTGCTTGTTGTCTTGCATGCTTGTGTTGTCTTGGGTTATATCCAGCGCCTTTTTTCAGCCGGAATGCACCAGAATACATTTTGGTAAACTTTTACAAACTCCAGTGAATTTTAAAATTGAAATTACTTCCCATATTGAGTACAAGAGTTTGTGTTCTGTCATCATTGATGCAGAATAAATTATTTAATACACTGCATTTAGTATTGCCATCTCCCATTTGTTAACCTAAAACTGCCTTACAGCCGCCTACTGCACCATTTCCATTCCTTAAAATTAGTAGGATTAGAGAGTGCAAGCTATACATGAGCAAATGGCAATGCAAGGGTGAAACAAGCAGGCTGTGTTAAGATGCAGTCCTCTTCTCTGTGTCTGCTTGATTATAGTGCAATAATGTTATTTTCCAAGAGTCTGATAGGTTTTAGCTATTTAGATTTTTTTAACAATATGATCGAGTGGGAGAGTTCAAGTAAACTTTTTTGATTTTATTAAATACTCCATCTGATTTTATGAAATACTCTGTCTTTCTTTCCTATATATGCCACATTATAATTCTGTATGTTTTCTGATTAGTTTTAAGTCTAAGAAAGGGATTTCATTGTTTTTCTTTTTCTATGAAAAAATTTTATTGCATGATTCTGTAAATTAAGCAGTCTTAACACATCATCCACCTGTTTTTCATTTACTATCACTCAGATGTCAATATATATACCAATGTTTGAAAATTAATGAGAATGCCTTTGTTATATGGGTTTCCAAGAAGCTCATGGAAAGGTCTGCCAAAATATTGTGTAATACTTTTCTAAATATTTTGACAATGCCTATAATTCTGTATGAATTCCTTGGCTAATAAAGAATCCTCAACTTGAGATAGGGAGTAATTATGTGATACTAAAATTATGTTTTGACAAGCTGCTCAAATTATATTAAAATGGAGTCAGAACAAGGTACATTGTCTGAAGGGTAGTCTGATTTGGTATACAGATGCCTCTACAACAATGGATCAGGTGCTGGAATGCATGAGGTTGCTCTTGGTTGTAATACCACTGTATTTTAAGCCAAAGTATTTGGAATTGAAACCTATGTGAGGAAGAATCTAAGGAGGGGCTACAAAGGTAGCAACATCTTGCAATAGCATTTGCAAGCTATTGGTTAATTTCTAAGTTACTATGGAACTGCCTAATAAACCTTATACAATTGGTAAAAGACAACAAAGTACTCTTGGATGGGTGCCAGGACACAAGGGAATCTTAGGTAATGAAAGAGCAGATGCCATGGCAAGAAAAGACTCTGCAGAAGTATTTACTGGTTGTGAACCAGTTTTTGGCATCCCTATAAACTGTTTGAAAAAGCAATTATGGGTGGATTAAATATTACCATCAGAAAAATGTGGGTGCATACAGAAGGTGCAGGCACAGTAAAAGAATGATAGTAGGCCATTCCTTATTAACTGAAGATGTACTTAAACTCAATAGATCCCAAATAAACCTGATAACAGGCCTATTGATGGGGCATTGTAGATTAGGGAAACATTGACATACAATGGAAATCTTCAAAGAAGAACCATGTGTAAGTTATGTAATGAAGAGGAAGAAACAGCCTCTCACATAATCTTCAAATGTGAAGCTTTGGGTAGGAAAAGGTTTGAATTCTGGGTTAATAAACCCAGAAGATGATCTTCCTAAAATTCAGTTAATAACCTACTGTCTTTTATTACAGATACAGGAATATTTAATTAAAACTGTAAAGTGAGGAGATAATGCAATAAACCTTTAGGTTTCAGTGTTAAAGGGATAAACTCTGGCTTCTCCTTTATAATAAGTCAAGTCACATATGAGCTAATAAACTATAAGGTGTACAGTATTAGAAGGCATATGAGGCGGAGCAAGGGAGGGCTTGCCTAGAGCAACTGTCCTGTCAGGCCTGGTTGCCCAGTTCGGAACGCACCGTACAAGTGTGAGCAAGTGAGATTTCTCTTTCTCATGCATTCAAAATTACTATTGCAAATTCGACATTGTAATATGCCTTGGTATAGGCAGCAATTATTTTTTGAGGTAGTCTGTACAAAGGCCATTTTTCTACGACATAAGGTTCTCAAGTTATTGCTTCAAGAATAAACACCTGACTTCCATTGTACAAATATAACAATTTGTCACAAAAGCTTCACTTAACTTAAGAAAATGGTGTTAATTCTTCTTTCCAGTTGGTATTCTTCCTTTTAATTGATATCGATTTTACGAACTCTTGTCCGCATCTTCAATCAAAGAAAACCACAGGAGAAAACAAATTTGTTGTAAGGAAGTTGCTATGTTGTTATGTTTTTCAGTATTATTATGTTCTTATGTTTTTTCAGTATTACTATGTTTTTATGTTTTTTTCAGTATTACCAAAATCTGAAAACGAAACAAACTTAAAAACAGAATCAACTGCTGGTATTTCAAAATTCATTACACGATATTTATTTTTTAAAATAAATATCTTTTCCCAAACCATTAAATCTATTGGTACATTTGTTTTAATAATTTAACTTCAGGATTTATACTATGGTTAAATGAACATAAATGATCTGCTATGGCCGATTTATCAGTTTGTTTATACTTAATGTTACGAAAATGTTCTTTCGTTCTGATTTCCAAATTACGTTTCGTCTTACCAATGTAAACTCGATCACAATCTAAACAATCAAATTGATAAATACCAGATTTTTTATTATTGGGAATTTTATCTTTTTTAGAGAAATGTAGTAAATTTTTAATACTATATTTGTTTTGAGGAACCAAAGTTATACCAAACTCTTTAAAAAAAATTTGAAATTGTTTATTAAACCAAGGATGGTAAGTAAATGTTTTAAAATTATAATTGTCTTTTATTTTTTTAAGGGTAGAAATATCATTAACAGTTTTTTGATATTTAAATTTTTCACTCTTCTTTTGTGTAAAATCTTTATTAAAACCATTAATTAAAGCCGTATTAATAATATGTTTATATTCTTTATTAAATTTATCTTTATTCAGGGGTATATTTATTAATCTATAAATCAAACTATTAAAAACAGCAAATTTATGTGGTAAAGGGTTAAAACTTTTATTCTTTATGTCATTATTGATATCAGTAGATTTCCTATAAATATCAAAATCCAATTTATTATTTATTATTATCTTAAAATCCAAAAAAGGAAAAATTTATCTAAATTTCAGTTTCTAATGTTAATTTTATAGCTTTAACTTGTAAATTTAGTAATTTTAAAACATCATTTATTTATTACATAGAAAATGAAGCTAGCTACACTGAAGCAATAAATATTACACAAATATTTATATTTATGTAACATCATTTATTTGTTTACCAGGAACAATAGCAAAAATATCACCAACGTATCTATACCAGGCTTTAAAAATCAAAGGGAATGCTTTAGTGACTTACATTTCGAAAAAACTCATAAAAAGATTAACAAGAAAAGGTGAAAGTAGATTACCCATTGCTAAGCCAGAAGTTTGTTGAAAAAAAATTCACCATTAAAAGTGAAAAAATTTTGATCCAAACAAAAATCAGTAAGTTTAACAAAATCAACTATTAAGTCTTCATGTAAATTTATTGAATTTAACCACTTTTTTAAATAAATCAAAAGTTTGTCTTTAGGAATACTAGGAAATACGGCAGTTACATCAAAAGAAACAAGTTTATCAGTCTTAGATAATACAACACTGTCAATGTTTTTAACTAGTTCAAAAGAATTTTTAATACTTAAACTCTCAAATTTATCAAAATTACTAAATTTATTATGTAACCATTTAGCTAAATTGTTAGTTGGTGAATTCATACAGTTTACAATAGGTCTCATTTTATTTCCAGGTTTATGAGTTTTAGGAAGGGCATAAATTCTAGGTAAAACAGGATTACTGACTTTCACAAAAATTTTTCTTTATGTCATATAACTTTCACTTCATTAAGTATTTTATTAAAATTTGAATTACAGGATTGTAACGGATCTTTATTAATGTTTTTGAAACCTTCACCTTGAAGTAGAAGTTCTACTCTAGTTTTGTAATCAGATTTATCTAAAATTACAATCCTATTACCCTTATCTGCTTTAGTAAAAATCAAATCTTTTAAATTTAATGATTTAATAATCTGATTATTATTATTTCTCTTAGAATGGTATTTATCTAAATTTTGTAATATTTTGCCACATTTTAATTTAATCAACTATTTATTATTTTCACTTAAATCTTGACTAGCAATTTCTATATCTACAATATCTATATTGTTTGAAAAATCTACACACGTTTTTAAAACTTGATTTAAAAAATTTAACTCTTTTTCAGTAAGGTTAGAATTTGATAAATTAACTTTATCTTTAGTTTTCATTTTTAAATTAAGAATATGAAATAATTTGGATTCTAAATTAAGCCAAATTGTATTACCTAAAATCTTGTTAATTTCCAATGCAAATCATATAATTTAAGTTCAATATTATTTAAGTTTTTAAAAAGTAAACCTCTTTCAACTTGAATTACTTTTTTCTCCGCTGCTTTTTGATGAATACTATTATTATCAAATTTAATAGTTTTTCTAACAAATATAGGAACTACTTTATGTTTTAAACAAAGATTTAGAAAAAGAATGTCTGCAAGAATAGACCTTTTCTTCTTCTGAAGTTTTAAATATAGCTTACTTTCGGATTTAGTATCCATAAAATTTAAATGAAATGCATAAATGTTGTTATAAGCAAAAATATCCATTGTAACTTAAGAACGAAAACAGCGAACGTGGATGCTAGAAATTTAAAACTAATGATTATGTAGAAAATGAAGCTAGCTACAGTGAAGCAATGAATATTATACAAATATAACAATTGTCACAAAAGCTTCACGTAACTTAAGAAAATGGTGTTAATTCTTCTTTCCAATTGATATTCTTCCTTCTAATTGATATCGATTTCACGAACCCTTGTCCACATCTTTTTAATAGTTTGATTTATAGATTAATAAATATATCCCTGAATAAAGATGAATTTAATAAAGAATATAAACATATTAATAATATGGCTTTAATTCATGGTCATAAGAACATAGTAATACTGAAAAAACATAAGAACATAGTAATACTGAAAAACATAAGAACATAGCAACTTCCTTAATAACAACTTTTTTTTCTTCTGTAGTTTTCTTTGACTGAAAATGCGGACAAGAGTTTGTGAAATCAATATCAATTAGAAGGAAGAATATCAATTGGAAAGAAGAATTAACACCATTTTCTTAAGTTAAGTGAAGCTTGTGTGACAAATTGTTATATTTGTATAATATTAATTGCTTCACTGTAGTTAGCTTTATTTTCTGACTTCCATTTTAATTAATTGATGGAAATTGATCATTTCTTCATACTAGCTGTATATATAGACTAAGGTTTTTCATAGAAAGAGTCAACATGAAAAATTCAATGCCACGGCAGGGATTTGAACCACGGATCTCCTGGTTTCCATCCAGTCGCTCTTACCCATTGAGCTACCATGGCCAACTTGCCGTCATGATATTAAATTCTCCATTTGACTCGTATATTTCTCCGGTAAACCACTAGGGGCTCTCACATTCCAGATATACCGTTTGTGGCGACTTACTATCATAAGTACTTGAGTCCCAGGCTTCATCATTTAACATTTCATCAGTTGACTGGACGAAAATCAGGAGACCTGTGGTTCAAATCCCAGCTGTGGCATTGAAATTTTCATGTAGACTATCTATCAAAAGCCTTAGCCTATATATACAGTTTGTGTGAAGAAATGATTAATTTCCATCAATCAACTAAAATAATAAGAGTTAAATGATGAAACCTGGGACTCAAGTACTTACGATAGTAAGTCGCCACAAACGGTGCATCTCGAATGTGAGAGCCCCTAGTGGTTTACTGGGAAAATATACAAGTCAAATGGAGAATTTAATGTTATGACGGCAAGTTGGCCATGGTAGCTCAATGGGTAAGAGTGACTGGACAGAAACCAGGAGATCCGTGGTTCAAATCTCGACCGTGGCATTGAATTTTTCATGTTGACTATCAAAAACCTGACTCCCATGTTTGTTACCATGTATATACCCAATCGGCAAACTTGCGGTCGGCTACGCGAGGGGAAGGCCGGTGGAGGGGGCCGTGTGGCATCGGTACCGCACACTCGCCGGTCAGCTGCCGCCTGCGGAGGCGTGACAGAGTGGAGGGAGGGGAAACCACAGGGGTGGCTGAGTCTTCGTTTCCTCCTCCTGCCGCCTGAAAGAAAGCGAAACCTCCGGAATATTTTTCTCCCCTCCATGGTAAAGAATTCTCTAGAAACATTTAGCCACCTATAAATAGAGGGACGATGCGACCGAGAGTTCAGTTCTTGACGAGCAGCCGTGAGGAGCGCCCAGTGAATTAACGGACCGGAAGACTGCGTACGTGCATCGGAGGGGTTGTGCGAGTGCAGAGTGGACCGGTGACAGACGAACTGGTGAATTGTAATTGTGTGCATTACGTAATTCTGTGTAATCGGCAAGTGTTCCGACTGTAATTCGGTGGAAATAAAGAACATTTTTGAGTTGTGCAATTGGACTTTTAATTTCACGAACCCACAAAGTATGTGTCACGGAGCGGGATATTACCACCATGGAAGCTGCATTGGAAAAGATTATGGAGATGACGGAAATGAAAGCAGCATATGACAACTTCGCTGCGAAAACAAGCGGCGAATAACAACCTGGCCGCGGAAATGAAGGAAATGAAGACGGCAAACAACAACCTGGCCGCAGAACTGAAGGAAATTTAGGCCGAATTGACCAAGGAAATTAAAGCGGCCAACGAGGTCCCGCCGCAAAATTTGAAGAGCAGTTGGCCGCCGTAAAGGAGGACGTCACGGAGCTTGGTGAGCGCGTCGAAGACCTGGCGAGCTGGAAGGAAAGGCCGACAGCAGCGTCAAGTCCCTGAACGCCATGGTGGAGGACGTCGTCCGCAGGAGGTTGAAGGATTTGAAGGCCGACGCACCGGGACGCGACACAACATCGGCGCGCGTCAAACCTCCGAAATATGACGGCGCGTCAACGTTTGAGGTCTTCCGCCGCCAATTCGACGCAGTGGCCAAGCACAACCAATGGTCACCAAAGGAGGAGGCCACACAGTTAATAGCCAGCCTCCAGGGACGGGCCGCGGAAGTCCTGAACGCGGTGCAGACAACGGCGGCGCCCAAAGACATCTGGGAGGCCCTGGAGAATGGTTTTGGAAACCACCGCTTAGCCGCAGCGCACCGCGGCCAGCTAAAGGCAAGGTCACAGCAGCCAGGGGAGACGCTGCAGGAGTTCGCCCTGGCAGTTGAACAGCTGGCTGGCAAGGCCCTAGTCGAACTCCCACCAGAATTCGAATCCCGCGAAGCTGCCTACACATTCGTTGACGGGGTACGAGACACGGAGATTCGTCAGCGCCTAATGCTCCGTGATTATAAAACCATCCACGAGGCGCTAACGGCAGCATTAAGGATGGAGGCGGCCAAGTTAACAGCTGTCCCGACGTCGAGAACGAGGAGTGTCCGCTACACCGGAGACGGGAGACCAGCTGAGGAACGCTGGCGAAGACCTAGTGGCTTGTGTTGGGGATGTGAACAAATAAATAAAATCTGAAAACCCTAACCCGGTTCCTAATTTCTTATACCGGGACATGATTTCCAAATTCCCATTTATTAAAATTCAAAAATCTATAAAAACTACAATTTACAATAACAATTTCTCAGATAATAAAACAAAATAAAATAAATTTAAAAATAAATAAAACACAAAACATGCTACCAACTATCAAAATAAAACATAATACTGGGATCCAGTATTCATTTAACTGGTATCCAGTTAAATTAAAGACAACTAAACTACTTATACAGGTATACGGTATATTATATAGTGGTAACCAATACATTCTAAATAACATTTAAATATAATTACACTAAAGCATCTTCCAAATCTATAAAGAAAAAAAAACATTTTTTTAAATTTATTTTAAATTTAACCAAAAACATATAAATACAAAAATTTTAAATATTTAAATTTCAAACATTTCAAATATTTTGAACACTCCTTTTACTTTAAATACAAAATCAATTCTTAAAGATTTTAAAACTTCTTAAAACACTTTAGAATTCATATAAACAAATAAAAACATTATAATAATACAAACAACTTATACCTAGACAATCTTATTAACATCATTTGTCAAATAAACACTCAAAACATTCGTATTATCTTAAATATAAACTACTTTATACACCAATTATCACTTACTCACATTTAAATGAACACTTAATATATATAATAATTACACTTCCCCAATATAACAACATAATACTCATTTTAACACAAACTTTAAATATCCAAAATTATTATTCTTAATAATTTTAATCAAAATATAAATATAAAACAAATTCCAAACCATAATTAACATATAACCATTCCAAAATAAAATAAATCATTTCATTCTAACAACATATTAACTGTAATAACAAAATCCATTTCACCTACTTTAAACTTTTTTAAAATATAATATATAAACCACAATAATATTTAAACTTTAAAACCCATCTCCTACTTCAAACATCCACTTCAATCCTACCAACTATCATACAAACATTATCATAGTCCTTTTCTAACATTTCAAATATCCACTTCAAAACATTAAACATCACAAAACCACAAAAATTCTCAAAACCTTAAATCACAAAACCACAATTAAATCCTTTAAAAACATATCTTAAATCCATCACCTCCTACATCAATCCATCCGCATTCAATCCTACAATCATTTAAACACTATCATAATTCTTCTCTAACACTTTTAAACATCCACTTCAATCCTTTAAACCTCACAAAACCACAATACTTTAAACGTTATCTTAAATCCATCTCCTCCTACATCAAAAACATACACATTCAATCCTACAAAAAATCATTTAAACACTATCATAATCCTTCTCTAACACTTTTAAACATCCACTTCAATCCTTTAAACTTCACAAAATCACAAACCTTTAAACCATATCTTAAATCCATCTCCTTCTAATTCAAAAATTCACTGCAATCCTACATCACATCACAAAAACACAATCATTTAAACACTATCTATTAACCATCTCTCCTTCTCAAATACTTCCTCCCTTTAAATTCATAAATCAACAAAAACAAAATTTTTAAAACAAATTTTTTTAAAAAGCATTTCACAAAAAACCACCTTCTCCTTCTATTCAAATCCACTTATTACCACAACAAAATATATCACCAATCTTCATCATCACTTCACACCATTACTTCAAAATAAACTTAAACCGGGGAGGAAAAATTCCTCCCCTAAAAGAGGAAGGGGCAAAGCCCCCCCCCCCAAATCATAAACATAAAAAACTTTAAAAATACAAAAAAAAACACTTTTAAAGGGGAGGGTTTACCCTCCACTTAACACCATTCACCATAAAACTATAGAAAATGAAAAAAATCACTGAAACACTTCCCTATATTGAACTGCCGCATGTGTAAACTCCTCCTCCTCAAAACTGATGAATGACGCGATGCTATTCCTAGACTCTGGTTGTGGACCTGGATCATCTATATAAGATCCTCCTCCTCGTCCGAACTGGTACATGTTGAATAAACAATGATGCATGGCTAGGCCTTGGTTGAGGATCCGGATCACTCGCAATCTCCTCCTCCTCCGAGCTGGTGGATGATATGGAATGTAGAGTGCGCCATTCATCAAGCCTCAGTTTAAAATCCTCATAGGCTTCATCGGGTAATCTTGCCGGTCTGATTCTCCTTCACTCTCCCCAATCGTGTCTTCCCATATAAGCCAAATACCTTCATCTTCTGTTGATTGATTATAAATTATCTACTTATATATCACCGTTGATAATATTTCTATTTGTCCTGTTGGTAAGGATTCTTTCGGATCTTCTTACTTCAATAACAACTGGAACATCTTGTCTAGGTAAGGCTTCATTTATTGGAATCTTGCAAGCTAATTCAGTTACAGTGTTTGCCAGGTTAGATAATATTTTGTAAAGTTCTGGAGATCTAATTATATTCCATATATTAATTCCACTTAATGCACTCCTTTCCTCTGGAATTTGTTCGGCATATTTAGGACACTCAAAGAGAACATGCTCCGGACTATCACTTAATTGACATATATTACACATGGGGCTATTTATCTTGTGCCAGTAAGTGCTGTAAGGTCCATGTCCTGTTAGAAAATGTATTAAACCCTTTGTAGGTTTGAGATTTGGGATCCTTAATCGTTCAGTTACCGACAGAAAGAAATCATAGCTTCTTCTTCCTACCTTTGCATTTATCCACTCATCTTGCCATTCACCCAATAAATATTTCTTAATATCTGATTTATTAACACATACTTTCCCAATAATCTTTTTCACTTTATTACCATCACCTTTCTTCATCCAAAAAATAGCTCCCCTTAACCCTTTCACTGCGGATGTCGGAACAGTTCTGACAGCGTGATTCACTGCTCTCCTTGCGGATGACGGAACATTGCCGACACACAGCAGTTGATGTCAGTAAATAGAAATGAAGGTCACTAAACGTAGCATTCTGTAAGCAGTGTTGGTCTGCCATCTATTGGGGTTATATTGGTTCAAGTTTTATTTCTTTCTCTGCTGTGTGCTGCTGCCTATCATATAAAATCTGAAGCCCTGCATAGTAAATTTTTCCCAGGCATTTGCACGTGTTGCAAGCCGGTCACGTGACTTGGGCTGTACACAATCATGGCTTCGTCCAGCAAGCAGTCACATGTGCAGGATGCAGATTTATTAGCAGAATTTGAAGCAGTATCATCCGATTTGTCAGATTTTGAGTTTGATAATAGTGAAAGTGAAAGTTTTAACGATGATAATGAAAATAGTGATAGTGATGACAGTGATGTAGAATCTGAACCCACGCAACATGCTAAAAGACGTCGTACTGATTGTTCCTTTCAGTGGCAACAGGGTCCATTCAGGCCAGTAATTTACCCTTTTGATGAACAAAATTCAGGTATACAAACAGATTTGAATGAAAATTTTACAGTTGCTAATATTTTCAAGTTATTCTTACCATTGCATATTATGTATCGTATTGCAAATGAGAGCAATAAGTATTTCACGTTCTTGTGTGAAAAGTTACCACCAAGCCCCCATTCTCGACTACAGACTTGGACAGATACTTCTCCTGAAGAACTATACATTTTCTTTGCCTTGACAATGCTTATGACCAGAGTAAAAAAGCATACAATAGCAGAATATTGGACAACAAATCCCCTTATTGCTACTCCGCAATTTGCAGACTACATGTCCAGGGATCGGTATCTTTTACTTCTAAGACTTTTACACTTCAATGACAATAAGACGCAAGATAAAGGAGACAGATTGCACAAATTGAGACCTGTTATTGAACATTTTAGACGTACTTTCAGCGAATTATTCTCACCATTTCATAACCTCTGCATTGACGAAAGCCTTATGCTATTCAAAGGTCGCCTTTCGTTCAAACAATACATTCCCTCCAAAAGTCACAGGTTTGGTGTAAAAGTGTTTGTGCTTTGTGATTGTCAGACTGGCTATATTCTAGACTTCATTGTATACACGGGCAATACCACAGAAATTGTTGCTAACCGTGACCTTGGGGTGTCAGGGGCTGTGGTACAAACCCTCGCTAAAAGGTACCTGCATAAAGAGCATAATTTGTGGCTAGACAATTGGTACTCGAGTCCTCTTCTTTATCATTGGCTACATGTAAATGAAACACATGCTTGCGGCACTGTAAGAAGGAACAGGAAAGGAATGCCAAGACTCATAGCAAAATTAGAGAAAGGCCAATTTGAATCTGCGCATACAGACAATATGTTAGCACTAAAGTGGATGGACAGACGAGAAGTTTGTATGCTAACTACTTTCCACACAGACTCAATGAGACCGACAGGCAAAGTAGACAAAAAGACGAACATGCAAATAATGAAGCCTGACTGTGTTATGGACTACAATAAAAATATGGGTGCGGTTGACAGATCAGACATGATGATAGGCTCCCTCAAGTGTGTAAGGAAGACTATGAAGTGGTATAGAAAATTTTTCTTTCATATGTTAGACATGACACTTCTAAATGCACATTCATTGTATAATTTCAAAACTGGTAAGAATGTTACTCTCGCTGACTTTCAACTCACTCTAATTACTGAACTTTTACAAGAATTTCATACACCAAGACTAACAAGTAAACCTGGGAGGCCTTTATCTGGTGACCAACCCACAAGACTGACAGAACGACATTTTATTTCACTAATACCGTCAACACCAAATAAAAAAAAGCCTGTCAGAAGATGTCATGTATGTTCCAACACCACTATTGGCCAGAAAAAGAGAAAAGAGTCAAAGTATATGTGTGCCAAATGCAATGTGAGTTTATGTTTGCAACCCTGTTTTGAAATTTACCATACACAAATCCGATTTTGAAAGTAAAGGTGGTAATTTCTACCAATATATAATAATAATAATAATTAGATTTACATATCTAATTTATAGCCAAATCTAATTCATACTCACAAAAAGAATACAATTACATTAAAATTTGAATACCCCTGAATTGTTAATAAATTTCTGTTCATCAATATTTTGGTAAAGTGTCACTTTAAAGTTAAGACATCAAAATTCAGATCATCATATAGCAACTTTTTATTAATGTTTCTATTGTGGCCCTGGGACATCCCTTTGTAAAGTGTGTTGCGTGTGGTATCTTTTCCCTATTTTGAAACTTTTTATATTTTAATTGTGTTACTCGGCATTCATCTACAACAACTTTGGTGAGTGTTTCACAATATTATATGTTAATTCTGCATGGTATTTTAAAGAATATACTAATTAATGTTTATCTAAAATAATTCAGCAAGGAGGGTCTGTGAGCTTGTTAACACTTCAGCAGTGAAAGGGTTAATCTAATTAGGAAATCGATGGGCAAGATTCCTGTTACCATCAAAAGTGCTAGTGTTGAAGTTGTACAAACTGCACCATTATGACATAACAAGATTTTTCGTTGCGTACTTAATTTCCTTCTTAAAGTTAAATTATTTAATTTTTGAGCACAAACTGCTGCTGCATATGTAATTACTGATCCAAAAATAGTATAATGATATGTTATGATATTATTTAAAGATATTTTATACTTTGAGTTAACAATTCTGGCTAATTTCTGCATAACTCTTTCGGCCTTCGTTCTAACAAACTCTGTGTGTTTGTTGAAATTTAACTTTTCATCTAAAATAATACCCAAATATTTGATATCTCTACAACGTTTGATATTTTCATTATTGTATTTGATAATAGGATTCCGTTTTAATATTCCTTTCACCAACATGTACATTGATTTATGAGGGGCCATATGTAACTTGGACTCGGTGCACCATTCAGCTAATTTGGTTGTTAAAATTTTTTATCTCATTTCTAATTGTGCTCTTGATTCTCCAGCAATCAAAAAGACATCATCAGCATATGTGGTCATTTTTAAAACATTATCATCATTTTCAAATACTTCTAAGAGAGTCTCCATAACTATATCCCAGAATGTTGGTCCTAAAACTGATCCTTGTGGACATCCTTTTGTAACATTTTTCCAAATCCTCTGGTTGATTCCTTGTATATAGACTCTTCTATTTTCACAATAACTCAAAAGCAATTTATACAATGGTCACAGATAATTTTGCACTCTTAATCTATTAGAGAAGAAAGGCCACCACAAATTATCAAAAGCTCCAGATATATCAATTGATAAAGCAATGATATACTTGTGAGCAGAGCTGGTTATACAATCCATATCAGTTATTGCATCCTCAGTAGATCGTCCTTTCCAAAATCCAAACTGTCTGTTATTCATGCCAATCATAGATCTAAATTCAATAATTCTCTTATTAATTAAATGTTCAAAAATTTTTCCCATGGAATTCAACAGACAAATTGGTCTATTGGATTTTGGTTTGGCCGAATCTTTATCAAGGCCTTTTTTGAGGATGATAACTCGTGCCACTTTCCAGCAACCAGGAAAATATCCTCTCCATAAACAATCATTATAAATACTGCATAGTTGGGGTATTAACGTATCCTGGAGGGCAATCAAAACTTCATTTGGGATATTATCTGGGCCACAAGATTTCTTCTTCTTTAATTTATGAAAAATTTCCTTTATTTCAGAAATATCAAAGGGATATATTACATTATAATTATTGTAATTAAATTTCATGTTCAATCTTAGAATTTTATTATGCAGATTATCCATAGTCGCATCATCGGGCAATAGGATATTCAACAATAACTTGGAGGTATGTTCCCAATTTACGGTCATACTCCCATCGTCTCTTTCCAGTGTATTTAAAACTTCTGGTTTTTTAATCTTATCCATAATAATTTTATAGGGTATACCCCAAATATCTTTATTCAGATGAAATTCTACCAAATTGATCCATGATTTACTTCTTGTATCCAATAGAAGCTTTTTAAATTTAAATTTGGCATCTCTGTAACGATTCAACTCATCTACTCTATCAGCTTCAATTGTAGCCCTTTGATAGATCTTTCTCATTTTTCTTCTAGAAGTTCCCAATGCTTCATTCCAAATGTTATCGGAAAATTTCTTATTTTGAAATGGAGGATCTGATTTTCTAATGGCATAAGTTATGGAATTAATTAATCTACCTATATCAGACACACTATAAAATCCATTAAATGAATTGAAGATCTCCTTTAATTGCATCCAATTTGCTTGAGCAAGATTTCTCCTTGCTGAGTTAACTTCGGCAGAAATTTGTGACTTGCTGCCTATGTTATAATTAAAATATATGACCCTATGGTCGCTAGAGGTCATATCTTGCCCAACTTTCCATTGAAAGATATCACTAACACTTTTACTGTTACCAAGGGTCAGATCTATATTTGACGAAGCCCCTTGACGATTTTCAAAGGTTGGTGGATTGTTGGGTTGATTAACTATTTCAATATTTAACTCTGAGATTAGATCTTCCATTTTTTCACCTCTATTATCTCTATAACCATTAAACACCCATGTTGATTTAGCATTAGAATCCATTACATGTATGATTTCCTCATGCCTAAAGTGATTATGTATCACCCTAACTTTATTAAGATAGGGATCTATTTCATCACTATATTGAAAATAATAATTTACCAAAATAAACTTCCCATTCTCATGTGTAATTTCTAAACAGAAGGTATGTGAATCTGAAAATTGCGTTATATTGACTACTTGAAGATTAGAATTAGCAATTACTACTGCAGCCATGGGATTAGCATCTCCAATAATTGCTCTAGCCATTGCAGGCATATATACTAAAGTATTATTTATGGTATAAGGTTCCTGAATGCAAATTATATCAAAATTTGATTCATTTATTAAATTTCGTACCTCAGCCAGTACTAACTTACTTCTCTGGGCGTTAATTTGGGCAATTTTTAAATTTCTATGAAAATATGGACTTCCGTCAACATGGAAATATATGAAATTTATTAAAAATCAAGCATATTTGCTATATGCTGCAAAACACCCTTCATTTGCCTGATAATATTCCTTTATCATATTGGACATGTTTTGTCCAACCAATTTACTGGAAGATATACTTTGATTCATATGGTTAGAACTTCTTAACTGGTTTGATGATCTGGAAGATTGAGCCTTAGGAAACCCATGCTAATGGTTCTGGATGATGAACAAAATTTCTTCTTTGATTCAAAAGCAGTACCTTGTACTAGGGATTTAAAAACATTATTCTCATGCTTTGTGGATGATGATTTTGAAGGAATTGGTTTTGAGGGAACACTGCTTATTCTTGAATGGTATATTGGTACGGGAATTAATATTTTATGGTATGATAGGAGTAAAGGGTTTAGGATTCTTAGGAGCGATTGATTTAGCATTTACAGCACCATCGTGTCTAATATGAACATATAAATGTGGCCATGGTTGACTCGGGTCCATTGATATCCTCCCATAACATTTTACAAAATGACTGTAAATTTCTTTCAAATCGAGCTCTTCATTTCTCCTTTCAAAAACTGTATTTAATAAACTGAGAAGTTCTTGTGGATCTGTTGTAACATTATGAACCTTTAGTTCCATTCGGTCAATGGCATCAGGCAATGGGAAAACTATGGATTCACCTTTATCATGTAACTTTCTTATGACATGCCGTAATGCAGCTAATAATATTTTAGATTTCTCCAATCTACTAACTGCATTGCGTTTTCAATACCATTATAAAAATTTACTGGAATGTAAATTTACTGGGGATGTGGACAGCACGGACACCTGGAGAGAGACTGCCCACACCAGGAACAGCAGCCGGAAAACGAGTAAGGTACGTCGTGGAAAAGGGGCACGTCAGCGCCATCACCACCATCCCCTCGAGTGACACTGCGCGCCGTCAGCCGGTGTTTGGATGACAGCCTCATCACGGACGTTTGGGTGGAGGGGAAACCGTGCCGCGTGCTGGTGGACACCGGGGCGGCCGTGACCATCATCAGACCTGACATGGCCAAGGGTTTGCCGACGAGGAAGCCGAGCCAACCATACCAGCTTGTCACGGCATCGGGTGACACCTTGCCTGTGGAGGAGGCCCTGCTAAAGTTGACCTTGGGAAAGAGTGCCGTACGTCTGTGGGTGTTCGTCGCGAAGGTGGCTGAGGAGGTGATTCTGGGACTGGATGCCCTGCAGGAGCCACGAGGCGACGGTCGACGTCGGCAGCAAGGTTCTGCGGCTCAACGGAGAAGAGGTTATACTCCGTCAATCCGAAAAGCGCCTTGGAATCTGCAGGGTCATCTTGAACGAAGACGTGGTTGTCCCCGCGAGGAGCGAGGTGATGGTGACGGCGTGACTGGAAGGCCAGAGAACCAGGAACATGATGCTGGAACAGAAGACGCCTGTACGCGGACTGTGTGTAGCCAGGGCATTGCTGCCGTACCGAGAGGAGGTGCCAGTGAGACTGCTAAATCCAACGGACACCGATCACGACGTCCAGGCCGGGACGGAGTTGGGAACGTGCAAGCCCGTGGTAAGCGTAACAGCAATCGACGCAGGAGCCGGTGCCGACGCAACACCTGGGGCTCCGGCTAGAAGGCCTACTGGAGAGGCTGGCCGACCACCTGACCGCAGAGCAGCTGGTGTTCGACAACTGCTGAGACGATACCAGCACGTCTTCAGCCAAGGTGATAGTGACTAAGGCCGCACAGACAAAGTGCTTCACCGCATCGACACCGGGGACGCCCGGCCTATTCGGCAACCACCTAGACGCGTTCCGCTGGCGAAGCAAGGGCGGTACGAGACATGCTGGAGGACATGAGATCCAGGGGAGTGATACAAGAGTCTGACAGCCCTTGGCATTCCCCTGTAGTCTTGGTGACGAAGAAGAACGGTGAGCTACGCTTCTCCGTGAACTACAGGAAGCTGAACGCTATCACCCGGAAGGACTGCTTCCCCTTACCCCGGATTGACGACACCCTGGACATGCTAGCTGTTGCGCAGTGGTTCTCGACCCTGGACCTGAAGTCGGGCTACTGGCAGGTAGCTCTAGACCCGAGATACAAGGAGAAGACCGTATTCTCGACAGGCCAAGGGCTCTGGCAGTTCACAGTTATGCCCTTTGGCCTCTGCAACGTACCAGCTACCTTCCAACGCCTCATGGAATCAGTGATGAGAGGACTGACTTACGACGCCTGCTTGCTATACCTGGACGACATCATCATTGTTGGTAAGACTTTTGAAGACCATCTCGAGAATCTGAGTAAGGTGCTACAGAGATTGCAGGCGACCAGATTGAAGCTGAACGCGAAGAAATATCAGCTCCTCCGCAAGGAAGTGAACTATTTGGGCCACATAGTCTCAGCAACCGGAGTGGTCACAGACCCGGAGAAGACACCGGCTGTGAGAGATTGGCCTCGCCCAAAGGATAAGAAAGAGTTGCGCTGTTTCCTGGGGCTGTGTAGTTATTACCGACGCCTCATAAAGGGGTTCTCTAACATAGCCAAACCCCTCACCCGCCTGACACAGGAACACCGGCCTTATGTTTGGACGGAGGACGCCGAAGACGCTTTCCAGCACCTGAAGAAGACCCTGTGCAGTCCTCCAATTTTTGGTTTCCCACAACCTGGTGGCGCCTTCATTGTGAACACCGACGCCAGCGACCATTGCATTGGAGGTGTCCTATCGCAGATCCAGGACGGCCATGAGCGGGTGATAGCCTACTACAGCAATACGCTATCCAAGACAGAACTACTGCGTCACCCGACGAGAGTTACTGGCGGAAGTAAAGACCTTGGAGCACTTCCACAAGTACCTGTACGGTCAGCCATTCCACCTGAGGACTAACCATTCCGCCCAAACCTGGCTATTGAGCTTTAAGAACCTGGAAGGCCAGACAGCACGTTGGGTCCAGAGGCTGCAGGAGAACGACTTCACCTCGGAACATCGCAGAGGGAAGAGCCACGGCAACGCAGACGCTATGTCGCGAAGACCCTGCCCAGAAGAGTGCGCCAGTGCACAAGAGTGGAAGAGGAGCGTGCCGCAGCAGTCCGAGTAGTCATTGCAGTGCCTGCGTATGGCTGGGATAGCGCAGGCCTGAGGAGGGAGCAGCTGGCGGACGCAGATTTGGGGCCACTCTTGATGGAAGTGGAGGCAGGGACAAGACCAACCTGGGAGGACATCGCACCGAGGAGCGCCACCTACAAGTCGTACTGGGCCCAATGGGACTCGTTGAAGACCAGAGAGGGCGTGCTGTTCCGGTTATGGGAATCACCCGATGGGAAGACGCAGAGAGAACAGTTGGTACTTCCCCGGAGTAAGGTCCCGAAAGTCTTGGAGGAAGTGCACGCCGGTACTTCAGCAAGACACCTGGGAGTGAACCGAACGATTGACAAACTACGACAGCGCTACTACTGGCTGAGGCTCCGAGCAGACACTGAGAGATGGTGCCGTCAGTGTCACGTGTGCGCGGCGAGTCGCGGCCCCAGACTGGGAGCCGGGGTCGCATGCAGCAGTATAACGTCGGAGCGCCACTCGAACGGATCGCCGTTGTCATTGCTGGATCGTTCCCAATATCCGACCGAGGCAACAATTACCTGATGGTGGTTGTGGACTACTTCACTAAGTGGCCGGAGGTGTATTCCATCCCGAACCAAGAGGCAAGGACAATCACAGACTGCCTCGTGGAACAAGTGTTCTGCCGATTTGTGGTACCGTTAGAACTGCACAGTGACCACGGCACCAATTTTGAGTCCAACCTGATGAAGGAGGCACTAGAGAGAATTAGGGTTAACAAGACCCGCACAACAGCTCTACATCCCCAGTCGGATGGCAAGGTCGAAAGGTACATCAAGACCTTAGAGGAACACTTGAGGAAGGTCGTGGCCAGCCATCAGCGAGACTGGGACGTCAAGGTGCCACTGTTCTTGCTGGCCTACCGCTCGTCAACACACGACACCATGGGGATGACGCCAGCCAGCTTAATGTTCGGCCGAGAGTTACGCCTCCCTTGTGACCTGGCTTTTGGAAGCCCTCCGGTGGCGAAGCAGCCAGCGACCGAGTATGTGAAGAACCTGGTGGACCACCTCCACGACATGCACGAAATGGCTCGCCAGAACATCCAGAAGGCGAGCGACCGCATGAAAACCCGGTTGTACCGCCCTTCCCGGACCAAGGCACGCTGCCCGAAGCTTCAGCAGCCATGGCAAGGACCGTACCGTGTGGTGAAGAGGATTGACGTGGTGTACCACATCCAGAAGGTGCCCCGAGGAAAGATGGTGGTACACCTGGATCGCCTGGCCCGGTACGATGGTGCTGTTCGGGACGATCAGCCTTGAGGAGGGAGCAGTGTTACCCAATCGGCAAACTTGCGGTCGGCTACGCGAGGGGAAGGCCGGTGGAGGGGGGCGTGTGGCATCGATACCGCACACTCGCCGTTCAGCTGCCGCCTGCGGAGGCGTGACAGAGTGGAGGGAGGGGAAACCACAGTGGTGGCTGAGTCTTCGTTTCCTCCTCCTCCTGCCGCCTGAAAGAACGCGAAACCTCCGGAATATTTTTCCCCTCCATGGTAAAGAATTCTCTAGAAACATTTAGCCACCTATAAATAGAGGGACGATGCAACCGAGAGTTCAGTTCTTGGCGAACAGCCGTGAGGAGCGCCCAGTGAGGTAACGGACCGGAAGACTGCGTACGTGCATCGGAGGAGTTGTGCGTGATCGCAAGTGCAGAGTGGACTGTTGACAGACGAACTGGTGTATTGTAATTGTGTGCATTACGTAATTCTGTGTAATCGGCAAGTGTTCCGACTGAAATTCGGTGGAAATAAAGAACATTGTTGAGTTGTGCAATTGGACTTTTAATTTCACGAACCCACAAAGTCACATTATGTTATGCTTCAACTGCCAATCTTGCCTGTGTGTTATTCCTTTTCATTATGCAGTAATGAATAAGACATTACCAAGTATCATTAGGAACTGCATATGTTTAGTTCCTAAATTAAATAACCACGGATCACTGCAGTCCAGGGGCGCATATGCATATTCTTTGAAGTTCGGTTCAAGATCAGTACATAACACAAATTGAGTGTAAATTGCTTTGTGTAACTGTGACAATATGCAGAAAATTCACATGTTTACATGGTGTTTTGTAAACTGTTAATGTCACTTTCAAAGCTGGTGGCGCAGTTACTAAGGGTAAAGTACTTTTCTTCCAGGCCAGAAATACCATTTTTAAACTGTACAGTTTTTTCAAGAAATTTCATCTGAGAAAGTGAATGACTGGATCAATTTTTCACAAAGCAGGAACTCACAACCAGAGCATGCAATGTGAATGCACATATTGTGTCGCGTACTGTGAAACAGGGCAAAACTTCTAATATAGAAATTCGTGAACCTTCATTTATTTTATTTAGCTAGCAACTCCTCTACAGTAAGTCTTTTTCAGAAATCCAGGTATGTTATTTTCAGTAACTAAGCATGTTAATATTGAATGTTACAGTTTATAATGTTATCATAATTAGTCTTTGCTGCGTAAGTTTATGTCTTGATAGTTTGTCAGACGAAAAATGTTACTTTCCTCGTTCCCTCTCCCTATCCTCTGCTTTCTGGCACATCAAATGGCAACAGGGCAGCCACTGTACACACATTGGTTCAGCTCATATGCCTTCTAAAACCTTACGCCATATAGAGAGCTATGAGAGGCAGTTTTTCAGCAAAAACACACATTTGGCTTTTTTGTTAGTTAGAACCTTGTAAAACTATTTTGTAAACCGCAATTTTGTAAAGGTTAAATTTATTTTATTCATGAGAATGTCTGCATGTTAAAAAAAAAATATCTGTATCCCTTAAGTTTACTGAACATTTGTTTCTTACTTGGGTGCACTGAATATACTTTTATCTTTATACACAATATTTAGGGTAATTATTATTGATTGGCAGGAATTTCTAATCAAGATGGAAGGAAGAAAGTTCGAACTGTCTGGTCTGTAGGTAGAGACATTGCAGATAGAAACATTCCCTACCATATTTTGTGTAGTCTTTTAGCATTTGCACACACCACAGACCAGTTTTTAAATGCTTGGCTGTAACCCTAGGCCACTTATGTTAATGTTCTTGTAGTGATAATGTTTTGAATGTTGATAAAGGAGTTGAATGTCTGCTGATTAGTTTTAATATATTCAAAACTTTACAGGGAGCTGTAAGAGAGGTTTTGAAGCTTTATTTCTCAGACCCAAAAACACGCATAATGGATGATACCACAGAGCTAATTGCTGAAGTGTTACAAACAGTAATAACAGAAGCTGTCCTGAGAGCTGGCAAACAGGCACACAAGGAAAATCTAGTAGAAATTCATCTTGAGCAAGTTGAAAAAATACTACCCCAACTGGTAGGTGTATTTAACACTTATGGAATTGGACATTTTCAGATAAACTGAAGCCATGTTATGTTGATATGTGAGAAAATGTAGGCAGCATTTCATTAGATTTTAGGTGCATTTGCTATTGAACAATACATTTCACACATGAGCTAGAAAATGGTACACTGTATTTCAAATACAGTTAAAATGTGCAAAATTAAAAGTGCTTGTCTCTAGAACCTGATAGAAGCTTACAAAAGTGAACACACACGCACACGCACACGCACACACACACACACACACACACACACACACAGACACACACACAGAGACACAGAGTAAGATGGCGGATGATGTGGATTCGGGTGTAGAAAGTGCTCTTGAATCATTGCTTAGTGTGACAGAAATAAGCAAAAATTTACGATGTGACATGAAATATAACATAGTGAAAGCCGTAAGTAAATTAAGAAAAGCATTTGTTAAGCTAAGAAATATTTCGGAGAAGGAAAATGAGTTGAATGGTGTGCGATTTGAGATGAAGAATGTGAAACAGCGGTATCCCAGGGGCCACGGTAATACGTCACTCGCGGGCCATCTTGCGCCATCTGTTGCGAGATCGACACAACCAGCTTGTGAAGTGGGCTCGCAGCGTCGTCTGCCATCTAGCGTCGGGGACCGAAGCTATGCGGCAGCTGTAGCCGGGAATTACGAATCGGTTCGTCCGAAACTGCATAGGTTAGTGGTGAAGTCAAGAAATAATCAAAGCCCTGAGTATATGAAAACTTTAATCAAAACTAAGTTGAATCCAGTGGAAATGAAGGTCGGAGTAAATGCTATCAAAGCTACCAAAAATGGCCATCTTCTAATTGAGACAGAGAACAATGAAGAAATAAATATCATCTGCAAGAACATAAATGAAAAATGTGGAACAGAACTGGATGTCAGTTTAAGAAAGCTATGGAATCCAAAAATAATTATTTTCAACGTTCCAGATGACATCTCACCTGATAACATAGTAGCTGCAATAGCAACACAAAATAGAGAAATGATAGATTACAAGAGTGAACTGAAGGCATTATTCACATTTGAGGATAGGAAAAAACAAAAGAACATTGTTCTAGAACTGAGTGCAGCAGCAAGAAAACAGATAATTGATAGGAAACTGAAAATTGGCTGTCACATTTGTAACTGGAATGATTACATCAGAGTTAATCGGTGCTACAAATGTTGCAAGTATAATCACAAGGCTTCTGACTGCAAAGGGAAACAAACATGTCCTAAATGTTCAGGAGAGCATCTTTTGAAGGAATGCCCTGCAAGAAACGAAGAATATAGGTGCATAAACTGCATTAACCATAAAAAATACAACAAAGATGAAGCGATAAATGTTAATTACTCTGCACTTGATGAACAATGCCCCAGCTATCAGTTTGCACTGAGAAGAATCGAGCAAAATACAGATTACTAACATGGATAAAAGCAAATCCAACTTGCTGTGTTTCCAAGTAAATGTTCAACACTCTAGAGTTGCAACTTCTAACTTGGTGCAACTAATGCATGAGCAATGTATAGACCTAGCGTTTATACAGGAGCCCTATTTAATAAATAACAAGTTAGCTGGCATACCATTAACATCTAGGATTTCTACTGCTGGTGATTATAGATCAAGGGCTGCAATTATAATAAACAATAAAGACATTGATGCTACTACAATCAGACAGGTATCAGATGAAGACTGTGTGGTTATACAGGTGACACATGGGAATAAAAACCTTTTTGGAGCTAGTATGTACTTCGATGGGCATGCAGATATAGAAAACGACATTCGAAAGATGGAAAAAATTATGCAGTTTACCACTGGTCATGGACTGATGATTCTAGCAGACACCAATGCTAGAAGCAAATTATGGCATGACACCCTATCCAATGAACGAGGCAGAAACTTGGAAGCATTTATTACTTTGAACAACCTACATATTCTCAACAAAAACAGTGGAGTGCCAACCTTCGAAACACAAAATGGTAAAAGTTGGATTGACTTGACCATAGTTAATAACAAACTACTGCGGGACATACAGGGTTGGACCACAGGAACAGAAGAAAGCAGTGCTGATCATAAAATAATATCTTTCAGTGTAGGGAATGCCACCCTAAACCAGATGCACACACACAAAGCAATCAGATATGTTACAAATCCACAAAACTATGACAAATTTAAAGAACTCTTAACAAGAAGCTTCACCAATAATTTCAACTGCAATGGAAACCTGGAGGTTTTAGATGAAGAACTGGTTGAAAAGGTTAGATCCAGCTTAGATATTGAACACCTGATTGAGATTTACTACACTAGCATCCACAAAGCATGCAGTGGAGCATTCCGTCTAAGTAGAGGCAAGCAAAGAAAACTTAAAGGGAAAACCGTACCATGGTGGACACTAGAGCTAACTTTGCTGAGGAAAAGAACAAATGCACTGAGACGTCGCTATCAAAGAACCATGAACAATGAACAGCTAAGAGAAGAGCGAAGAAATCAATATCTGCAAGTTAGACAACAGTATCAAGTAAAAATACAGGCTGAGAAAGTGAAGTCATGGAAGGAATTCTGTAGTGCAACTGATGGTTCAAACCCATGGACTGCAGTTTACAAGATGGCAGCTCACAAAACTAGATGTCAGACTTCGCTCACTACACTCAGAAAAGAAGATGGAACCTGCACTGAAGATACCTTAAGCACACTTAAGTATATGCTGGAAAACTTTACTCCTGAAGACAATGAAGAGGACGACACTGATCAGCATAAAGAACTTAGGAGGACAGCAGCACAACTGATGCACACACCAAATGACAAGGAATTTACAGTTGGAGAAATAGCGAGAATAATAAAAGCTTTCAACCCGAAGAAGGCACCAGGAGGAGATGGGATAACAAGTGATATACTGCTCATCGCCTTTCAGAGTTTCCCACTTTTCCACACTGCAGTATACAACATGAGCCTGGAAACCGGTATATTCCCTGCAAGATGGAAGCGCTCACTGATAATTCCTATTGTGAAACCTGGCAAATCACAAAGTGAATGTGTGACAAAATTTAGACCTATAAGCTTTCTAAATGTAAATGGAAAAATCTTAGAAAAGCTCTTGATAAAAAGAATTGAACACCACATGAATTCAAGAGATCTGTTTAATACCAGGCAATATGGATTTATGGCCCAAAAAAGCACAGTTGATGCAGCCATGTCAATGAAAACATTTGTGGAGATTAATTTAAATGAATTTGGGTATATCATTTTAGTAAGTTTGGATGTGAAAGGTGCATTCGATGCTGCCTGGTGGCCTGGAATACTAAACAATTTAAGAAAAGTGAAGTGCCCAAGCAACTTATACAAGCTATCCCAGAGCTATTTCAAAGACAGAACAGCCAGTCTTTGCTCTAGTGAGTTCAAGATAGAAAAGCAAGTTAAGAGGGGATGTCCACAAGGATCGTGTTGCGGACCTGGATACTGGAACATTCTCTATAATTTTCTGCTTAACTTAGAATTCTCTAACCAAACAGAAGTAATTGCCTTTGCAGATGATCTGCTAATCATGACAAAGGGGAAGAGTACACTTGATGCCGAAAATTTTGCCAATCAGGATTTAAAGAAAATTGAATTATGGGCCAAAGAAAATAAAATAAAATTTAATGAGTCTAAATCAAAAGCCATAATGATAACAAGGAAGAAAAAAATAAACAACGAAGCAATCAATATCTATTTTAACAACACAGTTATTGAACAAGTAGATATACTCAAATACCTTGGCATATATATTGACAAAAGGTTTAGATTCAACCATCATGTTGATAATCTACATGACAAAGCAATAAAATTGACACATTCATTATCCAAGACTGCAAAACTTACCTGGGGGCTTGGAAACAAAGCATTACACACCATATATAAAGGTGCCATAGAGCCAATATTAACATAAGGAGTCCCAATTTGGGGAGCTGCTCTACAAAACCAAAAGAACTTAAGGAAAATACAGAGAATACAGAGACTATTCAACATTAAAATCATAAAAGGGTACAGAACGATATCTTACGATGCTTCCTGTGTCATAGCTGGTATTGAACCCATTGACATAACCATTAATGGGAAGATAGCACTATACAGGGCTATACATGAAAGGGATAACTATGATGCACCCTTACCACCAAGGAAACGGCAACATCCTGCAGAAGTTCCTGAAATCACAGAAGCTGAGGAAGCCACTAATTACATATTCAGAATCTACACAGATGGGAGTAAAATAGCAGAAAGGGTTGGAGCTGCAGCAGTGGTATTCAAACATGAAGCACTTAGTCTTCAACTAAAATATAGATTGGATGGCAAGTGTTCAAACAACCAAGCAGAACAAATAGGTATACTGAAAGTGCTACAAGAGCTTCGAAACCATATAGACTTAGCACTTGAAGAAAAGACAGCAGCAATTTACTCAGATAGCAAGGTAACGCTGGACACACTGGTAAACAACATAAAGCACAACTCAGTCGTGGAGGACATTGCAGCCACTCTTAACATCCCTGCAACAAGCTAATTGGAGAATCCACTTCAAATGGGTGAAAGCCCATGTAGGAATACCTGGCAACGAGATGGCTGATAAATTGGCCGAGGCAGCTGCTCAAGATGAAGGACTGCCAATCATTTACAATAAGGTTCCCAGGTCAATGATCAAAGCAGACATAAAAGAAAGAGGACACGAACAATGGCAACATAGGTGGAACAGCACAAACAAAGGGGCTCTCTGTAAAACTTTCCTCCCAACAATCAAAGATAGGTTAAAGAGAAAACTTCCCATTACACCAGAACTTACTGCTACGATCTCAGTTCATGGAAAAACTAAAGATTACCTATACAGGTTACACATTATTAATGATCCAAAATGTACATGCAGTAACCTCCGACAAACAGTTAACCATTTAATTTTTTAATGTAAAGACAGACAACAGCAGAGATCTATATTGGTGGCAGAAGTGCAAAAACAAGGAGGAAAATGGCCCACAACCAACCAGGAATTAATCACAAAATACTTGAAACCATTTTGCAAATATATTCATTCAATTAACTTATAAAAAGTAGTCAACTTTAAATTCAATATATTTATAAATATACTAATAGAATTAGAGATAAGACTACAAACATACTATGAAACAATACAAAGCAAGAATAGGGTAGTAAACTAGAGAAAGGAACTACCAACATATAGGTTAGAAAAAGCTCAAAGGTGTACATATCAAAAATAAATTAGGAACAAGTCTGTGAAGCTTATACATTTAAAATTGAATCTGTAAATTATAATGTAATGTATTGTAATGCATGTAATATTACCATGTAATGGAGCATGCAGTTGATACCAATAAAGAAAAAAAAAACACACACACACTGACAGAGACACAGACAGAGACAGGCAGACAGACAGAGTTGCAAGGATAGCTTTTTGAACTCAAATTGTCAGTTTACTTAATTTACCTTCTCCCCCTGTTCTGTGTAAAATTATTATACAGTGATCTAGAAAACTTTTATGAAGAGTTCTTCACTTTACCCTAATAATTAAAATTTCATATTGCCCTGCTATTCCTGATAACAGATGAAAAACTTCTTGATATTCCCAAAGAAGTTTGTGGAACAACAGCGGGTTGTTTGAGTTCCCAATAGTCTTATCAAGTTTTAGAAATGCTGCTTAATCTGTATCGTTACGTGGTGAACAATCATTGTTCACGTTCATAATCACAGTAGATGCATTTTAAACCTTTGTACCTCCTCTTTGATTACAGAATTATTCAACTATATAAAAGCTACATAATGTTCAAATATTACAAAAATCCATACCATATACAACAAAATGGATGGAGATTTACTTTGGAAAAGAGGGATATTTTGCAGTTAATGAGAAAAATAATCCTCTATGTAATGATAAAATGTAAGCAGCTCATTTCAAATGTTAGCTGGACCCAGTTTTCTTTCTTTGCACATTATCATGCTAACAAACCATATTGCAATATAGGCCCAAAGGAAATAAAGAAAAACATTCTTATATGAGGGTTATTTAAGTATTTTGGCAATGGTGTTGCATGTAAATTGTTCTATTATAGATTTATTTGCTTTTGTTTTGCTGATTTTGTAATCTGTGTGTACCGCTTGCAATAAAATATCTGCAGCATTTGTTATACTTTGAATATTCTATGACATGACAAATTTTTTATTGCAAGACATTTTCTTTTTAAATTTACAGCCTTTTTTATAAGTACATTCTTTGTATAACTTGTAAAAATAGTAAGGGATAGATAAAAACTTATTACATAAATTGACAGCTTAGCATCAAAATGAACATATGTACAAAAATGTATTTTTTGAGATGTAGTTGTTTTTTAAACCACTCAGGATTAATCTTTCTTAGTGCCAATGACTGCATGTCTATCTTTTATAATTTCAAAGATACCATGGGCCATATTTACCCAATTAATAAATATGCTTAGTATCAAATAACTGTAAGAGTATATCAACTTGTCGTGAAGACATACTTAACCAACTTAAACATTACCCTGAAATGTGCTTTGAAATCATATTACAACATTTTTGGAATTAGGGTACAAGTAGCAGGGAACATAAATTTTATCAATGAGTTATGAAAATATACAAGTGTGAGCCTTTTTATATATATTATAATTATTATACATTATATAAGATATGAAAAGAACAAAGTGATAACATAGGATCAAATAAGCAAACTTGATGCTATGGAATTCAAATCCTGAATGTGTCATGCATTGTCTTAATTTTTTCTGCTTGCTATAATTTATTTTCATAGCTATTGTACAAACTCATAAACACAGTTTTTTTTCATCTACTTCATCTCTATAATGATAAATATTAACTTATGAGGCTTCAATACCTAAAAATTATTGGTGAAAACCTTTTTCTTGGCTGGAGAAATTTAAGTGCAATAAATGTGAATAATAAAATCCTTTTAAACCAATTGTCGAACTATAAAAACACTTTTGCTCCACTTACAATTAAAATTAGGACATGTTTCAAGGACCACACATCCCCATAATCAGCTGATGTTTGACTAGTTCTTCAGGTGACCATCTCCCTCTCCTGGCATTGTTCAGCGAGTTGACGTCATCCACTATTGGTATTTTGAAATTCATGGCTCTCTTTCTATTCTTAAAGATGTGTATATTTTCCCAAACTGTTAATTCCCAATGCTTTTTTGCTGGTACCAAAAGTTTGATTTCTTTAGAAATATAATCATTTTTTGACAAAAAATGATGGGCTATGGCTGATTTTGTATTTTATGAATCTCATGTGTTCTTTCATCCTAGTTTAAGTTTCTTTTTGTTTTTCCAATATATATTTCATGGCAATCTTCACATTTAACACTATAAATTCCTGATAATTTGTTGGCTGGACTTGTGTTTTTGAGCGGGTGATTTAGTGGATTTCTCATGCTGTATTTGTTATGTGGAACTAGTTGTATATGAGAATGTCGGAAAATGGTTTTAAATTTATTAAAAGCCTTAGGATGATAAGTGAATTTGCAATATATTTTCTTTATGACATCAGCTTTTAATGTACTAATGTCCTTGATGGTTTTCTGTCTTTTAAGTTTGTTTATCATTTTTGTAATTACTAATGTTCTTGATGGTTTTCCCTCTTTTATGTTTGTTTATAATTTTTGTAATAAATTTTGGATTAAAGCCATTTACATTTGCAACATATTTTATGTGATCCACTTCCTTGTTATATTCTTCCATAGGCAGTGGAATGTTTACTAACCTATGGATTAGACTGTGAAATACTGCATATTGGTGTTCTTTTGGGTTGGAGTTATTGTTTTTAATATAGTTATCCACATGTGTTGATTTTCTATATATGCCAAATTCCAATTTATCTCCTTTTCGGCCCAAATGACCTTGTTGTCGACGGGCCCTAAAACACTACACACACTCACTCTCCTTTTCTCATAATTTTTAGATCCAAAAACGGTAACCAGACATCTTTTTCTGTTTCAATAGTAAATTTTATAGATTGGTCTTGTAAATTCAATAGTTCTAACGTATCCTGTTCTAATTTTTCTGATACTATGGCGAATATATCAACATAACAAAACCATACTTTAAAAATATGTGGAAATGCTTTTGTCACCCGTGTTTCCAAATAACTCATATATAAATCAGCCAATAACAGTGATATGGGGTTGCCCATAGCTAACCCTGAGGTTTGTTTGTAATACTTTTGATTGAATATGAAGCTTTTTGGTTGATGCATAAATGAATGAGTTTATTATATCCTTCAATTAGGGTTTCAGTAAAACCTTGATCTGAAAGCCATAGCTTAATCAAACTTGGTAGCTTTTCTGTAGGTACGCTCATAAATAATGAGCTGACATCAAAGGGGACTAAAATTTCGTTAGTATTAATATTTACTTTATTTAATTTTTCATCCAATTCCAAGCTGTTCTTCATACCGAGAGAAGGATATCTTTGTATGGGATCCATTTCGTATACTAACCATTTTGCTAAATAATATGTAGGTGTATCTATATTGCTGATAATTGGTCTCATGCTGTCATAACTTTTATGGATTTTTGGTTAACAATACAGTTTTGGTAAGACTGGGTTGCTCGGGACTAAGCTTGTTTTTGTTTTTTCAGGTATTATCATACTTTCTTTTATTGTCTTATTTGCCGAAACAACCAAAGCTCTTAGAGGATTCTTTTTTATTTCTTCATATTCCTGATTTTCTAGAAGTTTTATAACCCTGCATGTGTAATCATCTTTGTCCATGATAACAGTTTTATTAGCTTTATCTGCTTTCAAATATAATACTGGTTTGAAATTCAGTTGCTGTATTAATTGTTTTTGTTTGGGATCTGCTTTTTGATACTTTTGAGATGTAAAATATTGTTGAAGTATAGTTTTGCATTTTGTTTTAGCAATTACTTTATCTTGTTCATTAGTGATTAAATGTGATGCAATTTCAACATCAGCAACATATTGATCTGAATTTTGTGAGTAATTTATGCAAGTCTTTAGGCCTTTATTTAGGAAATCAATTTCTTTCCCGGTAAAGGGTTGTGTTGACAGATTAACTACATTGTTTTCAGATTTTTTTATATCAAATTTTATTTTGTGCTGGTTATCATCTCTCTGTTTTCGTAAAAAATCTGCCTTCTTTTTAAGCTTATTAGTTTTGATGCTCATAATAAGATTGAGTTTATCTTACAATCTTGTTTCAAAATTGAACCACATGTTATTTAAATCTTTTGTTAGTTTTAAGTGCAAGTTGTACAGCATCAGTTCTGTTTTAGCAAACACAGTGAGCATATTTGTCGCCAGGAATGCTTCAGGTCTTATTTTACAATTTATGATTGTTTGCTGGTGAAAATCCATCAGATGGAAATCTCTTTTTAACAAAATCCAGTATGGTTCTTTGTTACTCACAGAACATCATACAGTTACAAGATGAATCATAACTTATATCAGACAATTGCTTTTCACGATCAAGTAGGAGTTGCATGGCACCCTTAACCTCTCGCTTTGCCATTTTCATCATTTAGCCTAATCCCTGTAATAGATGGGTGAACAGTTAAACTGCATTTTTCCACATTCATAGTGTCGCCCTGGAGGTAGACTCGCGAAGCCGAAGCCGGTGGAGATTCGGAAAACTTCGGAACCAATCGTTACCGGTAGCGACAGACAGTTGAGAGTAGTTGTTGGAAAAATAAACAGTTTTAAGGTTAGCTAGCAAACTGTAATGGTGACGAATGTATTTGCTGGGAAAATAAAGTGTAGTTTTTGTGTTTCGTAACCTCGTTTTATTATTTCACGAACCCACAAAGTCACAACTTATGTCAGGAGTGGGATAACTACATCACCGAACATTATGGCCATGGAATCGGTATTGGAAATGCTTTTGCAGAAGATGAACGAATTAACAGCGAAGTCGGAAGCGGCAAATAACAACTTGGCCGCGAAGATGAACGAGTTAACAACAAAAACAGAAGCGGCAAATAACAACCTGGCCGCAGAATTGAAAGAAATAAAGACCGAATTGACCACAGAAATGAAGGCAGCGAACGACAGTCTGGCCACGGAAATGAAGGAGGCGAACGAGGTCCTCGCCGCCAAATTTGAGGAACAGTTGGCCGGCGTGAGGGATGACGTGACGGAGCTGGGCAAGTGGACGAGCGCGTCGAGGACCTGGCGAACCGCTTCAATGACCTAGAGGAAAAGGCCGACAATAACGCCAAGTCCCTGAACGCCATGGTGGAGGACGTCGTCGGCAGGAGACTGAAGGATTTGAAGGCTGACGCACCGGGACGCGACACAACATCGGCGCGCGTCAAACCTCCGAAATATGACGGCGCGTCAACATTCGAGGTCTTCCGCCGCCAGTTCGACACAGTGGCCAAGCACAACAGATGGTCACCGGAGGAGGAGGCCACACAATTAATAGCCAGCCTCCAGGGACGGGCCGCGGAAATCCTAAACGCGGTGCAGACGACGGCGGCGCCTAAGGACATCTGGGAGGCATTGGAGAATCGCTTCGGGAACCACCGCTTAGCCGCAGCCAGCTAAAGGCAAGGTCGCAGCAGCCGGGGGAGACGCTGCAGGAGTTCGCCATAGCGATCGAGCAGCTGGCTAGCAAGGCCTTGGTTGACCTGCCACTGGAGTTCGTATCCCGGGAAGTCGCCTACAACTTTGTCGACGGGGTACGGGACACGGAGATTCGTCAGCGCCTAATGCTCGGCGATTATAAAACCATCCACGAGGCGCCGACAGCGGCATTAAGGATGGAGGCGGCCAAGGTAGCATCTATCCCGACGTCGAGAACGAGGAGTGTCCGCTACGCCGGAGACAGAAGACCAGCTGTGGGACGCCGGCGAACACCTAGTGGCCTGTGTTGGGGGTGTGGACAACCCGGACTCCTGCGGAGAGACTGCCCACACCAGGAAGAACAGCCGGAAAACGAGTAAGGCCCGGCGTGGAGAGGGGCACGTCGACGCCATTACCACCATCCCCTCGAGTGACAATCCGTGCCGTCAGCCGGCGGATGGATGGCCTCATCGCGGACGGCTGGGTAAGAGGAAAGCCGTGTCGCGTGCTGGTTGACACCGGGGCGGCCGTGACCATCATCAGACCTGACGTAGCGAAGGGTTTGCCGAAGAGGAAGCCGAGCCGACCATACGAGCTTGTGACGGCATCGGGCGACACCATGCCTGTGGAGGAGTCCCTGCTGGAGCTGAACTTGGGACGGAGTGCCATGCGTCTGTGGGTGTTCGTCGCGAAGGTGGCTGAGGAGGTGATTCTGGGACTTGATGCCCTCAGGAGCCACGAGGCGACGGTCGACGTCGGCAGGAAGGTCCTGAGGTTCAACGGAGAAGAGGTTATACTCCGTCAACCAGAAGAGCGCCTTGGAATTGGCAGGGTCGTCTTGAGCGAAAACGTGGTTGTCCCCGCGAGGAGCGAAGTGATAGTGACGGTGCGACCGGAAGACCAGACAGCACGTTGGGTCCAGAGGCAGCAGGAGTACGACTTCACCTCGGAACATCGCAGAGGGAAGAGTCACGGTAACGCGGACGCTATGTCCCGAAGACCCTGTCCAGAAGAGTGCGGCCAATGCAGAAGAGTGGAGGGGAAGGAGCGTGCTGCAGCAGTTCGAGTAGTCACGGCAGTGCCTGCAGATGGCTGGGATAGCACAGGCCTGAGGAGGGAGCAGCTGGCGGACGCAGACTTGGGGCCACTCTTGAGGGATGTGGAGAACCTGGTGGACCACCTCCACGACATGCACGAGATGGCTCGCCAGAACATCCAGAAGGCGAGCGACCGCATGAAAACCCGATACGACAGGCAAGCCAACAGCCAAGGGTTCCAGCAAGGTGACCTGGTCTGGTTGTACCGCCTGACCCGCACCAAGGGACGCTGCCCGAAGCTTCAGCAGTCATGGCAAGGACCGTACCGTGTGGTGAAGAGGATTAACGACGTGGTCTACCGCATCCAGAAGGTGCCCCGAGGAAAGATGTTGGATCGCCTGGCCCACTACGAAGGCGCTGTTCGGGACGACCAGCCTTGAGGAGGGAGCAGTGTCGCCCTGGAGGTAGACTCGCGAAACCGAAGCCAGTGGAGATTCGGAAAACTTCGGAACCAACCGTTACCGGTAGCGACAGACAGTTGAGAGTAGTTGTTGGAAAAATAAACAGTTTTAAGGTTAGTTAGCAAACTGTAATGGTGACGAATGTATTTGCTAGGAAAATAAAGTGTAGTTTTTGTGTTTCGTAACCTCGTTTTATTATTTCACGAACCCACAAAGTCACAATATTGATTATGAAAATAGCCCTATTGACATCTCTGTTTTATGATTATGTATACTTTGAGATTATTTTTCCAAACATGTGTTTCATCACAAAAATATACTCACCAGTAACAAGTATATAACTTAAATAATAATTAATGCATTTAAATATAACATTAATATTAATAGAAAATTAATTGTTCTTTCAGACTAGCTGTGTGTAGGATAAAGTATGGAAAGGTAGAATCAGACTGAAAAATTCAGTGCCATAGTTGGAATTTGAACCATGGGTCTTCTGTCCTCCATCCGGCTGTTCTTAACCATTGAGCTACCATGGCAACATGCCAGCATGACATTAAATTCCCCAACTGACTCATGTTTTTCCCAGCAAACCACTAGGAGTTCTCATAAACACATGAGACCACTGCCTTAATGGCAACTTAGTATGCTGTAAGTACTTTTGAAGGCCTGGGCTTAACAGTCAGTTAAGAACAGCCGGACAGAGGCCAGAAGATCCATGGTTCAAATTCCAGCTATGGCATTGAATTTTTGAGTCTGACTCTACCTTTCCATACTATGTCCTACACATGGTCAGTGTGAAAGAACTATTAATTTCCATTAATTGACCTAATAGTGGTCTGAACTATAAAGCTTGGGCCTTAAAAAGCACTTAAAGCATAGTAAGTTGCCATTAAAGTAGTGGTCTCAAGTGTTTATGAGATCTCCTAGCGGTTTACCAGGTAAAAACACGAGTCAGTTGGAGAATTTAATGTCATGCTGACATGTTGCCATAGCAGCTCAAAGATTAAGAGTAGCCGGACGGAGACCTGAAGATCCATGGTTCAAATCCCGGCTATGGCACTGAATTTTTTAGAGTGACTTTACCTTTCCATTAATATTAATACTTCACAAAAGTTCCTTAATGTACAATCCAAATTATATAAAGAACCACATTTTTGAAAACTTAGAAATGGTTTCAAATGTAAATATCTCTTCCATGACTATTTCTGTGACATTTCTCCAAAATGTAATTCCGTATTTAGTGTGCAAATAAACGGATGTGTAGATTTCACTAAAAATATAAAAATAATAAGACAGTTAATAACACTAAACAACAATCATTTTTAAATTTCCTGGAACTTGTTTTAGAAGCTAGTTTCCTCCATTATCAACCAAACTGAACTTACTTGGGGACACTAGTCCTTCCATAGGCTTCTCTAGTGGTGATTCTAAGAATTTGTACAACAGGTCATTCTTTGCAATACCAAAATTGAAACTTCCCTTGTTCTTCCAGACGAAGGCCTGTTCCCATGATGACAACTTTGGTTTCCCTGTATGTGTTTCAAAAGTTTTAGTTCCAGATTAATGTCATAATTTTCCCTCCAAAATTGAAGGCAATTTGGTGCTGATTTTTCTAAGAGTTTCTGTATTACACATCTGTAATGTTCTTTGGTTCTTGTTTCTAAGTTCCTGTTAGTTTTGCCTACTTAAACCTGGTTACAATCATTGCATTCTGTTTGATAGATTCCAGATTTTCTATTTGAAGGTTGCTGTATCATATCAAATAGGGTTCTTCATTTAAAACCTAACAGGTGCACACCATTTTGCATGTGCGCAATTGGGTGTGCAACAACCGGCTTTGCTCCTACATAAACTCTGCGCTTAAGCATCTATAACACTCTTACCCTATAGAAGACACTGAAAATGTCATCCACCCTCAACTAAACAAGCATTATATTGGGGAAAACATTTAGATTTTTAAGTCGGGTCCTTGTAATGTTTCCAATATTTTGTTCTAGTTTTTCCAGTATATGAGGATTTGTCTTGTAAACTTTGTCTTTCAGGTTACTCCAGAAGTAAATATCATATATGGTTAGATCAGGGGAGCGAGAGGTCCATATACCAGCACTAATCACTCTGTCTTCAAACATTTCCCTAATTTTATTCATGGACTCCTCTGCTGTATGGGCAGTAGCAAAATCTTGTCGAAACCAACCTTATGATTTCTCTTCTGTCAATTCATGATAAAATGGGGGTCAAAATATCATTTTGGTACCTTTCTGTATTTACAGTCTGCTCATAGAATATTGGATTGATTATGCATCTAGCGCTAACAGAACACTAAACTCCAATTTTCAGATCATAATGAGGGATTCTTGAAATGATGTGTATTTTCAGATATCTAGTACCAACTGCAATGAGTGTTGACACATCCAATGAGGTGAAACCATGCCTTATCAGAAAAGAACAGAAGCTGTGGATCAATTAAACTATCATTCACTGATGAAAGAAACTGTTCACAATAATGTATTTGTGATACTGTATCACCTTGTTTTAAAGCATGGATACTTGTACACACACTGTTTTAGTTTTAATAATGCTGTTGCTCTATGTGCAAAAGACTCTGAAATTTCTGCCCCTTGTGCTAATTTTGTTTGTATGCAACAGAACCAGTGGTTTCGAATTTCTTCATATTCTCATGAATTGTAAATCTGGAAGGAGGCACTTCACCCGAGGACATTTGAATATACTCTGTGAATATGACTAAATGAATCCCATTTATAATTACTTTTACACACGACAATGCATTGCTATAGAGTAAAACAACTGTTCATTTTGGTGGCCTGTACAACACAGCTTAGTGGAGTGCACGCCACTAGCCCCCATGCTCAACAGCAGCTGGTAGTAGAGGAATCCAGCAAAGTCACAAGGGAGGTGAAACGCTATGTGCTCTCTTAGGTTTTAAATGAAGAACCCTGTATTATATATATATATATATATATATATATATATATATATATATATATATATATATATATATATGCAAGCTTACTATCTGAAAATGCCAAATAAATATTTGAAAGTATAAAGCATTTGAATCACACACAATAATACTATTAAAATAAAAAGAAAAGAAAATGCAAAAACAAATACTATATAAATTGTTACAAGGTAAATTCTTCCATTGGATAACAGCTACATTCTGTTAAAAGTTTTTCTAGAGACAGTTCATAACGCCTTTTATGTCACCTGGCAGTTTGTTATATAATGGTACTGCATTGTTCATAAAATTGCAGTTAAGCATCAGATTTAAACATCTTGAAGTTGTAGTGCACAACAAATGTCTTCTCCAGATTGTGCATTAGATATTCTTGCATATTATTTTTGAGTAATGTCTCATATTGGGAAAAGGACCATTGTACATCACATTATGTCATTTTTGCATAGCTTCAGAGGGGAATAGCACTAACAGACACATTTTCAAATTCACTTATGTGTTCACCTTCTGAGTTCATATCCCAGGAAGCTGCCTACACCTTCATTGACAGGGTACGAAACGTCGAGATACGTCAGTGCCTAATGCTCGGAGACTACAAGGCCATCCACGAGGCGCTAACGGCTGCATTGAGGATGGAGGTGGTCAAGGTGGCAGCTACCCCGACTACGAAAACAAGGAGTATCAGCTACAATGGGGACTGAACACCAGCCGAGGGGCGCCAGGGAAGACTTTGTGGCGTGTGTTGCGGGTGTGGCTAGCCAGGACACCTGGAGAGAAACTACCCACACCACGGAGAGCAGCCGATAAACGAGTAAGGACTAGCGTGGCGAGGGGCACGTCTGCGCCGTCACCACCATCCCCTTGCGCGCCTTCAGCCGACGTTCGCATGACGGCTTCATCGCGGACGGTTGGGTGAGAAGGAAGCCGTGCCACATGTTTGTGGACATCGAGGCAGCCGTGAACATCATCAGACCTGACGTAGCCAGGGGTTTGCCGTCGAGAAAACCGAGTCGACCATACTAGCTAGTTACAGCATCGGGCGACACCTTGTCTGGAGAGGGAGGCCCTGCTGCAGTTGACCTTGGGACGGAGAGCCCTGCGTCTGTGGGTGTTCGTCACGAAGGTGGCTGAGTAGGTCATAATGGGACTGGATGCCCTCAGGAATCACCAGGCGACGCTCGACGTCAGCAGGCAGGTCCTACGGCTCAATGGAAAAGAGATGATACTCCAGCAACCCGAAGAACGCCTTGGAATCTGCAGAAGACGTAGTTATCCCTGAGAGAAGCGAGGTGATGGTGATGGTGACGGCACGACAGGAAGGCCAGCAGACAAAGAACATGATGGTGGAGCGGAAGACGCCTGAACACGGACTTTGTGTAGTCAGGTCATTGCCGTGCCGAGAGGAGGTGCCATTGAGGCTGCTCAACCCAACGGACACCGATAACGATATCCAGGCCGGGACGGATCTGTGGACATGCGAGCCCGTAGTCAGCGTAACGCCAATCGACCAGACCCAGGAGCCGGTGCCAGTGCCAACTGAACACCTGCGGCCCCGGCTGGAAAGCTTACTGGAGAGAGCAGCTGACTACCTGACGCAGAACAGCTGGAGAAGGTTCGACAACTGTTGGGATGATACCAGCACCTTTTCAGCTAAGGTAACAGCGACTACGGCCGGACGGACCGAGTGCTTCGCAGCATCGACACCGGAGACGCCAGACCTATTCGGCAACCACCCAGACGTGTTCCGCTGGCAAAACAAGCGGCGGTACGGGACATGCTGGAGGACATGAGATCCAGGAGAGTGACTGAAGATTCTGACAGCCCTTGTTGATCCCCTGTAGTCTTGGTGACGAAGGCCGGCGATCTACGTTTCTGCGTGGACTACAGGAAGTTGAACGTTGTCACCAGGAAGGATTGCCTCCCCTTACCGTGGATTGACGACACCTGGGCATGCTTGATGGTGCGCAGTGGATCTGGACCGTGGACCTGAAGTCCGGTTACTGGCAGGTAGCTCTAGACCCGTGAGACAAGGAGAAAACCGCATTCTGGACAGGCCAAGGTCCTTGGCAGTTCACAGTTATGCGCTTTGGTCTCTGCAACGCACTAGCTACCTTCCAACGACTCATAGAGTCGGTAATGAGAGGATTGACTTACGAAGCCTGCCTGCTATACCTGGGGGATATCAATATCGTCGGCAAAACCTTCGAAGACCATCTCGACAACCTGAGCAAGGTGTTACAGAGAGTGCAGGCGACCAACCAGAAGCTGAACGCGAAAAAGTAAGTGCCAGCTCTTTCGCAAGGAAGTAAACTACTTGGGCCACATAGTCTCACTAACCGGAGTGGCCACAGACCCGGATAAGACACAGGCAAAGAGAGATAGGCCTCGCCCAAAGGATAAGAGAGAATTGTGCAGTTTCCTTGGGCTGTGCAGTTCTTACTGCCGCTTCATAAAGAGCTTTTCCAACATCGCCAAGCCCCTCACCCGCCTGACAGAAGAACACCGGCCTTACGTGTGGAAAGAGGGCGCCGAAGGCGGTTTCCAGCAGCTGAAGAAAGCACTTTGCAGTGCTCCAATTTTGGGATTCCCACAATCAGGCGGTGCCTTCATTGTGGACACCCACGCCAGCGACCATTGCATTGGAGGCGTCCTATCCCTAGTCCAGGACGGCCATGAGCGAGTGATAGCCTACTACAGCAGGACACTATCCAAGGCAGAGAAGAACTACTGCATCACCCGGCGAGAGCTACTGGCAGTAATACAGACCTTGGAGTACGTCCACAAGTACCTGTACGGCCAGCCATTCCACCTGAGTGACCACTCCGCCCTATCCTGGCTACTTAGCTTTAGAAACCTGGGATGCCAGACAGCACATTGGGTTCAGAGACTGCAGGAGTACGACTTCACCTCCAAACAGCAGCCACGCCAGCAGCCAACACAGATGCCATGTCTCGAAGACCCTGCCTGGTAGAGTGTGGCCAATGCACGAGAGTGGAAGAGAAGGAGCATGCCGCAACTCTCAGAGTGGTTTTGGCAGTGCCTGCAGACAGTTGGGATAGCGCAGGCCTGAGGAGGAAGCAGCTGGTGGACGCCGACTTGGGACCACTCTTAAGGGAAGTGGAGGCAGGGACAAAGACTGACCTGGGAGGACATCGCACCCAGAAGCGCTGCGTATTAATCGTACTGGAACCAGTGGCACTCGCTGAAGATCAAAGAAGCCGTGCTGTTCCGGGTATGGGACTCACAAAATGGGAAGACGCAGAGAGAGCAGTTGGTACTTCAAGCATAGTCAGATAAATGGTGCCACAATGTCTACAACCCAAGAAGTTGTATCGGGAACTAGGGAATATGAAGGTGATGCTGATAGTGATATACACTGTGTCATTATGCAGCATGCATTTTCTCCAAACCAGACCATAAATGGTTTGTCTACAGCAGTTTTAGAACATAATTATTATTAAATATAATTATAAAAAGGTATTTTTATTTAATGTATCTTGTGTCTCAGAGTATATTAAAATAAATTATTTATATTTTTTTTCCATCATCTTCATCCTGCTTTGCACAGGAAACAATCCAACTTCCAAGTTAGGGATCCACCCAGAAGTTTGCAGGACAGCACCTGTTGTCACAGTTGCTGTATGGAACCTATTTGCACAATGGGGCAGGAGGTTCTAAAGCACCCACCCTATTCATTGGCTATGATTCTGTTCCCCAAAATGAAAGAAGTACTGCAAAAGATATGTTTCCACACCAAAGATGACATACTTCGAGCTATAGGGCTCTCTCTTGCAGACATCAACAAAGAGTATCCTGCTGCTGGTATCCGGCAACTTCCCCACATCTGGCAATGGTGCAAAATTCTATAAAACAAATGGGTTACAGAAGATTTATATGTATGTTGTCACTTATTTCTTTTCAGCTCTCATACATTGTCAATTACAAGGATTATATCATCCTATGGTGTGCCAGAATTTTGTTTCTTAGGAGCTTTTTTACATTCCAAGAAACTTACTGACATGGGCTGTCACTTTTAAACATATTGATAAAACATTGGTTAGGGCCAGGTTTGAGATCATTAGGCCAGTGCTCAACTTGTTGAGCCATCCAGACCAACCCTTTGTATATATGGTATGGTACTTAGTAAACAAACATAATTTATATGCATTGCTCCTCTAACTTTCTTTTTACAGTATCTAACCAAGCATTTATATTTTTGTTTAAAGTTTATATTGACTCTTAAGAATTTGTATAACCAATATCATTGAGCTTATTAACCTTAAGAACACAAAGAAAATTAAATTAACATATAGTTGTTAAGTATGCATAGGCATATAACAACCAACTACAAATATTTTTTTCAATATAACAGGTGATTTATTGTCTTTTAATAGCTAATCTTACTCATTTTTATTTACAGATGCTGGATTTCCTATAGTTTAATAAATGGAGCAACAGAAATGATGAGTTTGTCCTAATAAAGGATGCAAAACCTGAAAACCCAATAAACTTTATTTTAATATGCACAATAAACATGAATTTGATGCAAAAAACTTTATGTACCTAATTCATTTTCAAAATTCTTACAAACTAATGTAATTCAATGTTCAACTGATCAAAAAATCTTATGCTGCTTTAAAGGTGTAAAAAGTAATGGCGCAAAACTTGGGTTCAAATATGGCTGCACCTTGCTGGTTGCTTGAGAATTCTGTTCCATATTATTGGATAAATATTAGATTGAATATAATTGTTATGATTTCTGATATGCTTTACTGTCACATACGCTTACAAATAGTGAGTAAAAACTCAGTAAACAGGTGACTCGTCAACAGTAGAAAATTTAAAATAATAATAATTACACAAAATAACAATAACACTAATAATATAAATACTAATAATATAATTACTAATAATATCAATACAACTATATACAAATATTGTTATAATTATGACATGCCCTTGGAATAATATTGTCAGAATATTAGAATTACAAAATGACAAAAAAATTCATTATAATTCAATTTTATCATCCATATATTCAATAATCGAGTAGTAGGCTTTGTCCATTAGTAGGTATTTTATTGCTTTATTAAAGCATTTGAGGTTTTTCATTTCACGGATTCTTACAGGTAATTTATTATATATTTTTATTCCTGCATATTGCGGGCTTTTTTCATACAGTGGTAATTAAAAAGTGTTGTTAAAAGTGAAGCTAATTTCATATTAAGTCATATTTTATTGAGTCATATCTTATTAAAGTTTAAAATAGTTGATGTAAGTAAAGTTTTAATAATATATGACTCAATAAATCTTTTAATATTACAATTTTTCTTGGAAATGTTGAAAACAGTGTTGTTATAATAAATTAAATTTAAAGGGAGTCGATTAATGACACTAAACAACACTTACTTTTAAATTTTTCTGGAACATGTTTGAGACTTTGCCTCCATCCTGAATATTGGTCTTCAGTTCAGTTCATTCATACAATGCTTGTGTCTATAAGTAAACCCGAGCAAAATAAAGTTGGAGGCGGGACTTACCGAAACTAAAGCCTCCATCGCATCAACTCCTAGTATGTTGGTTTGCCCTCTCATGCATGTGCACACCAACACCAGTTTGTTTGCGGTTTATCTATAAAAACAGGCAAAATTTGAAATTTCAGATCCTAAACCATACTTACTACCATTATGGAAACAAGTATGTTTACATATATACAAATATAATAATTTGTAACTTAAAAACTTCACTTATAAGAAATTATTAATGTTTTCTTATAAATTGAGTATCATATTTTTACACATTTGCTTCACTGTTAATAGCTTCATATTTTACTTAAGTATGTTTACATTTTGCTGTATGTAGAAATAAATGCTCGTGATTAAAAATGTATAAAACTTCTGATATTTCTCTTTTTTATTTCTGTTAATAATGAACCAAGCTTTCCAGATAGTCTATTTGTTCAGTTTTCTGTGATACATATTTAGAAAACCTAAGTCACTTCTTTCCAGAAAACAGATTTGGAATAATCCATACCACCTCTTCCACCAAATCAGGCACAATTGAGAAAATGTAGCATTTCTGACTTCATGTCCAAAATTCTATATTCTTAAAGAAGTTTTATTTTTGCAAACTGGTGCTTTAGTGGCACATTGTAATTAGTATTAAGCAAGGACAAAGGAATGAATAACTAGTTTCTTTACAAGTTTTAAGAGTTTTACAATGATTAAAATCAGTAAACTCTATATATTTTATTATCAAATTGGGATGAAAACTTACTAAACTCTATGTATTTTATTATGGGATTAAAACTTACAGTACTTATATTTTTTAAACTAATGAAGTGAGACAGTTCCATATCCTTAAATTGTAAAATAGTATGGCTTTCAAACATATATTTCATAATATTTTGGGATTTCTTTGTCAATGTGTTTTCTTTCTAGCTATGACAGTTTCATATACTTAAATTGTAAAATAGTATGGCTTTCAAACCTATATTTCATAATATTTTGGGATTTCTTTGTCAATGTGTTTTCTTTCTAGCTATAACTTAGTGGGTTAAAGCACATAATAAAAACAGTTATTGATGAGTAGTATAGAAGTTCATGTATTTTCATGTCTTTGTCAACTAGTATATCAAAGAGTTTCAGTGTCCTTTGCTGATTGTGACTCCTGAATTATATTTTGCATAAATACATATGCCAGCCAAATTTTTATCAGATACATTTTTCCGTGGAACTGACATATTTTTATGGATAAGATGAAGTTTATGGCACTGGTATTTGTGTGCGCCTTTTAAGTTTCTCGTGGTCCTGTAATTACTGCTGGGAAAAGGAGACAGGTACATGAGATATATAAATTCAACATTCAATGCATACTCTGTACATGAGGTAAAAATCCCACTTCTATTTTAATCTTTAAATATCAGAAGATAACAGCTCAATGACAAACTCAGTTGCAGAGTATGTCAGTCTACACCAGATATCACAGACTAAAAATACAGGTATCCCTGGCAAATTCTGTTGAAGTTGCACAGAAAGAAAAATCATGCCTTGATAAAACTTCTGAACCGCAAGGTAAGGTAGCCAAGGTAAATAATACTTCTACATTCATATATGTAGCCAGGGGCGGACCTCACCGATAATATTGTGACTTTGTGGGTTCATAGAATTAAAAGTCCAATTTGCAGAAAATAAAAATCGTTCTTTATTTGCGTAGGAATACACTCTTCAATTCTCAAGTAACAACATTATGTCACGTACACACAGTCTACAACGTTCTGAACAGCTCTCAACACTCATGTTACACAATTACTCCTGTTTCAACTCGTCACTTTCTTAAATACCTCATTCATAATTCGAGAGATTTCCAGAACAATAAAGAACCCAAAATAATCCAGATGTTACCAGAAATTTTCATTTATCTCAGTTTGTTTATTTTGTTAAGTCTTTCACCTCTGTGATAAACTATCCATCTCTTGTTTATCGGCGCTATCGTTAATTGTCGGCCTTTATGAACGCTAGCTGCCTATCAGTTCTTTTGTGTGCACTAGCTGCACGATTTTTAACTGCTTATGCAAGCTCTTAATTACCATGAAACAATATCCACCGTCTGTTTTCTATTTGTGTCAAAACTTTTATGCCTGTTGCCGTGACAGTATCATGCAACTTATACGGGTTCTTTTTAATTTGAGGAAAACATTTATTTTATATTTTATTCACTTGTAATAATCAATATGAATAATTTATCATACTGTGATTCTTAATGGTTACCGAAACCTGCCACCGACAGTGTTTACATGATAACCGCACCAGTCTCCATGTGGCGAAGCAGAACTTTGGGCCAAATTACATGGGCCCATAGTCACTCCTTACCCGTCTGTACACTTTGCCAGCCACATATCTATGCCTTCCTTGCTCCTCTAGTCTACTCTTCATAGACTGCATACAGCAATGCTTCGAGCCACGTAGCTATGGCCTGTTATACAAAGTTTAGCATTCGTGTGATTGTTGTTGAAATCGTAATTCTTCGGAGGACAAAGTAGTGCTGTTTTAAAATGAATAGAGTGGATTATTTACTGAAAAGTACCTTTCATTCATTAAAGAAGAAAAACTTGAAATTATATGATTAGGTGTATATCAACTGAATAATTTTACATTTACACAACAAGATGGGGAAAAAAAAAGTGTTTCTGTAACAGTTGGTTCAGTAAAAGAGTTGTGATTAACTGCAAGTATACCCACCTCGGTAGTGTAGATGGCAGCATGCCTGCCTCATGTTCAAGAGGGCCCAAGTTTGAATCTGAGTCAGATTGGGTTATGTGGCTTTTCAATGGTTTTCCCATATCCTGAAAGATGAATGTTGAATAATTCTAAGCTTTATGGACCCTGGCTTCATTTGAGTATCATTTCAACCATTTCATTCATTGTCCAAAATGACAATGATGGAGGACAAAAAAGCTGCAAGTGAGGAGAAATAAAGTGTTCTTTGACTTTATTATGTGTTATTTGGTGGTGAATGTCCGTGAGTGACAGTTGGTTATAAGGATCTGAAATATTTAAGTGACAAATTTCAAAACACGAGGCAAGTGCACAGCAAGTGCTGTTCACATTGATTCTGCACATAAAATATCAATCCAGAAACACAGTGAACTAGCCACTAAAAATAGACACATACTGGACAGAGTGACAGAGTGCATAACATTTTGATTTTGTGTAATCCATAATCTAGCAATTAGGAGTCAGACTGAATCACAAAAAGCATCAAACCATGGCAATTTTGTAGATTATCTCTTCTCAATGATCTCGACAGTTTTGTTAGATGACGACCATAACAGTACCAGTACTGCATTATATAAATATACTTCACATACTGTACAGAATGGACTATTGGATTTGAAGAGATTCATGATTGAACAGCCAGTGGTCTCAGTGAGGTTTTGATACAGAATTTGCAACCTTCTCAGCATACAATGCCACAGTAATGAGCATAGCCATGGAGGTGTTCAAACTTCAATGCAGACTCTGTACCTTATTTCATGTATGTACACTTATGCTCCCCAATTAAATTTGGTTATATGAAATGCTTGTTCTAAAAACGTAAAATTAGTTAACTTGTTTTTCACCAACATTGGTGGATTCACAGCATTTTTCTCATCTTCATCAAAATGCAGTGATCCGTTGCATTCAGTTTGCAACAAATGCATTCCATCTGCTTCCACAAAAAGATGGAATTTTCAATACAGATTGTGAACCGTGATCATGGAAACAAACTTTACTTACTACAACGTTTTGAGAAGATTGAGCAGGAAGACAGGTGGGATGATGTAACCATACAGGAAGCTCTTGATTTGAAGAATTTACTAAATAATCATGAATTTTTGTTTTGTCTAAGTTTATTCTACGACATTATGAAACATGCTAATATTCTGTACAACACATTTTAGAGACAAAGTGCTAATAGTGTTACAGTATCTAATGCTTTAATGCTTTACAATATTTTGAAGCAGGCTGTGTCTGAAATATTTGAGAACACTAAAAGATACCAGGTTGATGTTGTTGCTCCTCCGTCAAGAAAGCGACCGAACTAGGTTATGAAGCAAACCTGAATTCAGATGTCAAACAAGTGTACAACACAGTGGTCAACTAAGAATTCCAACAGTCTCATATGTTCAATACTTTTAGAATTATTGACCCAAAGAAATTTATTACATTCAGAGAAAATTTACCTGCTGACACTTGTGAGAAAAGTTGCATCAAATTACATTCCCATTATCTTCTAAGAAGAATTAAAAAATGAACTGTCAGTGAATTATCATATTGACACATTCAAAGATATTGCTTCAGTCAGGAAATTCTTCAGTCTTTTGACATAACATTCCTTTGAGGAAGCATTTTCTGCAGTACACAAAATGCTGCAAATTGTTCTTTAACAGCTTCAGTTTCAACAGCTGAGGCAGAGAGAAGTTTCAGTACATTGAAAAGAAGTCTTCCCTTAGAAACACCATGGGCCAAGATAGGCTTAATTCCTTGCTTGTTTCTTCCATTCAAGAAGAGAAAATTTGTGAAATCCCTAACTTGAAAATCTGAGTAACTGAAATATTTACCGCCCAGAAGAATAGACATGCTCACCTCTTATACAAGAAATGCTGCCTTTGGTGAATTCTATTTTATTCTTTATTATAGTTGCTTGATGTTTAAAATGTATAATAATGTATATATTGCTGAGTTTTTGACAATGCAACTAAAGATGTACTGTTTAAAAGGTATAACCCCACTTCTACCTTCATTACAAGAATCCTCACATCTGGCCCCACCAAGAAAAATGCTCATGAGCCGCCACTGTATGTAGCCATATAATATCCTATAACTTAGGCACATTATCGTCAGAGTTTCAATTAAGTCTTTAAAAGGTGTCTCATTTTGCAGGTAAAACAAAGAATATTGCATAATTTTGCTCCACATATGTTTATTAATTAATAAAACATATTTTGGAATAAACCTTCCTATCAATTGACAGTCAATTGATAAATAATAATTGCTGTGTTTGTGTAGCTCTTCCTTGCTTGTACTTGTATGTTCTCATCTACCCTTTTACATTTGATGAGTCAGGGAAGTACCTTCGCGAAGCAGAACATTACGCCAAATTATACGGGGCCCGCGATCACTCTCTTCCCTCTACACACTTTACCTGGCCAGAATCTATACTTAGCTTGCCCTCCTACTCTCCTCTTCCTACATGGCTCACAGCAACGCTTGGGGCCAGCTAGTTGCAGTACGTTAGATGAAGTTTTAGTATTTGTGTGATTGTTGTTGGAATCTTAATTATTTAGTGTACAAAGTGGTATACTTATAAAATTAATAGAGTGGATTATTTATTGAAAAATCCCTTTCTTTCTTTCTTTCTTTAAAGGTAGAAAAAACTGAAATTAAATGATTAGATGAACATCAACCGAATAATTTTACATTTACACAACATGATGGCAAAAACCATTAGACCTTCTGTAATAGTTGGTTTTGTAAGAAATCATGGCTAACTGCAAGTGAGAAAAAACAAGGTGTCCTTTGCTTTTACTGTTTATTTGTTGGGAAGGAGTATAGTAGGTCGTAAGAAGAAGAAATTGCAAAACACGAGGCAATGCACTTCACTTACAAAATGCCTGTAAATTTAAATTATTGGAAATTCGAAACATTGTTACTCCAACTGATTCTGCACATAAAATATTAATCTAGAAGCACAGTAAACTAGCCACTAAAAATACATACATACATACATACATACATACATACATACATACATACATACATACATACATACATACATACATACATACATACATACATACATACATACATACATACATACATACATACATACATACATACATACATACATACATACATACATACATACATACATACATACATACATACATACATACATACATACATACATACATACATACATACATACATACATACATACATACATACATACATACATACATACATACATACATACATACATACATACATACATACATACATACATACATACATACATACATACATACATACATACATACATACATACATACATACATACATACATACATACATACATACATACATACATACATACATACATACATACATACATACATACATACATACATACATACATACATACATACATACATACATACATACATACATACATACTGAACAGAGTGATAACAGTGCATAGAATTTTGTGGAACCCACTTATGTTATTTATGTTATTTTTATATTCTAACACTGAAGGGTCACTATGAAACACAGAAATGGGCAAACCATGGCAATTTTTTAGATTTGTTATCTTGGTAAACTCAACTGTGTTGGGTGACCACCTCAACATTATCAGTACTGTAGTATGTAAATATACTTCACATCAATGGCATGGCATTAATGTTGCCCGTGTTGCCACCTGCAACAAATAATAAATTGAAGAAAGTGTGTTCAAATTTTACCTCCTATTTTGTTCAAAGAATAATGGAAAGTCCAAGCGATTTCACTTTCGCATTTCAATTGCAGTATTTTGTGACCTATTCACCGGGACCAGTTGGCGATACCCCGAAGCCAGTTACCTAGCAGCCTCAGTTCTAAGTATCTCTTCATTTTGCCAGTGGCACTCACTGGCAAACTAGGAGCGTACAGATTGTGTGAGATCTCAATGAACTTGCGAGGCAACCCAGGTTTTAGTTATTTGTTTATAACACAAATGTTGCCAGTGCAGTGAAAAGACAAACCTTGAATTTTGGTGTTAATTTTTTCACGTGTAACAGCAATACGGTGAATGATTTAAAGTTAAAGGTACAATAAGAAGAATGGCACCAGATCGTGGATCGAAAACCTTTTAAATCGGTCCTTGAGTTTGTGTTCTTTTGGTGAAAGGATGTCACATGATTTCAACAGGAAAGCCATCTCGGGATCTTAAACCTTTAAAACTAAATCACAAGGTGTTTTCGAAAGCATTTTATTATCTCTTGCTATAACGAGTTTCCTTGCCTGTGTGGCTGTGACAAATTATTGAAACTATTTTGTTGGCCATGTTTGCTCTTTTCTAATGAAAAGAATGTGTGGACAATAGATGGCATCAGCAACATGGATAGTTTTCGCACCTTGAGCGTTCGTCATGAAACTTCAAAAACTAATATTGCTTCCATTGAATTTTGGTAAAGTTTTGAAAAGCAAGAATTAACGCTTCTTTGAGTGACATGATTAAGAATTCAGTTGAAAATAATAATGAAAGTGTGACAAGAAATAGATATATGATGGGGCAATTGATAAATACTGTTTGCTAGTTAGCTCTGTTCGAGGGTAGTTCATGGGTAGTGACGAGTCCGAAAATTCGGATAACAGAGGTCACTATATAGAGCTCTTACAAGTAATTGCTCAAACAGATGATAAGTAAGAGGAAAATCTTCGGACTGCGACTGCATTTTCAGGAACATCAAATGACATTCAGAATGACATTAGTGAGTTTCAATTACTGAAATAATGAAGTGGGTGAGACAAGTTTTATATCAGTAATCATGGATGGAAAATGTATTGTCACGGCAACAGGCATAAAAGTTTCGGCACAAATAAGAAAACAGTCGACGGATAAAATTTCATGGTAATAACAGCACAGCCCCAGGAAACTGTGCAACTCTCGCTTATCCTTTGGGCGAGGCCAATCTCTCTCAGCCTGGGAAGTTAATTACTTGGGCCACATAGTCTCACCAACCGGAGTGGCCACAGACCTGGAGAAGACCCAGGCTGTGAGAGATTGGCCTCGCCCAAAGGATAAGCGAGAGTTGCTCAGTTTCCTGGGGCTGTGTAGTTATTACCATGAAATTTTATCTGTCGACTGTTTTCTTATTTGTGCCGAAACTTTTATGCCTGTTGCCGTGACACTATAAAATAAATCTCAACTATGAACTGCTATTTGTTACGTCACACCAATGTGACGGGTTGAAGAAAGATTTGTAGGGTTTTGTCACGTCAGTAATGATAGCGCAGCAGTTAGTTTGTCCAAGCATTTGTTCAAACTCATGGAGTAATTCAAATCTGGCGCAAAACTCATAGCACAAAAATATGATGGTGTGGCCGTGATGGCTGAAGAGCATAATGGTTTACAGTCAGCTGTTAATGGGAAATATGAACAAGCATTATTTGTGCATTGCTATGCCCACAGGCTTAATTTAGTTTTGCAGCAATCAACCAGTCAGATAAAGAAGTGTAGAGTATTTTTTCAAAGAGTGTCAGGACTATCTATATTTTTTTCAAGATCGCCCAAAAGAATAGAAGCTTTTGACACTGAAGTGAAAAAATGCATTCCAGCAGTGTCTGCCACGAGATGGAATTACAAAAGCAGAATAGTTGATGCAATTTTCAGCCTGAAGACTCAACTTGCCAACCTGTTTAAATTAAAGGCAGAAGATGATGAATGGGATCCTGAAACAAGAGCTAGTGCATCAGGCTACTACCAGAACCTCCTAACCTCTGATTTCAAATTCTTGCTTTTGGTGTTTTCACTTGTACTTCCTAAATCTGATTCTATGTTCAACATACTTCAGAAAAAGAAGTTTGATATTGCTTTTTGCAGACAAAAGATCAGGGACTTCAAAAACAGTATGAAAGACTTGCGTGAAAATTTTGACGAATTAATTTGGTCAAGGATAGAATCTGATCAAGATTGCTATGAAACACCAACACCTTCAAAGAGATCGAGACTGGATAAAGGAGAAAATGACACTAAATAATTGTATCAATGAATATTTTATATCATAGAATCTATACTTGGCCAAATAACCAACAGATTCTCTGTACAGACCAGCTACAGTTTCTATCATTGTTGGACGTAGGATATGACAAGTCTTTCCCAGAGAGTGCGTTTAAGACATTTCTTACTTATTATGGACAGTACTTCAACATAGTGCGATTAAGAAATGAATGCTGTTATTTGTACTTTTACCCTTAATTTAGAAACAAAGCATCTACGACTTTCAGCAAGAGTTTTATGTTAAGGGACTTAAAGAAGCTTTACCACAGGCGTATACTTCATGAATTAATTTTGACTATTCCTGCCACCAGTGCTCTGCATAATACACACTTATCTAACAAACCTCAAACTCAAAATAGACTTTCATCTCTGTCCTTGTTATCAGTGGAAAAGGGGTTACTTAATAAACTTAAAAGGCAACAGCAAGCAACATTTGAAAACTCTGTCATTATATGTTTTTAGAAGACGAAACAGTGCATTGAATGTTAATCTATGTCTCCATGGATTGGGGATCAGATTGGGTGGCACTGATCAATATCATTTGTACTGATAGTTTACCTTATGTAAATTATCTATACACATAACTTTCTACGCTATTACCCACACAACTAAACAGTTCTGCACTAGTGAGGAATAAAATTACTTTTTATTACACACCCCCTTAATTTTCTTATTATGACATTTTAAATTTTCTTAACATTTTACAATATAACATTTGTTCTACCCTTGTTTAAAATTTAACATTCCATGATACCCTCCGAATTTTACAAATTTCACCTTACACAAAGACTTTGTCAAAATATCAGCAACTTGATTGTTCAAATCTTTTGTACATTAATTACACCTTTCTTCTCATAGTCATCCACAAAATGATGACTGATATCTATATGTATAAAGACCAAAATTGAGTCATACCTTTTAAAACTTGTAACTTCACTCACGTCCTTTTTCAAAATCAGGAACCTTTTCGAAACTGTTGCAGTTTCATCCTCAGCTGATTAGTGACTCATCACCATTGGTTGTTGTCTGGATCTCTTGTAATTGGCTCCCTCTCTTGGAAGATTCTTTACATAAGTTCAGTAGACCATGCACTGATGGCACATCAAAATTTAGAATATGTGGAATGTTTTTAATAATAAAAATTTTTTCCCATGTTGTAAGTTTTAGTAGTTTGATCTCCTCTCCGATGTGGTGGTTATCATTCCAGAAATGAAAAGCAACTGCCGATTTTTCTGTTTGTATTTTATGTTCCTACGGTGTTCTGTTAATCTAGTTCTTAAATTTCTCTTTATCAAACCAATATAAAATTTGTCACAGATTAGATTAGACTAGACTAGATTAACAGAACACTGTAAGAACATAAAATACAAACAAACAGAAAAATTGGCAGTTGCTTTTCATTTCTGGAATGATAACCACCACATCGGAGAGAAAATCAAACTACTAAAACCATTCTCAACAAAACTTGAACTTACAACATGGGAAAAAACATTTTATTAAAAACATTCCACATATTCTAAATTTTGATGTGCCATCAGTGAGTGGTCTGCTGAATTATGTAAAGATTCTTCCGAGAGAGATATATTGTAACAATTATAGATGATTATAATTGAGTTGCAAAGGTATATTGCATAAAGTACAAAAGTGAAGTGTTTGATTGCCTTGTAGAATATACAAGATAAATGGAAAATCAGACAGGTAAAAAATGAAAGAGCTTCAGTGTGACAATGGAAAAGAATACTTAAACTGTAAGTTTTACAGGTTCGCAAAAGAAAAAGGCTTTTACATAAGAATGGCTCCATCATATATGCATGAATTAAATGGAGTTACAGAAAGGTTCAACAGAATGTTGATGGACAGAGCTAGTTGTTTAATAGCAGAAGGAGGATTTGACAAGCAATATTGGCCAGAAGGTGTCAAAACAGCAATGTACATAGGAAATAGACTGTTGACCCCAATGAAAATCCTTAGTGGAAGGAAACCAGATGTAAAAAATTTAAAACTCTATGGAAGTACTGTGTTTGTGAGAATTCCTGAAGTAAGAAGAATTTCAAAGCTGAATGCTAAAGCAGTGAGAGGAAAATTAATAGGATATACAGAAACAGGATATAAAATGCTTGCTAATAGTAAGATAATTATTAGCAGACATGTGAGATTCGTGGAACAAACTACAAGCAGTGGCTTGTACTTCACTTGTACTTCTATAATGAGTTTATTTAGTTATTTTTCATATATTTCGAAGAGGGGCATTTGTAACGGTAGTTTTTGTTTGAAATGAGTTTTGTTTTCTGATCTGACTATTAGTGGGCCATTTAATGACAGTATAAAAAAATGATGAACGGTTGCTAGGGAAAATAAAATCAATAGTCTTCAGAGATATATGTTCTGTAATCTTGTGTCATGAGGATGAAAAAAATGTTGCAGTGAATATAAAAGTTTTGTAATGGAAAAATCAATAATCTTCAGAAAGAGATATTCTGTAATCTTGATAGTGATGAGTGGACATGCAGAAGTGAGGAATTTTATGTAATTAACGGAAACTATTAAGGAAGCAAGGATTTATCGATATGCTGAGGTAACCTGCAATGATTGACTAGGAAAGAAAGTTTGAGTAAAATGTAATCCAGCTTATACAATTAAAATATATATTACAAAATTCAACTTATCCAAAATGTTATTTATTTCACTCGAAACCACACCTGGAAATGAGAGATCTCATGACTCTTATTTAATCAAACACAATCATCAAGAAACAACTCAAAAATACAACGAAGTAACCCTGCTATATCTGGCTTCCCGACTTGGTTCTTCGAAACAGTCTAACTAGCATCCCATCTCCAACATAGAAATCCTGCTACATATGGTGCCCAAATGTGTGTCTGATTAAGATGGAGATAAATTAACTACAAATAGAAATCTTACTACAATATAGAATATTTCGGCACTTTTCAGATGATTCAATATCCAAAATTATAGTATAACTAAAAAGGTGGAATATGTGGAATAAACACTTCTATCAACCATTTCACCACTCTGGTGGTTCATCTGGTCTTAGTAATCCCCCACTGGTGCTTCCTGCCTTGTAGAGCAGTTTCGCTTGGTTCACGAACCCCTTCTTCTCCCCAGCAAGAATCGTGAAACAATGAACCATTAAACTTTTGGAAACTTCAAAAACCTAATCAACTGCCAGAACCTCTCCTCGGATTACTGTCCAATCAAGTTTCATTGAAATAAATGTTTCTACCAGATTTCTACAAAACTTTAATATGTACAAGATACTCATGCCACTTTAGACTTTTAGGTTTCTCGATTAAAATCTTCTGTTTGGTTCCAGATTTTCTTCACTTGAAGCCAATTGTTTTTAAAACGCTTATCAAAGATTTTGTGACCCGAGGAAAATATAGCCTGTACTTAACAATTGGATGGAGTTTCTTTGCTTTTGGAATTACTGTATTTTGTAAATTCCTGAACAACTTCCCGGTAGATATTGTAATGATATGTTTTAGTTAGAACTTTTTATATGAATATTGTTTTCTGATATGACTTAGTAGGCCATGTAATGACATATTAAAAACAAAATTAATAGAGAAGCAACGATAGTTACGGAAAAATCAATAATCTTTAGGAGAGAGATATGTTCTTCAGTCTTGTTGGAGGAGGATGAAAAATGTTGCGGTGATTGTAAAGGAAAGTTAATAACCTTCAAAAAGAGTTATTCGAAATTCGTAATAGTAACGAGTGGATTATACAATTAAATATATTACGAAATAGAAGATATATAAAGTTTTATTTCTGTCACCAAAAATCCACACCTGAGAAAAAAATCTCATGATGCTTTATTTAATCAAACTCAATCATCAATGGCCTGCAGCGAAGAAATATAGCGTCACAAATATGTCGCCTGAACGTGTGGCTGATTAATCATCGAGAAACAAGACGACCTATTATATCGCCACAAAATTGGCTCCCAAACGTGGGGCATGATTAAGTTGGAGAACCAAAGTGCTGCCTGTCTGCTATGAGTGGAGGAAAAATGGCACAAATTTGGCTCCCGAACTTGTGGCTCGATTAAGCTGGAGAAACAAGCCTACCAAATAATAATGCCACAAATATGGCGTCGTTGGGCTTAGAATTGGTAGCAAGTTTATTTACACAACGGTTAAAGGAAACTTCCAACTATTATCTACACATTGTAGAGAATCAAGACGACCAACTGCAAGTTAAAATACTTTAATGTATGTATTTCCAAAGCCAGAAAGGATGGATCATCGCCAGCAGTTTAGTGAACATGTGATTGAAGCAAACGTGCTTGCACAGTGTGAGGGACATGTTAGTGAATCACCAGATGTAATTGGCAAAATTAGAAAACTATGGGATCAGAGGCATACCATTAAAATGGTTAAGCTCGTACCTGCAAAATAGGGTGCAGTGTGTCGAAATAATACACAATTCAGGAGGAAATTTAAAAAAAGTTAAATCAGCATTCAAACGTGTAACACATGGAGTGCCTCAGGGGTCAAAATTAGGTCCATATCTGTTTATCCTATATATAAATTTTCTATTTAAAATAATACAGGATGCTGGAGGATTAGCAATTGGATATGCAGATGATACAACTGTAGTGGTAACAGGTAAGACAGAGGCAGAAGTTCAGGGAAAAGCAAACTCCTTATTAGAATCAATTAGCACTTATTTAGAAGCACTGGGAATGGTACTAAACACAAACAAAACCGAATGGATGCAAATTCAGCTCAGTAATAGAAAAAAATCAGACATCACATTAACAGTACAAAATAAGCAAATTAGCCAAGTAGCACAGACAAACTTTTTAGGATTAGTTATAGACAGTAGTTTAAAATGGCACAAACATATAGAAAAGATCAACAAGAAAATAAACAAGGGCATATATGTATTAAAACAGACAACACAAATTATGGATGAAGTCAGCGCACTGAAGGTTTATTATGCATTTATACATGCACACCTAAGTTATGGGGTCATTTTATGGGGGGCAGCAGGTAAGAAAAATATGTTAAAAACATTTAGGCAACAAAAGAGAGCAATAAGAATAATGGAAAAAATCCCTAGGAGACAATCATGTAAAAGTAGCTTTAAAAAACTTAAAATACTCACATTACCCTCTTTATACATATTTGAATGTCTCAAACATGTAATAAGAAACCACATAGAAGGAAAAAATAGAAACATTCATGAATATAATACAAGAACAAAACAGAACTACTTTAGAAATAGGTTCAGGGGAACATTAGCTGCCAAATGTATTGAAAGTACTGCAAAAAATTTATATAATCATTTACCTCACTCTATCAAGGCCATAAATGAAGAAGTGAAGAAAATTTATGCAATAAAGACTTACCTAGTGAAAAACGCTTTCTACTCAATTGAGGAATACAAAAAGGGAAGAGAGACTTAGACTTAGTTTATTAAATTTTGTTATCAATCTATTGTGTATATCTAGAATTGCTAATAATCTGTAAATAGATTTATTTGTTTTATTATTGAACTGTAAAAATGTAATTGTAGTGTTACTTTTGACGATGCTTTGTAAAACATGTTGCAAATGGCAGAATAAAAATCTGAATCTGAACCTTAGATCATATAGTGAAGGTGATAGCAGAACTCAGTAGCAAATTAGAAGACGTAAATAATAAGATAGAAAGTCAATATGCAGATTTGAGTAGGAAAATAGAAAGTGTAAATGCAAATCTTAGCAGGAAGATAGAAAATCAGAATGCAAAACTCAGTAGCAAATTAGATGCTAAGATAGATAACGTGAATCAATTAGGCTCACAAGAGAAAGATATAACTAACCTAAGTGAACAATAAGAGAGGTTAGAATTTGTACAGAATAGCCAATCTAATGAACTAAGGGAACTAGTTAGCCAAGAAATAAGAAATTTACAGACAAATGTTGACTTACCACACAATGAATGTTATAATACAGATGGTTATCAGAATATGTATGTTGTAAATTCTAAGTATTTTGATAACTATAGTGTATATGTACACGAAATTTTCCCACACACACAAATATACAATGAAGGTCATAGTGGTCACATGTATGATACACCACATGAAATAATGTTAAAGGTTTGTAAAAGATTTGAACACACAACTAACCTAACCTTCAAACAGCGTTATAATATACATAAAAACAAAAGATGTATTTATCAAGTTCTCGATGCTTGCAAAGATCAGGTTAGCCAACTGAAAAAAATGTATCACACTAACTGTTCAAAAGTTATGACTATGAATTTTGTCATAGGTAAAGGACAGCTAAAAAAATTAATTATATGGGTGAATCACCCAACATGAGTGACAAAATAGAGAATTCTTTTGTATACAAATTGTATATATATAATTTATTTTATTTCATTTTATTATATATATTCGTTTACAAATTGTTATGTTAAAATATTCTTTATGTTGTTATAGCATGTTTGTTCAATGTAAATAATTTAAAAATGTTAATTATAAAAATACTTAATGCAAATTTGGGGCGGGGCACAACCCCTTATAAAGACAAAGATATATACTTAAAAAAAACTGTTATAGTAACACTAAGTTGTTAAAATGTTCATTTATTATTATATTTCATTTAATGTATGTTTATTGTTATATGTTATGTAATATTTATGTTATAGTTCATTGTTGTAAACAAAATTGTTAAATTTGGGGCATTCTTCAAAATATATGGAAACATATTGTTGAAGTATTTAAGTTAAATAAGTTAAAATTAACTTTAAAGAGAGTCGATTAAAGACACTAGACAACACTTAAAAGTAAGTGTTGTCTAGTGTCTTTAATCGACTCTCTTTAAAGTTAATTTATCATAACAACACTGTTTTCAACACTTCCAAGAAAGTAATTGTAAGTTAAAATTATTTTCCAAGTATTTTGAAGAGGGCATTTGTAACGATATGTTTTAGTTAGAAATTTTTATATGAATATTGTTTTTTGATATGACTTAGTAAGCCATGTAATGACATATTAAAAACAAAATTAATAGAGAAGTAACGGTAGTTACGGAAAAATCAAGAACTTTAGGAGGGAGATATGTTCTTCAGTCTTGTTTCATGACGATGAAAAATGTCGCGGTGAATATAAAAGTTTTGTAACGGAATTCGTGATAGTATCGAGTGAATTGTAATTCTGATTATACAATTAAATGATCTATTATGAAATTGGAGTTATATAAAATTTTCTGTCACCAAAAATCCACACCTGAGAAAAAAAATCTCATGACTCTTTATTTAATCAAACTCAATCATTAATGGCCTGCCGCGAAGAAATATAACGTCACAAATATGTCACCTGAACGTGTGGCTGATTAATCATCGAGAAACAAGACACAATATATAAAAACGGATGCAAGGCAGACAGTTTCAGTGAGTGAGTGAGTGACTTATCAAATTCACTCACAAACGCTTTTCGATTGTCTTTCGGTGTATTTCTTTTTCCCTCGGTGTTGAAATAAAACGGAATGTTCAGTTTGCTCCTGAAGTTGTTCAAGCTCCTTTCTAATCTTCAGAATGACATATTCTGAATTTCCACAACAGTCTGCTGCCCGCACCTGTAACCTAGGTGGTAGCGTGTCTGCCTCACGCAGAGAAAAAGTTATTTTTGTTCAAATTATTGCTTTGTCAAGAGGTCCCGAGTGCTCGGTCTGTGTGATTTATTTGGGTAAGGTTTCTACAGCGGTTTTCCCAGATCCTGAAAAATGAATTTCGGAGAGCTCTAAGCCCTATGGACTCTGAGATTATTTGAGTATCATTTCATTCATTGTTCGATATGACTTAACGTTGGGGGCTTTCCCTTATCGTGAAAAATGAATATTGGGTAACTCTAAGCTCTATGGACTCTGAGCTCATTTGAGCGTCATTTCAACCATTTCATTCATCACCCAATGACTTAGAGTTGGTTTTTTACTTTTATTTTACGTCCTCCAACGTTAAGTCATATCGAACGTTGAATGAAATGGGTGAAATTATGCTCAAATGAGTCCGGAGTCCATGGAGCTTTGAGTTACCTGACATTCGTCTATCAGGATAAGATAAAACCCCGGAAAAATACCTTATATAGTAACTCATCCTAACCAGGATTCGAACTAGCTACCATCTATGCTACCGAGGTGGGCTTGGAGAACGTGATTATATATATATATATGTGTGTGTGTGTGTGTGTGTGTGTGTGCGTGCGTGTTTTTTTTTCTGCCATCCCCTATTATGCCTTCTTCAGCCAGATATTTAAGGATTAGTTTTGCCTAGAATTCCTTCTGACAATTTTCTATTATATTCCAACTGACAAACCTCACTATGGACTGCAAGATTTCGTATGCGAGTGGCCTCTGATGAACCCTCATCCGAAATAATTTACAATGGCTTGGCACTTGTAACAAGCAAATGCTTAGATGCGAGAGCACCGCCACTGATGCTCATGTAAGGAGCAATAACAATCTCTAGCGATAATTTCTGTTTATGCAAGCATTGTCACAAGTCACCATTAACAGACCGCTCCTCACCCCACCCCTCACCATGCAAACACACAGAGCTTGTTCCCATACAGTACCTGCATTTGTGTTACGAGGATGCACTGGTAAATGTGCGACGTTATATACATAGTAATTATATGTATAGGCATGACTGTCGAAACTATGGATGTGAAAGAACGCTATATTGCCAGTCTTGTGATTGGTAAGCTGGATGAAAAATTACCCGCTCCATCTTTTCTGATTTTGTCGAAAGTGTTGGAACGCACAAGTCATTCAACTATGGCACGTTCTGCGAATGATGGACTTAGTGTTGAGACCTGAAGGCGTTCAGGACAATAAAGTTCTTATTCCTTATTCTTATGTTGCAGCATATATGCTAAAGGCATTATGTGTGTTCTATCAAAATATGATCCATTTCACCCCTCTCCCACATGGACTGCAACGTGTCGCCGAAGAAGTTGCGAAGTAAATATCCACAAGTGAACAGTATCATTTCAAGCAAAAAGCGGGGGGGGGGGGGGGGGGGGGGGGGTATTTGTTAAAACCCGTCAATGTGTGCTGCATTGCAGAGAAAAATTGCCAAATGTGAAATTGCCCCCCTGAACCTATCCTGACTAGGTGGGGTACATGGATGGAAACTATTTTTATAGTGGAACATTTTAAAGACGAAGTCTGTAATAGATTTGTTTCTAGCAAAATCAGCAGTTTCAGTGAGAGACGTCCAAAGTGCCTTCAGTAACCCTAAAATACAGTGCCAATTAGCATATATCCTAAGCAATTTTGGATTTATTCTTGATAGAGTTCTTGAGAAGTTGGTGCGGTGGAAGTCAGACATGTCATGTTGCAGCTCTGATATGTGACATCTTTTGAGTAAAAAAGTTTATTTAATTTGTCTTGTGTATGAGGAGAGAGCGATTTATATATAATGTTAGGATTACATGAGTATGAGTACTTAATAGAAGATTATTATTAAGTTTATATTCGAAATACTTTGTGCATTACTCTCGTACAGCGTGCATGTTAGTCAGTTGTGCTGATGCTGCCATCTTGCACAAGCAGCTGAGAGAAGGAATAGGTGTTTGAGAGCAGTCGTTTTGCTCCGAGAAGTTCTTTGGCATGTTCACCTGTTAGAGGAAGCTCTACAGCTGATAGAGAAATGGCAGAAGAAAAGATGGAAAGAGCTGAAAGCATGGAAAAGCAATATGACGTTCTAGCTGTAATAAATTAATTAAATGACATTATTGGAAACAATACCAAGATGTTATTAGAAAGGAAGCAAAAATGTATATAAAACCCTCACTATGTTATCAGAATTAATGGATGAAATGAAATTAGAAAATGTGAAATTAAGGGCAGAAAATAAAATACTAAAGGATTTTAATTAAAAAAACACGCACTGACCTTTGCAGAAATAGTACAGAAATCAGATGTCCAGCCAAGTATAAAAAAAGTACAAAGAACGATACAGAAACAAGGACACATAATATCTGTATCGTCAGAAAAGGGGAAAACGACGAAAGAAGAATGAGAGATGGTCACTTAAAATTTAAAACCAGCAAAGTAGAGGATCCTGAGTAGCCATATGAGAACGCCTGAAAGAAATGTTATAATTGAGAGAGTCAGAGGAAGATATGACTAAAATTCTTAAAAGCAAATGTTTCGATGATAAAGAACTTAAATTGGAGAAACCGAGGAAGAGGAACCTCCTAGTAATCATGTACGATATAGTGGCAGGAGAAAAGGAACAATCCTACAAAGAATTTATACGAACAAGAATTTGACAACATGACTTGGGAAGAATTTGAAGGTAAACTGAACTTAAAATTTAGGACCGACCAGAGAAATAGGGGGTGGTACACCATGTGTTGGAGGTTGATCCCCAAGTAAGATCCGAAATGGTAAATAAAGGAAGAATGTATTTAGGCTTTCAATCAGTATCGGTGAAAGACTTTATTGTATTGTGACTTTTAGGGTTCGTCAAATAAAAAGTCCAATTGCACCACTCAAAAATGTTCTTTATTTCCACCGAATTACAATGTGAACACTTCCTGATTACATAGAATTACCTAATGCACACAATTACAGTTTCACCAGTTCGTCTGTCCACGCAAACTGGGCACTCCACACACTGCTCGCCACAACTGATTCAACTCAACTGACTGTCGTCTCTCCTGTATTGATCGGTGGCTAAATGTTTCTCGAGAATTCTTTTTTCATGGAGGGGGAAAACATTCTCGATGTTTCGCGCTCTTTGAGGCGGCAGGAGAAGGGGGAAACGAAGATTCAGCCACCGCTGTGGTTTCCCCTCCCTCCACACTGTCTCGCCTCTACAAGCGGTACCGATGCCACACGCCCCCCTCCACCGGCCTTCCCCTGCATTTATTGATCGGTACCGTAGAGTTTGCCGATTGGGTAACACTGCTCCCTCCTCAAGGCTGGTCGTCCCGAACAGCACCATCGTAGCGGGCCAGGCAATCCAGCTGTACCTACATCTTTCCTCTGGGCACCTTCTGGATGCGGTAGACCACGTCGTTAATCCTCTTCACCACACGGTACGGTCCCTGCCATGTCTGCTGAAGCTTCGGGCAGCGTCCCTTGGTCCGGGTAGGGCGGTACAACCAGACCAGGTCACCCTACTGGAACCCTTGGCTGTTGGCTTGCCTGTCGTATCGGGTTTTCATGCGGTTGCTCGCCTTCTGGGTGTTCTGGCGAGCCATCTCATACATGTCGTGGAGGTTGTCTACCAGGTTCTCCAAATACTCGGTCGCTGGCTGTTTCACCCCCGGAGGGCTTCCAAAAGCCAGGTCACAAGGGAGGCGTAAATCTCGGCCGACTATTAAGCTGGCTAGCGTAATCCCTGTGGTGTCGTGTGTTGACGAGCGGTAGGCCAGCAAGAACAGTGGCAACTTGACGTCCCAATCTCGCTGATGGCTGGCCACGACCTTCCTCAAGTGTTCCACTAAGGTCTTGATGTACCTTTCGACCATGCCATCCGACTGGTGATGTAGAGGTGTTGTGCGGGTCTTGTTAACCCCAAGTCTCTCTAGTGTCTCCTTCATCAGGCTGGACTCAAAATTGGTGCTCTAACGGTACCCCAAATCGGCAGAATACTTGCTCCACGAGGCAGTCTGTGATTGTCCTTGCCTCTTGGTTCGGGATGGAATACACCTCCCCCACTTAGTGAAGTAGTCCACGACCACCATTAGGTACTTGTTGCCTCGCTCGGATATTGGAAACGGTCCGGCAATGTCAACGGCGATCCATTCGAATGGCGCTCCGACGTTGTACTGCTCCATGTGACCCCGGCTCCTAGTCTTGGGGCCGCGACACGCCGCGCACACGTGGCACTGACGGCACCATCTCTCAGCGTCTGCTCGGAGCCTCAGCCAGTAGTAGCGCTGCCGTAGTTTGTCAATCGTTCGGTTCGCTCCCAGGTGCCCTCCTGAAGTACCGGCGTGCAATTCTTCCAAGACTTCCGGGTCCTTACTCCGGGGAAGTACTAACTGTTCTCTCTGCGCCTTCCCATCGGGTGACTCCCATACCCGGATCAGCACGCCCTCTCTGGTCTTCAACGAGTGCCATTGGGCCCATTAAGACTTGTAGGTGGCGCTCCTCGGTGCGATGTCCTCCCAGGTTGGTCTCGTCCCTGCCTCCACTTCCCTCAAGAGTGGAACCCAAGTCTGCGTCCGCCAGCTGCTCCCTCCTCAAGCCTGCGCTATCCCAGCCATCCGCAGGCACTGCCGTGACTACTGGAACTGCTGCGGCACGCTCCTTCTCCTCCACTCTTGTGCACTGGCCGCACTCTTCTGGACAGGGTCTTCGGGACATAGCGTCTGCGTAACCGTGGCTCTTCCCTCTGTGATGTTCCGAGCTGAAGTCGTACTCCTGCAGCCTCTGAACCCAACGTGCTGTCTGGCCTTCCAGGTTCTTAAAGCTCAATGGCCAGGTTAGCGCGGAATGGTCAGTCCTCAGGTGGAATGGCTGACCGTACAGGTACTTGTGGAAGTGCTCCAAGATCTTTACTACCGCCAATAATTCTCGCCGGGTGACGCAATAGTTCTTCTCTGCCTTGGATAGCGTCTTGCTGTAGTAGGCTATCACCCGCTCATGGCCGTCCTGGATCTGCGATAGGACGCCTCCAATGCAATGCTCGCTGGCGTCGGTGTCCCCAATGAAGGCGCCACCTGGTTGTGGAAATCCCAAAATTGGAGCGCTGCACAGGGTATTTTTCAGCTGCTGGAAGGCGTCTTCGGCGTCCTCCATCCTCACATAAGGTAGATGATCCTTTGACAGGCGGGTGAGAGGTTTGGCGATGTTAGAGAACCCCTTTATGAAGCGTCGGTAATTACTGCACAGCCCCAGGAAACTGCGCAACTCTTTCTTATCCTTTGGGCGAGGCCAACCTTTCACAGCCTGTGTCTTCTCCGGGTCTGTGGCCACTCCGGTTGCTGAGACTATGTGGCCCAAGTAGTTCACTTCCTTGCGGAAAAGCTGGCACTTCTTCGCGTTCAGCTTCAAGTTCGTCGCCTGCAATCTCTGTAGCACCTTACTCAGATTCTCGAGATGGTCTTCAAAAGTTTTACCGACGATGATGATGTTCAGGTATAGCAGGCAGGCGTCGTAAGTCAGTCCTCTCATCACTGACTCCATGAGGCGTTGGAAGGTAGCTAGTGCGTTGCAGAGGCCAAAGGTCATAACTGTGAACTGCTAGAGCCCTTGCCCTGTCGAGAATGCGGTCTTCTCCTTGTCTCTAGGATTTAGAGCTACCTGCCAGTAGCCCGACTTCAGATCCAGGGTCGAGAACCACTGCGTACCAGCTAGCGTTTCCACCGTGTCGTCAATCCGGGGTAAGGGGAAGCAGTCCTTCCGGGTTTAAGTCCAGAGGTCCTACTCCAATTAATCTTGAACCCGTAGGAACAAGACCCGGGCCTCTTTCAACCAGGGAGTTATCCGAGCTGTTCCAAAGGGCGCTCGGCGTCCTCCGTGGGGCTTTCCACAGGGCAAGACCTGGGCACCTAACAAGCCCCCCCATCTGGTACTAGGACACAAGACGGGATGGAAGTTGACACGCCACTTACGCGCGCCAACACCAAAGGTGAAGGCTATCGATATGACCTCGGTGGGGTCGCCTGGCGATCTAGCACACCGTCTACCAGCTTTGCAGGCTAGTACTCGGGAGAATTAATGGCTTCCCTCAACCCCGTCCTTAGACGTACCCGATTCACACGGGTATCGGGAACCACTGCCCCCTCGAGACCATCCCAATCCGAACAACTCCCGAAGGAGGGGCTCAGATGTTCGGCCCGAGGTTCCTCTAGTAACGTCAGAGGTACCACGAGTTCTAAGGGTCCGCAGCGCCCGCACCACGGCAGCTGAAGGGGACGGAACCCTTCCCCTACGGAAGTCCTTCCGGGTGACAGCGTTCAGCTTCCTGTAGTTCACGCAGAAGCTTAGCTCGCCGTTCTTCATCACTAAGACTACAGGGGAACACCAAGGGCTGTCAGACTATTCAATCACCCCCATGGATCTCATGACCTCCAGCATGTCTCGTACCGCCCCTTGCTTCGCCAGCGGAACGCGTCTATGTGGTTGCCGAATAGGCCGGGCATCCCCGGTGTCGATGCGGTGAAGCACTTTGTCCGTGCGGCCGTAGTCACTATCACCTTTCATCCACATGTATTGTTAATTTAACTAGTCAGAATGTTTTATAATAGAGTAGAACTGCCAGCTTAGGATATAGATTAAAGATATATGTAAAGCAGCTGGGAAACCGGCTGCTATAGGTTAGATAGCTTAGTAGGTTAGGAGTAGTTAGTTTAGATATAGGTAATCTGCGAAATGTAATAATGTTCCAATCTAAAGAAATGTAATAACAATAAAGATATGTAACTGTGGAACTTATGTCCTGGTATAGACTCAAGGCACCAGGGCATAGTTCATGCAGATTTGTTTTTTATCACCTTGGCTGAAGATGCGCTGATAACTTCTCAGCAGTTGTTGAACTTTCTCCAGTTGTTCTGCGGTCAGGTTGTCGGCCGCCCTCTCCAGTAAGCCTTCTGGCCGGGGCCCCAGGTGTTGCGTCAGCACCGGCTGCTGTGTCTTGTCAATTGCTATTACGCTCACCAAGGGGCTCGCACGTTCCCAACTCCGTCTCGGCCTGGACGTCGTGATCGGTGTCCGCTGGATTTAGCAGTCTCACTGGCACTTCCTCTCGGCACGGCAGAAATGCCCCGGCTACACACAGACCGTGTACAGGCGTCTTCTGGTCCAGCATCATGTTCCTGGTTCTCTGGCCTTCCAGTCGCGCCGGCACCACCACCTCGCTCCTCGCAGGGACAACCACGTCTTCGTTCAAGACGACCCTGCAGATTCCAAGGCGCTCTTCGGGTTGACGGAGTATAACCTCTTCTCCGTTGAGCCGCAGGACCTTCTTGCCGACGTCGACCGTCGCTTCGTGGCTCCTGAGGGCATCCAGTCCCAGAATCACCTCGACCACCTTCGCAACGAACACCCACAGACGCACGGCACTCTGTCCCAAGGTCAGCTCCAGCAGGGCCTCCTTTTCCACATGCAAGGTGTCGCCCGATGCCGTGACAAGCTGGTATGGTCGGCTCGGCTTCCTTGACGGCAAACCCTTCGCCACGTCAGGTCTGATGATGGTCACGGCTGCCCCGGTGTCCACCAGCACGTGGCACGGCTTCCCTCTCACCCAACCGTCCGCGATGAGGCTGTCATCCATACGCCGGCTGACAGCGCGCAGTGTCACTCGAGGAGATGGTGGTGATGGCGCCGACGTGCCCCTCTCCACGACGGCCCTTACTCGTTTTCCGGCTGCTCTTCCTGGTGTGGGCAGTCTCTCTGCAGGTGCCCGGGCTGTCCACACCCCAACACAGGCTACTAGGTGTTCGCCGTCGTCCCTCGGCTGGTCTTCTGTCTCCGGTGTAGCGCATACTCCTCGTTCTTGACGTCGGGATAGTTGTTACCTTGGCCACCTCCATCCTTAATGCTGCCGTTAGCACCTCGTGGATTGTTTTATAATCGCCCAGCATTAGGCGCTGTCCCATACCCCGTCAAAGAATGTGTAGGCAGCTTCCCGGGATACGAACTCTGGTGGGAGGTCGACTAGGGCCTTGCTAGCCAGTTGTTCAACTGCCAGGGCGAACTCCTGCAGCGTCACCCCTGGCTCCTGTGACCTTGCCTTTAGCTGGCTGCGGTACGCTGCGGCTAAGCGGTGGTTTCCAAAACGATTCTCCAGGGCCTCCCAGATGTCCTTGGGCGCCGCCGTTGTCTGCACCGCGTTTAGGACTTCTGCGTCCCGTCCCTGGAAGCTGGCTATTAACTGTGTGGCCTCCTCCTCTGGTGACCATTTGTTGTGCTTGGCCACTGCGTCGAGTTGGCGGCGGAAGACCTCAAACGTTGACGCGCCGTCATATTTAGGAGCTTTGACGCGTGCAGATGCTGTGTCACGTCCCGGTGCGTCGACCTTTAAATCCTTTAACCCTATGCTGACGATGTTCTGCACCATGGCGTTCAGGGACTTTGCGTTGCTGTCAGCCTTTCACTCCAGCTCGTCAACGCGGCTTGCCAAATCTTCGACGCGCTCGTCCACTTGACCCATCTGCTTGCCGAGCTCTGTGACGTCATGTCTCACGCCGGTCAGCTGCTCTTCGAACTTCACGGCGAGGGCCTCATTTGCCGCTTTCATCTCGGTGGTCAATTCGGTCACCTTCGCGGTCAGACTGTTTGTGGCTTCCATCTTCTTGGTAAGGTTATCGTTAGCTGTCCTTATTTGTGTCAGCTCTGCGGCCAGATTGTTATTTGCCGCCTCCGTCTTTGCTGTTAGTTCCACGGCCTGGTTGTTATTTGCCGCTTCCGTCTTTGTTGTTATTTCCCCCTTCATTTCTTCCATTTTGTGTAAAATCTTTTCCAGTGCCGATTCCATGGCCGTTATCCCACTCCTGACGCCAATTATGACTTTGTGGGTTCGTGAAATAAAACGTCCAATTGCACCACTCAAAAATGTTCTTTATTTCCACCGAATTAACAAGTGAACACTTGCCGATTACATAGAATTACGTAATGCACACAATTACAATTTCACCAGTTCGTCTGTCCACGTACACTGGGCGTTCCTCACACTGCTCGCCACGACTGACTCAACTCAACTGACGCCTCTCCTGTGTTGAACATTCTCGATGTTTCGCACTCTTTCAGGCGGCAGGAGGAGGGGGAAACAAAGATTCAGCCACCCCTGTGCTTTCCCCTCCCTCCACTATGTCACGCCTCTACAAGCGGTACCGATGCCATAGGCCCCCCTCCACCGGCCTTCCCCTGCATTTATTGATCGGTATCGTAGAGTTTGCTGATTGGGTAACAGTATGTAGTCACGAGATGTATAATGTCAGGATCTGGGACATATAGTCAAATTTAAAAAAAAATAGAAGATAATATATGTTATCACTGCAGAAAAACAGGACACAGCAGGAATGATTGTAAAAATAAAGAACCATCTAAAGTTTGTATTTCATGTAATTTAAGGAAAAAGAAATGTGCATAAGGTTCAGAATGCGGAACGTACACGATGTTTTGGGATAGATTTATAAGTCGAACCAACTATGGATAGAGTTACATTTAAGATAACGAGGGAACAAAAAAGAAGAAATGTCCAAGCACAGTAAAAAGGGATAGAATAAGAGCCCAAAACTATATTGGAAGTAAATACTTGAAGCAAAAGAAGGGAATTGCTACATAGACAAATGGAGGTATAAATGCTGCTCTCTTTCAGGACAAAGGGTTATAATTGTTGCACAAATACACGATGAACCCAATAAGAGCTTGTTACCGTTAGATAAGATAAGATAGACTTTAAGGATAATTGAAAGAGAGTAGAGGCTGCTTTTGAGAAAATACTAACTGACGAAAGCTTAACCGAAAACGAGGAGTTGAAAAAGAAGGAAAATAACAGCCCAGAATCTACTATTGAGCAAGAAAAATAATTGTTTTAAAGAATTCTTAATTTCAAAAATACAACTGCATGAAGACATGCAATAAAATAAAAAGATTGATTACAGAGATTTACGTGAGGATTTTGAAATTAAATTACAATTAAGTAGATTAGAGGGACTAAACACTTTAATGTCGGCGTAAGGCATACTATTAGAATAATGCATCCACAAGGAGATACCATAACATTTCGTCCCAGAAACCATAGACCCCAGGGAATGAACTTAGAGTAGTAAACCTACCGACAGAGATGGATGAGTTGCAGAATTTATTAAATATGACCTTTTTTGGTATAGACGAACTTTACAATCATTTTGAAAAATGCTGTGGCAGAGTGGTGTATGATTTTCAACAAAGTTGGCCTAATTATGTACATGTTACACAGGATAAACTGACAAAAACTAATAAACATATATGTCCCCCAGCCAAAACAATAGTGTCGCGAGCCATTGTTTCGACGGACGTGGCCGGTGCGCTCGAATTCCATTTTCGGCTTGACTTGCAGCAGCTATAGCTGCTCCTACTCCAGTATCTGCTTTAGTTCATTCTTCTACATTAGTAACTGCTGGAGTATATTTATTAATTCGATTTAGTAAAACATTTCCTGATTGGCTTATAAGAGGTAGAGCAGCGCGGAGGTAAAAGCTTGCCGAAACAGGGAAGGAAAGACACAGATAGATGACTGGAAGGTTCGCTTTCTTGATTGTTACAGAACATTCCACTAATTTCTAGAACTATGAGTGGAGATATAAAAGTCCCACTGCTGTCAGCGCAGGGAATAGTTGTAATTGGACTTGTGTAGTGAGTTGAAAGTGGAGAACTGTTAATTGTGGACCTTTGAAGTGGACCGCGAGTGTCTTTGTTCGGTTGTTTATGAGTGGTGAAGCAACCAGAGTCTACTGTGTGTATGACACGTCACTTTTAGAACCTGTGAGGGATGTACAAAAAGTGTCTCTACGGGAATAAAGAACATTTTGAATTTCTGCAAACTTGACTTCTAATTTTACAACCCACAAAGTCACAGCTGGTGTCAGGAGTAGATAATACGACGATGGAGGCTGCAAACATTCAAGAAGAGCTGAGAGAAATGAGAACAGCGAATGACACCCTCGCTGCGAAGACGGAAGCGGCAAATAACAACCTGGCCGCCTAGTTGGAGACCACAAATAACAACCTGGCCACCGAGCTAATTAAGTCAGCAACGACACCCTCGCTGGGAAGACGGAGGAGGCAAATAGCAACTTGGCCACGACCATGTCCGCGAAGATGACCGAATTAACCACGGAAATAAAAGCGGCGAACGACAGCCTGGCTACAGAAATGAAGACCGAATTAACCGAAATGAAAGCTGCCAACGAGGCCCTGACCGCTAAATTTGAAGAGCAGTTCGCCGGCGTGAAAAAGAACGTCACGGAGCTGGCAATTGGATGAGTCAAGTGGACGAGCGCGTCGAAGACCTGGCGAACCGCGTTAATGACCTAGAGGGAAAGGCCGACAGCAACACCAAGTCCCTGATTGCCATGGTGGAGGACATCGTCGGCAAAAGATTAAAGGAATTGAAGGCCGACGCGCTGGGACGCGACACATCTGCGCGCGTCAAACCACCTAAGTATATATAGGACGGCACGACAACGTCGAAGTCTTCCGCAGACAACTGAAGTCTAGGTTGCAGCAGCCAGGAGAGACGCTGCAGGAGTTCGACCTGGCAATCAAACAGCTGGCCAGCAAAGCCTTAGTCGACCTCCCAGCCGAGTTCGTATCCCGGGAAGCCTCCTACACCTTCGTTGACGGCACCTCAGCGTCTAATGCTCGGCAACTACAAGACCATCCACGAGGCGGTAACGGTCGCATTGAGGATGGAGGCGGCCAAGGTGATGGCTACCCCGACTTCGAGAACAAGGAGTATCCGCTACAATGGGGACCGAAGACCAGACCAGGGACGCCGGCGAAGACGTGGCGTGTGTTGGGGTGAGGCCAGCCGGGACACCTGGAGAGACTGCCCACATCAGGCAGAGCAGTCGGAAAACGATTAAGGGCCGCCGTGGTGCGGGGCACTTCGGCGCCATCACCACCATCCCCTTGAGTGACACTGCGCGCCATCAGCCGGCGTATGGGTGCCAGCCTCATCGCGGACGGTTGAGTGAAAGGGAGGCCGTGCCGCGTACTTGTGGAAACCGGGGCAGCCGTGACCATCATCAGACCTGACGTGGCCTGGGGTTTACCAACGAGAAAACCGAGCCGACCATAGCAGCTAGTTACAGCATCGGGTGACACCTTGTCTGTGGAGGAGGCCCTGCTGCAGTTGACCTTGGGACGGAGTTCCGTGCGTCTGAAGGTGTTTGTCACGGAGATGGCTGAGGAGGCGATACTGGGACTGGATGCCCTCAGGAGCCACGAGACGACGGTCGACGTCGGCAGGAAGCTCCTGCGGGTCAATGGAGAAGAGCTGATACTCCGTTAACCCGAAGAACGCCTTAGAATTTGCAGAGTAATCCTGAGGTAAGATGTGGTTGTCATGCAAGATGCGCTGTTGTGGTGACCACGATGACGATGATTTGTATGTAAGGGTGCTCACTGCTTGGTCATCACGCCCTTGCAAAAACTAAATCTTGGCAATAGCCAGAGATAAATGCTAAAAAATGACAGAAAATCAAAACAAAATGACAATAAAATAAATACGTCTAAATAGAAAAAAAGCCAATAAAACTATAATTAACCATAAAATACCAAAAGGCATAAAAAGCGTTTTGAATATTACCTTGTCAAAATAAACTGCCTGCCAGTGGTGGTCGATTCAAATTGTTCCTTTTCTTACGGGCCGGGCTAGTATTTTCAGCAGGTTTATCCTGCCTTTTTCTCACTGTCGTTTTAAAAGCGAGGACAGGATTTTTCTGCTCCACGTCCTCAATGGAGGATCATTTTCCTACTGATAATTTCTTTTCGAGTCGCTCGAAACGATCGGAAACTGAGATCGGCGAGGATGAGAGCCGCCGATCTGAGCCCTCTCCATATGCTTCCTCACATGTTCTCGGAGGAGATGGTCGTGAACTTTTGCGCTGCTTTAGCTTTGTAGTAGCCTTCTTACTTTCCCTAAAGAAGTTAGTTCTTTCATGTGAGGTCTTGAACTTTCTGGGCCATGCATTATATATTACTACTTGAGGTAGATGCTTCTGCGGTGACTTGGCTGTAAACGTTCTTCATAGGACTGGACTTAGTAGGTGTCCTCACTGTCGTTCGTTCTGGTGTCTGTTGCTTTGACTTTGATCTGGGTGTAATTGTCCTTTCGGACATAACTGCCCCGTTTATGTCGCTAGTTTGCTGCGATTTCACATCTAGGTACCGGCCTAGCTGCAACTGTACTGTAGGTAACGGTCCTAGGGACAGAAGGCTGACGAATATGCAAGAGCTTTCGGCCTTCCAAGAAGGACAGCTTCTCTCTTACCCGGATCTCTTGGATCGCCTTTTCCTCCATAAAACGTGAACATTCTCTGGAGTTCGATGAATCATTAATACTGTAGAGTTAACACATTTGTGTAGGTGAAGTACATGCATCATCATGCTTGACTTCTCCACAGTCCACGCAAGTAGCAACTCAATTACAAGAATCACTCGAGTGGCCAAAGCGCTGGCATTTTTAACACCTCAATGGATTGGGTATATACTCTCTCACTTCAATAGCTTCATGACCGGCCTTAATCCTTTGCGGGAGATCTACCCGATCAAAGGTAAGAAACAGGGTACGAGTGAGCACTAGTTCACTTCGTTCTTGGCGGTGAACTCGATATACGTTTGTCACACCTCATTCCGCCATGTTTTCCTGAATCTCCTCATTGAACATACCGTCCAATACGCTGGTGTTTACAGCACCACGCGAGGAGTTCAGAGTCCTATGTTATTTCACGCGCACCGGAAAGCTGGCAAGCATATTGGCGTTCAAAATATTTTCAGCCTGCGTCGCTAAAACTGCTTCGACCACGAGCGTGCCATTACGAGATCGAGTGCATGATTTTACCGGACTAGGACTATTATCTATACCCTTCTAGATAATAAATAGCTCACGGTAGAAAATTTCCGAACTTCCTCAGCTCTACATAAAAATAAACAAATAGCGATAACCACAAGACTCAGCTATTTGCTTTCCACTTTTCTTAACAGTTTCGTTGTTTTTATCAAATCCCGTAGCGACAATATCCTACACCATTGTAAACGTCTCCGATGGCGTGCTGACATTCTGGGCGCCACCCCGGCTTAGGTGAGAGTCCTGGCCTGGACCTTGCTTACATCAAGGTCTCACCTCCCAATGTATAGACAGGGGGACCCAATCGCCTTCAGGAGTGTAACAGCTCATGCAATGGCCCCTTCCCGGGAATGACCTTTATCAGCGGATACGAATACAGTCCTACAAGATAACCAGGAACTGGGAGTTAAGCGTTACCCAGTCAACCCTGCGCTTCCCACTCCGCCAACCAGCACTAGGTTATCCGTCAGACATGTGTTCAGTGAGGTTAGGATCAAACACAGAAGTGGACCATGGTTTTGGGCGTCTGATAAAACACTCTCACCTCGCAGAGGAACCCAATCGAGAGATTTAGCTCGGGATCCCGGGATCGCCAATTCCCGTACCTACCGCAGTAGGCCCCTGGGGGTACCGCCCTATCATCGGCAAAGACAGTTCTATAGAAGTAACATACTTATTACCTTTGCTGTGTTATATAATAGCTGTCATGCACCGATACGTATTTCCCCTATGCTGGTAAAGGCATTTAAATACCTTCTATATTGTATTCTTAAAAATAAACGTCAATTTATCTAAAAAGTGCTGAGTCGACCGCTCGCCACTTTGCCAGCTGGGCTCTCGAGGTGAGTGTCGCCGTGTTTACTATTTTAGGCGCTTGCTGGTGCTGAGGTGCTTGAGCCGAGTATTGCTCATGAGTGGCAAGGTACCCTGAAGTTAGTTCGATGTAAGTGGGCTCCGGCGGCATGTGGTGAGCGGTCCTTTTCTACCATGGTATAATTTTGTATAAATGTGCTTCTTGTTTCTGGCCTGGCGCCTGTGCTCATAAATTTGTAATGTTGGGAATTTAATATCCGAGGGACTAAACTCCTGGTTAAGGAAGGGATAAAGAGATATATTTATATCAGCCTGTATGTCATGATAGCGTAAAATAAATGATTCTTAGAACAGATGCACAAATGTTTAATTAGCCATTTCTGAAAGGGGGACTCCTTCACCTAGTGTTTGGTGTTGCCGCATACCTTCCTGATTTTCTCCTTCGGTACCTCGTTACCTACCTGTTTCCCTGTTTAATAGTTTAAGTTTGCTCCTTTGCCTCTGATGAGGATCGGCGCAACAGTTGGTAGCAGAGCGTGGTTAGTTACATTTTGCCGGGTGAATAGAACTTTGTTTTGGTGGATCTGAATTTAGTATATCATGATGGGGATTTGCACCTTCTGAGGAAGGCTGAATTGCTGTTTGAATTGGGTACGGGTCAGTAATTCACGTCAACACCTGAAATGCCAGTGTTGGTAGATACCTTTAGGCAAGTGAAAGACAAGTCTTTTATTAAGCTAAGTGACCAACATGCTCTGGTGCTAGAATCGCCTTTGTTATGTGACAGAGCTTTAGCAGAATTTTCGGATGTTTTCGCTGACCTAGATTCAGACGCCATTTTGTCCAAATCGCAAATCCGACGCTTAACTGTGCATATTGTACATTATATTCGAAAAGTTGAATATTTTCAGAAATTTCACCCCAAGGTTATTTTCTCATTACCGTTAGCTCAGTTGCATAGCGAATTTGTGTTTTTCTTTTTTGATAAATTGTCGGACCAGAATATTGTCGGTAGCGGGTTGGTTCTGGATACGGTACCAGGTACGCAAACTACGTCCGCATTTAAGCCATTGAAATTGCTCCATGCCCTCCAGCAGTTAGTAGAATCTGTATCACCTTTTGAGGTAGTGGATGTTGAATCAGCTATCGAGTATATGAAGCTTTTGGTGCGGCTCAGCATTCTGCTAATCTATGTAAAGTTTCTTCTGCCCAGCTAATAGAGGTTGTTTCGGCAAAGTCAAAGGGCTTGCTGCTAAATATAATTACTCGTGTCAAGGTCACTTTATCACCTGTGACGGCCTTACACGAGGCTGTTTTGAAGGCTTTTGTGCCACGTAGGGCACTGCATAGATTAGTGCAGGATTATTATTTACAGCCACAGGGCATTAGCGAATCATTTGTAGATTACGTTGCACGAGTGGTTTACCCGAGTGCTTCATTTGAAAGATACCGAACATCAGGTATGTGACGTAATTGTTTCCGGTCTGGCTCCTGAAGTTCGTTCGGCTTTGTTATTTACTGAACGTCCTATGCACTTTGCGGCATTAGAGGCTTTAATAACAGAGTTGGAAGAATATAGGGCTGCAAATGAACTGCGTTTTGTGAGCGTCACACGACCTCCACCTATCATCCTTAGGGCCACGAATAATGAGCACAATGTAGAGCCACGTCAGGGCGACAGTTCTACTCGGGGGCCATATTTTCGGTGTGGTTCCATGTCACATCGAGACAATGTCTGGTTCCGAGGGGAAACAGTAGCAATGGAAATAGCAGGGCTGTTGTAGGTCAGTACCGAGCAGGGTCCATTCGACGCCAGCAGTCACCCATGGTTGCAACTAGTTGTGACGCGTTCTGTCGAGTGTTTGGGTTATCGATAACTAAGAAACCTGAACTGCAAGTTGTTCTGGGAAGACAACCCTTATTGGCATTGCTCGATTCTGGTAGTTCCCGTTCCCTGGTGCATGAGGATTATTTTTGGAATGTTTTGAGTAAGAGTGCTCCTAAACCAGAAAATTGTAATGTCGAGTGTGTCGCGGTTAGTGTAAAATCTTTCAGGTGAATGATGATAATGATATATATAAGGGCGCTCAACTACGGCGGTCATCAGCACCCTTTAAAAAACTAGTCATGGCAAAAGCCAGATATTAAACTTTCTAAAAACTATAAAAGTGTAACAAAACCTATCAAAAATACTAGACAAGAATCTAAAAACCTTCTCCACGGGTCTCCACGCACGGCTACACGCGGGTGGGCCTGTTGACCGTCTCCCTCAACCACGAAGAGCAGCCCACACGAGGGAGACTGTTGGCTCGGGACCCCGGGTGCGCCAAACCCGTACCTACTGAAGTAGGTCCATGGGGGATTTCAGGTGAAAACCAAGGTTCAGTTAAATGTGCGCTTTCCGCGTTTCACGTGGCAACACGATTTTTTTGTTACCGGATCTCTCGTATAAAGCTAGTTTGGGTTCAGATTTCATGACTAGGGTGAATCTTACTTTGGATTTCCGGGAGGGAGAGATCGCGTTTGCATTTGTCCCACAAGAAAGAATTAAGTTTCAGCAATGTGAAATTGGTCAACCCACTTGTGCTGTAGTAGATGACATTTTACAACAAGACAAGAAACAACCACAGGGACAGTTGACGTATTTAGCCTCGGAGCAGTGGGCTCGATTGGAGCATTTGTGTAGTAAATATAAGCGTCTGTTTTCTGACAAATTGGGAGTGACTAACTACACACAATATTCAATTAGCTGATCCTACTCAGGTAAAAGTACCACCATATAGGTTAATACCACCGAAAATGGCTGTGTTGGAAAACAAAATTGATGATACGCTCGCTAGGGGTATTATCCGGCCATCGGAGTCCAACTAAAGTAGTCCAGTATTTTTAGTGCCAAAGGGCGATAATGATTTTAGACCAGTGGTGGATTATCGCCACTTGAATAAAAGGATTAAAATAGAAGCTCAGCCCATGCCTCACCTACACACGGCTGCGCATTATTTTGCGGGTGCCAAAGTGTTCACTACTCTTGATTTGAACAGCGCTTATTTCCAAATTCCCTTGACAGAATCTTGTAAACATCTCACCGCATTTTCCACACCTTGGAAATTGTGTGAATATCAAAGAATACCGTTTGAAATATCGATTGGGGCACAAGTCTTATCGCGTCTATTGGATAATCTATTTTCAGACATCAAGTCTAAGTACCTCTACCATTATCTTGATGACGTGGTGGTTTATTCTCCAGATTTTGAAACTCATTGTCAGCAGTTAGCTGAGATTTTCTCTCGCCTGGAAGGGGCCGGGCTCACTTTAAGGAAAGAGTTACGTTCACTACCCAACAAATATTTTTCTTGGGACATATTGTCTCGCCCGGGGGAATCACTATTGATCCGGACTGCACAAAGTGATCCGCAATTTTACACAGCCAAAAAGTGTTAAAGCATTGGCATGGTAAATTTCTTTAGAAAATATATTCCGAATTTTGCTGCTCTTGCGGAACCTCTGAATCGCCTCCGGCGCTTTCAATGAAGGGAGGACCAGCAGCGCGCATTTCTAGATCTCAAAATCGCGATCATGAATCCACCTGTACTAGCTTTTCGAGCTTTTTCTAAACGTTTTGTATTGCAAAGAGATGCCAGTAGAGGGCGTATAGCTGTCATATTATTGCAGGAATTCCAGGAAGGGTGGCGGGCTATTTGCTATAGTTCAGGTACGCTAACTGAAGCTGAAAGAAAGTACTCGGTGTACGAACTGGAGACCTTGGCTGTCTTATTTGGCCTAGAGAAGTATCGTGAATATTTAGAACACGTGGGGTTTACCCTTGAATGCGACAATCAAGCTCTTACCTCGCGTTAGCGACTCCAAGGTCGACTGTCCGTTTGGCACGTTGGGGTGTGAGAATTTCCGCATTTAAGTTTGTACCAGTGCATATCCGAAGTTCAGATAACTGTGTGGCAGGTGCTCTTAAGAGGGTTTTTACGGAGGCACCACTCGATAAGTCATCCGATATGGGCCGTTTACAGGTAAATGTGTGGGCGTTTCCTGAGTTATTTTAGGGGTAGAGTGAACATCAACGTCGTAACTCCAAATTACGAAAGATTATGAAACGAATTGAAGCTGGGGAAAAGTGTCTGATTACTAGCTAAGAAATGGTGTTTTGATAACACGTGCTAAGTTTGATGGTAGAGATAAAGACGTTCTTCCGGACTCTTTGATTCCCATGGTTTTTTAATATTGCTATACCTCGGAGTTAGGGGGGCATTTAGGTTTTCCTAAAACAAAAGCGAAAATTCATGAGCACTTTGTGTGGTTTGGCATGAATAAAGACACTTTTTCTTTGGTGAAAACCTGTCGGATATGTGCTATGTCTAAACCGGCACAATATTAATATGTGGAAAGGACTTGCTTCGGAAGTTGCTAGTAGTCCGATAGAAAAAATGTTTATAGATTTCGTAGGACCATTTCCACGTTCTACACATGGTAATACATATGCGCTAGTAGTCGTAGATACATTTTCTAGGTTTGTCTGGCTGTATGCCGTTCCTAATGCAACAACACGTGTGACGATCAAGTGTCTTTCTAGTATATTTTCTATCTCTGGTGCGCCTCGTTTTTTGGTGTCGGACATTGGAACGCAATTTACCTCACTAGCTTTCAGTAATTTATGCTTTTCATGGGGGTTAAGGCACTTACTACCACACTTTACTATCCGTGTCCCTCACCTGCGTAACGGGTAAATAAGAACCTCAATGGAAATTAATTGTTCTTTCACACTGGCCGTGTGTGGGCTAAATTGTGGAAACGTAGAGTCAGACCGAAAAATTCAATGCCAAAGCCACGTTGGAGAATTTAATGTCATATCGGCACGTTGACCATAGTAGCTCAATGGTTAGAGCGGCTGGACGGAGACCAGTAGATCAGTGGTTCAAATCCCGGATATGGCATTGAATTTTTCAGTTTGACTCTACGTTTCCACAGAAACCTCAAAGCAGATAGCTTTTCATCACGAGAACCATAAGAAGTGGGACAGCAGTTTGACAACTCTGCTGTTGGCTTTCAAAACGGCTTGCCATGATTCTCACCACACCACACCATGCAGTCTCATGTTTGCATTTAAGCCCAACCTTTCTTTAAGTAATTTGTGGAATATTAAGGATTTATTGCCGAAAAAGTTCGATCCAGAATTAATACGTAGGAATTGGCAACAGGCTTTTAATAACTTAAAACGAGCGCAGGCGCAGGTGAAACGAAGGTACGATGAAAATAAAAAGACATCGCCATATGCTGTCGGTCCAAAGGTAATGTATAAATTTTACCCTATAAGTTCGAAAGCTACAGCATATTCGGCAAAAGTGGCGCCAAAATACATTGCACCGTATGAAATAATCAGTATGCATAAAGGAGTATCCGCACAGCTGAAAGATTTAAACACAGGCCACTTACGCCGACCTCATATTTCCCAAATGATATAATTTCCATAGCAGTTGATTTGAAAGGTTTTTAGGAAATGGTTTTCTTGGTGAAGGGTATTTACGGCATTGGGTTGTTGAAGGTTAGCTTATCTCCTGTGCTTACATTTTGTGTTTATATTTACCTTTGGTGCGATGCTTACATTCTGTGTTTGTTTTGGTCTGGGTTTATGTGTGACAGAGTTCCTCTCTGGGTTGTAGAGCGTTGAATTGTAGCTTTTGCTTGCTTTCCTTACTCTTGTATTTATTCTTGCTCATCGATCAATAGTTTGGGTTGTGCGTGATGTGTTGTGTTATTTCCGTGTTATGTTTCTGAACATCACTTTGTTATGATATTATGAAAATCAAATTTGTTATTCTGTCTAGTGATCACATGTTAAATTTTTTGGTGAATTTTCTCTGTATGCGGCCACTGATTTGTTATTATTTTTAATTTTGTTTATATTATCTGCGGCACGTGGTAGACTGTTTATGCTACTTACCCTATTTGCCGCTTTACTGCTTGGCCAAGCAAAGTTTTAGAAGTTATTGTTTGTTATATAGTTTATCATTAGTTTATTATTATATAGTTTGTCATTATACGGAGTGTTTAATTTTATCGTGTTAAGGTATGTCAGGTTATGAGGTTTATATAAATGCCACTCTTGTCCTATGGCTCGTGAAAATTGTTATAATTTTGCCTGAAAGAGGCTATATTGTAAGGTCCCTTCCTTGGCTCGGATTTTGGTTGCTTGCTTTCTGTTTCAGCTTTGTGGCAATCCTGTTTTGCGTCCTATGCACTCACACACTCTCGGAAGCATCACCCCAAAAGGAGTTCGGTCAGGTAGTGTTTGGAATAGTTTCCCGCTGCTCTACACTCTGATCCTGTCGGGATGGGAGACCCGAGACTTCTGGACATCCCTCAGCCATAGCTCTGGTTGTTTCCGCTGCCAGATATCACCGGCGAGGAGCTTCTTTACTGTGGAACTCCCATGGCAAGCGTTTTGGATTGGCCGGGACATCACTTTGTCTGTGGTGGTCCATAACGTCACCTAGCTGACATGTGGTGCCGTGATCAGAAAGTGCAGTGAAAACCTTCCCTGGTATTCTAAAGTGGCTTTGTGGTGAAAATGGGTACAGTGTCTCCCTAGAGCAAATCTGCTTAAGACTATGCTTCAGTGTTTACCCTCCAAGAGTGTGCCAGTGTTTTCTGCGAGTGCAGTGTTATGCTGGGATGATGTTGAGAGCAAGTCAATGAGAGTGTGATCCTTTGTCTTTATTTGCGGGATTATTTCCGCGTTTGGAGGGGGGAATATTGAGGCGAGCGCTCGCTACGTTGCCTACCGGGCTCTCGAGGAGAGTGTCACTGTGTTTCCTTTTTTAGGCGCTTGCTGGCGCTGAGGTGCTTGAGCCGAGTCTTGCTCATGAGTGACTAGGTACCCTGAAGTTATTAGACGTAGGTGGTCTCCGGCGGCGTGTGGTGAGTGGTCCTTTTCTACTATGGTATACTTTTGTATAAATGTGCTTCTTGTTTCTGGCCTGGTGCTTGTGCTCATAAATTTGTACTTTTAGGAATTTAATATCCGAGGGACTAAACTCCTGGTTAAGGAAGGGATAAAGAGATATATTTATATCAGCGTGTATGTCATGATAGTGTAAAATAAATAATTCGTAGAACAGATCCACAAATATTTAGTTAGGCATTTCTGAAAGGGGCACTCCACCTAGTATATGGTGTTGCCGCATACCTTCCTAATTTTCTCCATCGGTACCTGTTTCCCTGTTTAATAGTTTAAGTTAGCTCCTTTATCTCTGACGAGGATCGGCGCAGTGCATGATATTGCTTACAATTTACACTGTTAAATAGTGACGAAGTCATACTGATACTTCCTTAATTTACACGATTGGTATCCTTCTGGTTTCTTTTTATATATTATATTCAATGTCGGACTGTAAACCAGATAAACTTAAATGTAGAACACTTTGAAGATGTTCATCCGAAGCACTGCTGGGGGAAGGCTCCTGTTCATTGTCAATATGTTATACAGTTGTTCACATTGATAAGTAGTAACAAACACGGTCAGTAATTTGCTGGCAAAAAGATGCAGCTTCATAAATGTGCCGCATTGAGGATGGAGGCGGCCAAGGTGACGGCTATCTCGACTTCGAGAACAAGGAGTATCCGCTACAATGGGGACCGAAGACCAGCCGAGGGACACCGGTGAAGACCTATTGGTGTGTGTTGAGGATGTGGCCCGCCGCGACACCTGGAGAGACACTGCCAACATCAGGGAGAGCAGTCGTAAAACAAGTAAGAGCCGGCGTGGCAAGCCGCACGTCGAAGCCATCACTATCCCCTCGAGTGATACTGCGCACCGACAGCCGTGACTATCATCAGAGCTGACGTAGCCAGGGTTTTGCCGTCGAGAAAACCGAGCCGTCCATACCAGCTAGAGACGGCATCGAGTGACATCTTGCCCGTGGAGCAAGCCCTGCTGTAGTTGACCATGGGGCGGAGCGCCGTGCGTCTTTGGGTGTTCGTCGTGGAGGTGACTGAGGATGTGATACTGGGATTAGATGCCCTCACGAGCTACGAGGCGACGGTCGACGTCGGCAGAAATGTACTGCGGCCCAATGGAGAAGAGCTGATACTCCGACAATCCCAAGAATGCCTTGGAATCTGCAGGGTCGTCCCGAGGTAAAACGTGGTTGTCCCCACGAGAATCGAGGTGATGGTGACGGCGCGACTGGAATGCCAGCGGACAAAGAACTTGATGCTGGACCAGAAGACGCCTGTGCACAGGCTGTGTAGCCAGGAATTTGTTTCCGTGCCGACAGAAGGTTCCAGTGATCCTGCTCAACCTAACAGACATCGATCACAACGTCCCGGCCGGGACGGATTTGGGGACGTGCGAGCCCGTGGTCAGCGTAACGCCAATTGACAAGACCCAGGAGCCGGTGCAGAAGCAATACCTGGGGCCCCGGCTGGAAGGTTTACTGGAGAGCGCGGCCGACCACCTGACCGCAAAACAGCTGGAGAAGGTTCGGAACTGTTGGGAACATAGCGCGTCTTCAGCCAAGGCAACAGCGACTACGGCCGCACGGACCGGGTGCTCCACCGCATCGACACCGGACACGCCAGGCCAATTCGGCATGCACCCAGACGCGTTCCGCTGGCAAAACAAGCACCGGTACGGACATGCTGGAGGACATTAGATCCGGGGAGGGGTTGAAGAGTCTGACAGCCCTTAGTGTTCCCTTGTAGTCTTGGTGACGAAGAACGGCGAGCTAGGCTTTACTGTGGACTACAGGAAGCTGAATGCTGTCACCACGAAGGATTGCTTCCCCTTATCCCGGATTGATGATAATCTGGACAAGCTAGCTGGTGCACACTGGTTCTTGATCCTGGATCTGAAGTCTGATTACTGGCAAGTGTCTCTAGACCCGAGAGATAAGGAGAAGACCGCATTCTTGACAGGCCAAGGGTTTTGGCAGTTCACGGTTATGCCCTTTGGTCTCTGCAAACGCACCAGCTACCTTTCGTCTAATAGTGTCAGTAATGAGAGGATTGGCTTATGACGGCTACCTGCTATACCTGGACATCGTCATCGTCGGCAAGAAATTAGATGACTATCTCGACATCCTGAGCAAGTTATTACAGAGACTGCAGGCAACCAACTTGAAGCTGAACGCGAAGAAGTGCCAGCTCTTCCGCAAGGAAGTCAACTACTTGGGCCACAGTCTTACCAACCGGAGTGGCCACTGACCCGAAAAAGACACAAACACCGGCCATATATGTGGACGGAAGATGCCGAAGAGGCCTTCCAGCAGCTGAACAAAACACTTTGCACTGCTCCTATTTTGGGATTCCCACAACCAGACGGCGCCTTCATTGTGGACACCGAGGCAAGCGTCCATAGTATTGGAGGCGTCCTATCCAAAGTTCAGGATGGCCACGAGCAGCCGATAGCTAACTACAGAAATGCGCTGTCCAGGTAGAGAACCACTGCTTCACCCGGCAAGAGTTACTGGCGGCAGCAAAGACCTTGCAGCACTTCCACAAGAATTGTACGGTCAGCCGTTCCACCTGAGGACTGACCACTCTACCCTAACTTGGCTACTCAGCTTAGGAACCTGGAAGGCCAGACAGCCCGTTGGGTCCAGAGACTGCAGGAGTACGACTTTGCCTCTGAACATCGTAGAGGGAATAGCCACGCCATGTCCCGAAGACCCTGCCCAGATGAGCGCGGTCAGTGCACAAGAGTAAAACAGAAGGAGTGTGCCGCAGCTTTCAGATCGGTCATGGCAGAGCTTGCGGACGTTTGGCATAGCACCGGCCTGAGGAGGGAGCAGCTGGCGTACGCCGACTTTGAGCCAATCTTTAGGGAAGTGGAGGCAGGGAGAAAACCATCCTGGGAAGGCATAGCACCTAGGAGCGCTGCGTACAACTCGTACTGGGTCCAATGGTACTCATTGCAGACAAAAAAGGGAGTGCTGTTCCGGGTATGGGAATCATCCGATGGGATGACAGAGAGAGAGAGAGCCGTTGGTATTTCCCCGAAATAAGGTCCCGGAAGTCTTGGAGGAAGTGCACTCCGGTACTTCAGGACACCTGGGAGCAAACCGAACGATCAACAAACTGCGACAGCGCTACTACTGGCCGAGGAACCGAGCAGACGCTGAGAGATGATGCCGTTAATGTCACGTGTGCTCGGCGAGTCGCGGCCCCAGACTAGGAGCCTTTTGAACACATCGCTGTCGACATAGCTAGACCATTCCCAGTGTTCGAGCGAGACAAGTACCTGATGGTGGCCGTGGACTACTTCACCAAGTGGCCGGAGGTGAATGCCATCCCGAACCAGGAGGCGAAGACAATCTCCGACTGCCTCGCTTTTTTTTTTTTAATTTTACGTTCTCCACGTAAAGTCATATCGGACGGTGTATGAAATGGGTGAAATGGTGCTCAAATGTGTCCAGGGTCCATGGAGCTTATAGTTACCAGACATTCGTCTGTAAAGATAAGGGAAAACCCCGGAAAAACCTTATCCAGTTAACTCACCCTGACCGAGATTCCAACTCGGGACCTCTTGAACGTGAGGCACACATGCTACCATCTACGCTACCGAGGCGGGTGGAGCAAGTGTTCTGCTGTTTTGGGGGTGCAGTTAGAACATCTGAGGAAGGTCGTGGCCAGCCATCAGCGGTACCGGGACGTCAAGGTGCCACGGTTGTTGCTGGCCTACCGCTTCTCAATACACAACACCATTGGGATGACGCCAGCAAGCTTAATGTTCGGCCGAGAGTTACGCCTCCCTTGTGACCTGGCTTTTGGAACTCCCCCATAAGAAAAACAACCAGCAACGATGTGGAGAGCCTCGTGGATCATCTTCACGACATACATGGGATGGCTTGTCAGAACATTCAGATGGCGATTGACCGCATGAAGACTGGGTATGACAGGCAAGGCAACAGCCAGGGATACCTGGTCTGGTTGTACCACCCTAACCGGCCCAAGGGACGCTGCCCGAAACTTCAACAACCATGGCAAAGGCCATTCCGGGTGGTAAAGTGGATTAACGACAGGTTTACCGCATGCAGGTGCTCCGAGGAAAAATGTTGGTGGTACACCTGGATTGTCTGGCCTGCTACGATGGTGCTGTTTGGGACTACCAGTCTTGAGGAGGGAGCAGTGTCGCAGATGTTTGAAAAATTTGTTTTATTTTTATACTGAGCACTTGACCCATCTGAAAAATATATTACTTAATGCAGTACTCTCAATTGCTGTTTCAGAAACAGTAACAGTGTAATAAATACGACTCATCTATAAATTAATAAGTAACAGTTTTGTTTGGAAAAGGTGAACAGCTCTGGTGTCGTGTTTTAAGCATTCGGATATATCAACAAAGTTAAAATGCTGTCACTATGGTCTTTATAGTAAACCACAAAAGGATGAATTGTGGCCTGACTATTGTTCAAGTGTACCCCTTGAACAGAATCCTGAATAACAAAAGCATAATTTTCCGAGAAATCGGCTATCACTACGCATTCCCCTAATGCCAGATTTTCTTTACACTTCTGCAAAAATAAATTCTGCTGCTGAGCTATGAATATATGTGGAAGTAAACTGCAGAGTTTTGTTGATAATTTGCCTAGAAAATACTGTATTGGTGATATCAAAGTTTCTAAATTTGTGCGATCCACAGTCACCCACTGTCTGTAGGTAATCTCATGAGTATCTTGTTCATCAAGCAGTTCTTGTAAATATTTGTTATATTTTCAGTTCCCGGACAACCTTTACATGTCTTTAAAAATCAGTTAGATGATGGGAAGGGGGGTGGGGGTGTTGCAGTCATAATTGGTTAAAATGGGATATGAATTTGCAGTGAGACGATAAATAATACCATCAAGCATTAATTTGACATTTTCATGATGAGCACAAACACAAACTGAATGAGGTCCACTAGTTCCAAGAAGTACACATTCTTAGGCCTTAATTCTGCAAATTATGAAAACCCTATTCTGACATCCAGATGCATATCTTTAAAGCTTTGGAAAGTTTCCTTAAGACTGCAAAGTATCAATCTTTTCTGTTTAGGGATTCTCTTACCATTTTCTTTAACAGAAACTACATTTTTTCTGCCAGGCATAACCCTACTCACATCATCAGAATTATAAAATTAAGACACCTCTTTTAATATAGATGGGTCAAGGCTTTTTCCTGATCTGGTGTCTGGAGTTCCTAAAATTCCTTTTTCTTTAGCCACTTGTTTTGATATTCGTATCATTTAAGTTGACACATCAAAATGTTTTATTTTCTTGTAAGACCAGCTGTCAAAAATCGTCAGTATTTGTATTTTGAGAGTTTTGTCATCAGTTACATGGAAAAAATGTATTAGTTTCTGTATTATTTCAGAATAATGTGAATTTTCATTTGAAGTGGAGTCTGCAATATGAAATACTTTATGCTTCATTGCCTGCGATATTTTCTGAAACTTATCTCGAGGATAGCATTTTTGCAACAATTTTCTTTTTTTTTTTTATAGGCGATTCTCCTAATGCCACTAAACTCTCATTCAGTTTTCTTGTTGCGTATTTTGTGTCCATACTTACCGCATCACTGGAGGATGAGGAAAAACTATCACTATCTGTATTTTCATTCTTCTAGTACTGCACTTTCACTTGCAATTGGTACACATAGCTCACTTGTACTTTGTTGCTTTGGAAGTTTAGAAATTTGCTTGCGACAATTGTCATACACTTGCAAATCCGAGATAGGTTTACGCCTTCCAGTTTGAGTTTAATGAGCATTGTTGAGGTTACTGGCTTTAACTTTTTATGTTCTACTCTGTGGTTAACTAGTTTGAATGGATTAAAACAGTAACAATAACTCCTTTGTACCAAATCTGACATGATGAAAAACAACTTCCACATTTCAGAACTTACATGAAATGTCAGTTGACAACATACTGAGGTTGCAACTTCGTATTATGCATCTGAATGGTAAACAGCGGAAGTAAAGTGATAGCTCGCCCACGCGTTCACAGCACTCTCGGTCCACGTGACTCACCTCACGTGCCACAAGTATTTATAACACTGCTTACTTCAATCCCATTCTGAAAACAATGAAATTCGATGTACAATATTTCAAAGACTATAATGATATTCTTTCCCTTTTTATAAAGTAAAAAACTGCTAATTAAAACACATTTTGAAAAACTTAACCCCCTAAATTGCGCCCATTTTTTGTTTTCACCGAATCTAAAAAAATAGCATAACTGCAATATTTGTACTTCATAATGTCTCAAACACTAACTTTTCATTATTTATATAATCTTTGTTATAACGATTTTCACAGAATACAGCAGGCAAATATACGGAAAATATAATATTCAATAAACCTCTAAATAATCGTGCCACATCAAAAACAAAATAGACAGGTTATTTAATCTCTTTTAGGTGTTACATAAAAAAAAATTGGAGAAAATACAAAAAGGTCATGTCTTAGACGTGTTCATTTTGACATGGAATGACTCATATACGTAAGAATCAGTAGAAATTATTTATTTAACATTTTCATTGTTGACCAGTGATATCGAAGGTGTTAAAATCATTAGATCACGCACACATTCACACTCTCATTAATACTTCCAGAATCTGGGGAAGCTGGGGAATTATCTTGATTGGAGAAAAATCCCCACCCAGACCGCAGGGAACCGTACTGGGACCCCTTAGCATGGCAGGCAGGTGCTCTACTGACTGAGCTATGGGGCCAGCCACAAACCATTTGTTGTTGATCATGGATTACTTTATCTAGTGACCAGAGGCCTTTGCTAATCATGACTGCTTCACTACCTCCTTTCGTCGCTTTTCTTGGTGACCCAGCACTCGTCAACCCAAGTATCTACACGATGTCAGCCAATTAGAGTTTAGTCTTTATCAAAAAATATCTTCTATGCAACCTGTTTGGGAGCCCCTCTATAGCTTAACAGCCAGCAGTCACCAGCTGTTGGGCCATTTGGGCCAATACTTGAGTTATTTTCATGATGTGCATAAGATGGCTCATTGAAGCATCCAGGTAGCAGTGACCTAATGAAGAGTGGATATGACCTGCAAACCAATAACCAAGGCTTCTGGCAGGATGTTGCTCCAGGCTTTAATCATGACAAGAACCATACCATGTGCTGAACAAGATCCAGAATTTAATCTACTGCATTTCAGAGGCTGCCCTGACAAAAGTATTGCTGGTGGTAGATTCAGATTGTCTGGTCCGGGAGACTGATCAGCTACCTTACCTAAGGTGCAGCTAATGGCTAATCCCCTGCTGAACAGTTGCCAGTATGTGCCACTTTTCCACTGCAGAGGTTTATATAAGGAGCTGGCTAGTGCCTGGGGCCAGTTTTTCAGTTAACAGAGATGCTTGTTAAGAGTGCAGTTGGTATTCGTCAATGCTGTTCAACTATGAACTAATTCATTGAATCAAAATGTGTTTTGTTCTAAGTGCATTCGACAATGTTGTAAATGTAATGTTTACACTATGCTAAGTGCCTAAGTGATAATGTGATTAGTATTAATTGGTGTTATCATTTGTTGCATTTAAGACAAACTATAGGAGTTTCAGTGTATTTGTTTCAAGGAATAACACTTGTTTCAGTCTGTATGGCCATACTGTGGCACTTAGAAGCACTTACAAGGTTAACATGTGTATGTCACACTTTATTGGGGTGTGTACAGTGAATAAAGTTGAGCTGGCTCAGTTATTCTCCGAACGTCATAGAAAGGCAGTATGGGCATTGAATATAAGTAGCATAAGGACTGCTGACTAGACTAGTGGTTACGGGTCAGGCAACATAACTAGGGCACATCTCTCATTGAAAACCAAAGATGTGTAATGTAACAATTTACCCTTCACTACCTAACAAAATTGTGCTATGTCTTATATTACTGTTGAAAGTTGTTTCCACCAACCTTTTAGAACATCTAATTTTTCTACCATCTGACTTAGCCTCTGCATCTGACATAAAATGCTATTGACTTTTTATTTAACTTTGGTTCCCTGCTAGAATATGACAATATGCAAATATTTTATTGCCACCCTTGCAAAATATGCAATCTATTTTCATCTATTTATATGCTTCATATATTCATAAATCTTATGCTTTTTCATTTCTCTATTGTTACATGCTAATAATAAAACACCAATATTCTGACAATAAATTGCTATTAACACTACACTCCTTAACCACAGAGAGCCTGCATTTTGCTGAACAGCAAGTGATTATCTTTTGAGTAATGATCCCATGTTTTTAAAAAAAAAAAAAAGAAAAAAAAAAAGAGATTCTCTGTTAGCTTTATGTGTAGAAAATATACTTCCAGCCGACAGAAATGAAGTTGAAATGAAAAGCGTACTCATCACTAAGTTACAATACCTGAAAGCTTTACTCATCAAGGCTACTTGTATCACTATATGCATAATATTAATGAAATATTGAAATATCTTGATGATGGGAGAGATGTACACTCCTGAAATGTTGATTTCTAATCGTCATTTCACCTGGCTTGTTTCCAGAGAAGATCTTGAAAATGAAGACTATTCTTTTCTTGTTGATAATCATTCAGAGAAAGAAATAAGAGGCAAAATTCAATACATTGTTGAGCTTTTTTTTACATTTTCCATTTCCTTTGTTAAAAAAAAAATCAAAATATAAATTAATTTATGCACTTTTTGCTCTATAAGAGTTTGAAAGGAATATTGTACACTAAGGTGGTAAAATGTTAGTTACAAAGTACTAGGTACCATAAAGAGCTTTAATCAAATTACATAAGTCACACAATTAACAAATTTACATTCTATACTACCACAGAAGGAAAAAATAAAAAAAAAATTACACTGTGTATAGTTTAAAGAACATCCATATTATCACAGGCAATATCAAGAAAATCATCATCTTCATATGTAGTAATTTGTCTATTAACCACTGTAGGTTCAATCATATCTGGCAGACCATCACTACTATTTTCACGACCATCTGTGGCTGGTGATGGTGGAGGATTTGTAACTTGTGCTTCTCCATATGTTTCCGCACCTTTGGTCTGATGATCATCCTCAGTTAGCTGCTTTAATACAAGTTCTGTTCTTGTAGCCAATGGTGGAAGGTTTCGTTCTCTTAACATGGAATCTGAATTTGGAAATCAACAGTAAAGTAATCAATGAAATTAATATGCTCTTTTACAATATGCATGCACTGGAAGTACAAAATAGAGAAATGGAAACACTGTGTTCACTCTACTGACAACAGCTTTTATTTTCTTCTTATTAAAGGACAATTTCACTACCCAAGTTTGATGCATCATTAACAAGTGGTTAAATCTGATGGTTTTGGAGTGCTTTATTACAGCTATGATCTTATGATATCAGAGTATGGTTGACAAACATAAAATTTGCAAACAACATTTCCTATTCTTAGCATGAAAAACAACCCATTTGTCCACAGCAATAAGCTGGGTTTACTACAGATTACTGTTTCTCAATAGTCTCATAGAACTCAAAATAATGTAGCTAAAAGTGATGAGACTACTACAGAACGAAACCTCATTATTAAATATTATTTCTGTTAACCTAACTCCAAAACTACACAATCCATAAAATTGCTCCCAGGAATTTGGTTTTACCTATCACACAGAAAATGCAGCTAGTCACAGTGAAGCAACAAATATTACACAAATAAAAACAAACTGAAGACGAAGGCGATGTGCATTCGAAATCGATCTTTTCTAAACAAGGAATTATCAACTTCTTAAGTTAAGTGGAGACGCTGTTACAAATACTTTTATTTGTGTAATATTGGTTTTACCTAGTTTTACATAAGCATCATGCATAAAATTTATAAAAGGAATAGAACTTTTCTTCCTATTGTATATTTGTGTTTAGTAAAACTGCATTTGTAGTAGCAGTTCCACTTGTAATACCTCGAAAGCTTGACCTTAAAATTTCTGTTGCCAAAAGAATAAATCTTTTATAATAAACTAATAATATTAACAAAATTAATTACATAATACATATTAAATAAAAGGGGAGCTTTACGTTCAGTAAGTCCAGAGTTCAAATCTTGGTCAGGGTGAATTACCTGGATAAGGTTTTTTCCAGTGTTTTCCCTTATCCTGAAAGATGAATGTCGGTTAGCTCTAAGCTCTATGGTCCTTCGATTCATTTGAGCATAATTTCATCTATTCCGTTCATCGTCCAATGTGACTTAATGTTGGGGAATGTAAATAAAAAAAAAAAAGAGGGGGTGCCAAGCTGATACCTAGGTTAAGGAAAACCATATTTATTGGTTTCTTATTTGATTATTCACCAGAAGCCTGGTTAACTGCTAATGTAGGGGATAAGTCTGACTATCAACAAAAAATGACAGATAATTCATCTTTAGAAAATATTGCCGTGAAGCCGTTATCGACAATAGTGCGGCTAGTGTACACAAAGAGCCGGCAAATAAAGATAGCTGAGATAAAAGACTTGCTGGCATAGATTAAGTTACGCTTCTGGAAGATGATAGACTATTCGGTTTCTATATTGTTCTGGAAATATCTAGAATTTATCAATGAGGTATTTAAGAAGGCGACAACTCGCCAAGAGTCAGTCGCAAGAGTCGTAAGCAGTAAACAGTTGTAAAGTGTTGTTGTAACGAGAGGTGATGTAATCAGAACGTTGTTTGTTGTTGTCACCGACCTTGGTAGACTGTATGTGTCGTAATGCTGTTACGTGAGAATTGATCAGAGTATATTTCTACGGAAATAAAGAACATTTGGAATATCTGCAACTCAAACTTTTAATTCTACGAACCCACAAAGTCACAATTGGTGTCAGGAGTGAGACATTACCACCATGGAGGCTGCATTGGAAAATATTCTACAGAAAATGGAAGAAATGAAGACGGCTAACGACAACCTCGCCGCAGAGCTGAAAGAAATGAAGACGGCTAACGACAAAATCACCGAAAAGATGGAAGAAATGAAGGCCAAATTCACAACGAAGACGCAAGCGGCAAATAACAACATGGCCGCTAGGATGGAAACGGCTAATAGTAACTTGGCCGCGACGATGACCGCGAAGATGGCCGAATTGACCACGGAAATGAAAGTGGCGAACGATAGCCTGGCAACCGAAATGAAGGCTGCGAACGAAGCCCTCACCGCCAAATTTGAGGAACAGTTGGCCGGCGTAAAGGAAGACGTCACTGAGCTGGGCGAGTGGACGAGCGCGTCGAAAACCTGGCAAACCGCATTAACGACCTGGAGGGATGGCTGACAACAACACAAAGTCCCTGAACGCCAAGGTAGAGGATATCGTCGGCAGGAGGTTGAAGGACTTGAAGGCCGACGCGCCGGGACGCGATACATCTGCGCGCGTCAAACCTCCTAAATACGACAACTTTCGAAGTCTTCCGCCGCCAGTTCGACACAGTGGCCAAGCACAAGTGGTCACCGGAGGAAGAGGCCGCACAGCTCTAGCCAGCCTCCTGGGACGGGCCGCGGAAGTTCTGAACGCGGTCCAGATAGCGGCGTCGCCCAAGTACTTCTGTGGAGAGATAGGACCTGACACCTCACGAACCACTTTATGAAGCGATTGTACAGTAGTGTTGGGATGGATAAGAAGTAATCCTAACTGCAGGAAGACATTTTTTGCAACCGAATGACTGAGATTCGGACCCACACCACATCCAATCAGTGGAGACCTTGTCCAGGAATCGACAACCCTACCAATCACCTTTCGAGAGGACTTCAAGCACGACCGACGATCCTGGACTTATGGTGGCAAAGGTCTCCATGGTTATCTAAACATTCTAACATGTGGCCCGAAGATCTTACTTCCTCTAACATGGATTTACCAGAAGGAAAGAACACTACTCAGGTTCTCGTAACCACCACTCCGGAACCATTGTTCACCGTCTCACGATTCAGCTCATATTGGAAACTTTTGAGAGCTACAGCATGAATTCTACGGTTTGAGATATGCTTGAAAGAGAAAACCAAGTACTGTCATAACTTCACAGCCGCAGATATGGAAGAGACAACGTACTGGATATGACAAGTCCACAAAGATGCTTCGCTTCTAAGCTTCAAAGATCTTTCCCTACAACTCTTTCCCACAACATGGTGTACTCCGTCTTGGCGGTCGACTACAATTTGCACACATTACGAGCAGTGAAAAGTATCTCATACTTCTAAATGACTGTAACACTTTCTGTATGCTCCTGACAAGACAAACTCAAATAAGACTTCACCACTTGGTTGTCTCCGTTGTCCTGACTGCACTGCGCACTAAATTTTGGATTTTGCGGGCACGCCAAGCAATCAAGAAAGTCTTACAGGCTTGCCTTCCATGTAAAATTGCTCACCAAAGGAGATGCAAGGAGCTGGAACCACCACTGCCACTCGTCCGACTAGGCCCCTGTAAACCATTTGCGGTAACGGGAATAGACTTCGTAGGACCACTGTATGTCACATCAGTAAATGTCTTGAAGAAAGCCTACATTGCATTATTCAGCTATGCAACAACGCGTTCCTTGCATTTAGAACTGTGTAGTGATGTCAACAGACAGGTTTCTGTAAGCTTTACAGAAGTTTTAAATATTAAAAGCAGAAGCATTATTAACATTGAAGTATTCTTCATTTTTGAGTTTGATTTATGAGTCACTTTTACACTCAACTTCGCTTACTATGTTGTATAACTGAATAATCTTGAAAACGTTTCAACTATACAACATAGTAAGTGAAGTTGAGTGTAAACATAGTGACTCATAAATCAAACTAAAAAATTTACAGAAGTTCATCGGTCGACATGGCATACCACATACGATCTAGAGCGACGAAGTTCAGACGTTCCATTCTGCAAACAAAGAATTGATGGAATTATAGGCAGCGCTCTCAGCGACAAAGACATATCAGTATTTAGCCAAGCAAAGTATAACACGAAATTTCATTGCCCAACGTTTGGCTTAGTGGGGAGGATGGTGGGAAAGACTGATTGGCTCCGCCAAATGGTGCCTACAAAAAGTACTTGGATATCCCACTATTGACGATGAAGGACTACGGACTATTTTACTCAGGATAGAAGCCGCATTAAACACAAGACCCCTGATGCACGATAACGATAATGGCGACACACTGACTCCTTGTTGATGACCAACACACCACTATACCCACCGGATCAGAACCACCAAGGAATGACTTTGTATGAGCCTTCAGATTACATCCAACAAATAGCTGACCAGTTCTGGAAACGGAGTAAAGACTACTGGATGTTATTATGGAATTTCCACAAAGTTCCTCACCATCGAGACCATGGTTCAAGAATTAGAGTTGGTGACGTAGTTCTGCTACAACAGGACAATGCCCAAGACACATATGGAAGAAAGCATGTATCAAAGAGTTATGAGAAGGACGTGATGGACGGATTAGAAGGGTTATTCTTCGCACCTCGGACGGAAACTACCTTCTACATCCTGTCCAGCTGTCCTCTCGAGATAGACCAGGGTGGGGAGGATGTTGGAGAATGAATAACTGCAACATCTGTCGCCTGTTTAGTGACACTACATACACGTATGTATAAGCTCTATGAGTATCTAGTGTAAGGCTTTTGTTTTTGTTTGTAATATTGTGCGAATAAAAACTAGTTTCCGACACTATCACGCGTTCCTTTTCAAACAAATGGGTCTATGGTGTTTCAATGTGCACGTGTACCGTGACGTGTCCTCATTTAGTAATGATTTGCCCAATACTTTTCTTTAACACAGTTTGGTGATGCCAACCATCCTAACCACCAAGCCGCATTTGGAGCAGTAAAGAGCCAAATTATGTTATTTTGGATTAAGTACTGATGGATTGCGCAGCAGTGAGGTGAATCCACAGTTAGGACAGTTCTTTATTGGCAGCATGGAATGCCTGGACACTGTCAGTACAGATTTTAGTTATTAACAAATTCTAAAGTTGTATACTCCTGCAATCTTTTCCTCTATTTTAACTACATTTTGTAAAGTTACTCCTTTTTAAAACTAAAAACAAAATATGTTACTAATCCAATATTATCTAATTTATATAATTCACATTGAATTTGTTTATTAAAAATCTACATATAATTACAAACGATTAGGCAGCCCTCTACGCCCTGAGAATCTCTTCAGAGCTAACACAGAAAAGTATCTGTCAACATGTAGGAACAGAGCTCCAGGTGAATGCCCGTGTTGATGTGCAGGTGACTAGCCGTATGTACGTAATTTTTCTTCGTATAACCTTTAGACAGAGGCCCAGAAAGTCAATGCTAATAATCTCCAACGGTTGGGTTGCTCTCACCCGTTTGATTGGCAGTGGGGCCAGCACTGCTTGTCAGTTTTCGCCATTTTACAGGGTAAATACGTGTTGAATGTCCTTTTGACTGGCTGAAGAGAAAGAAGCATCCAAAATTCAACGGAGTTCGGACAAGACTATCCTACACCAAGATAATGAAGACAGGTATGAGTGGAGGTTTTCCAAATGAACTAAGTGGTGATTCATAAGGAGAAACGGTGTCACTCTTTATAAGAGAGCTTGAAAAACTGTAGACATCCTCCATGGAGAATGTATGATCCCTCCAAGAAGGGGTTATAGCAAACTATTTTCGATCCGGAAGGCAAAGGTGAGTTGCTTTGGAGAGCCTGAAATTCTAGTGGGAAACATTCTTTCTGGAAGACTTCAATTCAGGTGAGTCGCATGCAGCAAGTTCGCCGGATCTCCAAGCGGTGGGACAAAGTATTCAGTAGCAGCTGTACGTTGTACAGTCAATACCGTCAAATGGAATTTCCACATGAGACCCAGTTGAATTCGGGTGCATTTCCCAACCTGGGGAACAATTCCTCAAATTCCTTTTGGCCAACAGTCCAGGGTCCTGACAGCCAAGAGGGGCGATGTCCGCAACATATGGTTGTATTTTATACCTCTTGTTGGCAGATCGGCTGGATTAGTTTGATCAGGGATATGTTTCCACAGCAAATGACTAGTTATATTATAAATTTCTGTATGGAGGTTGGTCTCCAAGATGTTCAGGCCGTTCCGCTCGCAGCGGATCCAAGAGTCACCGTTGAGTCGGTACACAATATCATTAAATTACTTGGGAGTCAATGACACTAAACAACACTTACTTTTAAATTTTCCCGGAACTAGTTTCAGAGGCCTTCCCTCTATCTTCAGCCGGACATCGACTGGTTCTCATTAGTGTAGCTGGCAATATTTTGTCATCGGTCTCCTGTGGTGGTGGTTCGAGGAACTTGCTGAACAAATCTTTCTGGGGGACGTCGAAATTGAATACTTTGTTCCTATTTTTTGAAATAAAAATTTGTTCCCATGTGGACAGTTCTTCTTTTCCTGTTGTATGTTTTAGTAATTTTGGTTCTGGATTTATGTTGTGGTTTTTTTTTCCCAAAAATGAGTGGCAACTGCTGATTTTTCTAATTGTTTGTATTTTATGTTCCTAAAGTGTTCCTTTGCTCTTGTTTCTAAATTTCTTTTGTTTTTTCCAATATAAATTTGACTACAGTCACAGCATTCAATTTGATATATACCAGATGTTTTGTTAGATGGAATGGCATCTTTGATGTTTGAGCAAATTAGGTTTTTTAAGGAGAAATGGTTGACTGGTGCTAGTTGAATGCTTTGTTTTTTGAAGACTTTTTTGAATTTATCAAAGGCCCATGGATGGTAAGTGAATTTTTTGAAGATCATTTTAGTTTCTGTAGCTGAGAGGGTTGTGGTTTCCTTTAGTAGTTTCTTCTTATTTGCTAAGTTCACTTTTTTGTCTACTAGTGATTTGGGAAAGTCATTTTTCTGTGCTATTTCAATAATTTTGTTGTATTCTATTTTGTATTCTTCTGCTGTGAGAGGGATGTTGACCAGTCTGTGTGCTAAACTATTAAAGATTGCCTGTTTGTGGGATCTTGGATTGTAGCCATTAGCTTTTATGTAAGTTGTCTGTCTGTGTTGGTTTTCTGTAAATGCCAAAGTTTATTCTATTTTTATTTCTGATTATTTTTAGATCTAAAAATGGTAAATACTCGTCTTTTTCAACTTCTACAGTGAACTTGATGCTTTTTTCTTGAATATTTAAAAGTTTTAGTGCATCACTGATGTGCTTTTTGGCACTATGGCAAATATGTCATCTACATATCTTTGCCAGAGTTTGAACATCCATGGGAAACCTTTAGTGATCCTTATTTCTAGTGCACTCATGCACAGATCGGCCAGGAAGGGTGATAAGGGGTTGCCCATTGCTAAACCAGAAGTTTGATGGAAATATTTTGCTTGAAACTGGAAGAAATTCTGTTCTATGCATAATTTGGTAAGTTCGATGTAATCTGAAATTTCAAGTGATGACATTCCAAGTGATTTGAGCCATTTTTCTATCAATGTTGGGAGTTGTTTAACTGTTATGCTGGGAAACAGTGATTTAACGTCAAATGAGACTAGTGTGTCCTCTTCATTTAGTTCAGTATCCTTAATGTGTTCTATAAGTTTATAGGTGTTTTTGATGCTTAGGCTATCGAATTTTGGAAATGAGTTGAATTTGTTTGTTAGCCACTTTGCAAGTTTGTATGTTGGTGAATTTATACTGCTAACTATAGGTCTCATTGTTATGGATGGTTTGTGTATTTTGGGTAAGCCATAAAGTCTAGGTAAGGTTGGGTTATCTGGTTTAACTGTATATTTCTTTGATATTGTGACTTTGTGGGTTCGTGAAAATCAAAAGTCGAGGTTTCAAATACAAAAACTGCACTTTATTTTCCTACAAATACATTTGTCACATCACAATTTGCTAGCTAACCTAAAACTGTTTATTTTACCTAACGACTACTCTCAACTGTCTCGCTTCCGGTAACGATTGGTTCCGAAGTTTTCCGAATCTCCACCGGCTTCGGCTTCGCGAGCCTACCGCCAGGGCGACACTGCTCCCTCCTCAAGGCTGGTCGTCCGGAACAGTGCCTTCGTAGCGGGCCAGGCGATCCAGGTGTACCACCAACATCTTTCCTCGGGGCACCTTCTGGATGCGGTAGACCACGTCGTTAATCCTCCTCATCACACGGTACGGTCCTTGCCATGGCTGCTGAAGCTTCGGGCAGCGTCCCTTGGTCCGGGTCGGGCGGTACAACCAGACCAGGTCACCTTGCTGGAACCCTTGGCTGTTGGCTTGCCTGTCGTATCGGGTTTTCATGCGGTCGCTCGCCTTCTGGATGTTCTGGCGAGCGATCTCGTGCATGTCGTGGAGGTGGTCCACCAGGTTCTCCACATACTCGGTCACCGGCTGCTTCACCTCCGGAGGGCTTCCAAAAGCCAGGTCACAAGGGAGGCGTAGCTCTCGACCGAACATTAAGCTGGCTGGCGTCATCCCAGTTGTGTCGTGTGTAGACGAGCGGTAGGCCAGCAAGAACAGTGGCACCTTGACGTCCCAGTCTCGCTGATGGCTGGCCACGACCTTCCTCAGGTGCTCCTCTAAGGTCTTGATGTATCTTTCGACCATGCCATCCGACTGGGGATGTAGAGGCGTCGTACGGGTCTTGTTCACCTCAAGCCTTTGTAATGCCTCCTTCATTAGGTTGGACTCAAAGTTGGTACCCTGGTCACTGTGTAGCTCCAACGGCACCCCAAATCGACAGAACACTTGCTCCACGAGGCAGTCTGTGATTGTCTTTGCCTCTTGGTTTGGGATGGCATACACCTCCGGCCACGACCACCATTAGGTACTTGTTGCCTCGGTCGGAAACTGGGAACGGTCCAGCAATGTCAACGGCGATCCGTTCGAATGGCGCTCCGACGTTATACTGCTGCATGCGACCCCGGCTCCTAGTCTGGGGGCCACAACTCGCCGCGCACACGTGACACTGACGGCACCATCTCTCAGCATATGCTCGGAGTCTCAGCCAGTAGTAGCGCTGCCGAAGTTTGTCGATCGTTCGGTTCGCTCCCAGGTGTCCTCCCGAAGTACAGGCGTGTACTTCCTCCAAGACTTCCGGGACCTTACTCCGGGGAAGTACCAACTGTTCTCTCTGCATCTTCCCATCGGGTGACTCCCATACCCGGAACAGCACGCCCTCTCTGGTCTTCAACGAGCCCCACTGGGCCCAGTACGACTTGTAGGTGGCGCTCCTCGGTGCGATGTCCTCCCAGGTTGGCCTCGTCCCTGCCTCCACTTCCCTCAAGAGTGGCCCCAAGTCTGCATCCGCCAGCTGCTCTCTCCTCAGGCCTGCGCTATCCCAGCCACCCGCAGGCACTGCCGTGACTACTCGAACGGCTGCGGCACGCTCCTTCCCCTCCACTCATGTGCATTGGCCGCACTCTTCAGGACAGGGTCTTCGGGACATAGCGTCCGCGTTACCGTGACTCTTCCCTCTGCGATGTTTCGAGGTGAAGTCGTACTTCCGCTGCCTCTGGACCCAACGTGCTGTCTGGCCTTCCGGTCGCGCCGTCACCATCACTTCGCTCCTCGCGGGGACGTCTTCGCTCAAGACGACCCTGCCAATTCCAAGGCGCTCTTCTGGTTGACGGAGTATAACCTCTTCCCCGTTGAGCCGCAGGACCTTCCTGCCGACGTCGACCGTCGCCTCGTGGCTCCTGAGGGCATCCAGTCCCAGAATCACCTCCTCAGCCACCTTCGCGACGAACACCCACAGACGCACGGCACTCCGTCCCAAGTTCAGCTCCACAGGCATGGTGTCGCCCGATGCCGTCACAAGCTGTTATGGTCGGCTCGGTGTCCTCGTCGGCAAACCCTTCGCCATGTCAGGTCTGATGATGGTCACGGCCGCCCCGGTGTCCACCAGCACGCGGCACGGCTTTCCTCTTACCCAACCGTCCGCGATGAGGTTGTCATCCATCCGCCGGCTCACGGCGCGGATTGTCACTCGAGGGGATGGTGGTAATGGCGCCGACGTGCCCCTCTCCACGCCGGGCCTTACTCGTTCTTCCGGCTGCTCTTCCTGATGTGGGCAGTCTCTCTGCAGGTGCCCGGGCTGTCCACACCCCCAACACAGGCCACTAGGTGTTCGCCGGCGTCCCACAGCTGGTCTTCTGTCTCCGGCGTAGCGGACACTCCTCGTTCTCGACGTCGGGATAGATGCTACTTTGGCCGCCTCCATCCTTAATGCCGCTGTCAGGGCCTCGTGGATGGTTTTATATTCGCCAAGCATTAGGCGCTGACGAATCTCCGTGTCCCGTACTCCGTCGACAAAATTGTAGGCGGCTTCCCGGGATACGAACTCCAGTGGCAGATCAACCAAGGCCTTGCTAGCGAGCTGCTCGATCGCTATGGCGAACTCCTGCAGCGTCTCCCCCAGCTGCTGCGACCTTGCCTTTAGCTGGCTGCGGTATGCTGCGGCTAAGCGGTGGTTCCCGAAGCGATTCTCCAGGGCCTCCCAGATGTCCTTGGGCGCCGCCGTCGTCTGCACCGCGTTTAGGATTTCCGCGGCCCGTCCCTGGAGGCTGGCTATTAACTGTGTGGCCTCCTCCTCCGGTGACCATCTGTTGTGCCTGGCCACTGTGTCGAACTGGCGGCGGAAGACTTCAAACGTTGACGCGCCGTCATACTTGGGAGGTTTGACGGGCGCCGATGTTGTGTCGCGTCCCGGTGCGTCAGCCTTCAAATCCACCAGTCTCCTGCCGACGACATCCTCCACCATGGCGTTCAGGGACTTGACGCTGCTGTCGGCCTTTTCCTCTAGGTCATTGAAGCGGTTCGCCAGGTCCTCGACGTGCTCGTCCACTTGGCCCATCCGCTTGCCCAGCTCCGTCACGTCATCTCTCACGCCGGCCAACTGTTCCTCAAATTTGGCGGCGAGGACCTCATTCGCCTCCTTCATTTCCGTGGCCAGACTGTCGTTCGCTGCCTTCATTTCTGTGGTCAATTCGGTCTTTATTTCTTTTTACTCTGCGGCCAGGTTGTTATTTGCCGCTTGTTTTTGTTGTTAACTTGTTCATCTTCGCGGCCAAGTTGTTATTTGCCGCTTCCGACTTCGCTGTTAATTCGTTCATCTTCTGCAAAAGCATTTCCAATACCGATTCCATGGCCATAATCTTCGGTGATGTTGTTATCCCACTTCTGACACCAGTTGTGACTTTGTGGGTTCGTGAAAATCAAAAGTCGAGGCTTCAAATACAAAAACTGCACTTTATTTTCCTAGCAAATACATTCGTCACATCACAATTTGCTAGCTCGCTCGCTCGTGCTGGCTGGCTGTATACAGCCAGAAGGTTTTTGCTGCGTGCCCACCCATTAAGGGTTTTACCGCAGGTAGGATTATTATTGAAAGATGTAGGATGAAGGTGATGTAGGTTTTTGATTGGGAGTTAATTTTGAGGTTACCAAAGTACCTTCGGGTTGAAAGAGTTTGCTAGCTAACCTAAAACTGTTTATTTTACCTAACGACTACTCTCAACTGTCTCGCTTCCGGTAACGATTGGTTCCGAAGTTTTCCGAATCTCCACCGGCTTCGGCTTCGCGAGCCTACCGCCAGGGCGACAATATTATACTTGATTTTGCTATTGTTTTTTCAAATGATTTTATGCAAGCTGTTAATGGATTTTTGTTAATGGTTTCATATTCACTGTTAGTTAGCATTTCTTCCATTTTTTTAAGGTAATCAGATTTATCCAATATGACTATTTTGTTACCTTTGTCTGCTTTGGTGTATATGACGTTTTTTTTGTTTCAATGAATGGATAATATTTTGTTTGCTCTTCTGAACGGATCTGGTTTTTATTTCTTCCAAGATATTTTCACATTGGCTTTTAAGTGGATTTTGTTTTGATACTGGTAGACACTGTGCCGAAATGTTTATATCTGCAATGTAGTCCTCAATTTCGTTTGAAAAACTTACGCAAGTTTTTAATCCTTTGTTTAGAAGACCTAATTCTTTTGTGGAGAAATTTTGATTAGATAGATTTACAACGTTTTCAAAGTTTCACGTAATTGTTTTTTCGTTTACGCTACTTATTGCCGTTTTGCATTTAGCGTGTGGACTAATTGCTGTTGGACTCAAGTTTCTATTTCCGATGTGTCTCTTATTCTTAAACTTTTTTTCGGTATGTTTTCGATGTGAAGAAATGTTCATCAAATTGGTCAATTTGTACTTTAGTTTTTCGGTTTTTGTTTTCATTTTCTTGCTTAGCATTGCCAAATAGTTTTGTTCGAAGTTATCCCACATCGTGATTCCCAGCGTTTTTGTTAAAACTGAATGAAGTTTATAAAATTTCAATTCCGTTTCTTGCAAAGGTTTATAAAGTTTATTGATTTCCAGCTGTAAAACTTTTCTCTCGGCCGCTCTTTGTTGTTGATTTCCGTTGCCTGGTTTTACTATCCTCCGGACAAATCGGGGTGTTACTTTATTTCGTAAACATAGTTTTATGTTTGCAAAAAGATTTCTCTTCTTTTCATGCAGTTTTAAGAATGTTTTTATTTCTTGCTTATTACCAAAATTTTCATTGAATCCGTCATGCGTTTTAAATTTTAAATAGGTTACCTTATCCGCCATATTGTCAGCTGTTGTTACGTGCGATCAGTTGGTATAATTTCCACTTCTTGAAGACTTGTTTGCCTATTTTATAAATCCTTTCATGGAAGTGTTGAAAACAGTGTTGTATAAATTAAACTAATTGGGAGTAGATTAATGACACTAAACAACACTTACTTTTAAATTTTCCCGGAACTAGTTTCAGAGGCCTTCCCTCTATCTTCAGCCGGACATCGACTGGTTCTCATTAGTGTAGCTGGCAATATTTTGTCATCGGTCTCCTATGGTGGCGGTTCGAGGAACTTGCTGAACAAATCTTTCTGGGGTATGTCGAAATTGAATACTTTGTTCCTATGTTTTGAAATAAAGATTTGTTCCCATGTGGACAGTTCTTCTTTTCCTGTTGTATGTTTTAGTAATTTTGGGTCTGGATTTATGTTGTGGTTTTTCGCCCAAAAATGCGTGGCAACTGCTGATTTTTCTAATTGTTTGTATTTTATGTTCCTAAAGTGTTCCTTTGCTCTTGTTTCTAAATTTCTTTTGGTTTTTCCAATATAAATTTGACTACAGTCACAGCATTCAATTTGATATATACCAGACTTTTTGTTAGATGGAATGGCATCTTTGATGTTTGAGCAAATTAGGTTTTTTAAGGAGAAATGGTTGACTGGTGCTAGTTGAATGTTTTGTTTTTTGAAGACTTTTTTGAATTTATCCACGCATTTTTGGGAAAAAAACCACAACATAAATCCAGAACCAAAATTACTAAAACATACAACAGGAAAAGAAGAGCTGTCCACGTGGGAACAAATCTTTATTTAAAAAAATAGGAACAAAGTATTCAATTTCGACAACCCCAGAAAGATTTGTTCAGAAAGTTCCTCGAACCGCCACCAGAAGAGACCAATGACAAAATATTGCCAGCTACACTGAGAACCAGTCGATGTCCGGCTGAAGATAGAGGCAAGGCCTCTGAAACTAGTTCCGGGAAAATTTAAAAGTAAGTGTTGTTTAGTGTCATTAATCGACTCCCAATTAATTTAATTTATACAACACTGTTTTCAACACTTCCATGAAAGGATTTACACAATATGTTGGCGATTCTGAAACTCATTGAGCGAACGGCAATAGTACAGTTGCCGTGCACCCAGCAATGTAGGTAAAAGCTCCACACAAGTGTGATTCTTTTCACTAGCGAGAGCCTACTGTTGCTACAGATGAGGTGGACAAAACAGGTTTCGGAAGTGGTGGTTTGTTCATCGCATAGGCTCTTTCCGACGCGTCACAAAGGCATGGATCTGAGATCAGCTCTTGTCAGATACCCCAACCCTCGAGGAATACCTATGTAGGAAGTGGTGAAAAGAGTCAACCATGTGTCCATTGTTGACCGATGTCATTTGAAAGAACACCATCCCATCTGATGTCCCTTGACCAAGCAGCTTGAAATTAAATTTTTCCAAAAACTGAGACTGGTCACAATAGGCCCAATGGATCATGGAACCTCGCTGCAGAAGCTTCATCTTCTTGCCAGGTTACCTAATGTAAAGTGTGTGAGTGTGTGGTGTTTTAGGGCCCGTCGACAACAAGGTCATTTGGGCCCGAAGTCAACATTAAAACCTAAAAGCTATAACAATTTGGTCAAAAAGGTAAAATACAATAAAAACACTCATATGTTAAAAGGACATTAAAACGATATAAAGACTAATAATTTAAAATCTCTAAAAGCAATAGATATAAAACACAAGTCATACATCATTGTTAAAACCGATTTTAAAAATAAACCGCAGTGCCTTATCCATGGCCACTGGGTCGTCACCTAAAATACTGAGCAAGTTAGCTCCCAAGCCCAAAGACTGGCGAACGCGGGCGTACTGCGGGCAATCGAGTAAAATATGCCGCACAGTGAGGCGTACGGCACACGGAGCACACACTGGGGCCGGTTCCCCTCTCAACAAATGACCATGAGTAGCTCGTGTGTGCCAATTCTCAGCCGGGTGAGTATCACCTCGGCTCGCCGGTTATCCCTGCAGGAAGTTAGCCAGGGTTGTACGCTCTCCTTTATTGCCCGGAGTTGTGTGCCTTCCAAAGCTGTCCAGGAGTGCTGCCAAGCAGAGAGGAGTTGGCGACGGAAAAAACGTTGCACATCCTGGTATGGCACAGTAGTTGTTAAACTCCGGGGCAAACGGCAAGCGGACTTTGCAGCCGCGTCCGCCTCCTCGTTTCCGGAAATCCCCACATGGCCTGGGGTCCAAGTAAAAACAAAATTGTACCCGCGCCTGAGCATTTGCGAGATCTGGGCCTGTATTTTTAAAACGAGGGTGTGAGCGGCAGTGGGCTGTTGCAAGGCCTGAAGAGCACACAGAGAATCAGTGCAGACAATAAAAGAGCCAGGAGCTAACTTGCAAATAAAAAGGAGCAAATAGAAGATGGCATACAGTTCTGCGGAAAAAACTGAAGTGGAGTCCAGAAGGCGAAATTTATGAGCCTCACCGTTAATGAAGAATGCGCAACCCGTAGCGCTTCCTAACTGAGAACCGTCTGTAAAGACCGGAACATAGTTAGGGTAACGGCAAAAAGTTGTTGGAACACCGAATGTGGGGTAGCGAGTCTAGAGTTGCTTGAAAGAGCGAGATCGAACACCGCACGATCGAGCTGCCATGCAGGATAAGGGCAGATGGACGACCTTTCCACGCGAGGCATTCGGAGGCCATGGGAATGTAGGAGATCCCGAAATCTTATTCCCATGGGGCGTGTCCGAGAACCAGGGCGCATATAACGGTGGACTAAATCTGGACACAGAACTGGTTTAAAACAAGGATTGGGATAACTTGCCAACTTCGAGACGTACGAGCAGAGTAACAGCGAGCGACGAATATGGAGTGGAGGTTCGCCTGAGTCTGCATACAGGCAGTCGACTCGACTGGTGCGGAAAGCTCCTGTGGCAAGGCGGATGCCAGTGTGATGCACGGTGTCTAAAAGGCGAAGTTTAGAGGCGGTCGCTGCGCCATAAATAAAACTGCCATAGTCCAGCTTGGACCGAACCAGAGAGCGGTACAGCCTCAACATTACCGTGCGATCGCCCCCCCCAAGATGCTCCAGATAATACCTTCAGCACCCGAAGAGAACGACTGCAAGAGGCTCGAAGGTGACGAATGTGGTGCTACCAATTTAGTTGTCGGTCCAAGTAGAGGCCCAAGAACTTCAGGTGTGAGACAAATGGCAGGGGTGTGCCGTTCAAATGAAGATCAGGAGGCGGGTGAATACCTCGTAGGCGGTGAAAGTCTTCGCAGCTGAAAAACGGAAGCCGGTTTGAAGCGCCCAAGCTGCTAGCTGGGTAATGGTCAGCTGCAGTTGGCGCTCAATGTGATCTATGTTGGCAGACCTATAATATACTGCAAAGTCGTCAACATAGAGGGATGATGGAATTCCACTTCGAACGGCACTAGTGATGCCGTTAATCGCTACGGCAAAAAGGGTGACGCTCAAAATCGACCCTTGAGGTACACCGTTCTCCTGTATCCGTTCCTGGGATATCGTTTTTCCTATGCACACACGGAAACGGCGAAGTTTTAAAAATTGCATAAAAACTCGGGTAGATGACCACGCATGCCGTAACCATGTAGGTTACGGAGTATGCCGTACCGCCAGGTGGTGTCATAGGCCTTCTCCAGGTCGAGGAACACGCCCACGGTATGTTGCTTCAGTAGAAAGGCATCGGAAATATACCCCTAAAGGCGTGTTAGATTATTGACACTTGAGCGATGGCGACGAAAACCGCATTGCAAGTTGGACAGATGGTTATGTTTTTCTAGCCACCAATTTAACCGAGCGTTTATCATTCGCTCGAAGGTCTTACAGATGACACTCGTCAGGCAAATGGGGCGGTAGCTAGATGGAAGTGTGCGGTCCTTTCCGGGTCGAGGGATGGGGATGACAATACCCTCTCGCCAGGAGGAAGGGAAAACCCGCTCATGCCAAATGCGGTTATAGATGTTTAAAAGGAAACATCGCGCCTCAGATGGAAGATGTAGCAGCATCTGTCGGTGTATGTCATCGGGACCTGGAGAAGAATCCTTTGCTAACGCCAGAGAATGGGCGAGCTCGGCTGCTGTAAAAGGTTGGTTGTACGGCTCGGTGCAGTCACTATTAAAATTCAGTGGTACCCGCTCCGCCTTTTCCTGAATAGGCAGGAAGAGAGCGTCATAGCGGGCAGTTTGGCTAGTAGCAGCAAATGAGGTAGCTAGGGCTTCAGCTATGTCCTGCTCGGTGGTGCACATGGAACCGTTGATGGCAAGGTCGGGAATTACCGTCCGGCGATACTTGCCATACATCCGCCGAACAGCTGACCATACTTGTTGGGTAGAGCTGCGCCGGGAAAGCGAAGACACATAGGCTTCTCAAGATTTATGCTAAGCGTTGCGCAGTATAAAGCGTGCCCTAGCGCGAGAACGTTTGAAGGCGACGAAGTTCCCTTCCGTCGGGTGCTGCTGAAAAACGCGCAAAGCACGTTTGCGTGCTTTGATTGCCAAACTGCATTCGTCAGACCACCACGGTACAGGGATACGACGTGGTGTAGGTGAACCTCGAGGAATGCTGGATTCTGCTGCGAGCAGGATCGAGCAAGTAAAATATTCGACCATTTCATCGATGGTGTCGAAACCATCGTCGATGAGGTGTATGAGGGATTGGAATTTTCCCCAGTTAGCTTTGGAAATAATCCAGCGAGGATATCGAGAAGGTACACATTGGTGGCCAGAAAAATGAATGTTAATGGGGTAATGATCACTGCCAAAGAGGTCGGAAAGTACTGACCACTCAAGGAGTGGTACTAATGACGGACTGCAGAAAGAAAGGTCTAGTACGGAATGTGTACCATAAGCGGATGATAGGAATGTCGGGTCACCAGTATTTAGCAGAAGCAGGTCAGACTTATCGAAGACGTCTACGAGGAGGCATCCACGGGCGTCATCAGTGTCTGATCCCCAGAGCGTGTGCTTGGCATTCAAATCTCCCACAAGGAGTAGTGGTGAGGGGAGCTGAGCCAATAGAGCTAGAAGATCACGCTCTGGAACTATACTGAGCGGCGGCAGGTACATATTACAGATGGTAAAACTGATGCTCTCCAGCTGCATCCGAACGGCCACAGCTTGCAATGGTGTGGGGAGAGGAATGTTGGCGGCTGAGATGTTAGGCGCCACTAAGGTAGCAACGCCACCGCTTGCACGCATACCTGCAAGAGAGTCGCTTCTAAATGCAGAGAAAGAGTGAAGGTGTAACGAGTGATTGGGATGTAAGTGGGTTTCCTGGAGGCAAATAATTGACGGTGACCATTGAGAAACTAAATGTTGTAGGTCTTGAGCACGAGCTCGAAAACGATTGACATTCCACTGGATTATTTCCATGAAGAATTTTTAACGGGCCGTTTTAACTTTTTTCTTGACCTTGGCTGACTTGGGCCCTACGATTCGAAAATCGTTAGCCTCCTGTGACTCCGCTGATGTTCGGGAGTCAGAACTCCTACGGCTCGTAGAACGAGACCGGGATCTAATAGAAGGCGAGCGACTTCGCGATCTATGTTGTGGCCAGGATCGGTTTTTCACATTTACTACTGGATTGTTGTTACTCGGTGATGGCTTGGTGGCTGAGTCTGTACGGCTGAAACGGAGGCTGTGCTGGTGGATCTACAAGCAGTCTGAGACGTGGGTTTAACGGCTAGAAAGTCAGTCTGCGTGGAGGCGTGGGCGACAGGGACGTGTTGAACAGCAACAGTGGTGTTGGGAGTACGGCGAGCTGCTGATGCATATCCAGTAGTAGTAGCAGGCTTTAATTGCTCAAAGCGCCGTCGTGCCTCTGGAAAAGTCAGGCGTTCCTTTACACGTAGCTCCTGAATGCTCTTTTCGTCCATGAATCTAGGGCACTGTCGCAAACTGGAGGGGTGACTGCCGCCACAGTTCACGCAACAAGGTGTTCGACTGCAGTTTGGATCGTCGTGCTTCGGTAGGCCACATTGCTCACAAAGAGCAGGAGTGGTACATGTGACCTTAGTATGTCCCCTAATGTAAAGTCTGTGACATTCTTGCATTCTACATGTAGTGAGTCGGTTTGCGTATTTCAACCAATCCCAAGCACCTGCGTCTTATGCTGACATCTATCCATTCTGCCAGGATCATATAGAATACGGACCTGACACTGCCATTCAAGAAAAATGGCACGGGTAATGGGGGTTTACACATGCTATCTCCTATATGGTTGATTTATTATTTACTTTAATAAGTCAGATATAAATCTGTCTAAGCATTAGCGAAGCAAGAGTATTTGTTAACATTTATTTGAGTAATTTAGAAAACAAGAACAATTCCAGTAATGTGCTTTCTATGCCTTGTGAATTCCATGCCTTTCTGTATGAGAATAATTCCAGTAATGTATTTTCCACGTCTATCTGTTTTAATTGTATGTCATTTCTATGGTGAGAGGTAAAAGAATACATTGTCACAGCAGAGGAAGTTACTGTTATAATTATACTACATGCTGCATAATCTACTTAACCTAACACACTACAATGCCAAGTAGCTGCTGTATTACAGGTGTAAACCTAACTATAGTAAAGATGGATCAGATGCATACAATGTGAGCACTATCGAAGGATTCAGCTGTATGAGTACGGCATTCTGCTGCCAATTTTGCAATAAAGGAGGACAAATTTGCTTGTGTCAAAAGGACCGCTCAAAAAATACTGCAGAACGGTTTCCAACAATTTTTCAAACTCAACCCTCATATTACACAAATATTACTATTTGTAACAAGAACTTCATTTATCTTAAGAAAATGATGTCAATTTTTATTATTAATTGAGATCGATTTCACAAACAAATCGCTTGTGTCTTCAGTCAACACACTTCATCGTCAAGGATACCAGTTATTATGTTTTTTCAGTATTACCAAAATCTGAAAACGAAACAAACCTAAAAACAGAATCAACTGCTGGCATTTCAAAATTCATTACACAATTTTTATCTTTTAAAATAAATATCTTTTCCCAAACCATTAAATCTATTGGACCATTTAATTGTTTGAATAATTTAACTTCAGAATTTATTTCTTGGTTAAATAACCAAAAATGATCTGCTACGGCCGAATCATCAGTTTGTTTATACTTAATGTTACGAAAATGTTCTTTCATTTGGTTTCCAAATTACGTTTCGTCTTTCCAATATAAACCTGATTAGAATCTAAACAATTAAACTGATAAATACCAGATTTTTTATTATTAGGAATTTTATCTTTTTTTTTTTTTTTTTTTTTTAAAGAAATGTAGTAAGTTTGTAATACTATATTTATTTTGAGGAACTAAAGTTATACCAAACTCTAAGTTTTTTTTGAAAATGTTTATTAAGGGTAGAAATATCTAACAGTTTTTTTTATATTTAAATAAAGACACTGTGACCTGGGCAAAGAGCGTGTGTGCGCGTTGTGTGGGAAGTGGTGCAACAGATAACATGTGCAGGTGTGCGAGAGGAAAACAGTGTTATTGAAAAACTTTTGTTGTGGTGAAAATATAGTGTGTTAGTGAACTCAAACATCAAAAGTCGAACATTGAACTACAGAAGAACAAAAAGACAAGGTTATATGTATAATTATTCATGTAAATATGTATTAATGCACATTGTGCAAATTTTAAATATTAAAAAGTAATATGTTTATAATCTTCATTAAATTCCTCTTTATTCAGGAGTATATTTATTAATCTATAAATCAAACTATTAAAAACAGCAAATTTAAGTGAAATTATTATATGTAATTATCGATATGAGTAGACTTCCAATAAATATCAAAATCTAATTTATTATTTCTTATTATCTTCAAATCCAGAAAAGGAAGAAATCCATTAATTTCAGTTTCTAATGTGAATTTTATAGCTTTATCCTGCAAATTTAGTAATTTTAAAGCATAATTAATTTGTTTATCAGGAACAATAGCAAAAATGTCATCAACATATCTATACCAGGTTTTAAAAATCAAAGGGAATGCTTTAATGACTTGCATTTCGAAAAAACTCATAAAAAGATCAGCAAGAAAAGGTGAAAGAGGATTACCCATTTAGAACGGGATTTCTTTGCTGTAGATGTGTTTCCACAGTTGGGAAGCCATATGTAGCATGACGAAATGGTCTCTCACCTCCTTTGCTGTTCGAGCGTTGTCTTTGTTTCAACCATTCAGGATATCGTCGACTATTCCAACTAGTGTTAATTTTTCTATTGTATCTGCTTGAATATGAGTCATAAGACCTCTTCTTTTCAAGGATGGTTACGAGTGAAAGAAATAAAATTTGAATAAGTTACATTTTCTAATATATAATTTAAGTTTATTATTTACAACTTCGATATTTCCAAACAAAATCTAAATTAATTTTCCACCATTTTTAATAAAATGACACTTTACAATACAATATGAATCCTTTAACCACAACTAATCTCAAATATAACTTAAATCTTTAAAAGAATATATTGATGGATTAAAGAAAAAACGTCTGCTCTTTCAATTGTTGATTGAAAGATGATTTCTCCCCAAGCTTCTTCAGCAAGATTATTGACTTTTTTCTTCAGAACATTGAATATACGAGGGCTGTTCAATAAAGAATGATCATAATTTTTTACGGTCATAATTTTTCGCACTAAATTTCAATCTTATTATATTCCGTTAGCTTAATGTGAAACAAACACGCCGTAGTAGTTTCATTGTTACTGTCTGGCCGCTCTATCTCCGGCTCTGACAGTTCTCGAGAGGGGGAAGCGCACTGTTGCCAGTTCTTTAGCGGGAATTTCAAGCAGAGGAACATGTGTGTTTTAAATATTTCACGCATTTGCAGATCGTAACTTCGTAAATGTACGTGGACAATGTGTATATACATGATTCCAGAATAGTTGCATATGGAGACAATATACCATACCATTTACTGGAAAAGAAATAACAAAAAGCTACGTTTACTGAAATTGGCTATTTAACAACTTACATTCAATCCAGTGGGAAGACGCCGCAATCCTTGTAAATATCCATATCTTCATCATCTTCACTCATCGCGGCTTCATCACTGAAGTCGCAGCTGACGTCATCTTCACTGAATGAAATTATCAGCTCCTCCACACGTGTTTCCATTATGCCGTTGTCTTCCTTGGCTTGTCTTAAAAGTTTCCAAGTATGATCCACGGCACTTTTCCACTTATCCTGGGTCACTTGTTTAACACCATTTTGCACTAATAGTTCAACATCAGAAATGCGGAATGTTGTGTTATGTTCTGCAACATAACCTTTCACTTGTGCCCAAATTAGTTCAATGGCATTGAAATGACAGTGATAGGGAGGGAGCTTTGTTCTCCAACCACTGCAAAATGACGCTTTTCCTGTTGCACATTGTCAGTGCTTTGTTTAATTGAACTGAATGGTATGGCGCATTGTCCATAACAATAATTGAATTGGCGCTGAATGTATTTCCATTCATTTCTTCATGATTATCACGCGTGCTCTTTGATCTGAATAAGAGCATTGCTCCTGGAATAAAACCACGTACACCTCCAGCATGGAGCAAAATCAGTCTGCTTCCTTTTTCAACTGGCACTTTCATTGTGACTGCAAGTGTCATCTGTCCATGCCTTTGTCTTAGTGTGTCCTGCATTTACCCACGTTTCATCAAGCCATACCCCCTTTTCGGGATTGCTTTTTAGAATTTCCCGCAAAAATCTACCTCTCCATGCAACTATGTCACTTCTCTCCATTACAGCTTTCCTCCCAGAAAAATTTTTAAACTGAAAACCTAGTTCTTTCAGTACTTTACTTAGGCTGGTTTTTCCGCCATCGAATAAGCCAGCTTCCTTTAAAGAACACAGCAACTTCGCACAAGTGGGAAATTCCTTTCTCATATAATATTGATATACATATCGAGATTCAACTGATCATCTAAAATTTAATAATTGATATACATGTCGCCTTATAGCATCCTTTTGAAAAGCATCAAGTGAAGCTTTAAGGCTGCATCGTTGCCGGTGTACGCAGGACTGAAGACGGCGAACTTAAATCAGCTGGGCACTTTTCCTTGGTTACATTCTATACGGTGGTTTTCCCCACCTTCAAGGCGTCACAAACTCTGTCCAGCACCTTGGTAACAGGTAGTAGAGGTCCACCATTGTCCCACTCCTTCTCGAAGTACTCACGTAGCCTAAATTCATGGCTTTGGCTCTTATAAGAGCCGATCTTTTTCTTGAATTCTGACGTACCAGTAGCCATATTACTATAATAGCGATAATAATAAGACTTACAGATGCTACAAATCGGAATTCACACACACACAAAAACTTAAACAAACCATCAGCGCGGGATCCAAAATCAACTAAAAGCCACGTGGTCCACACAAAATTGCAGCGGCAACACGGTGCTGGATTTGCAAGCCATGCCTAGCAGCGACAACGCTGATTGGCGCTAGCAGACAGTTTTAACTTCCGGACCACGACACCGGATGTACAGACTCCGAGTACCACCAACAGAAGCAGTTGGTGTGCGTGAAGGGTGTGAACGAAATATTCGAATAGAGTGATGTTGTAAAGAATATCTTGCATGATAATGAAATTACAAGTTGCATTTCAATGTTTTGGAGCTAATATAGTCCTATACTCTCATTATAAAGATAATTCTGACAATATGTTTTCAATTACTCATTATTATATGTTGGTACTATAAACCTTCCCCCTCCACCTCCTGCAGCCACTAAACGTCAGAGCCGGAGATACAGCGGCCGGACTGTAGTACTCCTGGTTCCCACCTGTGAGAACCAGGTAAGTTCAGACATGTTCAGTATCGCCTACCGCTGCAATGGACGTAACACGTGAGGAACAATATGCGGCTTTGAAATTCTGCTTTTGTCTCAACAAATCTTCAGTTGAGGCCTATACAATGTTACAGGAGGCCTATGGAGAGTCCGTTCTTCCCTACAGCACAGCTCGAAGGTGGTTTTAAAGAGGGGAGACAATCAATTTCAAAGGAAGGTGGATCCAGTGCTCCAGTTACTGCTCTTAAGGAAGAAAACATCAACACTGCTGCTGCCATTGTGAGAGACGATCGACGAATTACCTTTATAAAAGACTAAAATTTAGTCATACCTTTTAAAACTTCTAACTTCACTCACATCCTTTTTCAAATTAAGGAATGTTTTCGAAACAGTTGCAGTTTTATCATCAGCTAATTAGCGACTCATCACAGCTGGTTGTTGTCTGGATCTCTTGTAATTGGGTGCCTCTCTCGGAAGATTCTTTACATAAGGTCAGTAGACCACTCACTGATGCCACATAAAAATTTAGAATATGTGGAATGTTTTTAATAATAAAATCTTTTTCCCATGATGTAAGTTCAAGTTTTGTTGACAATGGTTTTAGTAGTTTGATCTCCTCTCTGATGTGCTCGTTATCATTCCAGAAATGAAAAGCAACTGCCAATTTTTCTGTTGTTTATATTTTATGTTCCTATGGTGTTCTATTAATCTAGTTTTCAAGTTTCTCTTTGTCAAACCAATATAAAAGTTGTCAGTCTTAGTAGGTTTGGAATTTTATCTGTCGGAATGCTTATGAATAATGACTTAACATCAAATGACACCATAACATCATTATTTTTTATTGTAATTTGTTTCATTTTATCTATTAAATTTTGAGAATTGGATACACTTAAGCTGTCAAATTTCTTGAAGGAGTTTAATTTCTTGACAATTCATTTAGTTAAATGGTATGTTGGAGCATTGATTTGGTTAATGATTAGTCTCATGATTGTCATTTTTGTGTATTTTTGGTAGACCATACATTCTTGGTAAAATTGGATTATGTTTTCTTATTGCATATAATTCATCCTGAAGTATAGAGGAACAGTTTTTTAAAGCTTTTTTCATCGTGTTTTGGCATTTAGTAAGGGGTCCCTTGGAATTTCTACATAATTATTTTCAAGTAACTGGATCATTCTTTTATTGTAGTCATCTGTATCTAATAAAACCAGGGAATTGTCTTTGTCTGCTTTTACTATGGTTATTGCTTTTTTATTCAGTTCTTTAATTTCTGTTTGAAATTTCAAATTTTGAGGTTTCTTCATTAACGGAGACACAATTATTCTGCAGCATTTTTCTCTATTATTTTGTCACTTTCTGAAAGGTGATTTGTTGCAATTTCGATATCTGGTATGTATTCCTCTATCTGCGACGAAAAACTGATGCACTGTCGGAATTGTCAGATATCTGTTGGAATGCTTGTGGATAATGACTTAACATCAAATGACACCATAACATCATTTTTTATTGTAATTTGTTTCATTTTATCTATTAAATTTTGAGAAATGAATACACTTAAGCTGTCAAATTACTTGAAGGAGTTTAATTTCTTGACAATCCATTTAGCTAAATGGTATGTTGGAGCATTGATTTGGTTAATGATTAGTCTCATGCTATTGTCATTTTTGTGTATTTTTGGTAGACCATACATTCTTGGTAAAATTCAATTATGTGTTTTTATTGCATATAATTCATCCTGAGATACTGAGTGACAGTTTTTTAAAACTTTTTCCATTGATCCAATTACTTGAAAATGATGATTATGCAGAAATTCCAAAGGACTCCCTAACTAAATGCCAAAACAAAATGGTCCATCAAGATCAACGATATGTAGGTAGATCAAATCATACAAATAACACTATGTATTGAACAAAGTCACTTCAAATTCAACAACAAATATTACAAACAAATAAAAGGCCTAGCAATGGGAAATCCACTTTCACCTTTCTTAGTCGATCTGTATATGAGCAATTTGGAGACACACATCATTAAAACCTTCTCATATATATCGAGATTCAACTCACGAAAGTGAGGCAGATGTGTAAAAAACGCGACTCATCTAAAATTTAATAACTTCTCATATATGTTTAAATTCTGGGCCAGATATGTTAATATTTTTGCTGTAGTCCCTCAAAAGTTTTAAACTGACTCCTTAAAACTACTGAATATACAGGATCATCATATAAAATTCACAATGGAAGTTAAAGAAAGCAATCAATTGCCTTTCTTAGATTTAATGATCATAAGACAAAATACAGTGTAAAATTTGGAATCTACGAAAACCTACTCACACAAATAATTATATAATATACAACGTTTCAATCCTCTGTCACATAAATTAGCTGCTCTTAGAAGTTTGATCCATAGACTGAACAGCACACCTTTAGATCAAAAACAATATAATGAGCAATTTACATATATTTTAAATACAGCACAAAAAATGGTTTGAATCCAAACTCAACCAAAAAAATGATCAATCAGAACTACAAGCAAAAGAAATTAAAACAGATCACTACTCTTCAAAACATAATTAAAAACTGGAAATAAAAAAAATTCACTTACCATCCTTGAGCATTTCCGAAGTTTGAACGAATATTTAAAGATTATGGCATCAAACTAGCACCACAAAACAGATTCTCACTCAAGAAATTGTTAAATAATCCCTTAAAAATCACGATCCCTCCAGAACAAAAAGTCAGGCATATATAGGATAAATTGTGAAGACTGACAAATTTTATATTGGTTTGACAAAGAGAAACTTAAAAACTAGATTAATAGAACACCATAGGACATAAAATATAAACAAACAGAAAAATTGGCAGTTGCTTTTTATTTCTGGAATAACCACCACATCGGAGAGGAGATCAAACTACTAAAACCATTCTCAACAAAACTTGAACTTACAACATGGGAAAAATTTTTTATTATTAAAAACATTCCACATATTCTAAATTTTGATGTGGCATCAGTGAGTGGTCTACTGAACTTATGTAAAGAATCTTCTAAGAGAGGCACCCAATTACAAGAGATCCAGACAACAACCAACTGTGATGAGTCACTAATCAGCTGATGAAACTGCAATAGTTTCGAAAATGTTCCTGATTTTGTAAAAGGATGTGAGTGAAGTTACAAGTTTTAAAAGGTATGACTCAATTTTAGAATTTATACATGAAATTAGCTTCACTGTTAACAACGCTTTCATTTATAACTATTCAAATTACCTTAAGATCACTTTCTGAAATACTGAACATTTCATTGGGTGCCACCCACACGTTGGTGACAGAAACATTACACATGAGACGTGTTTGTGCACGATGAGTTCCAAGACTGTTGATTCCTGAACAAAAGGACATTCACATGCAGGTCTGCATGCAGTTAAAGTTGATGTTAGAGGAATATCCGGAATTTCTTTCAAACGTAATCACTGCTGACAAAACTTGGCTACATCATTTTGATACTAAGAGCAAACAGCAAAGCTCAGTGTGGAAATCTCCATCATCACCAATCCCCAAAAAAGCAAAAGTGGTTGCTTCTGCTGGGAAAGTTATGGTCATCTCATTCGTTGATATTCATGGAATGGTGTATCCGTATGTTGTACCTGCACACACATCAGTAACTGGACAATACTACAGGGATGTCCTGAAAACATTGCAAAAGACCACATTTACGTGAAGCAGGTTGGATGCTGCACCACGATAATGCGTGGCCGCATATTGTCAATGTTGTTGCTGAATATCTTGCAAAAATCAACGTGAAATGCATCCCTGACCCTCCTTATAGTCCGGATTTAACCCCATGTGACCTTTTCTATTCCATAACTTGAAGAAACACCTTCGTAGGAGATATTATCCATCATCAGAAGCAGTGATGAAGGCTGCGGAGGTTATTTTGAAGGATCTTTCAAAAAATGGTTTCCAGCATGTCTTTGAAGACTGGCAGAAATGCTGAGACAAGTGCATCTCATTCAGGGGAGACTATTTTGAAAAGGACCATCAAAATTATGAGGATGAGTAAAGGTACGTTGCCACAAAAAAAAAAAAAAAAAAAAGTAATATAAACATTAAAATATTTTTAACATAACAAGTGATACTGATCCTTTAGACGATGTTGCCATAGATGGAAGCTCTTCAAATACAGCAAGTGAAACATATGCAGGAATCGGAATTTTCACGCCAGAACTAAAGAAATCAATTTTGTTATGTTTTTTAGCACAGCACATTTTGTGCCTTCAATAAAGTACATAGTTTTCTGACATACTGTCCACCACTCCTCCCCTCTGATAAAGAACCGTGTAGTGTAAACGGATAACAGTGCCTCCACTCGAGTTATCGTCTTAAATGTCCCAGATAATATATACATATTTTAAAGAAGGGAATGGGAAGTGTCGTAATCCACTTGCTAGAACCTGCGACGCAACAGTAAAGAACATTATTAAACTGGATATGATGACATATGCTACACACAAACACACAAAGAATAAACAAAGTGTGCTTAACACCAAAAATCAGAATTTGATAAATTGATACATTTACTATGATCTGATTCGCAGAACCATATATGACATATGCACAGCACAGCAATCAGCACCTACTCTGGACAGGCTACTTGGTATTCTCCGCAGTTAAACATCAGGTACGAGGGTGGTCTGCAAAGTTCTTGAAACAGAGTTGTTTTGAAACCAGTCCCAAAGGATTATAGATACAGATAAGCAATTGCAAAGGTGTGTTGCCATAGTGTTTACTTATTCTTAATACTTAGTTTACTTTATGTCAGTATTACAGTGTTCACAGATATGTTCCAAAGAATAGGTCAAATCTAAAAATATATGGAAATGTAATAAAATAAAAAGTAGACAAAAGAAAATCTGGTTTACATTTGTCACTGGAAATAGAGGGTTTAAAAAAGTGTAGAAATGAATGTCAGTTGGTCACTGATTTTTAGGCTCATAAAAATGCAAATGAAAACGATATGATACACAAACGTCTAAACCAACTTTCGATACCGTTTGTAATACTTGATATGCTGTTGTATAAGTATTATCTTCCATATTCTCATCAGTCACTTAACTAAAGCTTTTCTGTTTAGTATTTCTGATTTATTATAGAGCTGCGTAAGCAGAGTAAAAGAAGCACAGGGTGTTTAAGTTCATGCATTTTGTCAAACTTAACGTAATATTTAAATATAAAACTTGACAATACCTGCCGACAAACTCCTTCGCAGTTCCTCAGCCTTTTGTTTCTGTAACATGGAATGAGAATATTTCTTCTCTGTGGATTTCCTTTTCTTATCATCAGCAAAAATTTGCTTCTGTTTTTCATAAGGGATATCTGTGTCTCTCTTTACTAATTGCAGAAATACACCTCCTGGAGTTCTTCGTCGAGAACCGTTCTATAGAGGAAAATAAATAAGGCTTTACTTAGCTTACGAAAGTTTTCTGTCGAGTGTAAATTATGTAATATTACATAACAACTTATGCCATATAAATTTACTGAGCCTTTCAGTAGAATTTCAATTTTACAAGCCTAACTTCTCTGATATACTTAACCATAGAAGCACAAAACTAATACAATAATTATGTAATTGATGGAAATTAATCATTCCTTCACACTAGCCGTGTATAGGCTAAGGTTTTGGACAGATAGTCAAAAGTGAAAAATTCAATGCTTTGGCCAAGATTTGAACTATGAATCTCCTGGTTTCCCTCTTACCCATTGAGCTACCATGGCTAACTTAAATAATAAGAGTTTAATGATGAAGCCTGAGATTCAAGTACTTACAATAGTAAGTCACCACAAATATCTTATGTGTCTTGTATATATATGTATCTTGAATACAAGAGTCTCTAGTGGTTTACCGGGAAAATATGAGTAAATTGGAGAATTTAATGTCATGACAGCACGTTGGCCATGGTAGCTCAATGAGTAAGAGCAACTGGATGGAAACCATGGTGGTTCAAATCCTGGCCATGGCATTGAATTTTTTAGTTTGATTCTATCTATCCAATTATTATTATATACTGTAATTTAAGGGGGAAAGGCTGAGAGAGAGAGAGAGAGAGAGAGAGAGAGAGAGAGAGAGAGAGAGAGAGAGAGAGAGAGAGAGAGAGAGAGAGAGAGAGAGAGAGAGAGAGAGAGAGAGAGATGGGGATCATGATGGCCAAAGATGCATTAAAGTTTGAACATTGTTTAACCATGAAAAACTCAGTTCTTCCTAATGAACAACTATGAACCATGCACAGATTCTAAAAATTGGCCTATTACTGTAAAAGCTGTAGATTTTGAATCACTCCTAACCTAGAGGACTAAAAGGAAGTTGGAAACATTTAACTTTGGATAACTGGTGGAGTTGCTTATCATGCTCACACAATCAAACTTTTCTCGGATTCATTAAATATTTATCATAATTATATTTACACAGTTTTGGCAAAACTTTGTATTAGTGGATTTTAGAATCTGGTAAGAATGTTAATTCTTCTATGACTAAACAATTTCACTAATTTTCATTAAAGCATACAAATTAATACATATAGTCTTTGACTCTTTGTGCTACAACAATTAAAAATTATACACTACCTTGGAATTTTAAAAAATGATCTCTATTATACTTTCAAATTTATGATGTAGAAGTATGCAACCTTTAACTTATGTGGAAAAAATTGCACACAAGTTTACTATAGAGACTAACAAGCCTGGTCCTGTGGACTCAAGTGGAAGTGGATACGCCACTTACGCGCGCCAACTCAAAAATGGGAAGGCTACCGATATGACCTCGGTGGGGCCGCCTGGTGATCTAGCACACCTTCTACTATTATGCTGGCTAGTACCCGGGAATATTATGGCTTTCCTCAACCCCGTCCGGAGACGTACCAGATCTCCCATGGGTATCGGGAACCACTGCCCCCTCGAGTCCAACCCAATCCGAACAACTCCCAATCAGGGAGGGGCTCGAATGTACGGCCCGAGATTCCTCTAATAACGTCAGAGGTACTACGAGTGCTAGGGGTCCGTAGCGCCCGCACCACGGCAGCTGAAGGGGACGGATCTCCTCACCGAGGCTCCGCGAAGAAAGTGCACAGTTTTGGCTGCTCATCCATGCTGGCTATGCTGAGCCATTCCACTGTGGATAGCAATGGGCCACAAATAAACACCGAATACACTACACTTCGTCCACGATGAAGCGCCGCCGAATTTCAGATGTTTCGCTTCTTTGACATTAGTCGGTTTCGTAGTCGTGAGATCACTACCATTTCGGTATGGATCTTGACTTCTAGTTCGCGGCTGATCTCGTCCACTGCGCAGTCATGCTTTCTTCTTCTGTGTATTTTTCATTGAGGTCGGGAGGGATGATTTAGATGCTCTCCAATCGTATTTATGTTCTCTTCGATCTCAGAATATCATTTGTTCTAACTTGACGAAGCCTACTTTCGAGTCTTTTCACCGTAGCGTTTATCTCCGAGTTTACAAAAAATGTGTAGTGTTTAACGCTCGCTTTTACTATATATGGCGCTGCAGGCGGTGACACTGATGCTACATGAGATGAAGATGGAGTATCGGTGGAATGAGATGGCGGGGGAAACGAGTTTACAGACTTAATGTCGCCAGTAAGTTCGCTTTTCGTTTTCTCCATTTCTCTTCTCAGCGCTCTTTGTCTATATCTTTTCCAATTCGGATTTCACTGTTTTCATTACAGTTCCCATCTCCACCATTCCAAATTTCACTTTCGTCTCCATCTTCATTTCAGATTTATGGTCTATTTCAAATAATTGTGCTTTTCAACAAGCGGGAGCCCACTGAGCATGTCAATCTGTTTTCCCTGTGTCATTTTCATTTTATCTGCATTATACACTGCCGTTTGTGAAAATTGAAACATCAAGAATGAATTAGCCGAATAACTCCAAACTTGGTGCAAGTGTAGAAGAGTATGCAAGCAATAAGCGATTAGGTTTGCAGAGAGATCGGGTATATGTAGGCCGAGCAGAGCCCTAGCGTGTCAGTCCAACAAGGTCAGTGTTGCAACCACTGTAGTCAGTACAGAGCTGTCAAACAATGTGGAAACAATAAAGTGAGTGCCAGTATGCCACGTCGACGTCAAAGGGAGCCATATCGGCAGGTGACCGAGTTCGAACGGGACAGAATGATCGGTCTCCGGGAAGCGGGTTTGTATTACCGTGACATTTCGGCTCATACAGGGCATGCTGCTACGACAGTGATGAGTGTGTAGAAACAGTGGATAGATGAAGGTCGTACGCAGTGAAGGGCGGGAACTGGACCACGAAAAATAACAACACGGGATGACCGTCATCTTGTCCGTATGGCGATAACGGACCGTGCCGCTTCATCCACAGTATTGGCTCGACGCTGTAGCACTGCAACAGGCGTGAACTTGTCTGCACCATCGGATCGTTGCCGTCTGCTGCAGGCTGGACTGGTTGCACACACGCCATTACGTCGGCTTCCATTGCCCAGAACAAGCTCCTCCGACTGCAATGTGCAGTGAACACCATCACTGGGGTGCGGAGTGGCAAAATGTAATCTTTTCCGATGACTCCCGCTTCAACGTGTCCTACAGTGATGACCGCATACATGTCATCCGACGGTACCATGCTGAGAGCAACCTGGAGGACTGCATTGTTGAGCGGCATAGCAAACAACCACCAGGTGTGATGGTTTGGAGCGCCATTGGTTACAACTGATCTCGCCTAAGAATTGAGGGCTCTTTGAACATAAACCGGTACCTAACGGTGGTTGTAGAGCCTGAGGTACTCTCCTGCTTTAGGCATCTCCTCAGGCCATATTTCAACAGGACAATGCCCAGCCATATATTGCCTTCTTCGAAGAGCATCGGGTACCACTGTTTCCCTGGCCTACACGTTCGCCTGGCATGTTACCCATCAAACATGTCAAGGATATGGTTGGTCGTACCTGGTGCATCAAGATCCTCCAATAACTAGTGTCAAGGATATTCCAAGTTCTTTCGGGCTTCAAGCCAGGCGTAGATGTGCTGATGTACCGACGTTTCAGGAGCATACATTATTCCCGTCTTCAGGGTATGCTGAATGAGTTTAACCAGCAGATTTTTTTTGGGTCTGCCATGTCACAAGTGAAAATGAGTCAAATTTCCCCTTTTTAATTTTTTTAAACAACAAAGAGTTAGGAGAGATTTAAGGATGGAGTCTGGGATGGCAGTTATACTTCTGCCTATACGGAGTTCCGCATTAGCACCTCCGGTAGTAGCGTCATATTCTGCCGCACAGTGTGCGGGAGCGCGTAGGGCTTGGTTTCCTTGGCCATGACCATGACCATGACCGAGATCCTGAGCATGGCACGAAGGGAATTGGACGTACATTGTTTTAGGGTTTGAGGGTAAACTTTATTGCTGGGAGCTGTTGAGTCGGTGTAGTCTCCGTACGCGTTCGCGATACAGTCGAGTTGTCCGCTTGTGCTTGTATGTGTTGTTCAACCATGCTGTGGAGGTGTAGGAGCTGGTCGACTGTGTGTGTGTGTGTGTGTGTGTGTGTGTGTGTGTGTCTCCTCCAGCCGCAAAAGCTTGCGCTTTACTGGTCACTGCTGTTGAGTTGCTGAAGTTCTTGTTGGTCAAAGTCTAGTCGGGTTTGGAAATCAGTTGTGTTGTCGGCAGAGCGTTGGACGATTGCTGTTAACTTCGCGGGTTGCTCGGAATGTTCTGATTGGTGTCCTGCGATGCTTGTGGTGATTTCTTCTTCTAGCTGTCCCAGGCGTGGAGTTATTATTAGTACCTCGGAGTGGAGGTCGTGCATGTCCTCTCTGGAGGACTGTGTGACTGCGATGGCGTCCTCAAGCGAGGCAAGACGGGCTACAATGACTGCACCTCCCTCCAAACATCCTGCAGGGCTTCCCTCAGGCCTTCTCCGGGAAAGGAGGCAGGTGCTGCTACGGGAGGGGGTGAGCATGGGACATCTTCCTCCCTGGCCGTTGGTGTGCTGCGTTGTACTTGAAGCCGTTCTGGGGTAGCGTGGGCACTGTGTGTGACCTGTAAAATGGCCTAGACCATTGGAGGTGGAGCAGTATCTGCGTCGGTGCCGTATATCATTTCTCCCTGCATTCGGTGGCGAGGCACTGTGTCCCACAGTGGTAGCATCTAGGAGGAGCGGTGCAGATGGAGGCGCAGTGGCCATAATTGCAGCATCGCCGACGGGAAACGTGTCGCTCTAACTTGCTTGCCTCGACTCTGAGACAGCGCCCTAATAAGGCAGTCACATCCTCAAGACATCATCCTTCTCCGAGCTGTCGGCCAGATGCAGGCGCAATAGCGTGGTGGTGCCCACTCTCGTCATAATTCGGTTGGCTCTCCAGGCAGAGGGCCAACTCTGTTTCGCGGTGGAGGGAACAAATCTGCATGGTAGATCACGGGGTGCCCTGCTAATGACCACGGTACAAGGTCTTGTGGGCCTTGCCGGTGTTGGTGGAGAATGCAGCGCTGTTGGTGACGTCTGTTGTGCAGCAGCGGCGTAGGGAAGCCGCTGTGCAGTTGCACTTGCAGGCGGCGGTTGTTGTGCTTCTGCAGCTGGAGAATCTGTGGACTCAGGTCAGGTGTTGGTAGGACAGTCTTCTGAGTTATAGTGGTCGCTGTGGAGTAGGCAGGTGAAGGCGAAGCGGCTGCTGCCTGCTGCGCGTCAGATGTGCTGGGTGAATCATGCTCAAGCGCAATTGCCCAGAACTTCCCATTCAGGGTACCGTGAGGTCCCGGCTCGGTTGCCGGTATTGGCAGCGGCGCGGGAGACGAGGCACGTGAGCTGCCTGGTGATGTCTGCGGAGATGCATCTTTAGTCTTCCTGCGAGCTGCGGTAGTTTCTTTCTTCTTCCATCCCATCTTCGATCCACGATGTGCACTCTTCGGAGTACATCGGCGAAGTCTCCCTCAAATTTCCGGCGACCAGCAGAAGATGCGAGTGCCTTTATTTATGGGACAGTGCACGTGCCTTGTGCGGGCCAATGAGAGGCGCCGAGGCATGGCCGACACAGCACAGAGGTGTCGTTTAAGGTTGAACCTCCTCCTCTGAGGAGGGGCCTTCGACATTTTGCCATTTCGGGACCTTGTCCCTTACTGGCATGGTGGTGAGTTTTAATATGACGGTGGGTAGATGGTAGTGAATAGGTAATGTAATTGTTTAATTAGTTGTTAGGGATTAGAAGTGTAATGGATAGCTCAGATATGCTTTGTAGGGGCCAATGGTTGTGCTAGCACTAGTCTGGGTCACTTGTAGGTTTCAGCGAGGTCGAGGTCATATTCCCCCAGACAGCGGATTAGACTGTTGAAGCTAGAAGAGAGCTTGTTATAAAAACCATGGGATAGGGTAAGGAGTCTGTGATTTTTGGGGGAGAGGTCTGCATGAATATTATCATTAGGGATGTACCAATTGGAAGTTCTTGCTATCCGAAGATAGCGGTTTTAAAGGACTTGGAGTCTGTGGAGATGGGATTTTGCTGCAGCTCCCCAGACTGCAAGCATAGGTTAGTGCAGGGCGAAGTATTTGCTTGTATATGAGCAATTTGTTGTGCAGGCTCATTGTCGATTTCCTATTATACATAGGATACAGCATGGCCATCCTTCTGGACACTTTGTTTGCCACAGTGCTGATGTGTTGTTTCCACGTCAGACGCCAATCCAGGGTTACTCCTAGGTATGTTGGCTCCGTGGACCATTGTACTTCTTCTCCAGCCAAACGGAGGTTGGGTACATCTTGTAGACTGCGGCGGATGAATGTGACTGCATTTATCTTCAGGCGCCAAGTGATGAACCAGGCAGATAGCATATCAGCGTATCGCTGTGCCTTGGTTACTGCATTAACATGTCGCTTAGATGAGACTGTTAATACGGAATCATCAGCGAATAGGTAAAGGTTACAGCCTATTAGGGTAGGTAGGGTGTTTATATAGGTTAGGAATAAGAGGGGACCAAGGACACTGCCTTGAGGTACCCCGGCGTGAATACCGTAGGGTTGAGAATGGATGTCGTCCCTGGCAACGACGAAGGAACTGTTTTTGAGGTAGGTGTTGAGGTGTATAAGGTATGCTGGGATATTGTAGTTGGTGAGCCGATGGATGAGGCCGTCATGCCACACACAGTCAAATGTCGAGAGATGTCAAGGAATAGTGCTGTAACGTAGTGACTGTTAAACCCGCGTATAACATCGTCCACGAGGCGAAGTAACTGGTGAGAGGTCGAGTGCTGACGTCGGAAACCAAACTGCTCGGGTCGTAGTACACTGTGCTGGTCCAGCAGATGTTGAAGGTGGGCCTGCAGCACCTTCTCAAAGATTTTACTGATAGCCGGCAGCAGACTGATGGGCCAGTGGCTACTGATGTGTTTGGGGTCCTTTCCTGGCTTAGGAAGGGTGACAATCCTAGCGTGTTTCCAAGCTGCAGGGAAATGATCAAGTAGTAGTAAACTATTAAACAGGTGAACCAACAGTGTTATCTATGCTGCCGGTAGTGCTTTAAAAGCAGCATACGGCAAGTTATCAAACCCTGCTGCTTTATAGGGGTGCACGTTAGCCACAATACTCCGCACTTCTGCAACTGTTTTCAAGTGCACTTCATCCACATTAAAAGGAGTGGAAAGAAAAGCTTCAACACGTGACACTATTTCCTCAGAGAGCTCCTGGTCTTGAGATTCTGCTGGATGAAAAGTGGAGGCTAGTTCAGCCATTAAATCCACTTTTCTCTCATTGACTGTGCTGTTCTTCTGCCATCAGTAAGCGGTGGATCAGAAGGTATGCGCAGCAGTGCCTTGGACATACGCCAGAGTGATGAGTCCTGGGGTTCAAGAGTACATAGTCGGCGTTCCCACTCGTCGTTTCGGAAGTCAGCAAGCTCTAGTTTAACTAAGTGTTGCAATCTATTTCACTCCCTTTTGTGTAAGGGATTTCGCGTGAGCTGAAACTGACGCCTAACTTTATTCTTATCGACTATTAACTTCCGTAGCTGTGGGGGAAGTGGTTTCTGTGCACTGCAGAATTTGCGCCGTGGTGGAGTGGCTTCAGCCATTGATTGTGCCAACTGTAGAGATGATGGCAGTAGCTAGGTTATCAGCTTCAGCTACGCTGTTACATGGTGTAACCATTATCTCTGTGTACATGCTCCAATTTGTTAGACGAGGATTCGGAGAGTTTGGCGGGGCCTTGGCTGTTGCCCAGGCTTGATAGAGGAAAAGGATGGGGTAGTGGTCTGAAGAAAGTTCTGGGATGGTAAGGATTTTCGGGTGACCGCGAATGTGCTGGAGGATAGCAATATCCAGCCAGTCAGGTGGTTGGCGATCCCCGTATGTTATGTTTTTTGTTTTTTGTAATTTACGTCCTCCAACGTTAAGTCATATCGGACGATGAATGGAATGGGTGAAATGATGCTCAAATGAGCCCAGGGGCCATTGATCTTAGTTACCCGACATTTGTCTTTCATGATAAGGGAAACTCCCGGAAAAAACCTTATCCAGGTAACTCAACCTGACCGAGATTCGAACTCGGGATCTCTTGAGCGTGAGGTAGACACTCTACCACCACGCTACCGAGGCGGGGGTGTTGTGGTGATGATGGAGCAAGTACTATGAGATTACGCCGTTCTAGGTAGCGCTCCAGCACCATGCTTCTGTGAGACCTGACTGTGGAGTTCCACTGCGGACTTTTGGCGTTTAAGTCACCCATGGCTACTGTTTGTTCCTGCAGAAAAGACTGTCCAAATCGCCTTGCGATACAGGTCTGCCAGGCGGAATGTAGAGAGAGAGAGAGAGAGAGAGAGAGAGAGAGAGAGAGAGAGATGTTTAGGGGTCCTCTATTGGTGGTCAACTGTATACCAGTTGCTTCAAGTGGCGCTGTGGCTACCAGTTGCAAACGATGGTGCTGAATGGCGCGGTTTACGTAGATGTCCATACCACCGTAACCATCTGCCCAATCAGAACGATGGCAGAGCATGCCAGGGTGAGTTTCTTGCACCAGAAGGATCTGCACTTGGTTGACTGCTATGAAGTTTGATACTTCACTTAACTTGTTCCGGATACCATTGGCATTCCAGGAACACCCCCAGGGGCCTACTGATGTAGGTACGGGAATTGGCGATCCCAGGGTCCCGAGCCAAACTGATAACTTCGATGTGGGTTCCTCTTAGTGGTGAGGGGGTCAGACAAAACACCCACCCACATGTAGGCCGTGCGTGGAGACCCGTGTCGGTGGAAAGGTTTGTCCTGGTGGTTGAGGGATGTGCATCTGAGCTCGTTCCAGTGTTCTTCTAAATTCGGGGAGGGTGCGCATTTCCGATACACTACTTTGGTTTCTGCTTCGCCTAAACGGAAGGTTAGGGACTAATCTACCCCTAATCAATCGGCCAGAACTAGGTATTGTACCGAACTCCAGGGTGAGTGGGACGGCGAGCTCGCTATATCCCCTGTGTAGCCCTGTCATCCCAGTGGGGCGACCCCTTGTTGGGCTCCGTGGTTGGTGGGGAGCACTGGGGGATGAAATGTATTCCATTTATTATGGTAAAACAAAATATTAATAAAATGATTAGCAGAAGTGGAAAGGAAATAGCCAGGTGTAGTGGTCCTCGCTATTTAGTTATTCATAGAACTGAGGAAGGTCGGAAGTTTAGTACCATTAACCCGTTCGTTATTCAGAAGGGCATAGATAGTATTGCTGGTTCTGTGAAGGCATGTACTAGATCTCGCAATGGCACACTCCTGGTCGAAGCAGTTTCTTCGAAACAGGCTGCTAAAATCTTGAAAGGCAATATACTTGCGAGCTATCCGGTGCGCGTTGAATTGTATAGGACTCTGAACTCCTGGCGTGGTGTTGTAAACACCAGCACATTGGATGGTATGTCCAATGAGGAGATTCAGGAAAACTTGGCGGAACAAGGTGTGACTAATGTATATTGAGCTCACCGCAAGAACGAGGTGAACTAGTGCCCACTCGTACCCTGTTTCTTACCTTTGATCGGGTAGAACTCCCGAAAAGGATTAAGGCAGGGTATGAAGCTATTGAAGTGAGGCCGTATATACCAAATCTGCTGAGGTGTTATAAATGCCAGCGCATTGGCCACACAAGTGATTCTTGTCCTGGAGTTGCCACTTGCGTTGCCTGAGGGGAAGTCAAGCATGACAATGCATGCACTTCACCCGCAACGTGTGTTAACTGCAGTGGTAATCTTTTCATCAAACTCCAGAGAATGTCCCCGTTTTATGGAGAAGGCGATCCAAGAGAGGGTGTCCTTCGTGAAAGCCCGGAAACTCTTGCGTATTCGCCAGCCTTCTGTACCTAGGACCGTTACTTATAGTGCAGTTGCAACTAAGCCGGTACCAAGATGTGAAATCGCAACACAAACCTGCGAAATAAACGGGGAAGTAGTATCCGAAAGATCAATTATACCAAGATCACAGCCAAAGCAACAAACACAAACACGAACAGTGAGCGCGCCGACCAAGTCTAGTAGTAAGAAGAAGATTTCAGCCAAGTCACCGCCGAAAGCATCTACTTCAAGAACAAGTGAACGGGTAGTATATAATGTATCGCCAAGGAAATTTAAGACCACTTATGACAGAACGGAGTTCCTCAAGGTGAATAGTAAGACCAGTGAAAGGAAAGCTAGCCAGTACAAAAGTCCGCAAACATCTCCGTCAACATTTGAGGAGTTATCTGGAGAGGACGCCGATCGGCGACTTGCATCTTTGCCGGTCGCAGTTTCCAATCCTGTCGAGAGACCGGATTCTAAGTTACTAGTGCGTAAGCCGTCCTCTTACATTGACGATGTGGAGCGGGTGGATCCTGTCCTCACTGCCCAAATGACAGTGAGGAAAAGGCAGGAGAAACCTGCTGAAAGCTCTAGCCCAGCCCCAAAGAAAAGGAACAAAATGGTTCAACCACCACTGGGCACGTAGCTTTTGTCATGGCAAGTTGATATTGAAAGTAGCAATTTTTATGCATTTTGGTACTTTTTCATACTTATAGTTCTTCGTCTGTTTTACTCATTTGGACTTATTTATTTTACTGTCATTTTGTTTTGATCTGTTTTTAAAATTTTGAATAATTTATATCTGGCTATTGCCACGAGTTAGTTTTTTGCAAGGGCACTGATGACCGCTCATCATCATCATCATCATCATCATCATCATCATCATCATCATCATCATTCCAGGAACAAATTTTGAGCCCAAGCTATCCTATTATTCCTGTCTGCCATAGCGTCCCATGAAGATGAAAACGGCGTGGACTAAGATGGTTTCAGGTGGTATGTTTTCAGGTCGTTGTGCCAGAGCTTCAGCTAGTACTGTAGCGAAGTCGGGTTGGTGATGGATGGGGATTCTGCTCATAAGGTTTAGAAATTGAGCATCAGAAATGGTGGGTTTTGGTAGGGCTTGTTTTGGGATATTTTGTGGTGAGCAGGATATGGACCGGCGGGCGGTTGGTCTGGTACTTCCAGATTTATCTAAGTTGCTCTCCAACGTAGACTGCTGTTTGGGAGGCCTCATCTGGTCGGCTTCCATTCCATTTGCATGGTATAAAGCGATGTTTTCGGCTCTCTGGAGATTAGCCGGGCGACTGTCCGTTTGCTGCTGCGGAGTGTTCTGCTGATTTATTTTCAGTGCCTCAGCATAGGATGAATGCTGAATTCTGGTGACCGATGGTAGGCCTGGGTACCTGGTTCCCTTGAAGGCTTCCTTGGGTAGGACCATTGGGTTTGGCACTTTAGGTGCAGCGTCGAATCTGGTTCGCTGCCCGTTCTTGTTGAGTAGCATTTCCACTCTTGCCTCCTGTCAGACAGGACACTGCGTAGCGGCATGAATGTGGGCAACCACAGTTTCAGCACGTTGCCTTGGATCCTGCTACAATAAGGAGCTGGCAATCCTGTCTTTTGTGACCAGATTCTCCACAATAGGAGCAAACTGGCTATGGTCGGCAGCCAGCAGCACTATGGGTGAATTGCTGGCAGTTGGTGCACTAAAGTGGTCTGGCTGGGCAGCGGTATGATTCAACGCGTATGACGGCGTTGAACATACGTCGCTCTTTGTAGATGTTGGAGGTGTTCCTCCTTACGGAGCGCAACCCTAAAGTGAGGGAGCAGCTGTGGTGGTTGGCTACGGTTGGAACGAAGCTGACCCACTCGTTCAACCGGATAGCCTAATTCCTAAAAATAATGATTTGCGTTTAAGAGCGCTCAACTGCAAGGTCATCAGCGCCCGTTAAAAACAATTGTGGCAGCAAAAGACACTAAAAAGTAAACTTACACACTAAGTAAAAATATATCTATTAAAATAATCATTTAAAAGAAAAAACCAAAACCAAAACAATACAACACTTATAAAGGAACTTAGGAATAGGATAAAATACAAAAATTGCTATACAATATTACATGTAAATATAAAACAAAGATATATATAGCAGTGGCAGAAGCCAGCGATAGACTATGAAACAAAAAATTTATATAAAATAACAGACTATAAAAACATAAACGACTAAATCCTAAAATGAACTCTCGCGATGTAACGTAGCACTTTTTCCACCGCAGAGTTTGCCAGGATCTCCGTCAAGCTGACCGGCAGCTGCACAGTCTTCCGCAGATCTGCTAGGCGAATACACTCTGGCAGCATATGACGGACCGAGAGGGCCTGACTACACTAAACGCAAATTGGAGCAGTGACCTTCTTTAACAGGCGACTGTGTGAGAAGTAGCAGTGCGCAATACGCAACCGAGCCAAACTTACTTCCTCCCGACGAGGAAGTTCTTTCACCCTTCTGAGCTTGTTATTACGCAGAGCAGACCACTCAATCACGCCAGCGCGACAGTGCCTCTCTACGCACAAGCCGACAGTCTTCCGCGATGACGAAAGGGATGTTGACACTTGGTTCTATGCTTGCCACCTTTGCTGTCTACTCCGCCATTTCATTCCCATGCAAGCCCACGTGACCAGGAATCGATGCGCACACCACGCTAACAGCAGAGGCGTGTAAAACGTGGAGGGCGTCCTGTATACGCTACACAATAGCGTGTTGGTTGTAAAACTCACGAAGGCTCTTAAGTGCGCTTAGGGAATCACTTAGGATAAGAAAATCACCTAACTTTCTTCGGCGAACATGTATAATGGCGCGGTATATTGCATAGAGCTCTGCACTATAAGTGCAAGTACTGCCATGGAAACCGAATGTACACGGTTCGGCTCCATTTACATAAGCACATCCAACACCTGTAGCGTTTTTAGATCCATCTGTATAAATTAAATTACGGTCTTTATAACATTATACAAACTCTAGGAAGGAACTACGGATACTACATATGGGCGCCGTAGACTTCCTATGGACTAGCATCCCAAGATCTACGTGGGATCCTGCACGCAACCATGGAGGATACACTCTTTCGCCCTTAGGAAACATCCTACGCATTTCAAGTGCATACCTCCTTAGAAGCTCCCGGAATCGAAAACCTGACGGCTTTGGATTTAAACGTGTGTTCCTACAACGACCGTCAATTAAGGCGTCGAAAAACGATGCAAACGTCGGGTGCGAAGGCATACTATTAAGACCACAGCCGTAACGGCCCAACAAAATCTCTCGGCGATATTGCAGAGGAGGTTCTGCTGCTTCGGGGTAGAGGCTCACTACTGGGCTAGTTGGAAATGCTCCAATAGCTAAACGAAGCCCAGAGCTATGGACCGTGTCTAATTTCTTCAGCACAGATGGACCAGCTGAAGAAAAAACGATGAACCCATAGTCCAATTTGGATCGGATCAGTGTGCCACATACAAATGAAGCAGCATTGAGCGATCCGCTCCCCACGTTTTCCCACTAAGTACCCGCAGTATATTATGAGAACGGTCGCATCATGCTTTCAGCTGTGTTATATGAGATGTCCAGCTAAGCTTCCTATCGAAAATCAGTCCAAGGAACCTCGTTTCATCTGAAAATGGTAGGACGTACGGACCGAGTGGGAGTGTAGGTGGTAATCGACTCCTATTGCTTCAGAAGTTGACGCAGATTGTTTTTTCTGTGGAGAAGTGGAATCCGTTTTTAGTACTCCAATCGTGAAGATTGTCTAAACATTGCTGCAGACAGCGCTCCACGAATGGAGTGCGTCGTGAAGTGCAGTATACGGCGAAGTCGTCCACAAACAAGCAAAATGAAACCTCTCCAGGAACACTTTGGAGATAGAGTTAATGGCAGTAGCAAATAGTGTAACGCTTAGCACCGATCCTTGAGGAAAACCGTTCTCTTGGACAAAAAGATGCGAAAAGACTGAGCCAACCATTACTCGGAAGACGCGGTCGCTCATGAACTCCCAAAGGAAAACAGGTAGGCGCCAACGTACATTCCAGCTGTGCACGGTGCGTAATAGACCTGCATGACATGTATCATAAGCCTTTTCCAGATCGAAAAATATGCCGATGGTCTGACAGTTTTTCATTAAGTTGTTCATGATTTGTGTCGACATCGACACCAGATGGTCTACGTGGAACGGCAACGTCGGATCCACACTGGATGTTTGTAAGAAGGTTGTGAGTTTCCAGCCACCACACCAACCACCCACTGATCATGCGTTCCATCATCTTGCACACGCAACTGGCGAGGGAAATAGGACGGTAGCTGGAAAGCAGATGGGGGTCCTTCCCAGCTTTCAAAATGGGTTAGATGGTGGTCTCCTGCCACTTCTCAGAAAAAGTGACATCAACCCAGACACGATTATACAACTCCAGCAGGAACGCCTTCTCTTCGGGAGAAAGTTGCTGTCGCACATGGATGCCGTCTGATCCTGGTGCAGATAGTCGCGAAGATGAAAGTGCGTGTTCTAATTCTGCTATGGTGAAGAGGCGATTGCAGTCTTCAAGGCTGCTAGAGCAGAAAGAGAAACCTTGAGATTCCTCCTGAGTCTTAATTTGGAGAAACTCAGGCGAGTAATTATCTGAGCTAGACACTTTAGTGAACACACTGCCGAAAGTATTAGCCACATCGTGCTGATCGACAACGGCACCTGTAGTGCTTTTAAGACCGGCGATTGGCATGTATGTGGATTTTCCGGCCACACGCCTTAACTTATCCCATACGACTGAGAAAGGTGTATGTTAATTGAAAGATGACACGAAGTTGGTCCATGAAGTCGTTTAGCTATTCTTAATCACCTGTCTGGATTTCGCACGCATTTTCTTGTACTCGATCGTTTTATCGAAAGTAGGGCGCCGCTGGAAATTCCTAAGAGCACGCCTTCGAGCCCGAATAGCAATCCGGCAATCATCTGAGCACCATGGGACAGGGAAACGATGGGCGTGCATTCACGATCGCAGAATAGATTGTTCTGCAGCCGAAAGAACTAGGTCGTCCAAAGAGTCATGGTCATTATAGTTGAAGACCGCCAACTGCTTGAAGACATTCCAGTTGGCACGATCAAAGCGCCAGCTGGGCAGACGTGCGGAAGACGGATCCCGTGCTAAGAGACTCACAAGACACGGAAAATGGTCAATAGAATGTAGGCCAGAGATGACATTCCATTGTAGGGAGACTGCTAGCTGTTGTGAACAGACTGCTAGGTCAATGTGTGAAAATGTGTTGAATGCATCGGATAAAAACGAGGGTTCTCCGGTATTCAGGAAAACCAGGTTATTGCTGTATATGAAATTTGTGATTAGTTTGCCTCTCGCACACGCTCGAGGTGCACCCTATACAGTATGGTGAGCATATAGGTCTCCCACCAACAGACAAGGTGTTGGTAGCTGGGAGACCAGATGTTGTAAATCAGTAAGCGAGAGGTCATCGGAAGGTGGTAGATAAATGTTGCAAATAGCGAAATGTATGGATGGAAGTGTGATGCGTACAGCAACTGACTGGATGTCAGACTGTAAAGGTACAAAACAAGAAATATGTCATCTCTGAGGAGCATCATAGTGCCTCAATGCGCAGGCATACCCTCTTCAGGTGCAACGTCGCACCTAGCAGGAACGCCTTCTCTTCAGGAGAAAGTTGCTGTCGCACATGGATGCCGTCTGGTCCTGGTGCAGATGGTCGCGAAGATGAAAGTCGTGTTCTAATTCTGCCATGGTGAAGAGGCGATTGTAGTCTTCAAGGCTGCTAGAGCAGAAAGAGAAACCTTGAGATTCCTCCTGAGTCTTAATTTGGAGAAACTCAGGCGAGTAATTATCTGAGCTAGACACTTTAGCGAACACATTGCCGAAAGTATTAGCCACATCGTGCTGATCAACAACGGCACCTGTAGCGCTTTTAAGACCGGCGATTGGCATGTATGTGGATTTTCCGGCCACATGCCTTAACTTATCCCATACGACTGAGGAAGGTGTATGAAGTCGTCTGGAGGCCACAACTTAGTCACTTGTAGGCACATGACGAGTGGTTCGTGTTTATTAAGAAACAGTTCAAGCTAGGGCCTGTGTGTTCTGATTCCGCGTATGTTCTAGTGCTGGATAGCCATGGTAACATGGTGTTGATTCCCTTTAGCTTATGATGCCTTTAAAGGTGGCCGAATCAATTTACCCTTTTTTTGGTGTTGGGCTAACACCTTTTTCGGGAGGTTTTTCCTGCCTCTTTCTCACTGTCGCTCTGGCAGTGTGGGCAGGATCCTCCTGTTCCATCTCCTCCTCTGAGGAGGCACGTTTCCCCATGGAAAACTTCGGTTCGACAGCCTCGAACCGATTGGAAACGGAGATCGACGATGACGATAATCGCCGATCAGACTCCTCTCCGGAATATTCATCAGAAGACGATCTCGGAGGAGATGGCCGCGGACTTTTCCGCCGGTTTACAGACTTGCTACCAGTATTTTTATCCTTGAGAAAGTCACTTCTTTCATACGCGGTCTTGAACTGGTTTGCTGGTGCATTATAAATTACTGGTTCAGAACTTCTTGAGGTCGATGGTCTTGGTGGTGATTTGTATGACAGCTTTCCACGACTGGATTCCCTAGGTGTGCACACTGCTACACTTACTGATGACTGTTGCTTTGTCTGTGTTCCAGGTGTTATTGTTTTTTCTGCAATTATTGCTCTGTTTAAATTGCCATTTTGAGTTGCGATTTCGCGTTTAGGTACCGGCTTAGCTACAGCTGCGCTATATCTACGGACCTAGCGACCGGCGGCTGACGAGTACGCAAGAGCTTCCGGGCTTCCGAGGACACCTTCTCTCTAACACGGATCTCTTGGATCGCACGCTCCTCTATAAAACGGAGGCATTCTCGTGAACACGATGGATGTTCACCACTGCAGTTAATGCATGCTGGAGGTGTTGTACATGCAGCTTCATGCAAGACGCCTCCGCAGCTAACACAAGTAGGTACACCGTTACAAAAGTCACTTGTGTGACGAAAGCGCTGGCACTTATAGCATCTCAAGGGGTTAGGTATATATGGTCTCACCTCTATTGCTTCATATTCTGCCTTTATCCTTTGAGGGAGGTCAATCCTATCAAAAGTTAGGAACAGGGTACGGGTAGGCACCAATTCCCCGCGCTCACGCCATTGCACGCGATACACTGCCGTGACACCTTGGTCTCTAAGGTTCTCCTGAATCTCTTCGTTGGACATACCGTCTAATGCACGAGTGTTTACCACACCTCGCGAAGAGTTCAGGGACGTATGCACCATAACGCTAATCGGATAGCTTTCAATATCGCCGCTGCCTGGCTGACGCATTGTGCTTCAACCACGAGCTTACCATTTCTCGACTTTAAACAGGACTTGACTGCACCAGATATTCTATCAAGACCCTTTTGGATGATAAAAGGATTCACCGATGTAAAGTTCTTACCTTCCTCTGTACGTTTTACTACTAAGTAGCGAGGACCAAATGGCTCGACTACTTCTTTTACACTGCTCTTCACAATTTTGTGGTGTTTTTTAAGGGTTGTCATAGCGACGATGTCCTCCACCATTGTAAACGTCTCCAATGGCGTGCTCACATCCTGGGCGCCACCCCGGCTTAGGTGAGAGTCCCGGGCTAGACCTTGCTCACCTCAGGGTCTCACCTCCCAGTTGAAATACAGAGGGATCCAATCGCCTTCAGGAGTGTATCAGCTCATGCAATAGCCCCTCTCCGGGACTGACCTTTATCAGTGGATACCAACACAGTCCTACATGATATCCAGGGGCTAGGACTTACGCGTTACCCAGTCACCCACTGCGCATACCGCACAACGTTATCCATCAGACGTGTGTTGATGGAGCAGCGAATTTGGGGGTCAAACACATTTGTGAACCTAAGCTGCTTGGGGGAGTGTGTGTGTAGTGTTTTAGGGCCTGTCGACAACAAGGTCATTTGGGCCCGAGCTGCTTGGGTGTTTGGCATAAGCTCTCTCACCACTCAGAGGCACCCAATCGAGAGAACGATTTGGCTCGGGACTCCGGGATTGCCAATTCCCGTACCTACCACAGTAGGCCCTGGGGGGTAATTCCTGAAGTCTGCTGGTGCCATTTGCCTCCGTGATATACATATGCAGGTCCTTCAGGATGACGTACAGGAGTCTTTCTTCCGGTAGCAAGGTGGTGAGGTATTGAATTGTGCTATCGGTAAGAATCCTGCAGATTTTCCTGTGGTCGTCAGGCGTAGCAGGCAGAAAGGCGACGGTACCACTCATATTCCTGACGTTATGTGATGTCAGGATGTGCTGTGTTTAGTAGATTGGTTATCTCACGTGCCTTGGATTTTATATATTAGATTAATCTTTAATTGAAATATGTATTGATATCTTCACAGGCTGAAACATTACGGGATAATATTACGGAGGAAAATAGGTGTCATTCGTTGTGAACGAACAGAGGGAGGGTCCTGGTTGGCAGGAGATGTGTTAGTTGAAGGAATAGCCTGTTGCACAAGTTGCTGCTGTGCTGTGGCTGGTTGTGGTGGGGAAGGTGTATGACACTTCCTTTTGATGTTAGGAGCTGATGATGTGGCGGGAGATGGAGCAGCTTGAGGCACATGTTGTTGCTGCACTGTGTCTGGTATTGGTGGGGAAGGTGTAACAGCACACTTCATTTGCTTGTAGATGCTGCCAGTGTATCCTCCATGACTTGAGTTTCCATGGGTAACTCAGAGAACAGGTTGGATGTTGGTAGTGGTTTCTAGCTTTGGTGATCGAGGCTTCAACGTCATATTCGGAGTAGCCGTTTTGACGGAAAGTGAGTCTCAGGTGCTGTAATTCTTGTTTTAAGTGGCTGGGATCAGATATAGACAAAGCTCTGTGGGCCAGTGTATTGAGAACTCCCAGTCGTTGAGACTTATGATGGAAACTATGAGCGTTCAGATAGAGATCAGTGTGTGTACGCTTGCGATATACAGCATGCCCCAGTGTACCATTGCTGTTTTTTTTAAACAAGAATGTCCAGGAATGGAAGAGATCCATCTTTCTCCACTTCTATGGTAGACTATATTTGAGGTCGAAGGCAGTTGAGATGCGTAAGAAAGCTAGGCAAAGTGTCTGATCCATGTGGCCAAATTACAAAAGTGTCATCCACATATCTATAGAAATGAGATGGTTTAAGTGGAGCTGTGGCAAGTATTTCATGTTCTAGGTGTTCCATATAAAAATTAGCTATAGCTGGTGACGACGGGGAGCCCATTGCTACTCTGTCTACTTGTTCAAAGAAAGTACCACCAAACAGGAAGAAAGTGGACTTCTGGGTATGTCGGAAGAGCTCTATGATATCAGCTAGAAAATGCTCCTTCAGAAGTTGGATGGCTTCTTCAAGTGGTACTCTTGTAAATAGAGAAACGACGTTGAAGCTGGCAAGAAGATGAGAAGGGCCAATGGTAATGTTCCTAAGTGTATGTACAAACTGTGTGGAATTACTCACATGATGTGGGCAATCCCCTACCAGAGGTTGTAATAGATAAGCCAGGTGATGTGCCAGTCGATATGTAGGGTTGCTCCTGGCATCCACAATGGGGTGTACAGGAATGTCCAGTTTGTGGATCTTCGGAAGTCCATACATTCAAGGAGGCCTGGAACCCGACGGTGATACCGCCTTCTTAATTTCTGAAGTAAGGCAGGATCTTTTAATAAGTGAATGTGGGACACCATATATAGGACAAACTGGAAGGACCATTGCTACTAGAATAATTGAACATGAACGGAGCATTCATTTAATGCAACCTGAGAAGTCTGGACTGGCAGAGCATTGTTTTGATAACAACCATAGAGCCAATTTTCGGGAGACGACCATCTTGGCAAAATGCAACAGTTACTGGGAGCAGAGAGATAAGGAGGCTTTGGCGATTTCCTCTGAAAGGAGCACGCTTAATCGTGATACTGGATTTCAATTCGGCTCCTGTTGGAAACCGGCCTTAAAAATGGAAATCCATCAAATTAAGAAGCAAAGATCAATACAAGTTGAAAATCAAGTTAAGTAGCTACGTTTATTTGACACAATTTTCTATAATCATGCCATCTCCTGGCCTGGCATTTAATTTACTGAAAACAGTCTTTTGTTCAGTAATGCAAATTTTGATAGTGTGTTGAGGATAGTGTGTTAGTGTGTTTTGATAGGTTTTGAGTTGAGGAATATAGGACCGCCTCCAGAGCCAAAACAATGTAAGCGTTGTCAACAGCTGTGGCACATGCAAAGAGAATGCCAGGCTCCCATTGAAACATGCACCAAATGCACAGGCCCCCAGCCCTCATACAGCTGTAAAGTGCCCACAGAAGAGTGCAAATTGTGCCCTCTGTGGAAAGGAAGGACATGGTGCAATTTGGCGCAGTTGCATCAAATACCAAGCCACACTAAATAAAGCAAGGCCAAGGACTCAGCCTGGAAACCCCACTCCAAAACAACATCACCAAAATTTCTCCAAGGCTGGTCCGTCAAGAGCAAAAGGGCAACGGTTATTTCAGGACCGTCGCGGTAGAACCCATCTTGCCCCAGGACCTTCTGCAGCCGTGGACAAGCGGATCACAAGCCATAGCCACTCAAGAACAGCATGCACCCCCAGCTACACAACCCAAAGAAACAACAGATTCCCCCACACCTTAAAGAATCAAGCATATTGATTCCAGACACGCTATCCCACCGTGAAGCTTTTGGAAATGGCCTTGCACTGGCGGATTTCCTAACAAACTAGGAATCCCCAACGTAAACATAGGCTCGCAGATCTTCCAAGATCATGCCAATCTCCAGGTGGCACTTGGATATTTTAGCATCACCAAACCTTGACCCTCTTTACATCTTTGACTATGTCACAAGATTTCTGGGGATCCTAACACAGATCAACGATGCCCTACACAATCACCATAAACACAGTATACTGGAATTGCAACAACCTCTGTAGAAAAAGAAATGAACTAACAGATTTCCTCCAAAGAAACAGCATCTAACCAGCATTATTAAATGAAACACACCTGGCACTTACAGACCGCTTCTCAGTCCCAGGTTATTCTGCGTACAGAAACGACAGAAACAGAACAGAAGAGGCGGAGGGACAGCCATAGTAATACAGAAGTACGTCCAACATCACCAAGCATCTCTATCACAACTAAACCGCTTAGAAGCTACAGCCATTAGGGTAAAATTACACGATGCAGACGTCACCTTCATTGCGGCATACAACCTTCCGGGCGATATTGACACATGATCCAAACACCCTCATGCACTCGGCACACAAGTAGTCCTAGCTGGAGACTTAAACGCTAAACACTTCCTCTGGAACTGCCAAACAATAAACATTGCCGGCAACAAACTCCTTGCCTACATTAATAACTCTTTAACATTTTACTAACCGGACCAGAGGAACCAACATTCATACCCAGAATACAGAATCACATCTGTTTCAGACTTGTGCTACTCAAAACATCCCTCACAACACCAGCCCACATGCAATTAACGACTTAACATCTGACCATCTCCCAGTTTTATTAGAAATTGAAGCCCCCTTATCATTTAAAACAGAACCCCGAAGCCGACTGGGGGGCTTTGGAAACCTCGTTGCAGAACACAATTGAGAAAACCACAATATAAACACATGACGAACAGGGCGAAGCAATAAACAATATAGTCAAAGCGATAAACCAAAGCACAAAGAAACACATCCCTATTAGATATCCAACAATGACAAACAAACGTTTTCCCAGCGACATCAGAGTAATACTCCAAGAAAGAAATCGAGCTAGATGCCAATGTCAAAGATCTCGCAACCTAATACATTGTAACCAATACAACGAACTAAACAATCTAGCTAGCAAATATATCCGGGAATAAACCAGAAACCAATGGAATGACATGTAAGCGAAATACAACCTCAAAACCATACGATCTGGCGCATAACGAAATGTCTCACCCGCACATATACACAAACCCCTAATGGAATTACCGAAACTCATCGTTACGACATAGCTGCATAAAAAATTTAAGTGTCTCAGTAAATACAATTCTACGTTTTCTACAGTTTTAATTCAACATTATAATTTAAGGGACCCCAAGGTTGGCAGACCCGGGGGTCTGCCAACCACACTTTGAGAAACACCTAATAGTGGTTAACTATAAAGCCCGGGTCTTAAAGTACTTACATGTTGTAAGTCGCCATTAAGGTAGTTGTCTCATGTGTCATGTTTGGAAAGATTCTAAATTCGGTAAAAATTTAAACATATTTGGAAGATAAAAACAGCTGAAGCTGAAAAGCAGTGAATCTATTAAACTGCAGTCAACAGGTAACTGTAATTGTTTGGCATCATGATGGTGACATTCCTTTATTATCTGCCAATTGTAATCCCAGAACAGAGGGAGGAAGAAAGGAAAGAAAGGAAGTGTAACATGGCCAAAAAAAAAAAAAAAAAAATACTTTGTTCTAATCCAGTGATAAAATACAGTCATGTCAGTGGTAACTTTGCAGACTAGGGAGGGAGTATTACAGTGTCTGCCAGTTCTCAAAGATATGGTTGAAGTACTTGTTCCATTTTGTAGTGAGTGTTATTATTGTTAGTAGTTTCTTAATATACAACATTTCAAACAGACCTATTGCAAGAGCTCATGGCAACAGACTTCTATACTACAGGCAAAGTTTAGTTTAACAGCTAATGGTAGGCTTTATGTCATGCAAATGTAAGTCTTCTACTGAAAGTATAAAAATTGAAAGAAGCATAGATACAGTGAGGCACAAGTTAAAATAAAAGTAAATTGAGAAGATTTTGGACACATTGCTTCACTAACACTGTTCTTCACAGGACATGTTTGAAGAGCTGTTGCTCCCATCTTCAGCTGAGTCCTGACTGTAGTGGTTGATTGAGTGCAGGCTGTAGTGGTTTCCTCTTTCTCCATATCGTCGATAGATGGAATGATGTATTTGTCAAAGATGTCCTCTGACGATTTTTATTAATCAAGATTTTTTTCCCCTGGAAAGATCTATGGGATGATTAACATGTTTTATTAAAGTTGTCTCCAAGTTAATGTCATGTCTGGTATCCAAAAAATGAAAAGCTATTGCCGATTTTTCTATTTCATAATTTTTAATGTTTTTTATATGTTCTTTAGTACTGATGTCTGTTTCTTTTTGTTTTTCCTGTACAAATTTTAGGGCACGTTTCACATTAGATCTCATAGATTACTGGCTTTTCTTTTGTAGTAATTGCATTTTTTTGGGGGGGGGGGGGCTTTTAATAAATTCTTGATACTGAATCTATTATGAGGTGCAAGAACTATGTTGTGTGTTGAGATTTTTTGGAATTTATTATGGACTTATGGGTGGAAGGTAAATTTTTTAAAAATCTTGTACTCTTTTGCTCCTGTAGGTTCCAAGGTGGTGGTTTCTTTTATTTTCTTGGCCTTTTTGAGTTTGTTAATTTTTTTGTCCACTAAATTTGGGTTGAGACTGTTGGACATAGCTACCTTTTTAATCTGTAGGTATTCTGCTCTGTATAGTGTAGTTGATCATCCGAAAGATTAAACTATTGAAAATCGCATATTGGTGTTGTTTTGGGTTGAAATTGTTGTTCTTATCTGTATGTGTCAGTTTTCTGTAAATACCAAAAGTGAGTTTGTTGTCCATTTTTTTAACCTTGCAGCAGTATAATGGTGCAAAAGATGCGTGGAATGGTAAATAATGAATTACTCTCACTTTGGTGATTATCTGGTAGAATTCTTGTAGATGCAAGCTTCGGTGCTCTGGAGCAATGATTTATCTCTGTTCATAGTATCGGAGTAAGAATTATTTTATGTTGCCAAGGTAGCACAATAAAATTCCTCTCCTTTAAATATCTTGGAATTTATTCTGTAAAACCATTAATATATTCAATTACACTTTTAAATTCCTTAGATTCTGTCCTTCCATAACATAATTATTGTTGCATCGTTGAGCTATAAGTTTCTACAGACTTACACAGTGACACCAAAGAAAACACGTCTTACCATGAAGGTGATCTTGTACAGAATGATGCCCAACTATTTGAACATTCTGAATTCTCTGGGCACGATGTTTCTAGAACATCTAATTTACTTCTATCCTTACTAAAATAAGGCAAGTGAGTCAACCTTGTATATACTTTTCTCCACTTACAAGTTTTTTTAAAAAAAATTCCAAAATTGATGAAAGGCTGGTTATCCAAAAGCAACGTTGTGGATGAAAAAATAGAGGAATACATCAAATTAACCACCCTATGTATTGAACAAAACAGCTTCACGTTCTCCAGCAAGATCTTCCAACAAACAGCAGGCTTAGCCATGGGTAACCCTCTTTCACCATTACTAGCTAATCTGTTCATGAGTAATTTGGAAACACATTACTAAAGCCTTTCCACATATTTTAAAATGTTGGCATAGATATGTCGACGATGTGTTTGCTATAGTCCCTAGAAGACTAACCGAGGATGCTATAATGTTGCTAAACCTACATGAAAATTCCATAGTTTTCACCATTGAAGCAGAGCAGGATGAATGGCTACCTTTTCTAGATTTGAAAATCATTAGAACACCAACAGGATTACAATTTGGAATATACAGAAAAGCAACACATGTTAACAATTACATTAAATGCAACCCATTCAACCCAGTACAACCTCAATATGCAGTATTCCATAGTTTAGTTCACAGATTAATCAACATACCGCTAACAAAAACAGAATATGAACAGGAGTACACTCACATACACCAGGTTGCCGAATTGAACAACTATAACACAAATTTCATCAAAAAACTGATCTACAGACACAAAAGAAACAAAAACTTAAGGGACATTACTACGTTTAAAAAAACTAGAAAATCCAAACACCAGATATGGCAAATTTACATTTCATCCAAAATACTTCAAAAAATTTGAAAAGATATTTAAGAGCTTCAACATAAAATTAGCCCCTCAGAACAAACACAACATCCGCAACTTACTAAACCACCCTCTAAAAAATAGCACACCGAAAACTCAATTATCAGGCATTTACCAAATGAGTTGCCAGGATTGTGACAAGATATACATTGGTAAGACCAAAAGGAATCTAGGAACAAGAATGAAAGAACACTTCAGAAATATTAAATTCAAACAAATGGACAAGTCGGCCGTAGCACATCACTTTTGGTCTGAGAATCACAACTTAAAACAAGAAATAGAACTGATCAAACAGGCAAAGAAACCTCTGAAACTACAGATTTGGGAAAACATATTTATTACGAAGAAACAGGACATCTTAATGAATTTTGAAATTCCCGCGGTAGATGACATCATCAAACTTACCAGGACATTAGATGGCAGCACGACACCAAGCCAGATGCAGACACCAGATGCATCATCAGTCAACCACAGAACTGACGATAGGGGAGAGGTTCCCAGAAACTAGTCTTCATCAAAAAACTTGTAAGTGGAGAAAAGTATATACAAGGTTGACTCACTTGCCTTATTTTAGTAACAATAACACTCCACTTTCTGAAATACTTCTTTTTATTCTATACTTCTATCCTATTGGTCCACGTCACAGCATTACGTAATTACATTATTGTAATAGCCAATAGGAACACTATTACGTAAGTTGTATCACTCTGTGACTTACCCAGTTTCACACCCTATTTTATACAAATCACTTTTTCCAGAACAAATTCCCAAATATTTGAAAAAATATGAAATATCCGTCACAAATGCCTCTATTCAGAATTTAGGGATGAATTTTCCTTAAAATAATTAAATTACTAATTGTCCATAAATTTTGAATACAGCCCCTGTGTGATAATTATTAATGATAACAATTTTTAACACAATTTCCAATGAATACAACACAGAAAACATAACAAACGTGGTTCAACAATGAATAAAAATATTACAAAATATACAACGAAAAATATTTTTAAATTAACAGTGAACATTACAAAAATGAAATAAATTTAACAATCTTAACATATATATATATATAATCATTTACAAAAGAGTTTTCATGTTTCTGTCTTATGTGGGGTGATTCGCCCACCTAATTAATTTTTCACATTGTTCTGCATCAAAATCGTCTGATATATCATCATGATTCATTTTGGTGTGTTTGTAATGGCTAGTGTCATGACCTGCATTAGGTTGGTACACATGGTTATTTATATTACGTTATATATATTACGTTTATATACTATGCAGTATATTGTCACGAACACCTATTACGTGGAGAGAGAGAAGCGGGGAGTGAGGGAGACAGGGTGGGGAGAGAAGTAATCAGAAGTCACTGGATTGTCTCTTTCCGCTTCTCCTGCCACCTTGAAAGACCGTGATGCTTCCTTGATAGTCGGAAATCTCTAGATACTACAATTGGTGTGTATATAAGTGACGCATTGGTCTAGAGGAGTCAGTTTTTTTTATGACCAAGGATCCGGGATAGTGAGTGCACTGTGGACCTATAGCAGATGAACTGGAAAGCTGTAAAGATAGTTGTAAACAATTGCAATGAGTTGTAAGTGAAACTGGTGCTTTGGAAGTGAACTCTTTGTTGCAGTCAACGACCTTAGAAGATTGTATTTGTATGTTACATAATACTCCTACTGTGAGTGTATTTCTACAGATATAAAGAACATTTTGAATTTGTGCAACTTGGACTTTTAATTCTTCGAACCCACAAAGTCACAATTGGTGTCAAAAGTGGCATATTACCTCATGGAAGCTGTATTGGCACAGATTCTAGAGAAGTTGGAGACGTCAAACAACAACTTTGCCGCAAACTTGACCGCAAAGATGGCCGAACTAACCACAGAAATGAGGGCTGCGAACCAGGCACTGGCCGCCAAATTTGAGGTACAGTTGTTGGCCGGTGTGAAGAAGACGTCACGGGGCTGGGAAAGCGGATGGGTCAAGTGAACAAGCACGTCGAAGACCTGGCAAACCGCGTTAACGACCTGGAGAGAAAGGCCGACAGCAACAGAGTCCCTGAACCCTATGGTAGAGGACATAGTCGGCAGGAGATTGAAGGACTTGAAGGCCAACGCACCGGGATGCGACACAACACCTGCGCGCGTCAAACCTCCTAAATGCGACGGCGCGACAACTTTCGAAGTCTTCCGCCGCCAGTTCGACACAGTGGCCAAGCACAAGTGGTCACCGGAGGAAGAAGCCGCACAGCTAATAGCCAGCCTCCAGGGACGGGCCGCAGAAGTCTTGAAAGCGGTCCAACAGCGGCGGCGCCCAAGGACATCTGGGAGGCCCTGGAGAACAGCTTTAGAAACCACCGCTTAGACGCAGCATACCGCTGCCAGCTGAAGTCAAGATCGCAGCAGCCAGGGGAGACGCTGCAGGAGTTCGCCATGGCAATTGAATAACTGGCCAGTAAAGCCTTAGTCGACCTCCCAAGAGTTCGTATCCCAAAAGGCTGTCTACACCTTTGTCAATGGGGTACGAGACACGGAGATTTGTCAGCGCCTAATGCTCAGCGACTACAAAACTATCCATGAGGCGCTAACGGCAGCATTGAGAATGGAGGCGGCCAAGGTGACGGCGACCCCGACGTCAAGAACCAGGAGTATCCGCTACACGGGAGAGCAAAGACCAGCTGAGGGACGCCGGCGAAGACCTAGTGACATGTGTTGGGGGTGTGGAGAGCCGGGACACACGGAGAGACTGCCCACACAAAGGAGAGCAGCCGGAAAACGAGTAAGGGCCGTCGTGGCCAGGGGCACTTCGGGGCCATCACCACCATCCCCTCGAGTGACACTGCGCGCCGTCAGCCGACGGTTGGATGACAGCCTCATCGCGGACGGTTGGGTGAGAGGGAAGCCGTGCCGCGTGCTCGTAGACACCGGGGCACCCGTGACCTGGCATAGCCAGGGGTCTGGCGTTAATAGAACCAAGCCGACCCTACCAGCTTATGACGGCAACGGATCACATCTTGCCTGTGGAGGAGACCCTACTGAAGTTGACCTTGGGACGGAGTGCCGTGCGTCTGTGGGTGTTCGTCGCGAAGGTGGCTGAGGAAGTGATACTGGGATTGGATGCCCTCACGAGCCACGAGGCGGCGGTCGACGTCGGCAGTGAGGTCCTGCGGCTCAATGGAGAAGAGGTCATAAAACGGCAACCCAAAGAGCCCCTTGAATTCTGCAGAGTCGTCTTGAAGGAAGACGTGGTTGTCCCCGCAAGAAGCAAGGTGGTGGTGACGGCGCAACTGGAAGGCTAGCGAACGAAGATCATAATGCTGGACCAGAAGACGCCGGTGCACGGACTATGTGTGGCCAGGACATTGTTGCCGTGCCGAGAGGCGGTGCCTGTGAGGCTGCTCAACCTGACGGACACCGATAGTGATGTTCAGGCTGGGACGGAGTTGAGGACGTGCGAGGCCGTGGTCAGTGTAACACCAATGGACTAGGCACAGGAGCCGATGCTGACGCAACACCTGGGGCCCCGGCTGGAAGGCTTACTGGAGAGAGCAGCCGACCACCTGACCGCGGAACAGCTGCAGAAGGTTCGAAAACTGCTGAGACGATACCAGCGCGTCTTCAGCCAAGGTGACAACGACTACGGCCGCACGGACCGACATAGACCACAACATCGACAACGGAGACGCCCGGCCTATTAGGCAACCATCTAGAAGCGTTCCGCTGCCGAAACAAGCGGCGGTACGAAACATGCTAAAGGATATGAAATCCAGGGGAGTGACTGAAGAGTCTGACAGCCCTTGGTGTTCCCCTGTAGTTCTTGTGACAAAGAACTGCGAGCTACGCTTCTGCGTGGACTACAGGATGTTGAAAGCTGTCACTCGGAAGGACTGTTTCCCCTTAGCCCGGATTGACGACACCCTGGACACCCTAGCTGGTACACACTGGTTCTCGACCCTATACCTGAAGTCGGGTAACTGGCAGGTAGCTCTGGACCCAAGGGACAAGGAGAAGATCGCATTCTCGACAGGCCAAGGGCTTTGGCAGTTCACAGTTATACCCTTTGGCCTCTGTAACGCACCAGCTACCTTTCAACGCCTCATGGAATCAGTGATGAGAGGACTAACTTAAGACACCTGCCTGCTATACCTGGACATCGTCGTGGGCAAAGCTTTTGAAGACCATCTCGACAATCTGAGCAAGGAGTTACAGAGACTGCATGCGAGTGGCCACAGACCCGGAGAAGACACAGGTCGTGAGAGATTGGCTTCGGCCAAAGGATAAAAGAGATTTACGCAGTTTCCTAGGACTGTGCAGTTATTACCGCCGCTTCATAAAGGGGTCCTCCAACATCACCAAACCCCTCAACCCGCCTGACAGAAGAACACCGAACTTCCTTGTGGACGGATGATGCCGAAGACGCTTTCCAGCGGCTGAAGAAGACACTGTGTAGTGCTCCTATTTTGGGGTTCCCACAACCAGGTGGCGCCTTCATTGTGGACACTGACGCCAGCAAACAATGTATTGGAGGCGTCCTATCCCAAATCCAGAACGGCCACGAGTGGGTGATAGCTTACTACAGACAGACGCTGTCCAAAGCAGAGAACTACTGATCACCCAGCGAGAGTTACTGACGGTAGTAAAGACCCTGGAGCACTTCCACAAGTACCTGTACGGTCAGCCATTCCACCTGAGGACTGACCACTCCGCCCTTACCTGGCTATTGAGCTTTAGGAACCTGGAAGGCCAGACAGCACGTTGTGTCCCGAGTCTGCAGGAATACGACTTCACCTCTGATCATCGTAGAGGGAAGAGCCACGGCAAAGCAGACGTCATGTCCCGAAGACCCTGCCCGGAAGAGTGCGGTCAGTGCACAAGAGTGGAAGAGAAGGAGCCTGCCGCAGCTGTTAGAATGGTCACGGCAGTGCCTGCGGAAGGCTGGGATAGCGCAGGCCTGAGGAGGGAGCAGCTAGCGGACGCTTACTTGGGGCCACTCTTGAGAGAAGTGGAGGCAGGGACAAAACCAACCTAGGAGGACATCGCACCGAGGAGCGCTACATACAAGTCGTACTGAGCCCAATGTGACTCGCTGAAGATCAAAGAGGGCGTGCTGCTCCGGGTTGAGTCCAGAGGCTCTACTCCCATTAGCCTTGAACCCGTAGGAACAAGACCCGGGCCTCCTTCAACCAGGGAGTATCCGAGCTGTCCCAAAGGGCGCTCGGCGTCCTCCGTGGGGCTTTCCATAGGGCAAGACCTAGATACTAACAAGCCCCCCCATCTGGTCCTATGGACTCAAGACGGGATGGAAGTGGATATGCCACTTACGCACGTCAACACTCAAGGTGAAGACTACTGAAAAACCTCGGTGGGGTCGCCTGGCGATCTAGCACACCTTCTACTAGCTTTGCAGGCTAGTACCCGGGAGACTTAATGGCTTCCCTCAACCCCGTCCGAAAACGTACCCGATTCCCACGGGTATCGGGAACACACTGCCCCCTCGAGTCCATCCCAATCCGAACAACTCCCGAAGGAGGGTCTCGGCTGTTCGGCCCGAGGTTCCTCTAGTAACGTCAGAGGTACCACGAGTGCTAAGGGTCCGCAGCGCCCGCACTTTGGCAGCGCTGTTCCGGGTATGGGAATCACCCGATGGGAAGACGCAGAGAGAACAGTTGGTACTTCCCCGGAGTAAGGTCCCAGAAGTCTTGGAGGAAGTGCACGCCGGTGCTTCAGGAGAACACCTGGGAGCAAACAGAACGATCTACAAACTCCGACAGCGCTACTACTGGCTGAAGCTCCGAGCAGAAGCTGAGGGTTGGTGCCGTTAATGTCACGTGTGGGCGGCGAGTCGCGGCCCCCAGTCTAGGAGCCGGGGTCGCATACAGCACTACAACGTCGAAGCACCATTCGAACGAATCACCGCCGACATAGCTGGACCATTCCCAGTGTTCGACCGAGGCCACAAGTACCTGATGGTGGTCGTGGAGTACTTCACAAGTGGCCGGATGTGTATGATATCCAGAACCAGGAGGCATAGACAATCACAAACTGCCTCGTGGAGCAAGTCTTCTTCCGTTTTGGGGTGCCATTAGAGCTCCACAGTGACCACGGTACCAATTTTGAGTCCAACCTAATGAAGGAGGCACTAGAAAGACTTGGGGTTAACAAGATCCGCACAATACCTCTACATCCCCAGTTGGATGACATGGTCGAAAGATACATCAAGACCTTAGAAGAACAGCTGAGGAAGGTCTTGGCCAGCCATCAGCGAGACTGGGACGTCAAGGTGCCACTGTTCTTGCTGGCCTACCGCTCGTCAACACACAACACCACTGGGATGACGCCAGCCAGTTTAATGTTCGGACGAGAGTTACGCCTCCCTCGTGACCTGGCTTTTGGAAGCTCCCCGGATACAAAACAGCCAGCAACCGAGTATGTGGAGAATACGGTGGACCATCTCAAAGACATGCATGAGATGGCTCGTCAGAAAATCCAGAAGGCGAGCGACCGCATTGAGACCGGATAAGAGAGGCAAGCCAACAGCCAAGGATTCCAGTAAGGTGACCTGGTCTGGTTGTACCGCCCTACCCGGATGAAGGGACGCTGCCTGAAGCTTCAACAGCCGTGGCAAGAACCGTACTGGGTAGTAAAGAGGATTAACGACGTGGTCTACCGCATCCAGAAGGTGCCCCGAGGGAAGATGTTGGTGGTACACTTGGATCGTCTGGCCCACTACGATGATGCTGCGATGGTGCTGTTCGGGACGACCATCCTTGAGGGAGCAGTGTCGCGAATGCACTGTCGCGAGCGCCTATTACGTGGTAAGAGAGAGAGAAGCAGGGAGTGAAGGGAGACGGATAGCCTTAAGCCACGCCTACGCTAATGCGCAGCGCTAATGGCATGCCGAGGAGAGAAGGGGTGGGGAGAAAAGTAACCAGAAATCACTGGACCGTCTCTTTCCCCTTCTCCTGCCGTCTCGAAAGACTGTGATGCTTCGTTGATAGTCGGAAACTTCTAGATATTGCAATTGGTGTGTACATAAGTGATGCATTGGGCTAAAGGAGTCAGTTTTTTTTTTAACACCGAGGAGCCAGGGTAATGAGTGCAGTGTGGACCTACGGCAGATGAACTGGAAAGTTGTAAAGACAGTTGTAAACAATTGTAAACAGTAGTTGTGACGTGAGTTGTAATTGAAACTGGTGCTTTGGAAGTGAACTCTTTGTTGTGGTCAACGACCATAGAAGATTGTATGTGTGTGTTACGTAATACTGCTACTGTGAGTGTATTTCTCAAGAAATAAAGAACATTTTGAATTTGTGCAACTTGGACTTTTAATTCTTCGAACCCACAAAGTCACAATATGAATCTCTGATTCCTAGCCTTTTTTCTGGGTGCCTTGTTCATGTAAAATTCTGTAAATACAATCATCTTAGTGTTATTGTCAGCGATTTTATGTCATGATTTCAGTTTGTCAACCTCTTTGCACTTTGTGCATATGTTCTGATACTGTTTTGAGGTTAAGTTTAGTGAATATGAGTATTGTTGTCTGGAACTTATCAAGTTTGTTTCATGTATCGTTTGATACGTGTTGTCATATTCTGGATGAGTCATGTGTCCTAGTGTGAACATCTTTTGTACATACTGGTTACAATTCATGTCAAGACTTTGATAGTTTACATCTGCAAGATTCATCCTCTTGTAAACATCTGTTTCACCCTTATATTATTAAATTTTGTGTTTCATCTACATATTCTTTCTCATTACATAATCTCTCTACTTCTTTCATACTATTCATTGTTACTTCCTGTATTTGTGATTCTACTTCTAAGGTACGGTCATTTTCATCACTACTTTGACCTACACTTCGTACTAATATTTTTTTTATCTCCCTTACATACTTTATCACTTGATTTCGATACTTGTATCATATTATTTGCATCTTTCTCTACTACTTGTGTTACATTTTGTACTGAATTATTTTTAAACTCATCCCCTTCTTTTTCTAACCGTTGATTCTTCTTAGCCATTTTAGCAAACTCATCTAAACACTGCTTCAGTGCCTGGTATAAACACTGAAATGTATTTCTATCCAAACTACTTATTGCTTTCACTATTTCGGGTTCATGTTCTTCAACCACCCATCTAGTGTACTTCATTTTTTTTTTCTTTAGTTGTGTCATAATTACTTTTATCAATTATCTCCTTACTCATTCCTACTTCACTACTTTGGTTTTCTACTTCTTCCCCCTTATTAAAAAGTCTTCAAAGAGCACAACATTACTTTGGCCCCACAAAACAAATTCAGTGTACAACACCTTTGAAATAACACAATACAATACAAAGGAGATACCTACGGACAACAAATCAGGTGTGTACCAGATAAATTGCAAAGGCTTTGACAACTGTTACATTGGAAAAACTAAAAGGAATTTGAACATTAGACTTAAAGAGCATTTTAGGAACATTAGGAACAGAGAAAAATCTGCAGTAGCGTACAATTTTTGGAAGGAGAATCACGATATAGGACGAGAAATCCACTTACTAAAGATGTCCAAGGTCCAGCTGCATTAACAATGTGGGAAAAAATTTTCATGAAGAAATATGAAAGAAAATTGTTAAAATTTGACACTACCTTTGAAGAGAACCCAAACTTCAAGATCATCAAGATACCGACAGAGGAGTTCACCAAAACAACATCCATTAGTTGACAACAGCTGATGATGTTAGGAAGATCCTAACAAAACGCGTTCTAGGTAAATACTTGCAATAAGTGGAGCATTGAGTACTAGTTCGACTCAAACTTATATTAGCCTTCTTAATCCCTATCATTTATCACACCCACAAATTTTAAACTATGTTTATTACTAGATTGATGATCAAAATGAAAATACTGGAAGTAAACTACAGAAAATAAAAATATGTCAAATAATAAAACTGATCTATTTTATCATGATTGACAAAGAATTTATCAAACCTCTTTAAAAATTATAAGATGGGAATAGAAAAATGGAGCAAGCTGTTTAATACTTTGAAATCTTACATACCAAATAAATTGTTTTAAAAAATGCCAGTTTGCTTTTACTATAGGATCTTGGATTAGAACAATATCAATGTTTTTAAGGGGACTAAGAAGTAACAATGTAGAAATACGCACATTATGTGGAGAAAGTACAGTCTTTATTGGCCTATAAAATTTCAAGGATTTTCTGTTTTCTAACTCTCCACACATTTCTTGACTTTCTATATTCTCTACTTTATTTCTGACTATTTTCCAAAAACCTTCTACATTCCTATTTTCTAGTCTCCATAAATCGCCCATTCTTATTTCTTCCACAATTTTTTCCTTCTCAGACCACCAGTTTTTCCTACTTCCTATTTTCTTTTGTTGATTCATACATACCTTTAGGATTTCATCAACTTTCATCAAATATTTATACCAAAATTTTAAAACTCCATCAATTATTATACCTTTTCTTTTGGTTTTACCTAATTGTACTAAGGCTAATGGAACCCAATCTATTGGCAGTATGGCCTTGAGCATGCCAGTGGTATTCATATTATTTCTGCAGCAAAATACTGCCTTTGTATCCTTATCTATAGGTAAAAACATGCTTCTCATTTTAAACCAACGTATAAATACTACATAGGAAATGATTATTTGGGCTTGTGGAACTTGAAAGCTCTCCTTTCAGAGCTTTCATTCGAAGTTGTGTGGTACATCTTCAGTGGTGTAGTATTCTCTTGTTGGGCTCGACAATGATGATGGTATATAAACTATTTTTAATAACAGTAACTTACTGCCAGTGGAGTTCTAGTCAATAATGAAGGCTACATACAAAAAGGAACAGTGGGTTTGTGAAATTATGGCACATACACATATTCACATAATTCCTAAGTTTCATGCTGCATGCTTTTTCAAAAATTTAACAATATGCCACTGCTAAAGTACTGGTCCAACAAGAGTGCTGGTAATGAATACATTATTGTCTCTTTTAAAAACATTTAAATTGTATCAACTGTTACAGTTTACCTGATACTTGATATATTATTTGTAACATGTTGCAAAAATTGTCAGTTTTCAAAGTTCTAGTGGTACTTTTCTCACACTATTCAGCTACAGTAGAGCTAAAGGTATATTTGTATATTTTTTAGAAATGAGAGAAATGTTCCAGAAAAAAAATGTTTAAGTTATAAAGCAAATGGGTAAACTCTAGAACACTTACCATTATCATCATTCCACCATTGCGTTCAATTTTTTGGGTTTCTAAGAAAAGATCGATTGCCTTCTGCTTACCAGCCATCTCCACAACTTTAACTGAAAAAATTATTAAGAACAGTTTCAAACATTTATGTAGTGTCACTCAACAGTTATTATATTTACCATAAAAAAATAATTTAAAAATCTTGACAACTGATTTTCATACAGTATATAATGGGTATACTCTAACCAGCAATACTTCTTAAATTTCGATGTTTAAAGCTTCTCTTTTTACTGAAGACATTTCTGTTTTTAAAATGATTTAATCATTTAAGTGCATTACTCAATGGCATGCATGAATACATCACACTAACCTGCATTATGGGTAAGTGAGTAAATGACGACATATTAAAATTCTGAATTCCTCTCGCTATAGCATTGACATAATCCGAAAGAAAAAGTCAGAAGAAACAAATATATTAACAAACTGACAAAACAGCAGTTGCATCACAATTTTAACCAAAAATTATGAATGAGAAAATGACTTCAAGTTAATCAAATTGGTCCTAATATGAAAGTTAAATATACTTGAAAATATATAAATTAAAATCTGATATTTCGCATTTATATAACATTCTCTATTATTCGTACAAAATTTCTTACAAAAGCTTATTTGCTATCTGTGGCTGGTGAGAAATTATCTTGTGACTGACACTTATGTGGAATGTTCTCAGCTGATGGAGACTTGCTGAGGTGGCTGACCGATCAGAAGGCATAATCATCAAGAGGTATGAGTCATCAACATTGCAACAACTATGGGTTCAATGGAGATTTACCTATGTTTTCTACATGCATGTACTGATCTGATGCTTTGTTTGCAAACATTTTATTTAGCAAAGTGTAAATAGTGATTTTGTAAGGATTCAATCACTCTAAATATTATATTCAGAATTTACTGTTGTTTTATATCTCACAGATATTAGGTTTGCTCTGTAGATGGAAGCAAGTAAAAATGGCAAAAGTGTACTGAAATGGACACATGGCGGAACTGAAGTCAATCACAAAATTATTTCTCACCAATAATACTTTGTTAACAGAGATAAACTTTTTCATTAAATTACACAATGCCAAGTATAAAAAAAATACAGTAGGATACAGAAATAGTCAGATTTTCAAAAAGCCAAATGCTATGTTACGATTTAAAATTACATGCTTTGTACAATGAAAAAGATATTTGTATTTCCAAATTCAAATCAATAAAAAATACTACCTCAAAATTATTTGGAAATAACTTCTCTGCTCTAATATGATGAACCTTTTTTTTTTTTTTTTGGGGGGGGGGGTAGTAAAATTTTTACTCTTAGCTTAGGAAATATGAGGGTTGCCAGGTAGTGTAAGGTAAGTTAAATATTTGCAGTGGCAGATATTTATGAAGATTAATTTTACCAGTTGTGTGTTTTTAATTTAGCTGTAGGCAGACGTTGTTGGTGACTTTTTAAATTTTTCATGCAAACTTTTTAAAAATAATTTTACTCTAATATGTACATTTAATTTTCTCTACCAGAATTATTATGTTAAGTTTTTTTTTTAATTTTGTAAAGCTGGCATATGAAAAAACAAAAACATAACTTACTGCACCTCTGTAAATCCTATAATGCTATGAAGCATTAAACATTAAACACTGAGTTATAATACAAGTAGCTCAAGAAATATTATCTTGGTTTTATGTTGTGTTGATACAATTTATACTGATTTATGAAATTTATGGTTAGATACAGTAGTGCATTTAAGTAAGTCTATTTTTCTAAATAAAATTTTTGCAGAGAAAATAATTCTCTTTCGAAGAAAAACTATTTGTAGTTGCTTTTTCTTTTTAATACTTCGTCACTTACATTTTATATTTTTAGGGACTAATTTTGGAAACCATCGCCTCCATTATCAACCTATTTCCAACTTGGAAAAAATAAGTCTCTCAAAAATATAAAATGTGTCAAAGTATTCAAAAACCAACTACAAATAGTTTTTTCAATTAATTTTGACGTCACTGTTACTAAATTCCTCCAATCATGCATAGTTACCTTTAGTTCAGTAAATATTTGTTTATTTCACATAATATACCATCAATTTTTAAGTTGTGTGTTACTACTTCCTATTACATTGTAATTCTGCATTACCAAACTTCAGTTCTTTCTAAGCATCCCCAAAATGGAAAACAGCATGTATTTTAATACTTTTATGAGCATTCTAAGGCACCAAAGGTTAGTTATCTGCAGATGCTGATTTTCATGAAAATTAACTTTACCAGTTCTGCTTTTTAATTCTGCTGTGAGCTGTTTAAAATGTTTTTGGAAATTAATGTAAATTACTGAGAATGTACTTCTTTTAAAAATAATTTTGTTCCAATGTGTGTACTAATCTTTTTCTACAAGAATTAATATTATGGGGGTCTTTTGAAATTTGTAGAGATAGAATATAAAAAACAAATACAGGACATCAACAAAAGACGCATAACAAAAATCGGTAGCCTCACAATCACTGGAAGAAGATGGAGTGAAAAAAAAAATCTTACTGTCACATTGACGATTGCAACCTGCTGTGGATAAGTTGAATGTGAGTGGGACCCTTTGTTGTGTATTGGCTGAGTGGTAGATGAGTGCCCCCTATGTGTGGCCACTAGATGATGTGACAAAGCTAAAGCGAACTGTATTGTTATTGGGCAAACACCATTCAAGACTATTCCAATATGTACTACGAGAACATTCTTTCAACAGAAGCATTTTCCATACCTGGCAGACTATACAAGGCCAATACAAAGTCTATCAGTTTGCTTGGGTAGTGTTTCTAGTTTCGACAACTGAGTTAAGTTGACAGTGTGGCTCCGTGGGGAGGAGTCAGCGCAGTGAAGCAATTCACGAGTCAGAGAGTCAGTCAGTTGATCTGTACGAGCTGACACAGCAGTGCAGAAAAGTGTGTTGTTCTGCAAGAGCACCATATGTTCCATGCCTCATGTTGAGGAATTGGTGGTAAGTGTGAACTGTGCAGTGAAGCAGCTCACAAGCAAATATCGAAATTGTGTTTTGAGTCAGAGCGCAGCTGCTTGTATGAGGTAAACGGGTGTGTGCATCAGAGATGTTACTAGCAGCGCAAGAGAGATAAAAACATTAAAGAAATGTGTTGAAGCTATGTATTTGTGTAAAAGAGAAGGTGACTGTAAGTTAGCATTGAGCTAATGAGTTTGGTAACAATAAGGGAGTTAAAGATGAACTTTGTGTTATGTTTTTGTCACATTACCATGCCTGATATTTACTGAAATGACTAAGCCTAGATCTAACAAAGTGGAAATTGAAGTTTAACTTCATGATTAGCAAGTATCTGTTGATTTTGTTAACAGTTTCCCCCCCCCCCCCCCCCAATAACTTAAATTCTGCAAGTATTTCTTTGGCAATTTCTGGAGACAAAGAATTCAATGAAGATATGTCATCAAAATAGCTTTCCACCATCCAACAAGTTTATGACTCCATGATAAGACCACAATTTTATGAAACAATGTTTGCTTTGGCAGTTTCGGAGGAAAATTCTTGGCCAAGAACAGTAATCAATTTATATGGGTTTGCAGTGCTATTCAAAAGCTGCATCATGGCAGCAAAATAGTCATTCAAATATGGCACTGATTCAAACCAGCTGGCCCAGCTCATAAATACTGGAATCGGAGACAATTTTTATTTTAGTGCAGGACAAATAAGTTTAAAAACCTATGTAATGACGTTTCAACTTTCTTGAACTCCTGAAACTCGTATTAGTTTAGGAACAATTACATTTAAATTTGGCAAACATTCTTATTAAACTCATGAGCCAGCAGGTGAAGTGCAACATACATTCACCAGCTTCAAACACACTGCACATTTTGTCATATGGGGCATGCTTATCTTGCCAAGTGCCAAGACATGTTTATATTTCACTTCAAGTTCCTTTAATGTTTGCTGTTGACATGAATGAGCATGTAAATGCTCTGAATAAAATTACATTCTAATATTGCTGATAGTACTAGAAATAAACTTCTCTTATTCATGATTCAACAGAGAATATGAGCGTGTATCTAATGTTCTGGAGTTAACAATGAAGTCATTCTTCTTGCTTCCCAATATTTGGAAGTTTCATCAGCAAATATGATTAGGGGTTTCTCTGTAACTTCTTCTTTAATAGTGCATTTCATATCTTTGAGGACTTTAGCACAAAATGTCTGCAAATATATGTAAGTACCTGTAAGTAAATCAGCACAACCTTCAACATACTTGGACATCCATTCTTTCACAGTTAGCTGATCTAGCTTTTCAATTGGGACGTTAGTTGTTATGTTATGTTTGTTACAGAACATAAAAGAAATTATGAAATTAATTATAATGTGCAAGTAATTGATTTTGCAGCTTTTGTAATTCAAATTGGTTATAAATGATTACACTAGATTATCATTAATTTATTACAATTCTCTGTATATATGCTTTCATTCTTCTCTTGGTTATCAAAATTACAAAAAGAAATCAACAGAGTAATTGGTCACATTTGTTTACAGTTTTACTGTAGTATCTTTATTCTTTTGTTGAGAGTAAACCGTTTAGTTTCACTTTCCATATAGTTAGGCATTAACATTATATTTTATTTAACTTACACTTAGCATCACTTTGGTGGTATCCATCACTTATACTTCAGTATCACCTTTGGCTCTTTCTATAATGGAAAAAGATTCTTCGATGGCAAATTGTTTTACTTAATGATCTTTCTCTCTCTCTCTTTTTTTTTTTTGTTTTTTGCAGGGGTGAGGGGCCGGGTTTCAGACTGTTTCTCATAAGTGTCACACCATTTATTATCTGTCTGCACATTGCAAAACTTACACTAAAGGATTCCATCAATCACATAACAAGCAGTCTTTGAATATTGTTCTGCACACATTTTATCACTAACTGCATGGATCGTGTATCCCATCTTTAACAAGATCTTCTCATACTGCAAGTAAAGAAAATGAATAGGTCTAGAAAAACGACAATGGTCAATGAAGCATTCAAACCATCTGCCTTTCGTTGCAAGAGAAAGTGCTGACAACTGATGTCCTTAGAGATGAAAACCACCACTTTGCATTCTCTGGCGTGGGTTACGAAAGTGACAGAGTCACATGTGGACTGGACAAATTTATCAAATCTAAGTTAAAAACTGTATCTAGAATCAAAGTGTTTTTCTACCATGGCCAACGTGCCGTCCTGACGTGTGGAGAAATGATTAATTTCCATCAATTAATTAAAATAATAAGATTATTAAATTTTAGATGAGTCGCATTTTTTAACACATCTGCTTCACTTTCGTACCTATTTTTGAGGACATGTTTCGCAAATCTTCGCTTGCATCTACGGCTCTTGTGCGACTGACGCTAGATCCAGCGGTGTGGGTAATTCTGGGGTTGTTGCTGCCAGAATTACCCACACCGCTGGATCTAGCGTCAGTCGCACAAGAGCCGTAGATGCAAGCGAAGATTTGCGAAACATGTCCTCAAAATAGGTACGAAAGTGAAGCAGATGTGTTAAAAAATGCGACTCATCTAAAATTTAATAATTTTTCGCTTCACTGTGGTGTTCCAATACAGTTGAATCTCGATATAAAATAATAAGAGTTAAATGATGAAGCCTGGGATTCAAGTACTTACGATAGTAAGTCGCCACAAACGGTGTATCTCGAATGTGAGAGCTCCTAGTGGTTTACTGGGGAAATATACGAGTCAAATGGAGAATTTAATGTCAGGACGGCACGTTGGCCATGGTAGCTCAAGGGTTAGAGAGACTGGACAGAAACCAGAAGATCCGTGGTTCAAATCCCGGCCATGACATTGAATTTTTCATGTTGACTCTATCTCACATAAATCCACTTCACTAAGTAAGAACCGTAATGTGCAGAAAGGTGTGAAGTAATAAACTATGTCAAACAACAAAAACATTGTTTTTTTGGGGGGGGGGGGAGGGCTTAAGGGTGAAAATTAAATATCTGAAGCTTTTGCTAGATTTGTTTCAAATTTATACCATTTGTTTTTGTGATTGATCAAGAATGGAATAATACCAAGTTTCAGCTATCTAGTTACAATAGTTTCTGAGGAATTAACAGTTTATGTCTAAATTACAGGCTATTTTCAAAATGTCCCACATCTTGTAATTTTAAAAATTAATGCTTGGGGTATAAGTTTCTGCATCCATTTTAACCTATTAATGACCTGTACCTATGTGAAATATTTGTTTTTGCCGTATCAGCAAAGCAAAAAAATAATCATTAAGAAATGATTAATTTTCATCAATTAACTAAAATAATAATCATACCTATTTAACAATTTTTATTTTCCTAAGTGTTTTCAGTAAGAAGTAAGCATTATAATTCTTTTCAATACAAATAACAAAACACAACAAATGTAAATGGGTACACTTAATATGCAGTTGTCCTTAGAGGCATGTTTAGAATTTCATAGATTAATAGAAAACTGCATCCTGTGGAAAATTTTTAAGTTAGAAAAATGTAGAAAATATGGAATCTGAGAAATCTGAGATTAAAATTATGTACTAGCAGCTACGATACAGGAGTAGGGTTATTTAGTGATGTGATGTTTTCTGTGTGCCGCTAGCAAAAAAAAAAATATATATATATTATTGAAGTAATATATTATTGAAGTATATCTATATTAATTTTAAGACAAAAAAGTAAATTTGGGATTGTTGTAAGACACAGATGTGTCTACTTAATAGAAACGATTATTGGAAAGATAGGAAATTCAAAAGTTCATCACAGCAATCTTAATATTACTTAATATGATGTTACGATGTGTCAGTAAGATACAAAGCACAGAACAAAAATTAATTAAAAGCTTAAGCTACAGAATCCTAGTTTTTGTAATAAAAACCCTAAATGAACCACTGTCAACTAAGAACAAATAATAAAACACAGCTTTTTAGTAAGCGTTTCCCATTCATTCAAACAGAATTACAGCAATAACGGCATCATTAAAAGAATTCTCGTACCTACTTTTATAAAGGCATTTCTGTAAAATTTCATACATACCATTAAGATTTATTGGTCTGCAGTTTCATTTTCAATGTTGCAAACAACACCGGAAGTCTCCAAGCAATTGATTTCATGATTCCTTGAGATACATGTAGAAAAACGTAAGCATGAGAAAATCACAATTTTTTTTCATATATATAATCCTAGTCTATGTAGCCTAGCTAATTAAGCGCTGGCCTTACAAGTTTAAGTTGTAACCTGAACAGAGTTCCAGAGTGGTGATTTTTAAGATTGGGTAAGACAACAGTTTCATGTAAAGAGATTTACGCACATGTAAAAGAAATCTTTATTGGAGTAAATTCCTGCTTACCAGCAGTACTTATTGTGGTCTGATATGATTGTTAACAATTGACACCATCAATAATTTAATTAATAATTCCTCCCCCAAGTATTACTATTAGCTCAAGAAATAAGCTTTTACACCAACAGAAAAATATGCTGCTGCATTGAAATTGCCAAAAGATAATACTCGTGACAAAACTGTGAAATCCAGTGCACAGAGTTTGCAAAGCTATACCTTTAAGTTTCAAATGAATAATATTCTAATCAAGATGAAATGCATTAGACAGGCTTGTTTAACGAGTCAGGTATGTTTTAAGCTAAATCTCAATGTAAAGTCGTATCATGCGATGAAGAAAGTTTTCACATTAGGCAAATTTGTGCTTTACTTTGGAAAACTGAAAACATTCAGTTTCTCTTCTTTTGGCTCCCCTAAACAAACTAATTTGTTAATATAATTTTGAGTCAAACTAATACTCAATGTTCCACTCATTGCTAGTATTTACCTAGAATGTGTTTCATTAGGATCTTCCTAACATCAGCTATTGTCGACTAATGGATATTGTGAAAGGGTAGAGCCAGAATGAAAAATTCAATGCCATAGCCGGGATTTGAACCACGGATCTTCTGGTTTCCGTCCAGCCGCACTACCATTGTGCTACTATGGCCAACGTGCTGACATGACATTTCTCCATCTGACTCGTGTTTCTCCCGGTAAACCACTAGGAGTTCTCATAAACATATGAGACAACTACCTTGATGGCGACTTACTATGCTGTAAGTACTTTAAGGCCCGGGCTTTATAGTTCGGACCACTATTAGGTACAATTAATTTCCTAATAATTAATTTCGGACCTAATAGTGGTCCGAACTATAAAGCCCGGGCCTTAAAGTACTTACAGCATAGTAAGTCGCCATCAAGGTAGTTGTCTCATATGTTTATGAGAACTCCTAGTGGTTTACCGGGAGAAACACGAGTCAGATGGAGAATTTAATGTCATGTCGGCACGTTGGCCATAGTAGCACAATGGTAGTGTGGCTGGACGGAAACCAGAAGATCCGTGGTTCAAATCCCGGCTATGGCATTGAATTTTTCATTCTGGCTCTACCCTTTCATAGTGCGTCCTACACACGGCTAGTGTGAAAGAACAATTAATTTCCATTAATGGATATTGGTTTGGTGAACTCATTGGAGGCGATAGGTGCGTCTCTGTCGGTATCTTGATGAACTTGAAGTTTGGGTTTTCTTCAAAGGTAATGTTGAAATTAAACAATTTTCTTTCATATTTCCTTATGAAGATTTTTTCCCACGTGGTTAATGCAGCTGGACCTTGGACATTTTTTAATAAGTGGATTTCTCATTCTATATCATGATTCTCCTTCCAAAAATGGTACACTACCGCCGATTTATCTATTTCTTTGTTCCTGATGTTCGTAAAATGCTCTTTAAGCCTAATGTTCATGTTCAAGTTCCTTTTTGTTTTTCCAATGTAAAAGCCTTTCCAGTTTATCCGGTACACAACTGATTTTTGTCTGTGGGTATCTCCTTTGTATTATGTAATTTCAAAAGGTGTTTGAACAAATTTAAAATTGATTTATTATGGAATAATTCATCCTCATTTGAATTATGGTATTGAATTATGGGGTACAACGTCTAAAGAGAATTTAAAACGATAACTGGTATTACAGAAGAGGTGTGTAAGGAGTGTTTGTTCATTAAAATCAAGGGATTCATGTAGAGAAATTTTTAAAAAAGAAAGAATTCATACAGTGGTTGCATTATATATTTTTAGAGTTATTTTACTAGTTAGGAGAACTACAAATATAAGGAGTAATAGCAATATACATAAATATGACAAGAGCTAAAGAGAATATGTATAGGGAAGTGAAGAGTAAGAAATTTTTTGATAAAAATCCATTTGTAATGGGAAAAACTTTATACAATAAGCTGCCAACCACAATTAAACAATCAACTGGTTCCAAGTTTAATAAATGTTTAAAAAATTACTTAATTGAGAAGGCCTTTTATGACATAGATGAATATCTGCAATTGTGATTTGAAAAGATTTCCCCCCCCCCCCCCCCTGACACAAGTAATTTGTAAATATTTCAATGAGTGTATAAATGAGAGATTAAACTGTAAATGCTGTGTAAAACATTTATCTCAATCTGTCTAGTAATTTCAACAGTAAATAAATACATATTTATGAATTATTATTCTTATTATTACTATTATTATTTACGTTCATTCATTATATAACAAATAAGAAAATACTAATACAGTTTATTACATATTCTGTTTCATATTACTGAGATCTTCACCTTATGACCAATGGACAGGAAGAACCGCAGGACCCTCCTCAAAGAAAGGGAAAACCGAAGATTGTTTTTTTACCATGAAGACGGTTACATTATTTATTAATCTCTGTATATGCTCTGTAAAATTTGTAAATCTTGATGTAAGTAACTAACTAATCATTAATAATATTGTAATATGTAAACTTTTTGGACGAAACTTGAAACATGTATTTCATATCTATAAGTGAATAAACCATTATTATTATTATTATTATTATTATTATTATTATTATTATTATTATTAATTTAGTGTACAACACCTTTCAAAATCACATAATACAAAGGAGATACCCACAGAGAGAAAATCAAGTGTGTACCGGATATGCAAAGGCTGTGACAACTTTTACATTGGTAAAACAAAAAGGAAACATTAGGAACATCAGTAACAAAGAAATAGATAAATTGTTTCTGAACAATGGAATAAAATAGACAAATAGGGCAAAATCCGCCCCCTAGTCATGACCAGTAGCTAGTCGAAATATTGTCACAGATTGTCTTCCTGGGTGAACAGGAATGTATTTTTTATATTGCAGAATGATACTCCACTTTTGATCTACACAGTTTTAACTCTTCTTGTTGAAATACTTTTTATTACTAATTTGTGATTTGGCAGAGTGGAAAGATAATCCTCCCCCCTTCCGCCCCTAGTATATCAGCTTGTTGATTTCCAGCCAATCTTAAATGTGCTGAAATCCATTGAAGTACTATTTGCTTACCGAAGTTTTGTTGTATCAATTGAATAGGTTATTTGATTTATTGTGCTATCATATGAGTACTTATTTATTATTGCTTGTATGGCAGATTTTGAATCACAGAATAGGGTTGCTTTGTTGAATTTATTAATATAATTAAAAAGTGGTTTTAAGCTGGTATTAATGGCTGCTATTTCTCCATCTAAGTTTGTTTCATTTAAGCCTATACATAGATATAGGTTGAATAGTTTACGATGTACACCAACTCTAACATTTCCATTTTTCTCCATAAGGAAGCATCTGTGTAAGTATGTAACCATTCTCCTTCTGGGTATCGTGTATGAACTGTTTCCAGGGCTAATAATTTTATTTGCACTGTATTATAGCTGTGATATTTTCAATTAGTTGATCTTCTACGTTAATTTCAAGGTTGCAAGAGGTTGTGATGTGTAACCTATAACCTCTCTTACTTAATTCTCATCCTCTCTCCTGCTTGTGGTACAACCTGCTTTTACAAAAGTGGCTCTACACAGAGGTGTAATTATATTATATTGAAGGAAATGCTAATACAAACAAATGCTGACTTATGTCATTGAGACATCCCACATGCAGGGTTTGGGAACATGTGGTCCAAATGTTGAAGTTACTATGATGAGTACTTGGATCCTTATCTTACAAAAAGATATGTTGATAGACTGAGCAACTATAAATTCATGAGCATCAACTTAGTAATAGTAGTAATTTATTTCCTTTTACATCAACAAATGGAAATACAAAATCAAGATTACAATTATAAAATCCATACTGAAATATGCCATTTATTCCTAAATCCTGAAAATCCTATCATGTTATCATGTTGCCCACCATTGAATAGTAATTCAGTCCCCATACACCTAACCCTAGGTTTTTGTGTATTGGAGGCCCTCTGCTCCTTTTTACACTTTTTGCCATTTCACCTATCCCACTCTACATTTTTCTCTTAATTGTTCTTAGCCATCTCTCTTTAACTTTCCCTAAATAATTCCCTATATTTCTCCTGTTCTTTTCTCCTTTTTCTGACAACATTTTTCTAATTACTACTTCACCCCCCAAACTGTCCCATTTACATAGCCAAGCCTGCTCTCTCCATATCTTTGTTTGACTACAATTTAATATACAATGGAAATCTGCATTCTCTTCTCCACACAATGGACATTTATCTAGCTCCCTCTCTTTAACTATACCTCAAGTTTCTCACTCCTGTTCTCGCCCAAGCAAAACCTTCTCGCCCTAACTTTCTACATATATCTATATATCCTTCCCTCCCCCAGGTTGTTTTTATTTCTCTATATAATCTCAGTGAGCTTTTGTCACTTGTATTGGCAAAAATGTCTTGTCTGTCAATATCTTCTAATCTTAGCTTAACTTCTTTCCAGAAGCATCTATACCCATACTCTGCATTTATCCAAGAATGACCCATACCTATCTGCTTCAACAGGTCATACATTTTATGTGCCCAAGACCCACCCCAGTTACTTCTCTTTTGAATATGAAAACATTCCTTGATTATATTGCCATCTTCCAAGTTAGTGATTCTGTATAAATATTTCATTGCCCTTGACAAGATTTTAATTTTAGTAGAATGCCTGCCTAGTTCTAATTGTGCTGCCCCATTAGGTGATGCTATTGGTAATCCCAATATGTATTTACAAAAGGATCTATGCACTCTATCAGTCTCTCTCCAAGCCTCATCTATTCCACAAACCTCTAATCCATGTAACATTCTATTTTCTACTACTGCCGTATAAATCCTCTCCAACCATTTGACATTTATATCTGGCAGTTTACTGTAGCATGATCTTATCACTCTCATGGCCATTTTACCTTTTGCCACAGACATCTTTTTTTGTTCTTTTCAGCTGCCATCTGAACTCAACCTTGTATCCAAATAATCAAATCTCCTTACTACCTCTATTTCTCTTCTATTAACCTCCCATTTCTCATCCTTACGCAACCTGTATCCTTTTTTGAAGACCATAATCTTTGTTTTGTTTTCATTCACTTTCAAACCCCATTTATTGCAATAAGAATTGGCTGCCTCGATTGCTCTTCTCAGCCCTCCACATGATATGGACCCAACTACTAGGTCATCTGCAAACAGTAGCCCCAGTATTTCTTTATTATTAATAACTGGTGATTGTACCCTACAACTTGATATCTCCTCTAAAATTCCATCGATATAAAGATTAAATAATACTGGACTAAGTTTACATCCCTGCCGTACTCCTGCCTTGCTCGATATAGATTTAGTTACTTTGTTGCCTGGTAGTTTTATACACAACTATTCTCTTGGTATATCATTTTAATTACTTCTATAAATGCCTGACTTATCCCCTTACTGCTTAATTTTATCCACAATGCATCTCTATTAATAGAATCAAATGCCTTTTCTAGATCAATAAATATGATATATACACTTCCCCTTTTATTGCTCAGATATTTGTGTACAATTGTTTTAATAATAAAGATGTTGTCCGATGTTCTCCTGCCCGGTCTAAAACCTGCTTGGAACTCTGATAATCAACTTACCTATCAGAAGATCCTGAAGACATTTTGGCATGGACACCTGCTTTGTTCTAGCAGGATATCCCAAGGGTAGGAGTGCCTAATATTGATTTCATAGATAAGGTAACATTAGAAAAATAATTCTGACATATGCAACTTCTATCCCACGTAAAGCTGCAGTGGCAAATTTTAAATTACTTACGGAACATGATTATTTGGCCAAACACTTACACAGAATAGGAATTTATACAAGTCCAAATTGTCCTCTGTGCAACAAAGAAGAGGAAATGACTGAAAAACATCTTTTAACCTGTGAAGCCCTATCTGACGGACCCACTACACAGAAATATTGGAGAGCAAGAGAGCTAATGGCTTCATTGCCAAAGCCTAGCATTTGAAAACAACATATGCAACTTCTTAGTTAAGTAATGTAAAAAATACAGATCAGAATATCTCTGAATATTCAGTTCTGGAAAAAAGAATTTACAAAAAAAGTTCAAAAGTGGACATATTCTTGTTGGAAACAATAACACAAAGGATTATTATTGCGTGGACAGGTAGTGGAAATGTATCCAGGAAAGGACATCATTCAAGTGGTCCTAATAAAGACAGTTGAAATGATGCATCCAGAATATATACCCTTCACAGGCAAATCCTATATCTGAACAACAGCAGAACATGGTGGAAACTACCCCTGATGTGGGAGTTCCATGGATGCTTACGATCAAATTTTGAAGGAAGATTAGAATTCCTTTCCACCTCAATTTGTAATAGCCATTCAACAGTACTTCCAATGTTTCAATTTTGAGCGGTTCCCCTCCTTGTGGGTTGGATTTATATCACACGATGCGGTGACATATCTGAAGTTGGATTCGCCCCTTCGTGAGGTCTACGCCCCACATGCGCAAAAGTTTCGCACTCCTTCGGTGTGGCGACGCATGTAGAAGCCAAACTTTACCTTGATGTAGAAGCGATGAACCTTTTGTCTAAAAGCTATAAAGATGAAGTTCTCAAAGATTTCTATAAATCCTCTCTCTGGCAGCTGCGGCGAGCTATGAGATGTGAAACTTCTCAGGTGTGGTATCGATACAAAAGGGACTTCACTTTTGGGCAACTATGGAATAAAATAATTTATACCGTTTCAATTTACTTGGAATTATCTTTCTCGACATCATTTTCTTCTTTACATGCGACTTTTCCACTGATGTATATAGCCCTTTACTATATATTAATTTTCTCCTTTTATTTATAAATGATGCAACGGTTTTTTACTTAAATTATTTATTGTAGCGTTGCGTCTTCGATGTATATTTTAAACGTTTACTAAACATTCATAAAAGATGAGCTCCAATAACTTCTCGTAGTTACAAGAAGTCTTTTACCGAAAAGACTTTTACCCTCTTCGAAAGTTAAAGCCGGAAGAAAAAATTTAAGAATAAAATCATTGGTTCTTTTTTCTGTTTTTGTTGCTAAGCCACCACAATACTTAATTCTGATTGGTCCTACATCACAATTTGGGATTTCAGTAAACCTAAGTATTTGTTGCATCATCTATATGGCCTGCTTGGTTATTAACTTAAGTTGAATTACAGATGGCCATGTTTACCTAATATGTCCAATGTAAGCAATATCAGCTTCAAATTCTAAATATATATGAAATAGGGAAGAATGTTGCAAAAAAGAAAGAAAATGTTCAGGTTGGTAAACCTTGTGTTTTTATATAATGGAGCAAAATAAACACGAATATCTCATGAATAAATGTTTGGTTTCTATAATATTAAATTCTGATTACCATTAAATCAGTAATAGCCATTGACAACCATCAGTGACCATGCCTGGCAGCAACATTTGAATATACTTGTCAGCAAATTCTAAATGCTGAGCTTCAACACCACCAAGACAAGACATCAGCATACATCAAATATCTGCTGTTGCCCAAAATGCTAACCTTACCTTTACCCTCAATCCTTACCATTGGTACAACAAACACAAAGCTAAGGTGACAGTTAACAAATACATTTATATGGAAATACAAATTCAAAGTGCGCAAATTCAATTCACCTCCATAGTTGGACCTAGTCAATCATAGCTTGCTTAATAATTTTTAAAAACTTCTATGCTCTGTATGTCTTTAGTATGCATATCCCGTCAAGGTTGCAGACTTAATATGTATGGTGTTATGGTGTTCCATATCGCCAACTTTGTATTTATGCACTAAGGACATAATTGTTTGTGTTGCATTATCAGCTATCTTAAGTCCATATTCATACTCTACTGCATTTTAGCTTGTTTACTCATCAAGAGTTTCATTTGTTTTCCATTGAGTACAGGTAAATAAAGCATCATGCCTCCACAGAGAAGACGTTACTGTGTTCGCCGCTGCACCTTTGATAGAATAGCTTTAGCAACTAATTATTTGATATCTGATCATTATCACTGCATTAAGCTATGGTATGCTAAAGAAACTGATAGGATGTAAAGTCCAGTTACACTTTTACTCAACAACCATGTCTGGTGCCATTATTGGAAAAACATATTCTGTAAATTCTCTAGTAATATACTAAATTCTGTATAACCCTACTATAGTTTAATGCAATGATAATGATCAGATTGCAAATTATTTTCAACTGTATGGGTTATTATTATATTAGTGGCGTGACAACCAGCTTAGTAACGGAGGAGGCATAATGCAAACCAAGGCTGTATTTGTGCAAGATAAGGGTGGAAATGTGGGCTTTGGCCAACTAATAATTTAATACCATTTGTAACAACTGTTGTGGTATAATAGGTATTCATTTATCCACGGCATCATTCACAAAAGTTCTTGCCTGGGTTGAGATGTCTGATGGTGGACCAAAGGATCAACTAAGACCTTATCAGCCCCAAATCACATTTGGCTTAAACAAGCTATAGTGAGTGTCATCAAACTAAAATCAATTGAGGGGAGGTGCAAATTTTCTTTTATTTGTTCTATTTATACCCCACCTTTAACTGTAATGGTCATATCGGCGGCCGTTCTCCTTTGGAACATATCGAAGGTGTTAACTCATAGTTGTTAGGTTTTAATCATTAGATCACGCACACATTCATACTCTCATTCATACTTCCAAACTCTGGAGAAGATGGGGGAATCATCTCGCTTGGAGAAAAATCCCCAACCCCAGCCGGGAATCGAACCTGGGACCCCTCGCACGGCAGACAGGTGGTTTACTGACTGAGCTCTGGAACCAGCCTGGCGCAATATTGTAATGGATTCAATGTGTATTTAAGACAATGAGTAATTAATACCAAAGGATCCAATATATTTTCATATTCAGTAGTTTGGTAATATCAAGAAATATAGATTTGGTAATGCATTTGTCAGTGTATTTAAAGTAGACCTTTTAGAAACATTGGTACAATGGGTAGAGAGTGTTGCATATTTGTGTGAACTTGTCTTTTTTAAAATGAACAGTATGGTATATTAAAAATGATTGTGTTAAACCCTATTTTTAAAAAAAAGAAGAAATGGATAAAAAAAAAAAAGAAACAAAGTGCAACAATGTGCTCTCTACTATGGCTTATATAAGAAAAGTTATTACTTACGAATTAAATCATCTTTCTGCTCACAAAGCTTGTTTGCTATGTCACTGGCAATATCCTCCACAGAGTCATTAACTGTAACATTGAGGTTCAGTATTGACCTTGGAGGGCCACTGCTGGGATTCTCCACCTCCATACTTGATCTTCTCCCAAGTCTCAGCTTTATATTTCCTCTATCTTTTATGGTACGTTTATTACCAGCTCCAACTTTATGATCTGGATGTCCACCATCTCTGCTATAATTAACAGCTTGATCACTCTGCTCCTTGTCCCAATTCTGAGCTAGTTTATAATTGTATGATTCTACATCTCTTGTTCGTTGGTAGCTCTGTCTAACATCACAATTACCTAACTCCTCAGTTAACTTGGACTCTTGCAGCTCACTGCACCATATGTTGTATTTATTTCTCTTTTGTTGAAAAGCTAGTTTTGGCCTTTTCACCATTGGTTTCTTCTTTTTGACAACAGGTGTATCACTGTCATTACTATTATCACTGTCCACTGATTCACTTTCTTCTCCACTATTATCATTATACTTCATATGTAGTGAGTTTGAGCTATACATTGTTGGCCTTGGTATTGGATTATAATCTGCAATCTGAAACAAAAGATATGCATTAGCATGTATCCAACATGCACTTGAAATGCACTCTATAGCTTAAGAGTCAATTGGCACAAAATCACAGAAAAACAATTTTCCATTTTCAAATATTCAATATACAAATTATTTTAAATTTAGCATTTCCAGCAGAGCATGAAAAAAGCAATTATATCAACACAAATTTAAATTTTAAAATTTTATTTATATACAACAGCACTGCAATAGACTAAAATGCAAAAGGTATAGTCGCCCTGTTCAAATGGTTACCATGGATTTATCTTTGGTAATAGATACCTCTCAGATAACGCACTGATTATTCTTGTAAGAGTGAGAGGGGAACTGACGCGCCTCCCGGTCGTGTGCTAAGCACCAATGAATGCATCACTTCAGCCAATGGAATTCGCAGAAATCACAAATGACAGATATACGTTTACTCCGCGTGGAGTAATCAGTGCGTTATCTGAGAGGTGTCTATTACCCAAGATAAATCCATGGTAAGCGTTCCAGCAGGGCGACTATACTAGAATTACTTTTTTATGTTAAGTCCTGCTCAGAAGAAATATACACAATTAAAACAAGAACAAGAATTATTTAAAAGCTTCAGAAAACATGCACCCATAAAAGTATATCCTGATACATTAAATATTAAAAACAAAAACAAATAAGAGCTACAAAGTGAGAGTAACACTTCCAACATAATATGGGGTGCCCTTGCTCAAATGTTGGTTAGGATTTTTCCAATGGTCTAGAAGCAATAAAATTAATTTTAAACAAAATATAACAGAATATTTTCACAACATTGATCGCGGCAGTCTGCCGTGAGAAAGTAACACCCGCTCAAGGTCAGCCACTGGCTGATGTCGCTGAGAGGAAGCATGTTGACGTGAGAAGTAAACACGCGCCCGAGGTAGTTGACGTCAGAAAACGAACTGTATTATTGCATCGCAAAAAGATCTTTCACGACTGCAATTCCAGGGGCTTCCAATACCAGAAAGATCTACCGCGTCAGTAGGTATATAAAAATCTATGCATGCCAGAGTCAAGAGCGATTCAATCAATAGTGATTTGACCAGAGTCAGAGTCAGTTTGAGAGCAGTGTGGTGCTTCGAGCTGAGTGTGGTATGTTTCAAGCTCCGCGGTAGGAATCGGTAGGCAATGGACGGCCAAGAAGCAGTTCACGGGTCAGTAAATGCAGCTCCAGGTGAGGGATCGCCGAGTTGTGGAACCAGCAGCAAAGCCATTTATGTGTGAATATCGGAGTTGTGTTCAAAACTGGTGTGTAGCTCCGTGTAACAGGTGGGCCTTTGTGTACATCACAGAGTTTACCAGTTGCACAAAGATTGCTTGCTAAGGAGGTATTGCAGAGACATTTAGAACTGTTATATTTGTATAAAAGAAAGGCTGATTGCGCGATAGCATTGCTTTAGTAACAAATGAAGTTTGAAGGTAAACATTTTTGCATCTTTGTCACGATATGTCTTCTGGTCATTCCCATTTATTGTAAAATCAGAAATAAGGTGATTCATTTCCTGGATCCCAGGTTCATTTAAGCGTTCATTTAATTTCTTTCTTTCCTGTTTTTCATAATAAGACTTTCTCAGATAATATGAGGGCAGATCAAATACAAATGGGAATTTTAATATAACGCTGCTGTTAGTAATAATTTTGAAGAGAGACTGTCAGTATGTTGGTGGGGGTATCTCGAGAGCCCACAGCGCACCCACTGCGGAGAACAGAGCTGTGTCAGTACGCCATGAGTGAGCAAGAGGTGCACACGTCTGTTGCACAACGCAACATTAGATTTCTTACAAAAATGGGCACCAAACTTTGGAAAAATTGAAACAGCTTCGTGCACAGTTGGGCAAGAAGCACTTTGGAAGACTGAAGTGTATGAGTAGGCTAAAAAGTTTGTGGCGGGAAAAGAAGCTGTAGAAAATGAACCTCATATGAGGAGACCGCGGACAAGCATTACTGCAGACATCATTGTTGCCATTCGTGACATTACTGAAGATCGGCGCATAAAAATATCCAAAATCATTTTTTCCCTAGGAATAAGTTACAGAAGTGTTCAATCATCCGACATGAATTTCATTACAGAAAATTGTCTGCCATGTAGGTTCATCGCCCCTCAACCAGGAACAAAAAAACCTTACGCCAGAATGTTTGTCAGAGACATCTGTACCCGCCTCGGTAGCGTGTCCACCTCACGTTCAAGAGATCCCGAGTTCGAATCTCGATCAGGATGAGTTGCCTGGATAAGGTTTTTCCCAGGGTTTCCCTTATCTTGAAAGACGAATGCCGCATAACTAAGCTCTATGGACCCTCGACTCATTTGAGCATAATTTCACCGATTTTCATTCAGCATGCAATATGACTTAACGTTGGAGGACATAAATTACAAGAGAGAGAGAGAGAGAGAGAGAGAGAGAGAGAGAGAGAGAGAGAGAGAGAGAGAGAGAGAGAGAGAGAGAGAGAGAGAGAGAGAGAGAAATCTGCATCGCTACGGGGAGAAGGGAGAAGATTTCATGAATCGCATTGTGATTTGTGATGAAACATGGGTGCATCATTACATCCCAGAGTCAAACCAAGCAAGCATGGAGTGGCAGTGAGGAGACGAAACAGGTCCGGTCAAAGTCAGAACACGCCCATCTGCTGGAAAGATGCTTGCGACCGTTTTTGGAGACTCCGCAGGCGTTTTGATGGTGGATTTTCTTCACGAACGAAGGGAAATCAATGCAGCCTATTACTGTCGCATTTTTGATTCAGCAAAATGCTGCACATCGCAACAAGCGACGCCAGCAACAGATCCGAAACGTCATTCTTCTCCATGACAATGTGAGGCCACATACTGCCACTTCAACGCGGGAAAAACTGGAGAAAACGAATTGGACACCTCTGGAACATCTTCCTTACAGTCCAGATTTATCGCTCTGCGACTACCATTTGTTTGGACCATTCAAACAAGACCTATTCCTTGTTTCACGTAAGCTTGCCCAGTATCTCTTAACAGTTACGTGACCTTATCACATCTCACTGGCTGCTGCTGTGGTGCAGACTTGTGCGGTAAAAATTAGTTCGTTTTTAACATGGTGATATGTCTTTATATGTTGGAAGAGAATTGTCAAATTTATATTTTCGTAACTGTTTCAATGAAATATATTATGCAACAGAGTTCATTTATCTGAAATGCATGTTAATTCTTAAATGAAGTAAAGAGGAGGTTCCTTTGCTCTCAAGCACATGGCACGATGGCACGTGATTTAGCGGTAGTGATGACATATTTGTTTACATCACTTTAATCATTGACCTTGTTTTGAACTGGATTAGTCATATATTGCCATTCGACTTGTGTGCTATGCCGGATGCGAGAGCTAAATTATTTTATTGATCGTTTATTGCGCGTGTACTTATTATATGTATAATGGCAGAGTCTACCGCCAGTTTTTCGCTGAAGCATTGCAAGGGTAAACCTTTAAAAAGCGGCGAAAAAAGAATTGTGTTGCATGTATTTAATGCACTCACAGAGAAGAATCCGTCTTTCTCAGTGAGAGAAGTCGAACAGCTGTGCCCTAAACCTACAGGTGTGTTAGATGCGTAGGAACATCAGGACATGAAACTGAGACAACAGGAAAACTTACCACTCCAGGGGCGATATTGCTGTGTGGCGAAGACGTTATTTAACGACAATCAAATTGTCCAAATCGGAAAATATACTACCTTGACGAGACTTCGGTGAATGAAGGACACACGACAAGTATGGCGTAACACGACTTTTAAGACTGAAAGACAAGCATTTTTGCAAGGTATGTGTGCTGGTTTAAAAAAATCCCAGTGGAAAAGGCCGAAGGCCTTTCTTTATAAACTTGTTCCAGTTTCATTGCTCATTCATTTAGTTTCAACTTGCTCAGTTTCATTATAAACTTCATTATTTTTGCATGCTTTCATATTTTTATTTCTATCTTCCTGGCAATTATTATGACGTTTACTGCAGGTTTCAATGTGACGGGAAGGCACCGCCTATGGCCTATGGCGCGAAAGCATTAGCCAATTAGGATGAGGGGGAAGTTAGTTGCACGCGGAGTGATACATGTCAGCGGGGCAAGGTTATATGAAACAGAGATTAGGAGGACAGCGAAAGTGCAGAAAGTGTAGAAGAGTTAGTGCGCAACTGGCTCCGCACGCGTCCTCCTTTCTATAAGGATGGCATCAAAAACTTGCCAATCCAATGGAGAAAATGTGTATCGAAGGCATGTATAAAAGTAATTTGTATATGAGCATTTTTGTTTGTTGATAAAATAAATTTTAAAAAATAATTACCATTTATATTTGATCCGCCCTTGTAAGAGAGAGAGAGAGAGAGAGAGAGAGAGAGAGAGAGAGAGAGAGAGAGAGAGAGAGAGAGAGAGAGAGAGAGAGAGAGAGAGAGAGAAGAGAGATAACAAATAATCAGATTAGTAAGTAGCAGATTTTGCTTTGCACAAAGCATTGTCATGACTCAATTAGCTGTTTTTATGTTACAAGCAACCAAAGTTTTCTTCAAACTATGATTTTGATGTGTGATTAGTATCTAATGTTAAGTAGTTGGCAATGAAGCCATTCGCTCTCTTGTACTCCAGCATTTTGATGTTATGTTGGTACGTTGACTTAAGGTTGTAGGTGACTTAAGGGAGTAGGTGATTTCCATCCATATCTTCTTTAAGTGTACAGAGAGGAGACAGAGGAGATCTCACTATACCAACCTGAATAAATGCTTTTTGAGATGTCATGGCCTGTTAGAAGTGTAAAATTTGCTACAGAGGATTTTCTTGATTCTAGTCAAGCTGTTACATAAATTTTCACATAGTTTTCTTTTTGTTTGATCTTCTTTATAGATAGTATTGTTAAAATGTCCAAACAACTTGTTCAGAATGCCTTGAAATCGTTAATTTACATGACTGCATACAAACTTCGCTGAAGAGGCAGAGACCTGACTATTCTGGATATAAAAATGAGAAATAAAAACAGACATTCCTTTGAGCTATACAAAAAGTTCACCCACATTGATAACTACATAAATACAATGGATTTTAATCAAGAATAAGACACGAATATATAAATTAAAAACTTCACATTTGACACATTTCCTAAAATTGAAATTGAAAAATCTGTTGACCGCACCTTCTAAAGATTGGATACCAAGATCTTCTTAACTTGAGATTTACAAAATTAACTGCCAAAAATGTACTAAAGTATACATCTGAAAAACAAAACTTAGCATGATATTTGAACCAAGTAGCATATTTAGAACATGAAATATAAACAGACAGAAATAATAGCCATTTGCAGCAAAGATTTGGGAAACCAACCACAAAGAAAAGAATTCTGAATTATAAAAGTAGTAAACCATCCTCCAGAATTTGCTATATGGCTGATTTTTGTCCAAAAACATGAGTACAGAGTTATGAACTTCAAAAATCTGCCCCAAAAGTATCTAACAAGATAAGAATAAAGATAACATAAGTGCCACCAGTCAACCTACTGCTCATGATAGAAATAGAAAGTTCTGAAACATGTCCTCTATCAATTAGAGCAAGTGAAGTAAACATGTCTAAATTTATTAAATTATAGATGAGTCGTATTTTTTACACATCTGCTTCACTTTCGTGACTCATTTATAATTTAATAATTTTTCGCTTCACTGTGGTGTTCCAATACAGTTAAATCTCGATATATTGAAGTGACGTTAAGTCAAGAGGAACACGCGAAAGTTAGATCCAACCAACTTTAAAAACCGGACAACATGGAGGTAAGATCGTTCACATTTGAAAATTTCAACGAACATTTCGGTATTTTTTTAATACGACTCATCTATAATTTAATAATTTTTCGCTTCACTGTGGTGTTCCAATACAGTTAAATCTCGATATATTGAAGTGACATTAAGTCAAGAGGAACACGCGAAAGTTAGATCCAACCAACTTTAAAAACCGGACAACATGGAGGTAAGATCGTTCACATTTGAAAATTTCAACGAACATTTCGGTATTTTTTTAATACGACTCATCTATAATTTAATAATTTTTCGCTTCACTGTGGTGTTCCAATACAGTTAAATCTCGATATATTGAAGTGACATTAAGTCAAGAGGAACACGCGAAAGTTAGATCCAACCAACTTTAAAAACCGGACAACATGGAGGTAAGATCGTTCACATTTGAAAATTTCAACGAACATTTCGGTACTTTTTATACGAAAGTGAAGCAGATGTGTAAAAAATACGACTCATCTATAATTTAATAATTTTTCGCTTCACTGTGGTGTTCCAATACAGTTAAATCTCGATATATGTCTAAATTTGATTACTATATGTACGTACTGAATTTTGATCCTCAGTTACAAAGCTTCTAAAAACTTCATCTGAGGAATACTCATACAATAGTTTTAGCATATTGTATCCACAACAATTTCCTGAAACATGTTTACTGGAATACATCTTAAATGTAAAATATAAATTTGTGCAAAATGCTTCAAAGAAAGTTTAGGTTACGGAACATTTCTCTATCCTCTACTTTCATTTGCTGACACAAACTTCCATTCTCATTCCAAGTTTGTCTTCATCTTTTGAAAATTAATGTTAGTATGGGTAAGTATGCATAGGCTTTCATGGACGGAGTTGGTGAATTCTAGAAGAATCTTCCAGCCTGATTTGCTATGGTCTGCTGAAGTGAGAGGGTCCAGGTGTTTCATCCACAATTCCAGCACATATCATCAATGTGCAGTTGAAGACTTATTGGTGAAGGTTCAATAGCATCTGATGCATTAACTGACTGGAATGCAGTTTATACATGAGGACATCCTCTTTGATTGGCAGTGCTTTGGGGCACACAATAGTAAAACTCTTAGGATTCAAAATCAGGCGAAAACCTGCAATCTATTGTACTATAATTAAAATAATACTAAAATAAGGCCAGCAACTTTCAAGGTAGACTTGAAACTGCCTGCAACTACAATGTAAAACTTCGAAGTAGATCTTAGATTCAATTACCACCACCCATACTGCTGAGGCAGGTAAAATAACACATGCTCTACAGGCCAGGAAGTGAACACCATCACTTCAGGTAGGGTTCCTAGCAAACACAGGGACAAACGTATCGGAGCTAAAAGCTGACATTCAATTAAAACCTGGCAAACCGTCATGACAATAAGCACAAAGCGGTACAGGATCGAACTATAGTGACTGACTAAAACAGCAGTCTTGCTAAAATGACTTCTTTGCGACCAAGGGTACGCGAGAGGTATTCCGGGCTATAGAGTGGAGTTTAATATCTAAAGTTTGTTTCCTAAACCCCGTTCCAGGCATCCCCGAAGTGAAAGCATAAAATTACGTAAAACTCGGATAAAATCCTCCAAAGAGATAAGAGAGATAAGACAAGTGCAATGCAAACTGGCAACCTTCGCAGCAATATCGACAGCCTAATTGCCATGTAGCCCCACGAGTCCAGATACACGCACATGACATGCTAACGCCAGCATTAGCGATCGAGTGATGGACATCCTGGATACGCTGTACCAGGGGGTGGTAGCTGTACAGCGACCTAATGCTCTGAAGGGCACTCAAGCAATCACAAAAAGCTGCACAGTTTGTCCATGAATATGGAAAAGAGCTTAGTAAACACCAAAAAGCTCAGCGGTTAAAAAAAACTGGAGCACTGCGGTAAAAGTCGAAATCGAAAACTGTCGATCATGGAAAAGGGCACATCCTACTCCCCGGTCATCCTTCCAGCCGTCACTGTATATGAAACAACATTGAGCATACTGTGACTAAAGCTCTAAAGTGATTGATTGTGATTGAGGTTCTAAAGTGGCCGAACGAATAGACGAAGCCGGGCAGATCGATTTTGGAGGAAGGGTGCCTAACCGAGGGGTAATGCTGCCGGAAAATTAACATCCAATTGGTGAAGTGACTGGAACGGAACTACGGAAATGAATGGGGAGGGAGCAGGTGTAGAAATGTGTAGTGTTTAACGCCCGCTTTTACTACATACTGCACTGCAGGCGATGACACTGATGATACATGAGATGAAGATGGAGCACCGGTGGAATGAGATGGCGGGGGAAACCGGAGATCCCGGAGAAAACCCACCCCAATGCCGTGTTGTCCACCACAAATCTCACTTTGCGGTCGCCTGGGATCGAACCCGGGCCGCCTTGGTGAGAGCCAAGCGGTCTAACCACTGAGCCACGGCGTGGCCGGGGAGGGAGCATGTTGAGTACTGGCAATTCAATGAATCGTGTAAAAACTAAGGAAAACACAGATACTGCGGAAGGCGAGCAAGTCTGCAGGCTTTAGCTACAAAGAACATCATGCCGATAAGAAAGTGGAGTGCTCAGCAAGTTCTGCAGTAAGAATGATGACGGCGCTCAACCAAATACCACGGTGATGTACAGCATTGAGATGATTTAAAATACATGGGCAAATCGATGAATACACAATATAATACAACCGTAGTCAAGCTTTGATCGGTCCAGGGAGCGACAAAGTAGTAAAAGAACAGTCTGATCAACTCCCCCAGGACGTGCCAGCTAAAAGGCGTAAAATATTAAGAGAACGGTCGCATCTAGCCTTTAATAAGAAATACGAGAAAACCAGCTAAGCTTTCTGTCAAACAAACCCAAAAATCTTCGTTTTGTCTGCGAAAGGAAGAACGACTGGACTGAAATGGAGAGTAGGAGCAAGAAATACCTTCCAGTGTAAGACGATTTTCTCAATGGAGAATTTAAAGTCGTTTTCGACATCTACTGAAGAGACGGTCAAGCCAAATTGACGGCGTTGTGAAAGACAAGTCCGCCCATAACTACCGTAAATTGCGAAATCATCCACAAACAATGAACACAAAACACCAGAGGAACAAGTTCCGCAATGAGGTTGATGGTGTTTGCAAATAAGCAAACGTTGAGTACGCAGCGCTGCAGTATACCATTCTACTGAGTGGAAGAAACGAGGGTAAACGGAGCCCACGTGTACACGAATAATCCTATTGCGCATAAATTCCGGAATAAAAAGGATCAGACAACCATGCCTGCCACGTTTATTAAGAGTACGAAGAATACCATATCGCCAGAAAATGCCATAGGCCCTCTCTAAATAAAAGACAGAAACCGTTTGATTCTTCCGCACAAAAGCGTCCATGTGCAAGGATAATAAGACCAAGTCGGTCGATCGTGGAACGGAAGCGAGAAAACCACACTGAACGCTGCACAGCAAATGAGATTCAAGTCAACACGTCAACATTCCGTTGATTATCTCACTTTGCAAATAGATGACAGCGATCGGACGATAACTGGAAGGTAGGTTTTAGGACTGGGACGACGGTAGCCTCGCTCCAAACTGAAGGAAAAGTGGTGGACCGCCAGATATACAGTATACCACAGCAAAGAAAGTCTCCGGGGCCTGAGACGCAGGGGGTATGAAAAAGGTTCCCACATCCTCCCTGGATAAATTTGACACCCCATGTAAGTTCAGTTACAGACCATTTAAAAACATTCTAACATCGTCTACTTTTGTGAATAAATCTTCTCGGTTATAGTGTACAGAGTGAACAGGGCGCAGGTTTTTTAACGGTTCTACTCCTTGTGTAGCATACGTTCTTTCACACACATTCACGGTCCTTATCCCACTGTGTAAGGGTAGCACTGGTGGCACATTCCTCTCAGGGACTTACTTTGCATTGGTGGGCAATACCTGCAAGAGAAAGAGCTTATTAGTGGGGCAACACCATCCGATCCAGGAGCAGAGGGCCTGGGAGATGCCAAGGCGCACTCTAGCTCGGAGGTGGTGAAAAGGGCGCTATAACACTGACAGGTAAAAGAATGACAGAACACATGTAATTCAACCTGGTTCTCAACTGCTATAAAATTTAGGTGGTGGTAATAAGCGGAGCCAGAAGCATCGCCAGTACTTCAGCAGCAGTTCTAGGATAGACAACTGCTATTTTGAATTTTATTCCGATAAGCTAAGACCTTGACGGCCACACAACGCATCTTGTCCCAAGAAAGAGACGGCGGTATGAAATGACTCAAGACTCAACAAAACGGAGCCAGAATGTCCGCTTACTGGCCTGAATGATGCGGCGAGCTCTACAGCGCAGCCACTTGAACTGGACCAGATTTTCTAGCCTGGGGTGATGCTGGAACACATGAACAGCCCTGCATGCTTCTCGACCCGAATAGGATATCCATGCAGGAATTTGTTCTTAAGCAACTTATCAAATTGAGTGGCGGAGTATGTCTCAATGAGAAGAGATAGATTTGTTAAATGGGTGCATGACTTAACAGGACCTGATTTTGTGAAGACCAAATTGGATTATGAAAGATTCACTTTCAGAAATGTCTGAGCTTCTTCCCATCTACTAATTACCTGGTAACGAGCCGCCGAAACTACGCTTACCTCCTTTGCATAATTAATCTGACGTCTACGTTTGGTGTGTTGGCTTGTCGTAAGTAATTTTTTCTCATCTCATCTTTCCTTTTACATCAACAAATGGAAATACAAAATCAAGATTACAATTATAAAATCCATACTGAAATATGCCATATATTCCTAAATCCTGAAAATCCTATCATGTTGCCCACCATTCGGTCCCCATACACCTAACCCTAGGTTTTTCTGTATTGGGAGGCCCTCTACTCCTTTTTACATTCTGCCATTTCACCTATCCCACTCTACATTTTTCTCTTAATTGTTCTTAGCCATCTCTCTTTAACTTTCCCTAAATAATTCCCTATATTTCTCCTGTACTTTTCCCCTTTTACTGACAACATTTTTCTAATTACTACTTCAGCCCCTTGTCATAAGTAAAAACTAATTTCTTCCCCCAGTGCTCCCCACTCACCACGAAGCCCAACAAGGGGTCATCCCACTGGGATGACAGGTCTACGTAGGGGATATACTGGGCTCGCCGTCACACTCACCCTGGAGTTCGATGCAGGACCTAGTCCAGGCTGACTGGCTAGAGGTGAGTTAGACCCTACCTCTCGTTTAGATGAATTAGAAACCAAAGCACACTTCCTGAAAAAAGGTACAAACTAAGCTCAGGTAAGCAGAACTCAACCTAGCAGGACATTCCTTTCCACTAACACGAGTTTCCACACAAGGCGTGGATGGGCGTTTTTACTGATCCCTCACCACTAAAAGCTACTAACCAAGGGAGTCGGGATGGCTCAACACCCCGCAGATGCCAAAACCGTACCTACCAGTGTACGCCCCTAAGAGTGGGACGCCCGCCTCGGTAGCGTAGATGGTAGCTTGTCTGCATCACATTCAAGAGGTCCCGAGTTCGAAACTTGGCCAGGGTGATTTACCTGGAGAAGATTTGTTCCAGGTTTTCCCTTATCCTCATCGACAAATGTCGGGTAACTCTACGCACCATGGATCCCGGACTCATTTGAGCATCATATCATCCATTTCATTCATCGTCCGATGTGATTTAACGTTGGAGGACATAAATTGCACAAGTAGAGAGAGAGAGAGAGAGAGAGAGAGAGAGAGAGAGAGAGTGGGATGGGTCTAGCTACCTCTGAGTTGTTATTCGCTTCCGATTGATTCGCATTGTTTCCCCTGTCTGGGTTGTCGTTCAATGTCATCGATGACGGGATGCCAAGTTCCCGTACATCCAGAGTGAAAGTGGAAGGACGGCTTTCAACACACTGGTTTAGCAATGGGCAACCCCTTATCACCCTTCCTGGCCGATCTGTACATGAGTGCACTAGAAATAAGGATCACTAAAGGTTTCCCATGGATGTTCAAACTCTGGCAAAGATATGTAGATGACATATTTGCCATAGTGCCAAAAAAACACATCAGTGATGCACTAAAACTTTTAAATATTCAAGAAAAAAGCATCAAGTTCACTGTAGAAGTTGAAAAAGACGAGTATTTACCATTTTTAGATCTAAAAATAATCAGAAATAAAAATAGAATAAACTTTGGCATTTACAGAAAACCAACACAGACAGACAACTACATAAAAGCTAATGGCTACAATCCAAGATCCCACAAACAGGCAATCTTTAATAGTTTAGCACACAGACTGGTCAACATCCCTCTCACTGCAGAAGAATACAAAATAGAATACAACAAAATTATTGAAATAGCACAGAAAAATGACTTTCCCAAATCACTAGTAGACAAAAAAGTGAACTTAGCAAATAAGAATAAAACTACTAAAGGAAACCACAACCCTCTCAGCTACAGAAACTAAAATGATCTTCAAAAAATTCACTTACCATCCATGGGCCTTTGATAAATTCAAAAAAGTCTTCAAAAAAACAAAACACTCAACTAGCTCCAGTGAACCATTACTCCTTAAAAAACCTAATTTGCTCAAACATCAAAGATGCCATTCCATCTAACAAAAAATCTGGTATATATATCAAATTGAATGCTGTGACTGTAGTCAAATTTATATTGGAAAAACCAAAAGAAATTTAGAAACAAGAGCAAAGGAACACTTTAGGAACATAAAATACAAACAATTAGAAAAATCAACAGTTGCCACGCATTTTTGGGAAAAAAACCACAACATAAATCCAGAACCAAAATTACTAAAACATACAACAGGAAAAGAAGAACTGTCCACATGGGAACAAATCTTTATTTCAAAAAATAGAAACAAAGTATTCAATTTCGACATCCCCCAGAAAGATTTGTTCAGCAAGTTCCTCGAACCGCCACCAGAGGAGACCGATGACAAAATATTGCCAGCTACACCAATGAGAACCAGTCGATGTCCGGCTGAAGATAGAGGGAAGGCCTCAGAAACTAGTTCCGGGAAAATTTAAAAGTGTTGTTTTGTGTCATTAATCGACTCCCAATTAATTTAATTAAGACTATATTTAGTTTGCTTTTTAAGGAGAAACCAAAAATTTTGGTTCTACCCATATCAAGGGAACAGCAAACTCATTACAAGGGCGAGTGCTATTTAACGAGCCTCTTAAATTATGACATCCGCTACAACAATATTTAAGGGCACAACTTCTGTTCTTATCTACTTTATAGTTGAAGTATAATTCATAAGCTTTCCTCTTTAAGATTTTGTAGTGAATTTACCACACACAAAATGTGTTCGGAGAATTTAGACATTGATGTGACATTGTTGTTGTAAATTGTCTCCTTTGTATAAGTGTTGTAAATTAAAAGTCTGTTTAGTGCACTTCTGTTAAACTGTTAAACGCACTTTTATTCACAACCTCAAAGTTAACATCTGAATTCGCACTAAATGAGAACAAACTTCGCGCATAAACGGTCTCTGCATTAGCAAGTTTCTATACTGCCTGAATTATATTCTTTACAAAGAGCAGTGGATGGAGAATACACATATACACTTACTTTTGGAAAAGAATTAATACAGGAAATGTGTAATCCGCTAACTTCCACTAGCTTATACCTGCAAGATTATTTTAGGTTTACATGCAGTCAAACTGAAATATTCAATGCCATAGCCGGGATTTGAACCATGGATCTCCCGGTCTCCATTCGGTTGCTCTAAACCACTGAGCTACTATGGCCTACATGCCGACATGACATTAAATTTTCCAACTGATTCGTATATTTCCCAGTAAACCACAAGGGGAAGAAATTATTACTTCCATCAATTCACCATTGTTCACAACAGTAGGACAATGCAAAAGGCTCCGTACAGTAAATTCTCAAAAACAATCTTCATAGTGTGACTTTGTGAGTTCGTAGAATTAAAAGTCCAATTTGCCGAAATTCTAAATGTTCTTTATTTCCGTGGAAATACAATGTTAAATTCTGACGTAACAACATTACATCACTTACACAGTCTACCAAGGTCGATGACAATAACAAACAGCGTTCAGTTTACAACACTCTCAGCTGTTGCTTACTGCTTACTCACCACTCACTCTTGTTACACAACTTTACAACTCCTCTCGTTTTACAACTTGCAACTCGACTCTTGGCGAGTCGTCGTCTCTTTAAATACCTCACTGATAATTTCTAGATTATTCGAAAATAAACCAGAATCCGAACAGTCTCTATCAGTCAAGAAGTAACCAGAAATTTCCATTTATCTCATTTGTTTGTTTCGGCAGACCTTTATCTGCATGTTATCTTTATCTGCCGGCTCTCGGTTTTCACACTGCCCACATATCAGTTCCTTTTGTGTAAACAAGCCACGCAATCGTAGATACGGGTCCCCGACGATAGGAATGCTAAACATCTGAAACAAACGTACCATTTGCAAAGAATATATTTTGTTGAATGAATTTTATGGACACAACATGCACATAAAAGAGCATAAATGTGCCTCTACGCAAAAGCCAGCGGTACTTCACGCCCAATATAAAATGGGATGCTGAAAAACCACAGCAGTCCTAGAACATCCATAAGCAAACAAATTAGTCAACGCGCTAACGCTGTGAATTTCTCTTTTGGAGGCATTAAAATAGCAGTTTTATAAAAATGATTTCCGAACAATATCGTAATGAAGGACGAAATTAGAAATGTCATCGGCCAAATAGAAGAGCATAGTATCTATCTGAAGGTGATAAGTATTTGGTAAGCGCTAACGCCAGAACGAACGGAAATTAGAGCTGCAGCTGGAGTAAGACAGTGCGGTGAGGTTCCAACCCTACCCCAATTCCCTGGATAGTGTCATCTATCACATTTAGCGATGTATAACGCAGTTTTTTTTTTTAAGATATACGAGGGTGGTCTGAAAAGTTTCCGACCTCAACATGAAGATGACAGCACTCGTAAATAAAAGCTAGTAATTTCGTTGTACATCTGTGCCACTCGGCAAAGTTTCAGGAATTTTGGACGCTCAGTTGTTATGTAAGAGTCCTTCGAGTGAGTTGATGTGAATTTTTTTTTTATGAAAATGGACTAAATCGAGTATCGAGCTGTAATTAAGTATTTGTTTCTGAAAGGCAATACGCCTACGCAAATCAAAGATGAGTTGGATTTTGTGTATAGGGACTCTGCACAATCATTTAACACAGTGAAATTTTGGGCAGCTGAATTTAAACGTGGCCATAAGATCTTGGAAGACGAACGTTCGGGACGTCCAAAAACTGCAACTAACGACGAAAACATCGCCAAAGTTCACCAAATGCTGCTAGACGACCGCCAAATTAAAGTGAGAGAGATAGCAGAAGCTGTGAACATGTCAAAAGAACGTGTTTGTCACATATTAAACTAACACGTAGACATGTGACAGCTGTCCGAGCGTTGGGTGCCGCGTTTGCTCACGTTAGACCAAAAACGTGTTCGGATGAACATTTCCGACAATGGCGCAGTTTAGGCACAAGAAATCCGAGTTTTGGCGCCGATTAATTACTGTAGATGAAACTTGGACACACCATTATACGCCCGAAACAAAAACACAGTCCAAACATTAGACTGCAAAGGGGAACCAACTGAAAAAAAAAGCAAAAACTGTTTTTGTTTTTGGCTGGGAAAGTAACTGTGACTTTTTTTGAGGGGGGAGGATAGTAATGGAGCTATTTTAATCGATTATCTTCAAAAAGGAAAAACCATTACAGGAGCATACTATGCATCATTACTTGACAAGCTGAAGGCAGAACTTGCTGGAAAACGGCCACATTTGCAGAAAAACAAAATCCTGTTTCACCAAGACAACGCACCGTCTCACACCTCAGCGGTTGCAATGGCGAAAATCCACGAATTAGGGTTTGAGCTGCTTGACCATCCGCCTTACTCACCAGATCTAGCCCCAAGCGACTTCGTTTTGTTTCCCCATCTGAAAATTGCGCTTGGAGGGCAGAGATTTTCATTAAATGTAGAGGCAATCACCTTCGTTAACAATTATTTTGCAGAGAAAAACGCCGAGTACTATTTGGACGGGTTACAGAGATGGGAACATTGCTGGGAGAAGTGTGTAGAGTTACAAGGAGACTATGTTGGGAAAAAAAAAATTCTGAAAAAAAATTTGTTGTATTTTCATTAGATCAGAAACTTTTCAGACCACCTATGTAAGTAATGTCTTACTGCAAATAGTAAAAGATTTCCCTTCAGTAGCTTCAAGATGCGCATGGTGATTCCCTGCAATAGGTGCATGCACAGGAGCAGCTAAGAATAAAAATGTACATCTTATGGAGCATTGTATCACTAAAGATACATGCATATTAAAATGTATAAATGCATTGTATATTAAGGTGATATGGGTGTTCATATTATACCAAAATTGTATTCTAAGTATTGTCACGAAAAAATAAATATTGATGGAATACATCCGTTTAGTGTACATTGTTTGCAACCTATATATTGTGCAATGTAATAGGAAATATGTAAATATGAGGCAGCATATGTTTCTCACCCGATAGCATTGCCAGGCTGTAGTTGTTTATTTTTCTGACTTTTTCACTGATAGAGAGTTACAACATGCAGAGCAAGTCTGAGACATGCCAAATGTAATTTTTCAAACATAATGGCAACATGTATCCTTTGTGTTGACACTGAAATATGTTAGAGTATATGAAAATAAAGTACTGCATTCAACAGTTAAAAACCTGCTTTCTTAAGGTCTACCCTATATTTTGTATACGTGGAAACTTTCTGCAAAAATGTTGCTTTTACAATTATTTTAAAACATGGCAAAATATGTATATACGTTCAACATGTTCTGTTTCCCACCTTGTCTTCAAAATATTTATGGCGGAAGTTTAGTGGAGGTAGGCAACAGTCTGCTGTACTAAGGCTGAGGATTAACACTAGGACAGACGGGTCATTTTGACCCAAAATACATTTTTGTTTCTTTGTTGTGATCATAATAATGGGAGGACATTTACCATTGAGCTTTCATTACTATTGGGTATCTTACAGCATACAAATTTTTAGTTGTGTACAAATCAACATTTATGGTTTTTATGTTTTTACCTCTTAAGGACGGCAGGGTCCATTTGACCCAGCTTTATACATTGGTATAATACATGATATTGCTACTGTTACTTCATTTGAGGCATGTCAAGCCTTTGTTGAGTTAGCTAACAATGTGTTACAAACCGCAGCAGCAGAAAACATCTCATTGTTTTGCAATAATTTACATGAAATCATTGTTAGGTGGTGCTTCGTCAAAACAAATTTATTCTGGTTGCACACCTAGTCGAATTCAGTGGTTCTGGTTTTACTTAATGAGCCAACAATCTTTCAAGATTGTGAAGAAGCATTGCAGTATTATTTTAGGATTCATAGTGAAGAATCCAGCAGTAGTGGTGACGATATTTCTGAAGGACATGAGCATGTCCAAATAAGAGTAATACTAGCAATGTTGAACAGGTTGAAAATAATGATAGTAGTAGTGAGACTGATTCAGTGGTTTCAAAAGAGGAGCCTTCCATACCCACTGGCACAGTTCTGCTTGAGGCTGAGGACAGGGACGTGGAAGATGTGGACGTGGATGTAGTTTCACAGTATCAGCAAGAAATGTTTTCTGCCTAGACATTCCCTCTGGTCAACCTCAAGCGGATACATTTTCAGTACGTCATGAACATTGCGTTGCTGATGGAACATGTTGGAAAGTCATCCCTCATGGACTGGATCGGCTACACCAGGTTGACATGACAACCAGAATTGTATCCGGCAAAACAGTGGACCAACTCCTTACATTAGAAGAAACATCTTTGCAGATAGTGTATGTAAGCCTGGCATCTTATAGTAAATGAGAACATTCTGAGGCACATCAAGCAATGTACAGAAGAGCAAGTCCGCTTAAAGTCAGGAGATCCAATTTGGATAGTTACATTGGAAGAATTAGACGCCTTCTATGCAATACTGTATGCTCATGGAGTATGTGGGACGAGATCCATTTCACTAAAGAGCCTATAGAACAAAACTCGGGGCCCACACTTCCTCACAGGAACTATGGCAAGGGATTGATTTACAGAAATCATGAAGTACCTGAGATCTGACATAAAATCAACCCGCAGACAGCGTTCGAATGAAGATAAGTTTGCTCTTGCTTAAAAAATATGGAATCCCTTCATACAGAACTACATTACTTGTTTCCAGCCAGGACCAATCTTAGTGTTGATGAACTTGTTTCCATCTAAATGCAATGTCCATTTTTGCAGTACACTGCAAATAAATCTAACAAATTTGGCATAAAGTTTTGGCTTAATGTAGATGTAGCTACTAAGTATGTGTGCAATTGTTTTCCTTACACAGGTAAAGATGGAACATACCCTGCTGATGAATTGGTTGGTGAAAGTGTGGTTCTCCACCTGCTAGCTCCTTTAACAAGGAAAGGTCTGAATGTTACTACAGTTTCTTTACATCAAAACTTGCAGATAAGCTGAAAAGTAAAGTTTAGTTGGAACTGTGAATCGTGCAAGGTGAGATGTGCCTCCATTAATGAAAGAAGGGCAACAACTTCAAAATATGGTTTTACTACAGAAAGCTGGCTCTAATACAACATTGACAGTTTACCAGTGTAAACTTAGAAAAAATGCAATAATCCTTAGTGCCCTGGATATTGCAACAGTGGATATTGCCAACAATGAGAAGAAAACTCCAGAGACCGTAAGCTTTTACAACTTAACCAAATTTGATGCTGATTCAGTTGACCAGATGTCTAGGATGTACACAGTAAAGTCTGGTTCTCTGTGGTGGCCAATACATGTATGGTACAATATACTTGATCTAGCTGCAATAAATGCATGAATCTTGTATAGGCTGGTAACGGGAAGAAGGATCAGTCTCAAGGATATCACCTTTGGGCTGACTCTGGAACTTTGTGCTTCACATATGAGCAAGGGAAATTGTGCATTGCCAAATCCACAGGATGCTTTGATGATAAATGAAGAAAAGTATCCAAGAGTCTCAAAACACAAGTTAGGTGCAAAGTTGCTAATTGTGCAGGAAACAAAACTCATGAGAGTGTGCGAGGCAACAAACCTGTATGTGGAAAAAGCTCAGCAATAACAAAAGTGGGTGCTCAAGTTGTGTTAACACTCTCCCTGAATGATTGTAAGCATTCTGTGTACAATTAATTTGCAAGAAATGTTTCCTTGTGGTCTTTGCTATGTTAAATCTGTGTTAGTTTTCAGAATTTTGTCTTAACTTACTAAAGGCTGCATAGTTTTCCAATGCAATGCAATGTGTATCATGTGTATCATTAGTTCTAAACCTGACACTTAGCCCAAAACATTTAAATCTTCCAGTATATCGAACAATGGTGGTATGGGTCAAATTGACCCATCAGTCGTTTGTAGTCAGATTAGATCAGTCCTCCTAGTGTTAAGCATGATTTTAGTGACCTTCTGTCACTGTATGTTTTACTCACCATACAAAATTTTTTCCAAGCACTTCATAGGTAAGTTTCTTTAAGGTAAGTTTCATAGGTAAGTTTGCAGTTTCTTTAGTCATGCATGTATCTCAGACATACGGTATTTTAATTGAAATAGTTATTTTTGAGAAAAAAAGAAATTAGGAACATTTTCCAGGTAAAATGGGGGATTTACTTTATTGATACTGCTATCATTTTTTCTAATATTCATTTTATTTAAGGAGCCCCTTCATTTATTTTATTCAGAGGGATGCAATACTTACTCTATTTTAAATAGTTGAGAGAAAATAAAAATTAGAAGCACGACATACATACCCACAATAATTTATTTTTTAGTTTTACATTTATACCCCACCTTTAACCTCAATGGTCATATTGGCATATTTTCTTTTGGAAAATATTGCTAGACAATGGTGTTAACTCTACAATGTAGATTTGGGTATTTGGGTTACTTTTATCTCTCTCTTTCACAACTACTGTAACACGTGTATTTCTCTACTATACATATTGTGTTTGCAGATATTTAAAATGCTCTTTATTTCAGTAAAAAGACAATTGGTACACCCCTTACAGCTGCAAAATGACGTAACATTCACTAATGCAGTATTTAAGGCCTTCTCGATCTCAGCTGCACGTAAAAAAAAGAAAGAAATCACTGCAGTACACTTCAAATGTCCACACCCTCACAATTACAAAATACAGCTGCACACTCAATTAACTCACTAGCAACTGACTCACTTTAACACTTTGCGTGGCTTTTATACTTCCAGTCATTGTTCTAGGATGCAACTGATCGTTCAATAACGATCGCAACGCAGCAAGAGAGATACGGAACTGTATCTTGTCTCCTCTCTTGGTGAGCGTTTAGCGCTGCGCTCCACTATCTGTCTCTGCCCACACATAGCTCCGGCTTTGCATCGGCTCCAGCCAACAATGCGATCGGTGACACTGCTTCCTCCTCAAGGCTGGACATCCCGAACAGCACCATCCTAACGTACCAGACGATCCAGGTGTACCACCATCTTTCCTTGGGGCACCTTCTAGATGCGGTAGACCACGTTAATTCTCTTTACCACCCGGTACGGTCATTGCCACGGTTGCTGAAGTTTTGGGCAGCGTCCCTTGGTCCGGGTAGGGCAGAACAACCAGACCAGGTCACCTTACTGGAATGCTTGGCCGTTGGCTTGTCAAATTTATGTTTGACTATATAGTTCAAGATGAAAATGAGAATATAATGAATTCTCTCATATCAAAGATATATAACCAGAAATGCAGATTAGAGCAGACTACATAAACACTCATTCCACATCTATATCAGGACCAAAATACCAACTGTAAAGAAAAAATATTAATTGAAAGTTTGCAACAAGCAATGGACAAATCTATGTTGAAAGCGAGAATGAGGAAAACAGAATATAAAATTTGGAATGAAAAAATTACAAAAACTTAGAAGCAAACTCAGAAAGCTAGAAGAGTTTACCAAGACTAGCAAACAAGAATGGAAAGAGATAGAAGCTCCATCAACAGTGACATTGTGGGTTAGTAGAATTAAAAGTACAAGTTGCAGAAATTCAAAATGTTCTTTATTTCCGTAGTACACTTTGGTCAACACTTAAGGTAGCAGAATTACGTCACATACACAATTACAATCTTCCAAGTTCGCCGTCCACAAACAAACGCCTTCACAGAATTCAGTTCTGATTACATTCTGTTTACGACTTCGATAAACTAGCCATGGCTTCTTTTTATACACGACCATTCATGATTCCAGACAGTTGTAGAATGTTCTCTATCATTCAATATCTCACTAAGTTTTCCATTTATCTAACTTTATTTGTTTCGGCAGACCTTTTATCTCCGCTCTATCTTTATGTTTCGGCATACTCTTTATCTCTGTGCTGCACTATCAGTCACTTATCTCTCCACACTGAAATGTCCTTTGGTGCACGTTGCCGCTCATCGCGACACTGCTCCCTCCTCAAGGCTGGTCGTCCCGAACAGCACCATCGTAGTGGGCCAGACGATCCAGGTGTACCACCACATCTTTCCTCGAGGCACATTCTGGATGCGGTAGGCCACGTCGTTAATCCTCTTCACCACTCGGTACGGTCCTTGACACGGTTGTTGAAGCTTCGGGCAGCATCCCTTGATCCGAGTAGGGCGATACAACCCGACCAGGTCACCTTGCAGGAACCCTTGGCTGTTGGCTTACCTGTCGTATCGTGTCTTCATGCGGTCGCTCGCCTTCTGGATGTTCTGACGAGTCATCTCATGCATGTCGTGGAGATGGTCCACCAGGTTCTCCACATACTCGGTTGCTGGCTCTTTTGTATCCGGGGAGCTTCCAAAAGCCAGGTCACAAGGGAGGCGTAACTCTCGGCCGAACATTAAGCTAGCTAGCTGGCGTCATCCCAGTGGTGTCGTGTGTTGAGGCCAGCGAGAGCAGTGGCGCCTTGACGTCCCAACTCGCTGATGGCTGGCCACGACCTTCCTCAGATGTTCTTCCAGGGTCTTGAGGTATCCCTCCACCATGTCGTCCGACTACGGATGTAGAGGTGTTGTATAGGTCTTGTTAACCCCAAGCCTTTCCAGCGCCTCCTTCATCAGGTTAGACTCAAAATGGGTACCTTGATCGCTGTGGAGCTCTAACGGCACCCTAAAACGGCAGAAAAGTTGCTCCACGAGACAGTCTGTGATTGTCTTCGCCTCCTGGTTCAGGATAGCATACACCTCCGGCCACTTAGTGAAGTAGTCCACGACCACCATCAGGTACTTATTGCCTCGGTCGGACACTGGGAATGGTCCAGCTATGTCGACAGGGATGTGTTCGAATGGCGCTCCGACGTTATATGCTGCATGCGACCCCGGCTCTTAGTCTGGGGCCGTGACTCGGCGCGCACACGTGACATTGACGACACCATCTCTCAGCGTCTGCTCGAAGCCTCAGCGAGTAGTAACGCTGTCGGAGTTTGTCAATCGTCCATTTTGCTCCCAGGTGTCCTCCAGAAGTTCCGGCAAGCATTTCCTCTAAGACCTCCGGGACCTTACTCCGGGGAAGTACCAACTGTTCTCTATGCACCTTCCCATTAGGTGATTCCTATACCCGGAACAGCACGCCCTCTCTGATCTTCAGCGAGTCCCATTGGGCCCAGTACGACTTGTAGGTGGCGCTCCTTGGTGCGATGTCCTCCCAGGTTGGTCTTGGTCCCTGACTCCACTTCCCTCAAGAGTGGCCCCAATTCGGCGTCCACCAGCTGCTCCATCCTCAGGCGTGGGCTAACCCAGCCATCCGCAGGCACTGCTGCGAGCACTCGGATAGCTGCGGCACGCTCCTTCTCTTCCACTCTCGTGCATTGGCCGCACTCCTCTAGGCAGGGTCTTCGGAACATGGCGTCTGCGTCACCGTGGCTCTTCCCTCTACGATGTTCAGAGGTTAATTCGTACTCCTGCAACCTCTGTACCCAGCATGCTGTTTGGCCTTCCAGGTTTCTAAAGCCAAGCTAGAGCGGAGTGGTCAGTACTCAGGAGGAATGGCTGACCATACAAGTACTTGTGGAAGTGCTCCAAGGTCTTTACTACCGCCAATGACTCTCGCCGGGTGACGCAGTAGTTCTTCTCTTCCTTGGACAGCGTCTTGGTGTAGTAGGCTATCACCCGCTCCTGGCCGTCCTGGATTTGCGATAGGACGCCTCCAATGCAATGGTCGCTGGCGTCGGTGTCCACAATAAAGATGCCGCCTGGTTGTGGAAATCCCAAAATTGGAGCACTGCACAGGGTCTTCTTCAGGTGCTGGAAAGCGCCTTCGGCGTCATCCGTCCACACATGACGTCGGTGTTCCTCTGTCAGGCGGGTGAGGAGTTTGGCGATGTAGGAGAACCCCTTTATGAAGCGGCGGTAATAACAGCACAACCCCAGGAAACTGAGCAACTCTCGCTTATCCTTTGGGCGAGGCCTAACTCTCACAGCCTGGGTCTTCTCCGGGTCTGTGGCCACTCCGGTTGGTGAGACTATGTGGCCCAAGTAGTTAACTTTCTTGCGGAAGAGCTGGCACATCTTTGCATTTAGCTTCAAATTGGTCGCCTGCAGTCTCTGCAACACCTTTTCCAAGTTTTCAAGATGGTCTTCAGAAGTACTGCCGACGATGATGTCGTCCAGGTATAGCAGGCAGGCGTCATAGGTCAGTCCTCTCATCACTGACTCCATTAAGCGTTGGAAGGTAGCTGGTGCGTTGCAGAGGCCAAAGGGCATAACTATGAACTGCCAAAGCACTTGGCCTGTCAAGAATGCAGTCTTTTCCTTGTCTCTTGGATCTAGGGCCACCTGCCAGTAAGCCGACCTCAGGTCCAGGTCAACGACTGTGCACCAGCAAGCGTGTCCAGGGTGTCGTCAATCCGAGGTAGGGGGAAACAATCCTTTCGGGTGACAGCGTTCAACTTCCTGTAGTCCGCGCAGAAGCGTAGGTCACCGTTCTTCTTTGTCACCAGAACTACAGGGGAACACCAAGGGCGGTCAGACTCTTCAATCACTCCGCTGGATTTCATGTCATTTACCATATCCCGTACCGCCGCTTGTTTTGCCAGCGGAAGGCGTCTAAGTTGTTGCCGAATAGGCCAGGCGTCTCCGGTGTCGATGCAGTAAAGTACTTTGTCCGTGCAGCCGTTGTCACTGTTACCTTGGCTTCCCGTAGGGGAGGGGATCCGTCCCCTTCAGCTACTGTGGGGCGGGCCCTGCGGACCCTATCACTCGTGGTACCTCTGACGTTACTAGAGGAACCTCGGGCCGAACATTCAAGTCCCTCCCTGATAGGAAGTTGTTCGGATTGGGTTGGACTCGAGGGGGCAGTTGTTCCCGATACCCGTGGGAGATCGGGTACGTCTCCGGACGGGGTTGAGGGAAGCCATCAATATTCCCGCGTACTAGCCAACATAGCTAGTAGAAGGTGTGCTAGATCGCCAGGCGGCCCCACCGAGGTCATATCGGTAGCCTTCCTATTTTGATGTTGGCGCGTGTAAGTGGCGTATCCACTTCCATCCCGTCTTGAGGCCACAGGACCAGATGGGGGGCTTGTTAGTCTACAGGTCTTGCCCCAGGAAACAGCCTCGGAGGCGCCGGGCGCCCTTTTGGGACATCTTGGTAACTCCCTGGTAAGAGGCCCGGATCCTTGGTCCTACGGGTCCAGGACTAATGGGAGTAGAACCTCTGGCATTAACATTAAATTAACTTGGCTGAAGACGCGCTGGTATCGTCTCAGCAGTTATCGTACCTTCTCCAGCTGTTCTATGGTCAAGTGGTCGGCCGCCCTCTCCAGTAAGACTTCCAGCCGGGGCCCCAGATGTTGCGTCGGCATCGGCTCCTGTGTCTTGTCGATTTTTGTCACGCTGATCACGGGCTCACACATCCCCAGCTCCGTTCCGGCCTGGACGTCGTGATTGTTGTCTGCCAGGTTGAGCAGCCTCACTGGCACCACCTCTCGGCACGGCAACAGTGTCCTGGCTACATATAGTCCGCGCACAGGCGTCTTCTGGTCCAGCATCATGTTCTTCGTCCGCTGGCCTTCCAGTCGCGCCGTCACCACCACCTCGCTTCTCGCGGGGACCACCACGCCTTCCTTCAGGACGACCCTGCAAATTCCATGGCGCTCTTCGGGCTGCCGGAGTATGACCTCCTCTCCAGTGAGCCGCAGGACCTTCTTGCCGACGTCGACCGTCGCCTCGTGGCTCCTAAGGGCATCCAATCCCAGTATCACCTCCTTCGCGACGAACGCCCACAGATGCACGGCACTCCATCCCAAGGTCAACTTCAGTAGGGTCTCCTTCTCCACAGGCAAGGTGTCGCCCAATGCCATCACAAGCTGGTATGGTTGGCTCGGCTTCCTCGTCAGCAAACCCTTGGCCACGTCAGGTCTGATGATGGTCACGGGCGCCCCGATGTGTAACTATTGACCTAATAGTGGTTAACTATAAAGCCCGGGCCTTAAAGTACTTACATGTAGTAAGTCGCCATTAAGGTAGTTGTCTCATGTGTTTATGAGAACTCCTAAGTGGTTTACCGGGAAAATACGAGTCAGTTGGAGAATTTAATGTCATGTCGGTACTTTGGTCATAGTAGCTCAATGGTAGAGCGGCTGGACGGAAACCAGAAGATCCGTGGTTCAAATCTCGGCTATGGCATTGAATTTTTCATTCTATGTTTCCACAATTTAGCCTACACACTGCCAGTGTGAAAGAACAATTAATTTCCAGCAACACTTGGTAATTTATGTTTAACACCTAAGTAAATATACATAATTTGTTCTCCTCCCCAACAAAAAATCTTGTTAGCATGAGCCATTTGCCAAAAATCTTTATGTTGCAAATTTAGAGCTCTTGTAAATATAACCAAATGTAATTGCTTGAAAATGTGCAATTCTCCCCTTACCCTTCATTTTCTTTTCTTCCCCCCTAAGACCTTGTTACCAAATATTTAAATGCTGCTTCCACATGTAAGAAAGCAATTTTTCCTTTATTTCAAACCACTCTAGTTAAAATGTTTATATCCTGAGCAATGGATAAGAACAGTAATTTTTATATGAATACAAATATTTCATACATACACATGCCCACTTATTAACACAAAGTAATGTGAATGTGCTCACTTTCTTCTCGGGCAGTCAGCCAAGTGAAAAGATGATTAGATATCAACGTTTCGGGAGTGTACATCTCTCCCATCATCAGGATATTTATAAAATGTTATAACCACGGATTTCCAGTTAAGGCCGGTTTCCAAGAAGAGCTGAACTGAAATCCAGCATCACGATTAAGAGGGCTCTTTTCAGAGGAAATCGCCAAAGCTTCCCTAATTCTCCGCTCCCAGTAACTGTTGCATATTGCCAAGATGGTCGTCTCCCGAAAATTGGCTCTATGGTCGTTATCAAAACAATGCTCTACCAGCCCAGACTTCTCAGGTTGCATTAAAAATCTCCTCTTGGAAACGGAGTATTCCGAAATCCGTAGATTTAAGAAGCAAAGATCAATACAGCTTGATAATCAAGTTAAGTAGTTAGGTTTCTTTGACACAATTTTCTATACTCCCGCGATCTCCTGACCTGGCATTTAATTTACTGAAAACAGTCTTGTTCAGTAATGCGAATTTTGATAGTGTCTTTGTTTATAGTTGTGTTACATCCAGTGTTTCATCTGTGGTTATAACATTTTATAAACATCCTGATGATGGGAGAGATGCACGCTCCCGAAACGTTGATATCTAATCATATTTTCACCTGGCTGGCTGCCCGAGATGAAAGTGAGCGTATTCGTCGCCAGGAAAGCTTCAGATCTTATTTTAATGTGAATGTGCTACATCGATTGAAGTTTACCTCACTGCTGAATTTAGTATTATTCTTCATAATTAGGAAATCGATACAGATATACAAAAGCCATGCTGACTTAGTGAAAACACAATTTGGCGAAACTATTTCAAAGAGTGGAATTTCAGGCATTAATCATTACCTAGCATTCAGCTGTTGGCATATTTGACCATCACTTCGGCCTCATGTATTTCCCTTGTGCTTTTGACTGAGAATGACATAAGAGCATTTCTGCAAATTTTTATCTTAAATTAAAAAGTAGACAGATGAATAAGTTTTCATAATACCTATTAACAGTTTGGAAAACCGAGATAAACATAAATATTATTATACAGAGAAAGTCATACGACTTCTCTAGTAATATACTAGATAAGTTTTTCTATTTAGTTCATTTTAACTGCAATAAACATCTGGAGAAATGGTTTTATTTTACATTTCTATTTTCAATACTTATCTTTACTGACTAGCTAAAGGTGAGTAGTAATGACCATTTTGTGAATAGTGTAATTCCTGGGATGCATCCTGGAATTAACTGTCAACATTTGAGGGAAATAAACATACCAGAAATTAAGTTAATTGGGAGTCGATTAATAACACAAAACAACACTCACTTTTAAATTTTCCCGGAACCGGTTTCTGAGGCCTTCCCTCTATCTTCAGCCGGACATCGACTAGTTCTCATTGGTGTAGCTGGCAATATTTTGTCTTCGGTCTCCTCTGGTGGCGGTTCGAGGAACTTGCTGAACAAATCTTTCTGGGGGATGTCGAAATTGAATACTTTGTTCCTATTTTTTGAAATAAAGATTTGTTCCCATGTGGACAGTTCTTCTTTTCCTGTTGTATGTTTTAGTAATTTTGGTTCTGGATTTATGTTGTGGTTTTTTTCCCAGAAATGCGTGGCAACTGCTGATTTTTCTAATTGTTTGTATTTTATGTTCCTAAAGTGTTCCTTTGCTCTTGTTTCTAAATTTCTTTTGGTTTTTCCAATATAAATTTGACTACAGTCACAGCATTCAATTTGATATATACCAGACTTCTTGTTAGATGGAATGGCATCTTTGATGTTTGAGCAAATTAGGTTTTTTAAGGAGTAATGGTTCACTGGAGCTAGTTGAATGTTTTGTTTTTTGAAGACTTTTTTGAATTTATCAAAGGCCCATGGATGGTAAGTGAATTTTTTGAAGATCATTTTAGTTTCTGTAGCTGAGAGGGTTGTGGTTTCCTTTAGTAGTTTCTTCTTTTTTGCTAAGTTCACTTTTTTGTCTACTAGTGATTTGGGAAAGTCATTTTTCTGTGCTATTTCAATAATTTTGTTGTATTCTATTTTGTATTCTTCTGCTGTGAGAGGGATGTTGATCAGTCTGTGTGCTAAACTATTAAAGATTGCCTGTTTGTGGGATCTTGGATTGTAGCCATTAGCTTTTATGTAGTTGTCTGTCTGTGTTGGTTTTCTGTAAATGCCAAAGTTTATTCTATTTTTATTTCTGATTATTTTTAGATCTAAAAATGGTAAATACTCGTCTTTTTCAACTTCTACAGTGAACTTGATGCTTTTTTCTTGAATATTTAAAAGTTTTAGTGCATCACTGATGTGTTTTTTTGGCACTATGGCAAATATGTCATCTACATATCTTTGCCAGAGTTTGAACATCCATGGGAAACCTTTAGTGATCCTTATTTCTAGTGCACTCATGTACAGATCGGCCAGGAAGGGTGATAAGGGGTTGCCCATTGCTAAACCAGAAGTTTGATGGAAATATTTTGTTTGAAACTGGAAGAAATTCTGTTCTATGCATAAATTGGTAAGTTTGATGTAATCTGAAATTTCAAGTGATGACATTCCAAGTGATTTGAGCCATTTTTCTATCAATGTTGGGAGTTGTTTAACTGGTATGCTGGGAAACAGTGATTTAACGTCAAATGAGACTAGTGTGTCTTCATTTAGTTCAGTATGCTTAATGTGTTCTATAAGTTCATAGGTGTTTTTGATGCTTAGGCTATCGAATTTTGGAAATGAGTTGAATTTGTTTGTTAGCCATTTTGCAAGTTTGTATGTTGGTGAATTTATACTGCTAACTATAGGTCTCATTGTTATGGATGGTTTGTGCATTTTGGGTAAGCCATAAAAATTTAGGTAAGGTTGGGTTATCTGGTTTAACTGCATATTTGTTTGATATTATACTTGATTTTGCTATTGTTTTTTCAAATGATTTTATGTAAGCTGTTAATGGATTTTTGTTAATGGTTTCATATTCACTGTTAGTTAGCATTTCTTCCATTTTTTCAAGGTAATCAGATTTATCCATTATGACTATTTTGTTACCTTTGTCTGCCTTGGTGTATATGACGTTTTTTTGTTTCAATGAACGGATAATATTTTGTTTGCTCTTCTGAACGGATCTGGTTTTTATTTCTTCCAAAATATTTTCACATTGGCTTTTAAGTGGGTTTTGTTTTGATACTGGTAGACACTGTGCCGAAATGTTTATATCTGCAATGTAGTCCTCAATTTCGTTTGAAAAACTTACGCAAGTTTTTAATCCTTTGTTTAGAAGACCTAATTCTTTTGTGGAGAAATTTTGATTTGATAGATTTACAACGTTTTCAAAGTTTTGCGTGTTTGTTTTTTCGTTTACGCTACTTGTTGCTGTTTTGCATTTAGCGTGTGGACTAATTGCTGCAGGACTCAAGTTTCTATTTCCGATGTGTCTCTTATTCTTAAACTTTTTTTCAGTATGGTTTCGATGTGAAGAAATGTTCATCAAATTGGTCAATTTGTACTTTAGTTTTTCGGTTTTTGTTTTCATTTTCTTGCTTAGAATTGCCAAATAGTTTTGTTCGAAGTTATCCCACATCGTGTTTCCCAGTGTTTTCGTTAAAACTGAATGAAGTTTATAAAGTTTCAATTCCGTTTCTTCCAAGTTTTTATAATGTTTATTGATTTCTAGCTGTAAAACTTTTCTCTCAGCCGCTCTGTGTTGATTCCCGTAGCCTGGTTTTACTATCCTCCGGACAAATCGGGGTGTCACTTTATTTCGTAAACATAGCTTTATGAATTTTATGTTTGCAAAAAGATTTCTTTTCTTTTCATGCAGTTTTAAGAATGTTTTTATTTCTTGCTTATTACCAAAATTTTCATTGAATCCGTCATGCGTTTTAAATTTTAAATAGGTTACCTTATCCGCCATATTGTCAGCTGTTTTTATGTGCGATCAGATGGTATAATTTCCACTTCTTGAAGACTTGTTTGCCTATTTTATAAATCCTTTCATGGAAGTGTTGAAAACAGTGTTGTATAAATTAAGTTAATTGGGAGTCGATTAATAACACAAAACAACACTCACTTTTAAATTTGCAGATATAAACATTTCGGCACAGTGTCTACCAGTATCAAAACAAAACCCACTTAAAAGCCAATGTGAAAATATTTTGGAAGAAATAAAAACCAGATCCGTTCAGAAGAGCAAACAAAATATTCTCCGTTCATTGAAACAAAAAAACGTCATATACACCAAGGCAGACAAAGGTAACAAAATAGTCATAATGGATAAATCTGATTACCTTGAAAAAATGGAAGAAATGCTAACTAACAGTGAATATGAAACCATTAACAAAAATCCATTAACAGCTTGCATAAAATCATTTGAAAAAACAATAGCAAAATCAAGTATAATATCAAACAAATATGCAGTTAAACCAGATAACCCAACCTTACCTAGACTTTATGGCTTACCCAAAATACACAAACCATCCATAACAATGAGACCTATAGTTAGCAGTATAAATTCACCAACATACAAACTTGCAAAATGGCTAACAAACAAATTCAACTCATTTCCAAAATTCGATAGCCTAAGCATCAAAAACACCTATGAACTTATAGAACATATTAAGGATACTGAACTAAATGAAGAAGACACACTAGTCTCATTTGACGTTAAATCACTGTTTCCCAGCATACCAGTTAAACAACTCCCAACATTGATAGAAAAATGGCTCAAATCACTTGGAATGTCATCACTTGAAATTTCAGATTACATCAAACAAGAGAATACCCAGGGTAAGTAGCACTAGATATCTAGGTGTAATAATAAATGAAAGATTGGAATGGGGGGAACATGTAAACTCGGTCACTGGAAAAGCCTGCAAAGCATTACACTTTGTAATGAGAATATTAAAACGCAGCAATGGGAAATCGCGAAAGTTAGCTTACACATCCTTAGTCCGACCAATATTAGAATATAGCGCGGCATGCTGGGATCCATATCGGGTTGGTCAAAAACAAGCACTCGAGAGAGTCCAAAAACGAGCAGCTAAATTTGTTGATAGAGGAATGCGATTTGAAAACCCTACAGGTACTGCTACCTCCTGGGAATCATTGGAGAAACGTAGAAAACGGGCAAGGCTATGTGCAATTTTTAGAGCATATAAGGGGGAACCTGCATGGAAAGATATAACAAAGCGGTTGTTGACACCATCATATAGGGGAAGGAATGATCACTCTAAAAAAATAAGAAATAGGGAACAGAAAACTGATATAGGTAAATTTTCCTTTACCAATAGAACAATTAATGACTGGAACAATTTGACTGCAGAATTACTGGAGACTTTGCCTCCAAATGTAAATAATTTCAAAGAGAGGTTAAAAAGAAATCCTGTATAGTTACCATAGTGCATGAAGGGAATTGTATATATGTTGTAAGGAATTGTATATTATATTGTAAGGAGTTGTATATCATACTGAATTGTATATTATATTGAGAATTGTATATTATATTGACAGCGCTGCCACCGGGCCATGCTCTAAGCAGTGAAATAAAGTATCTATCTATCTATCTATCTATCTATCTATCTAAACTTACCAATTTATGCATAGAACAGAATTTCTTCCAGTTTCAAACAAAATATTTCCATCAAACTTCTGGTTTAGCAATGGGCAACCCCTTATCACCCTTCCTGGCCAATCTGTACATGAGTGCACTAGAAATAAGGATCACTAAAGGTTTCCCATGGATGTTCAAACTCTGGCAAAGATATGTAGATGACATATTTGCCATAGTGCCAAAAAAAACACATCAGTGATGCACTAAAACTTTTAAATATTCAAGAAAAAAGCATCAAGTTCACTGTAGAAGTTGAAAAAGACGAGTATTTACCATTTTTAGATCTAAAAATAATCAGAAATAAAAATAGAATAAACTTTGGCATTTACAGAAAACCAACACAGACAGACAACTACATAAAAGCTAATGGCTACAATCCAAGATCCCACAAACAGGCAATCTTTAATAGTTTAGCACACAGACTGATCAACATCCCTCTCACAGCAGAAGAATACAAAATAGAATACAACAAAATTATTGAAATAGCACAGAAAAATGACTTTCCCAAATCACTAGTAGACAAAAAAGTGAACTTAGCAAAAAAGAAGAAACTACTAAAGGAAACCACAACCCTCTCAGCTACAGAAACTAAAATGATCTTCAAAAAATTCACTTACCATCCATGGGCCTTTGATAAATTCAAAAAAGTCTTCAAAAAACAAAACATTCAACTAGCTCCAGTGAACCATTACTCCTTAAAAAACCTAATTTGCTCAAACATCAAAGATGCCATTCCATCTAACAAGAAGTCTGGTATATATCAAATTGAATGCTGTGACTGTAGTCAAATTTATATTGGAAAAACCAAAAGAAATTTAGAAACAAGAGCAAAGGAACACTTTAGGAACATAAAATACAAACAATTAGAAAAATCAGCAGTTGCCACGCATTTCTGGGAAAAAAACCACAACATAAATCCAGAACCAAAATTACTAAAACATACAACAGGAAAAGAAGAACTGTCCACATGGGAACAAATCTTTATTTCAAAAAATAGGAACAAAGTATTCAATTTCGACATCCCCCAGAAAGATTTGTTCAGCAAGTTCCTCGAACCGCCACCAGAGGAGACCGAAGACAAAATATTGCCAGCTACACCAATGAGAACTAGTCGATGTCCGGCTGAAGATAGAGGGAAGGCCTCAGAAACCGGTTCCGGGAAAATTTAAAAGTGAGTGTTGTTTTGTGTTATTAATCGACTCCCAATTAACTTAATTTATACAACACTGTTTTCAACACTTCCATGAAAGGATTTATACCAGAAATTACTAACAGAGGAAGCATGAGTTAAACTTGTCAGGCCATAGTACATGATAATGAAACTGCAGCGTTCGGTGGTTTCAAGATTTAACCCAAGGTTAAGGTACGATTAGTGCATGTTAAAGAAATGAATTCATATAATGGTAAATCAGAAACTGAACACTGCCAGTTCTAACCTAACACTTCTCATGAATGTAATATCTCCAATATTAAGTAATATAATTTCTTAAACAAATAAATAAATAATAATATGTGACTGTGGGTTTGTAAAATTATAAAGTTCAATTACACCACTCAAAAATGTTCTTTATTTCCACCTTATTCTAATGTCACAATTACAATTTCGTAATGTACACAATTACAACTAAGCCAGTTCGTCTATCCACGTACACTCGGCGCGCCTTACACTACTGCTCGCCACGACTCACTCAACACAACTAACTCCTGTCGCGTCTCCCGTATTGATCGGCGGCCCGAAGTTTCTTGAGATTTCCTTTTATGGAGGGGGAAAACATTCTCGAAGCTTCGCCCTCTTTCGGGCGGCAGGAGGAGGGGGAAACGAAGACTCAGCTATCCCTGCGATCTCTCCTCCCTTCACCGGCCTTCATTTATTGATCGGCATCGTGAGTTTGCCGCTTCGGTAACACTGCTCCCTCCTCAAGGCTGGTCGTCCCGAACAGCACCATCATAGCGGAGCAGGCGATCCAGGTGTACCACCAACATCTTTCCTCGGGGCACCTTCTGGATGCGGTAGACCGCGTCGTTAATCCTGTTCACCACACGGTACGGTCCTTGCCATGGCTGCTGAAACTTCGGGCAGCGTCCCTTGGTCCGGGTCGGGCGGTACAACCGTCACCTAGCTGGAACCCTTGGCTGTTGGCTTGCCCGTCGTATCGGGTTTCCATGCGGTCGCTCGCCTTCTGGATGCTCTGGCGAGCCATCTCGTGCATGTCGTGGAGGTGGTTCACCAGGTTCTCCACATACTCGGTCACTGGCTGTTCCACCCCCGGAGGGCTTCCAAAAGCCAGGTCACAAGGGAGGCGTAACTCTCGGCCAATCATTAAGCTGGTTGGCGTCATCCCCGTGGTATGGTGTGTTGACGAGCGGTAGGCCAGCAAGAACAGTGGCACCTTGACGTCCCAGTCTCGCTGATGGCTGACAACGACCTTCCTCAAGTGTTCCTCTAAGGTCTTGATGTACCTTTCGACCATGCCATCCGACTGGGGATGTAGAGGTGTTGTGCGGGTCTTGTTAACAAGTCTCTCTAGTGCCTCCTTCATCAGGTTGGACTCAAAATTGGTGCCTTGGTCACTGTGCAGCTCTAACGGTACCCCTAATCGGACGAACACTTGCTCCACGAGGCAGTCTGTGATTGTCCTTGCCTCCTGGTTCGGGATGGAATACACCTCCGGCCACTTAGTGAAGTAGTCCACGACCACCATCAGGTACTTGTTGCCTCGGTCGGATATTGGGAACGGTCCAGCAATGTCAACGGCGATCCGTTCGAATGGCGCTCCGATGCTGTACTGTTGCATGCGACCCCGGCTACTAGTCTGGGGGCCGCGACTCACCGCGCACACGTGACACCATGGCACCATTTCTCAGCGTCTGCTCGGAGCCTCAGCCAGTAGTAGCGCTGCCGTAGTTTGTCAATCGTACGGTTCGCTTCCAGGCGTCCTCCTGAAGTACCGGCATGCACTTCTTCCAAAACTTCCGGGACCTTACTCCGAGGAAGTACCAACTGTTCTCTCTGCGTCTTCCCATCGGGTGATTCCCATACCCGGAACAGCCCATCCCGTCTTGAGTCCATAGGACCAGATGGGGGGGCTTGTTAGTCTCTAGGTCTTGTGCCATGGAAAGCCCCACGGAGGACGCAGAGCGCCCTTTGGGACAGCTCGGATAACTCCCTGGTCGAAGGAGGCCCGGGTCCAGTTCCTACGGGTTCAGGACTAATGGGAGTAGAACCTCTGGGCTAAGCCCGGAACAGCACGCCCTCTCTGGTCTTCAACGAGTCCCACTGGGCCCAGTAAGGCTTATAGGTGGCGCTCCTCGGTGCGGTGTCCGCCCAGGTTGGTCTCGTCCCTGTCTCCACTTCCCTCAAGAGTGGCCCAAAGTCTGCGTCCGCCAGCTGCTCCCTCCTCAGGCGTGCACTATCCCAACCATCCGCAGGCACTGCCGTGACTACTCGAACTGCTGCGACACACTCCTCCTCCACTCTTGTGCATTGGCGGCACTCATCTGGACAGGGTCTTCGAGACATAGTGTTCGCGTTACCGTGGCTCTTCCCTCTGCGATGTTTCGAGGTGAAGTCGTACTCCTGCAGCCTCTGAACCCAACGTGCTGTCTGGCCTTCCAGTCGCGCCGTCATCATCACCTCGCTCCTCGCGGGGACAACCACGTCTTCGTTCAAGATGACCCTACCGAATCCAAGGCGCTCTTCTGTTTCACGGAGTATAACCTCTTCTCCGTTGAGCCGCAGGACGTTCCTGCCGACGTTGACGGTCACCTCGTGGCTCCTGAGGGCATTCAGTCCCAGAATCACCTCCTCAGCCACCTTCGCGACGAACACCCTAAGACGCACGGCAATCCGTTCCAAGGTCAGCTCCAGCAGGGCCTCCTTCTCCACAGGCAAGGTGTCGCCTGATGCCGTGACAAGCTGGTATGGTCGACTCGGCTTCCTTGAAGGCAAACCCTTCGTCACGTCAGGTCTGATGATGGTCACGGCTGCCCCGGTGTCCACCAGCACGCGGCACGGCTTCCCTCTCACCCAACCGTCCGCGATGAGGCTGTCATCCACACGTCGGTTGACGGCGCGGAGTGTCACTCGAGGGGATGGTGGCAATGGCGCCGACGTGCCCCTCTCCACACCGGGCCTTACTCGTTCTTCCGGCTGCCCTTCCTGGTGTGGGCAGTCTCTCTGCAGGTGCCCGGGCTGTCCACACCCCCAACACAGGCCACTAGGTGTTCGCCGGCGTCCCTCGGCTGGTCTTCTGTCTCCGGCGTAACGCAAGCTCCTCGTTCTCGACGACGGGATAGCTGTTACCTTGGCCGCCTCCATCCTTAATGCTGCCGTTAGCGCCTCGTGGATTGTTTTATAATCGCCGAGCATTAGGCGCTGACGAATCTCCGTGTCTCGAACCCCGTCAACGAATGTGTAGGCAGCTTCCCGGGATACGAACTCTGGTGGGAGGTCGACTAGGGCCTTGCTAGCCAGTTGTTCAACTGCCAGAGCGAACTCCTGCAGCGTCTCCCCTGGCTCCTGTGACCTTGCCTTTAGCTGGGTGCGGTACGCTGCGGCTAAGCGGTGGTTTCCGAAACGATTCTCCAGGGCCTCCCAGTTGTCCTTGGGCGCCGCCGTTGTCTGCACCGCGTTTAGGACTTCCGCGGCCCGACCCTGAAGGCTGGCTATTAACTGTGTGGCCTCCTCCTCTGGTGACCATTCGTTGTGCTTGGCCACTGCGTCGAATTGGCGGCGGAAGACCTCAAACGTTGACGCGCCGTCATATTTAGGAGCTTTGACGCGTGCAGATGTTGTGTCGCGTCCCGGTGCGTCGATCTTTAAATCCTTTAACTTCCTGCCGACGACGTCTTCCACCATGGCGACAGGGACTTTGCGTTGCTGTCAGCCTTTCCCTCCAGCTCGTCAACGCGGCTTGCCAAATCTTCGACGCGCTCGTCCACTTGACCCATCCGCTTGCCGAGCTCTGTGACGTCATCTCTCACGCCGGTCAGCTGCTCTTCGAACTTCACGGCGAGGGCCTCGTTTGCCGATTTCATCTCCGTGGTCAATTCGGTCATCTTCGCGGTCAGGCTGTTGTTTGTGGCTTCCATCTTCTCGGTAAGGTTATCGTTAGCTGTCCTTATTTGTTTCAGCTCTGCGGCCAGGTTATTTGCCACCTCCGTCTTTGCTGTTAGTTCCGCGGCCAGGTTGTTATTTGCCGCTTCCGTCTTCGCTGTTATTTCCGCGGCCAGGTTGTTATTTGCCGCTTCCGTCTTCGCTGTTATTTCGGCCTTCATTTCTTCCATTTTGTGTAAAATCTTTTCCAGTGCCGATTCCATGGCCGTTGTCCCACTCCTGACGTCAGTTGTGACTTTGTGGGTTCGTAAAATTAAAAAGTTCAATTACACCACTCAAAAATGTTCTTTATTTCCACCTTATTCCAATGTCACAATTACAATTTCGTAATGTACACAATTACAACAAAGCCAGTTCGTCTTTCCACGTACACTCGGCGCGCCTTACACTAGTGCTCGCCACGACTCACTCAACACAACTAACTCCTGTCGCCTCTCCCGTATTGATCGTCGGCCCGAAGTTTCTCGAGATTTCCTTTTATGGAGGGGGAAAACATTCTCGAAGCTTCGCCCTCTTTCGGGCGGCAGGAGGAAGGGGAAACGAAGACTCAGCTACCCCTGCGGTCTCCCCTCCCTCCACCGGCCTTCATTTATTGATCGGCATCATGAGTTTGCCGCTTGGGTCACAATAATTATATAATATAATACAAGATTACTACAACCAATCAAGATGAAAACCCAAACAAGTTTCCTACACAAAAGTTACGAAATTAAAAACAGATCTGAATCTTCCTAATTGTAAAGAAAACATTTCAATCAAAGAAAACCCACTAACTTTTGAACCAATTAATATTCAATTAGATTTAGAACAAATAGTTACAAAATCTGAAACTTCCAAACCTGTACTAAAAGCACTAGCATTAGAATCTGTGAACAATAGATACCCACCTGAAGAATGGTTACATATCTACACAGATGGATCTAACTTGGACAACTCAGGAGCAGGAATTAAGTGTGCACTGTTCTCATTCTATCAAACAGCAGGATAAGACACAACAAATTTTGATGCAGAACGGCTATTCATAATTCACTCCAACATCTTCTATACAGAATACATAAATTCAAAGATGCTGTCATACTTACTGATTCTAAAGCAGCATTAAGTGCAATAAGTTCATGTAAAATGAGGTCAATCCAAATTAAAGAATGTCACAAAATGACCCAACAACTTCAAAAACTACAGAAAAGAATGGATACCTGCACATTGTGGAATTACTGGAAATGAATCAGCTGATTTTGTTGCCAAAAAAGGTGCAAATTTAATTCAGAACAAAAGTAAAAAATTACCCTTTACATCCATAAAAATATAAATCAAAAGCAAATATAAAAACAAACAAAACCAACCAATATCTAACAAAGCCAAAGATAAAAAATGGAACATTTTAATTAAAAATCCAGAAATTGTTCCAGAAATCCCACATAAAGCTGCAGTAGCAAATTTTAGATTACTTACGGAACATGATTATTTGGCCAAACACTTACACAGAATAGGAATTTATACAAGTCCAAATTGTCCTCTGTGCAACAAAGAGGAAATGACTGAACAACATCTTTTAACCTGTGAAGCCCTACCTGCCGGAACCACTACACAGAAATATTGGAGAGCAAGAGAGCTAATGACTTCATTGCCAAAGCCTAGCATTTGAAAACAACATATTACGTAATATTGTACAATGAATAAAATATATGCAATGATGCTCAAATGAGCCCAGGATTCATAGAGCTTAGAGTTACCTGACATTCATCTTTCAGGATAAGGCAAAGGGGAGGGGGGAACCCTTATCCAGGTAACTCACCCTGACAGATTTAAACTCAGGACCTCTTGAATGTGAGGCAAATGTGTTATCACTTACAATAAGGAGGCAGACAGTGTTTGGATCAGCATTTCCTCTGCACATGCACAGTATCAACAAATTATAGTTATCTGATACATTACAATCTTTTACTGTAGGGCTATTTCGCATAGAAGTAGACATAACCACTTTCTTAAAAATTTAATCCTTTTTTCTAGTTACCTAACTAGAATTTAATATTTTTCATATACAAATGTAACATTTTTGTATTTTAAAATTATTTTAATGACAGAGAAAACTATGCACCTGGAGGAACTTTTTGTTAGCATCTGCTTGTTTAGAATACATGTAGCTTCCATCCAGAAATGCATTATGTTAATGTTAAGATGTGAACATCATTATATTGTGTAAAGCAACCTTACTCCCATATCCATTTTCAATTTACAAGAATTTCCTTTGTACCTTTGATTAAACTCATCTTGCTCCCCCTTTTTTATTTTCACTGTCCCTCATTCTTTGTTCTTGTCTTCACTTCTATTACTCAGTTTTCATTTAATATTTTACTAGTCATCTCTACCCCTTACTTTCCTATACAGGTACTCCCCTGGCTCCTTCACTTTTCGTAATTTTTTTCCTTCACTTAGTTTTCTTAGTTTACCTTGTCATTCTTGGCAAAATGACTATCTTTCTTTGTCCATACTACATCAATTTTTTTTCGCTAACTACCAAATTTATGTTTTTCTGACTGTACTCTATTACCTGATATTAACATTTTTGAAAGCCTCCCTGACTCTTTTCTTATTGCCATTCCTTCCCACTTGCTGCCTGCCACTAATCATGGTGGCATTACTGCAGTGTCACTGACACTCATTATTCCTTTCCACTTTCACATCTTCCTAACCGACTTGTTTTGTCTTGTAACATGGTGTAATATCTGATTTCTCTATCTTTGGTTCCCTATATTACCCAACAAATTTTCTCTTCTGTTCACCAACATTCCTTTTTTATCCCTACATATCCTCAATACTTATTTTGCTCATTTTTTCTCTTTGCCAGACATAGTGTACTTCTTCTACATTATTATCTACCTATTTGAACTTGTCATCCTTCACCTTCAGATTGACAATTACCTTGGATATTGTCCCACTGAATTTGATAGTTAACACAGTAGCTTCCGCATCATCCTCTTGCAATGCTGTTGTTGCAGTAGTCCACCCTTATCTTTGGTAAGGTTTTAATTACTGGAATTAATAAACCCAGAAGATGATCTTCCTAAAATTAATTTAATCTACTGTCTCTCATTAGAAGTGCAGGGCTTATACTGAAAAGTGAGAAGATAGCACAATAAACCTTCAGTGTTACGGGCATAGCATCCAGCTCCTCCTCTAAAATAAGTCAAGTCAGTCAAGTCCTCCATTATCTTTCCCTCAGTCACCTGTCAACATTCCAGTTCTTCCAACCTCTCCTGATGTCTTCTATGTCACTATCTTCTTTTAATATATTATAACTTCCTTCCTTTCTCCCATTGTCATGTATTGAACTTTTTGTTGTTTCCACATTTGCTAGTTCATCAATTATTTATTGTATTAGTGTAATGTTCTGGGCTTCTACATTCATCACAAATTTATATGTTTTCTTGGCTCAATGCCCCCAAGTTAACATCATCACTCTCACCTTCTACCAACTTGCCATTTATACATAATTTAAAATTTTGTACACATACAAATTTCCTCTGATTATTAAATACATAAAATATGAAAGTATTAACAGTGAAGCAAACAAATATATACAAATATAACAATTTGTAACGTAAAACTTTACTTATCTTATAAGAAATGATATTTTTCTTGTAAATTGTCCGGGATCACGATTTCATGTAAAACTTTTACACATCCTCAGCCGGAAACAACAAAGCTGTTCATAATTAATAATTATCTTTGCTTGTAGATTAAATTTCTATTAGTATAAATGTCAGTGTCTTTGAGATCTTTTACTTGTTTTATCACATCAAAAACTAGTGCAGGCATACTAGTTTTGTCTTGCTAGTCTTGCCTGCCAAGACAAAATAAGAGTACTTTTCAGTGCTATTTGGAATGCTGGAGGAATGAACCAAAGCATGACAATCTTTTAAGAGACAATGATGCAGAGAATTTCATCATAGCTGAAGCAAATATAGATCAACAAAAGGAAAAATTTTATCAATTTTTAAACTACAACACAAGTATATTAGAAAATCACTGACAGATAGCAAGTGCTGGCATCAAACAATGCATAAATGGATAGTTTGAAATTGTAAAAGAAATGAATCAAGATGATACCTCTGAAATAATCAGAATAACAGCCTGCAAACAAAAACAAATTCAAAATCTATGGCATTTACAGCTCACCCAATAACCAAAACCTCAACCTAGAAATAATAGATAATGACACTAAGAAAATCATAGTTGATCTCAATGGACATTCTCCAAGATGAGGCTAAAATGGCATTATCATTGAAGAATTTGTAGATACCAACTTAATGAAAATACTCCACAGGAATGAAGACCCAAAAACATACATACAGTACACAGGACAGTCAACCAATCCAGATATTGCAATCAAATCAACTCATCTAGATAAAACTACAAAAAGAGTAATCGAAGACAGTGGTAGTGGACACAGAGCCATAATAACAAAAACAAATCTAAATCAACAACCAACACAAAAGAAAAAAATAAAGCCTAAATAGAACTTCAAAAAGGCACATTGGAAACAGTGCAAAATGACAAACTCCTAAAGGAAATTAAACTAGAAAACATAATTAAGTCATGACAGAACTGAATGCAGCAATTCTAAAAGCTGCAAAAGAAAATGTATTCCAAAAGGAAATATTCATAAATATAAACCTTTCTAGAATGAACAGTTAGCACAGCTCAAATCAAAACGAGACAAAGCCAGAGAAAGAGCAGAAAGGTCACAAAATAAAGCAAATATTATAGAAGGCAAAAAGCAAATGCACAGTTAAAACAGGCTATAAAACTGCCAAAAAAAAAAGAGAGCTTTGAAAAATTCATAAACAAATTAAACTATAGAACAAATGGTACTAAAGTAAACAACTACATTAAAGAAATAAAAGGAGAATACCAACAAATTCAGCCATTAAATGTTGATAATAAAAAAATATACCCTTATAGCAGAAAAACTAGGAACATACTACAAAACTAGTACTACATTTAAAAAATAAAAAACAGAATAAATATCTAAGAAACAATAACCTTGACAATACATCCAACTTCCAAAATATCTTCAATGACCCATTTACATTTCCAGAAATAAAACAAGCAATAAGGACATTAAAAAATAAAGAATCCAGGTCCTGATAATATACATCCGGAGCTACTAAAAAATTTAGGACATGATGCACTTCACACCCTATTTCAAATTTTCAATAAAATTTGGACCACCAGAAACATACTGTGACTTTGTGGGTTCGTGAAATTAAAAGTCCAATTGCACAAACTCTAAATGTTCTTTATTTCCACCGAATTACAGTTGGAACACTTGCCGATTACATAGAATTATGTAGCATACACAATTACAATTCACCAGTTCGTCTGTCACAGGTCCACTCTACACTCGCAATTACGTACAACTCCTCATATGTATGTACACAGTCTTCCAGTCCGTTCACTAGCACGGCGCTCCTCCGGCTGCTCGCAAAGAACTGAACTGTCTCGTCAACTGCAGCCCCTTTTTATAGGAAGATTGCTGTTTCTGGAAGTCTCACGGTTCAGTGAATCACCCCGAAGGTTCCAGATGCCAGGGAAGGGGAAAGAGATGGCTAGTGATGTTTTGCCAACCATCCCCTCGTTACAGCTGCAAGATAAATGGGTAGGCATGGCCGAATGCTTCCCGGCCCTCACTCAGCCGTCAGTTGGTCGTGCCTTCCAATAATTGGGTGACAATACCAATATTGTGAAAAAAAGCAAAAATCATACCCATCAAGAAGAAAGGAAAACTGACACAATCGATAGATAGATAGCTACAGACCGATATCGTTGGCCATGCCGTGGCTCAGTGGTTAGACTGCTTGGCTCTCACCAAGGCAGCCCGAGTTCGATCCCAGGCGACCGCAAAGTGAGACTTGTGGTGGACAACACGGCGCTAGGGCGGGTTTTCCCCGGGACCTCCGGTTTTCCCCGCCATCTCATTCCACCGGTGCTCCATCTTCATCTCATGTATCATCAGTGTCACCGCCTGCAGTGCCGTAGGTAGTAAAAGCGGGCGTTAAACGCTGCACATTACTCATATCGTTAACTTCAATCATAGCAAAACTTCTAGAAAGAATGATAGCTATAAGATTGACATTTTACCTGGAAACAAAACATATTAGTCTCTGAATAAGCTGGGTTTAGGAAAGACAACTCAGCAGTACATCAGGTCATAAGTCACACAAGACATTAAACAAAATTTTAATAAAAATAAGACTACTCTAGCACTATTTGTTGATTTCAAAGGTGCATTTGACAAAGTGTAACGAGAAATGCTACTAAACAAGATGAAAGCTTATGGCATATGAGGTCACATACTAAATTGGTTTCAAGCCTTTTTATACAAAAGATGGTTTGTAGTGCAGTACCAAACAGACACATCCAAATGGTAACAAACCAAACAAGAGGCTGTTACAAGTGCTATTCTCTTTAATATGGATTATGGCTTCACGGGTGATCAGATGCGCCAAACTGATGAAGATCGAGCTTTCGGCCATTGTGAACTTTATGGCCTTCATCAGTTCCTGTGAAGCCGTGAAGCCATAATGCATAATGCTCGCGGCGAAAGCTTCAAGTCTCTTTAACATATTTATAAACAAGAAGGCCGTGAATCTTGTGGATGTTAATGCAACGTACGGGTTCGCAGAAATTGAAATACGATTAACTGAAGTGCTTATGAAAGACAAATGCAGTGATAAAAAATCGTACGAAAATGTTTTGAAATCGGTGGCTATTGTAAAAGACATTATACTTGCCAACAGAGATACATTACTTAAATTAACTTCAGTACCCAACAAGGATAAACATGAATGTGCTTCAGTTTCATCTTCCCTTACGTATGCTGATATCGCTGTCTCAAGTAAACAGATGCAACAGCAACCTTCTAAATGTTCTACGCACATAGTTCTAATATCTCCAAAGGAGCCAGAGAAAATTAAGGACTCTGAACAAACACTTCAATTGATAGGTAACCTCGATTCAAAACATATGCATTGTGGGGTTAACAGAATATAGAAAGTGAGAAATAAAGGTGTCATAATGGAATTACGGATTGAAGATGAAAGTAAGCAATTATTAAATAATATCGCAACCTCATCTAAAGGCTTATGCGCAAAGATAGCTGAAAAGAGAGAATCACAAGTCATTATACATGGTATTGAGAGTATGATCACAAAAAGAGAGCTGTACTTGTGCACTAGAGAGCAAAACCCATTTTTTTTTTTTAATTTACGTCCTCCAATGTTAAGTCATATCGGACGATGAATGGAATGGGTGCAATGATGCTCAAATGAGCCCGGGGTCCATGGAGCTTAGATTTACCCGACATTCGTCTTTCAGAATAAGGGAAAACCCCGGATAAAACCTTATCCAGGTAACCCACCCTGACCGAGATTCGAACTCGGGACCTCTTGAACATGAGGCAGACATGCTACCACCACGCTACTGAGGCGGGCTAAAACCTGTTGGTAGAGCAGTGCCTTCTGGATCCTACACAACAACTTAATGTACAACACAAATACAAATATTTACCACAAATGCTTCACTTATCTTTAGAAATTGCTGTTAATACTTCTTTCTAATGGAGATCAATTTCAAAAGATTGTATCTTCAGTCCACAAACTAAAATAATTAAAACTAAAATATTTGTGGCAAATATTTGTATTTGTGTAGTATTTATTGCTTCACTGTAGCTAGCTTCATTTTCTACGTAACTTAATGTACAGTTTTTCAAGAAAACCTGAGACCAGAAATCATAGTATGCAATCATCAGAACAACAGCCAAGGTATATCATCTATTGATGAAGATGGAAAAGCTTTATATAGTATATTCTAGATGCACAGTGAAAGATTATATCACCACAATAAGTTGCTCCAACTGCCACGATTTTGGACACTTTAGCACTGACTGTAAATCTCCAAAGCGGTATCTACAATGCTCATGTGAGCATGACTTTAAAGACTGCAAAAAATTAGAAACCAAATGTATTGTGTACAATATAACAGAATTATGAACAGAGGCTTTACATAATGTGATAGTGCCCATCTTGCAACTTCAACAGTGTGTCCTGCATATAAGAAAATTGTTGATATAATAAGATCAAAAACAAACTATGGATAATTTTTTTTTATCCAGATTTATTGAACCCTATTTTACACAGTGGTATATTAGGGTTAGAGTTGATACATAAAAATATACAATTTTAACAAAAATATTTTAAATACTAGAAGGAAGAAATGATGTTTTAATCTGATGCATATTAATTTAAACTATTTCAGATGTTTAAACACTGAGTTTATAAACATCATGAAGTACTTATACTGTTGTGGCTTCATTAGCAAAGATGTGAGCAGAGCAGAAAATCAGTTCCTAGAGAGTCCAGCTTGAATATTAATTCTTGTCTTTCTCTCCAGAAAATGGGACAACAGAAAAGGAGATGAACCACAGTTTGAAATACTTCACCACACATGCACTCGGGGTTGGATGTTAAGTGAAAGCGTGATAAGTATTCACCAAATTTACCATGTCCACTTAAAAGTTGTGTCAAAACAAAATTTGGTACAAGAGTTTCACATTTTCCTCTGTCATATACACTAGGGAAAAATAATGTTTTTGTTAAACTTCCATTTGGAGTTGTTAAGCCATTTTTGGTTCCATTCTTCAAGAATATGTTGATGTATTATTCTCCTTACATTGGAAATAGGACAAGGAAGATTGGATTCTGCAGCCTTCTTAGCCAAGCAATCAGCTCTCTCGTTACCTAAAATTCCACTGTGTCCTTTAAGCCATCCCATGCAAATATGTACTGGATGGTTTTGAAGCAAGGTTCTGATTTCAGGTGCTAATGAATTTAAACTGTATTTATCATTAATAGCGAGTACAGCTGATTTTGAATCACTAAGAATATGGGCACTGTTCCCATTAAGAGTACACCATTTCATAGCTTCCTTAATTGCTAAGAGCTCCGACTGGAATACAGAACATTCAAGTGACAATTTAAATATGGAGTGAGTTAGTTCTGTTTGGTTCTTGTAAACAACAAACGCACATCCTACTGCAGATATATCATCTTCAAATTGATAACGCCAACCGTCTGTATATATGTAATAATCATGAAAATTACATATTTCCTTTACACAGGTTACAAAACTTGATGGGTGTCCTGCTGTGGTAGGATGCTCCGGGATTTGTAGTTTTAAGTGAGACAGATAAGATGCACATTCATGTTCATGTCTTAAATTCGTAATAGTTGCTGTTGATAAACCAGTGAGAGCCAAAGGTTCAATGTTAGCTATAATCTGAGCTGCATCAGTGGAGATTGTACGATATCCTCGAATTATGCGAAGGAGGAATCTCCTTTGAATTTGTGTAAGTTTTTTAACTGCCCATTTTTTATTAAGAACATCCTGGAATGCAGATACACATACAAAATTAGGGGCACTACAGAACCTTGATATATAATTTTAATTTTAAGAATACTAGAGTTCAGACCCCAGGTGGGTCTTGTTGTTGCAAGGGCACCAAGGAGCTTGCTGGCTCTGTCAGCAATATAATCAAAGTGTAATCGAAATGTTCATTTACAATCCAGTATAACACCAAGGTATTTTACCGTACATACCACCTTCAAGTCGACGTTATTCATGGTAAGAGTAATGGGCTCCATTTTTCTTCTTCTGGTGACAATCATTGCCAAGGTTTTGTAGGGATTAAACATAAGTTTATTTTTAATTCACCATGAGTGTATTATTTTAAGTGCTTCATTGGTTCTTTCTTCAAGGATTTTAGCATCATTTGATTTAACAAGTAGTAAAGCATCATCTGCATAAGCAAAAATACTACAATCTGCCGGTAGTTGTTGCTGTAACAGATCATCATACAGTGTAACACAAAAACCTGGACTACATGCAGATCCTTGGGGGCAGCCGCGTGTAACTTCCTCTGTGATGGTTTCTCCACTTACAGCAAGGATTTGCGATCTCTAAAATAATTCACGATTAAATTATATATTATTATTAAATTATATTTTTTGGGCATTTTTTAGTTTTCAATTGATGTAAAATCTTGGGCCACCAAGCATGATCAAAAGCACCAGTTACATCTAAAGAGACTAAAACACCAGATTGTTTATTTAGGTATAAATTTTTCATCCAGTCTACTACCTTATATATTGCCATTTCAGTTGATTTTTGAGCCATAAAACCAAATTGAAGATCACTAATTGAGCCATGTTTTAGTAAATGATACATTACACGATCAATTACAAGTTTTTCTAGGCAATTGCCTAGCAGAGGTAGCAGGCTTATTGGTCTGTAAGCAGCAGCAGCAGTCATTTTATTATTTACACGAGTTTTGCGTATAAGTTTCACAACTGAAATTTTCCACTGATTTGGGAACACACCTAATTCTACACATTTATTGTAAATGTTATTTATGAGAGTTGTATGTATGTATATAATGCATGTTACTATGGATAAATTAACAATTTATCAACAAAATTTGCATAAATCTATATCTACGTGTGAATTATTAGAAAATGTGGGCTTACATACAAATAGTGATGTTTCAAGTAACAATCCCAAAATCCTTTGTATACAGGAGCCTAATACCAGGGAAAATAAAGTACTAGGATTTGGATTGAAGACACATGGTTACAAATTATCAACCTAGAGCAGCTTTAATCACAAATATATCAAATACTCTATTTATGCCACAATTGTGTTTGCCAAATCGTGTAGTGATATGTATATCTTTCAGCAGAATGTCTGTCTATATAATAAATATTTATATCGAACCTCTTTGTAACTTTGAAAATATCTTAAGTACAATAGAAAATATTATTAACTCAATAGGTCATAACCCATATATAAATACTGGTGATTTCAATGCACACCATCCAGCATATGGAGGTGAGATCTGTGACCAGAACGTTACGAAACATTAGGACTTTCTGTGCGCCAAAAACTTAAGCCTTCTCAACGTTGGCAAGAAACCAACATACAATCACCAAAATGGAACTACTCCTAGCTATATTGTCATCACTATATGTAATGCATCAATATTGCCATACCTTACTGATTGGCAAGTAAGTGATTTGGATACATTTTCTGATCACGAACTGATCATAATCACACTTTCTATCCACCCACATAATGAGGATCAGGGCGCGATAGAGTTGCAGCAACACAGTCCGATCCGCTCCCCACGATTTGCGACTGAGCACCCGTAAGAGATTTAAAGAGCGGTCGCAGCGTGCTTTCAATTGTGTGATATGCGAAGACCAGATCAGTTTCCTATCAAAGATGACACCAAGGAATTTCGTCTCATCTGCAAAAGGGAGTTGATCCAGGCCCAGTCGGAGTGTGGGTGGTAAGCGACTCCGATGGCGCCAAAAGTTCACGCACAATGTTTTCCCAGCTGAGAAGCGAAACCCGTGTCGTAGGCTCCAATCATGAAGATCATTTAAGCAGTGTTGTAGACGGCGCTCCAGAAACGATGTACGCGGGGATGTACAGTAGATGGCAAAAACGTCTACGAATAAGCATGAGGAGACCCCTGGAGGTACACACTGCGAGATAGAGTTGATAGCAATTGCAAACAGTGTGACACTGAGTACCGATCCCTGAGGTACTTCGTTCTCTTGAGGAAAGAGATTGGACAGAACCGAGCCAACACGAACTCGGAAACAGCGGTCTCTCAGGAACTCCTGGAGGAACAGTGGCAGACACCCACGAATGTTCCAGGTATGCAGAGTGCAGAGCACTCCTGCCCGCCAACACGTGTTGTAAGCTTCCTCCAGATCAAAGAAGATACAACGGTTTGGGAGTTCCTAGTGAATTCGTTCATTATATGCGTCGACATGGACACAAGATGGTCCACCGTGGAGCGTCGTCGACGAAAACCGCATTGGATGTTGGTAAGAAGGTTGTGTCGCTCCAGCCACCATACCAACTGCCCATTTACCATGCGTTCCATCACCTTGCATATGCAACTGGTGAGGGAAATAGGACGGTAGCTAGAAGGGAGGTGACGGTCCTTGCCAGCTTTCAAGATAGGTAGAATGGTGGCTTCTCGCCACTTGTCAGGAAACGTGGTATCAACCCAAACACGGTTATAGACCTCGTGCAGAAATGCCTTACCGGTAGGTGAGAGATGTTGTAACATTTGAACGTGAATTCCGCCCGGTCCTGGTGCTGTCAATCGCGATGATGAAAGAGTGTGTTCTAACTCTGCCAGGGTAAAGAGGCGGTTATAATCTTCAAGGTTTCTGAAACGAAACACCAAACCTTGAGATTCTACCTGAGTCTTAATTAAGATAAACTCAGGAGCATAATTACTTGAGCTAGACACCTGAGCGAAAGCACAGCCGAAGGTGTTAGCCACGACAAACGGATCAACAACAACTCCTGCAGTTGTTTTCAGACCAGCGATGGGCCAGTGGGTTGATTTTCCGGCCAAGCGCCTTAACCTATCCCATACAACAGATGACGGTGTACATCTGTTAAAAGATGATACAAAGTTGTTCCATGAGGTCCTTTTGCTATCCTTAATTATTTGCCTAGACTTTGCACGCGCTTTCTTGTACTCAATTAGATTACTTAGGGTAGGGTGTCGTTGGAATACCCTTAGAGCACGTCTACGAGCACGAATAGCATTCCGGCAGTCGTTGGTCCACCATGGGACAGGAAATCGACCGGGTTGAGTGGCCGAACGTGGAATAGACTGTTCTGTAGCAGAAAGAATTTTCTCTGTGAGATGATCAACTAAATCATTCACAGAATCGTGCTTGTTGTAATCAAAGACAGCCAACTGGGTGTAAAGGTTCCAGTTGGCACATTCAAAGCGCCAGCTAGGGATACGTGAGGGCGACACATCTTGTGCTAAGAGACTAAGAAGACATGGGAAGTGGTCGCTGGAATGCAAATCAGAGATGACATTCCAATGCAATGAAACTGCTAACTGCGATGAACACACTGCCAAATCGATGTGCGAATAGGTGTTGAAGGCGTCTGAAAGGAACGTTGGCTCTCCGGTGTTCAGGAGAACCAAGTTATTGCTTTCCAAGAATTTTGCAATGAGTTTGCCCCTCGAACATGCCCGATTTGAGCCCCAAAGTGGGTGATGGGCATTAAAGTCTCCAACTATTAGAAACGGTGTTGAAAGTTGGGAAACCAGATCTTCAAGGTCAATTAACGAGGTGTCATCTGATGGCGGTACATATACATTGCAAATGCAAAATTCGATTGATGGCAGCTTAATCCTTACAGCTACAGATTGTAGCTGTAACGGAACTACAAATATGTCATCCCTGAGGAGCATCATAGTGCCCCCGTGAGCAGGAATGCCCTCTTCTGTTTCAATATCACACCTAAGTGGTGTGTAGTGTCTGATTTTAAACTTGTCTTGCGGCCGTAGCTTGGTCTCTTGTAAGCATAACAACATGGGGTTATGCTTACTGAGCAAAAGTTCCAGTTCTGGTCGATGTGTTCTTAAACCCTGTATGTTCCATTGTAGGATAGCCATTGGAACGATGGAGATGGGATGTAAGAGTTGGTCTACATTAAGACGACTTCAACGGTGACCGAATCAGTTTACCCTTTTTCTTCGGTGTAGGGCTAACACCTTTTTCTTTTCCATCCGGTTTATCCTGGCGCTTTTTCGTTGCCGTTCTTGCTGTGTTGTCCGTGTCCTCCTGGTCCATTTCTTCGACGGAGGAGGCACCTTTTCCTATAGTAAACTTAGGTTCGAGGACCCCAAACCGGTTGGACACAGAGATCGACGATGTCAGTTGTCGATCTGAGTATTCACCAGAACACCCCTCAGAAGAGGAACTTCTAGATCCCTAGAAATTTCTTTCTTGCCGGTCCCTTTGTTTGTAACCTTGAGGAAGTCTGATTTTGTGTAATTGGTCTTAAACTTTTTGGGCGGTGCATCGAAGACTATAACGGGATGACAGTCGATGAGGTTGACGGCTTAGGTGATGACGGTGCGGACTTCTCCCTCGGCGATTGAGGTGAGAGAGGAGCCGGCTTGGATGTCTTGGTAGGCTTTCGAGGAGGTGTGGCAGTAAGGACCTTGTCTGTTATAGTAGCCTCACAATCGCTGGTCTGAGTTGCGATTTCTTTCCTCAGTGCCACCTTAGCAGCTGTGGAGCTGTATGTACCGGACCTTGGGACCGAGGGTAGACGAACACGTAGGAGTTTACGGGCGTCCGAGGACAACTTCTCCCTTACTCGGATCTCCTGTATCGCCTTTTCCTCTAAGAAACGTGGGCACTGTGGCTGGATGGATGTTCTCCAGCACAGTTGACGCATTTTGCCGGGGATGTGCAAGCATCCTCATGTTTAGACAGACCACACTCAACACATGATGGCACACCGCTACAAAAATCACTCGTATGACCGAAGCGTTGACATTTAAAGCACCTGAGTGGGTTTGGTATATATGGCCTAACCTCTATGGTCTCATACCGTGCCCTAAGCCTTTGCGGGAGGTCTACCCGATCAAAGGTCAGGAACAGGGTACGGGTATGCACCAGTTCCCCTCGCTCTCTACGTTGTACCCGGTATACAGCAGTGACATCCTGATCTTGTAGGTTCTCCTTTATTTCCTCATTTGAAATCCCGTCCAACGCTCGGGTGGTGACAACCCCGCGGGAGAAGTTCAGGGTCTTGTGCACCGCAATTGTGACGGGATGGCTGCCCAATAACGTCGCTTTTAACAATGTTGCTGCCTGGGAAACAGAGTTCGCTTCCACAAGGAGCGTGCCGTTTCTGGAGCGAGTACAGGACTTGACTGGACCGGCAATTTTATCCAATCCCTTCTGAATAATAAAAGGGTTCAGCGTCAAAAAGTTCTTGCCTTCCTCATTTCTGGTTACAACTAAGTAGCGAGGACCATAAGACTCGACTACTTCTTTTCCACATGTGTTAAATAATTTATTATTATTATTATTAAATTTTACCATAATAAATGGGCTAGGTTTCATCCCCCAGTGCTTCCCACCCACCACGGAGCCCAACAAGGGGTCATCCCACTGGGATGACAGGGCTGCATAGGGGATATAGCGAGCTCGCCGTCCCACTCACCCTGGAGTTCGGTACAATACCTAGTCCTGGCCGATTGATTAGGGGTGGGTTAGTCCCTAACCTCCCGTTTAGGCGAAGCAGAAGCCAAAGTAGTGTATTAGAAATGCGCACCATCCCTGAATTCAGAAAAACACTGTTACGAGCTCAGATACGCATACCTCAACCACCAGGACAAACCTTTCCACCGACACGGGTCTCCACGCATGGTCTACACGTGGGTGGGCCTGTTGACCGTCTCCCTCAACCACGAAGAGGAGCCCACACGAGGGAGACTGTTGGCTCGGGACCCCGGGTGCGCCAAACCTGTACCTACCGAAGTAGGCCCCTGGGAGGATTAAGGAAGGAGGCGGCCGAGGTGACGGCTAGCCCGACGTCGCGAACCAGTAGTATCCGCTACACGGGAGACCGAAGACCAGTCGAGGGATGCCGGCGAAGACCTAGTGGCCTGTGCTGGGGGTGTGGACAGCCGGAACACCTGAAGAGAGACTGCACACACCAGGAAGAGCAGCCTGAAAACAAGTAAGGGCCGTCGTGGCGAAGGGTACGTCGGCGTCATAACTACCATCCCTGGACACTGCCGACCACCTGACCACAGAACAACTGGAGAAGGTTCGACAACTGCTGAGACGATACCAGTGCATCTTCAGCCAAGGGGACAAAAAACAATAAATAAAATAAGTAAATAAACACACACACACATATATATATATATATATATATATATATATATATATATATATATATATATATATATATATATATATTCTGCTTTTCTTATGTCTTTGCCTCTATATGCTATACCAATACAGAGTATTACAATTTTATATTTACTCAAACATAATATATTGATATTTACAAACATTTTGCAGAAAAGCTAACCTACACTAACCTATCTAATCTAACCTAACTAATCTAATTGCTACAATTGTAGCTTACAATTTTCACAATATAAATTACTTCTACCTTCCTATCCCTAATAAATCATCTATCCTTTTGTTCTTATGTTGATGTTTTCTTCTTCTGTCGCTTCAAATCCTTCTGTTGAATCCAAGATTGTCCTCTTCTATTAATCCTTCGACTAGGTGATGTTGCTCTTCTTCCTTTGGTTGTTAATGCTAGGTATCCATATTGTGTCCTCGAAGTTATTCAGATCTTCTCGGTGTGGAAGGTGGTTCATGATATCTATGTTGAATATTGTCTCTTACTCATTGTTGCTGCTGTCTTTGTTGATTATATTCATCCATTACTATTGTTGAGACCTTCTCCGCTGCCAATTCTAGTATTTTAAAATCTACCCTCTTCCTAATGAAGTTCCATATACATTTTCCTGCTAACTCTTTCCTCTCTTCTTCTAGCTGTTGTGTATACTTTATACATTCAAATAAAGCATGTTCCGGAGTATCTTCTTCCATGCAGGTTGTGCACATGGTTCCATCTGCTTTTCCTATCTTTTTGAAGTATGTCTTGTACACTCCATGTCCTGAAATGTATTGTATTCCACTTTGCCTTGGTTGGATCTCCTTCAATTTTAACTTCTCATTTATACTAGGAAGGACTTTGTGTGTCCTTCCTACATCAATTTGATCCCATTCAATTAATATGTTCCTGATATCTCTCCTCGTCCTGCATGGAGTTCCCAATAAATTTTCTATCTTAGTGAATTGTCTCCGCTTCAACCAAACGTAGGCTGCCCTTTGTTTAATCAACAAATCCAATGGCCATACTCCAACTATCAATAATAATGTCAATATAGCAGTCGTTGATACTGCTCCTGTGCAACAAAGTAAAGCCTGTCTTTGGTACTTACGTAGAATATCTATATTCTTCCTCAATTTTACTCTATGTGTCCATATCGACACTCCATACGCAGTTATACACACCATGAAACTCATATATGTATGAATTGTACTAGGAGAAAGCTTAAATATTCTCATAGCTATTGTAGATAGTTTCATAAATACTCCATTAGCTTTCATTGCTACAGATTTAATATGGGTATCAAAGTGCTGCTTCTCATCAATATACATACTAAGATATTTAACAACATTTGCTCTTTTAATGTTGATGTGGTTTGACTATAGGATCTCCTTTTAAACTTCCTTTAAAGAGCATAATAGACGACTTCTGTGAAGCAATTTCTAATTTGGCTTGTTTACACCAACTATTAAGAATTCCAAGAGATGTCTTAGATTTAGCTTCCAGTTCATTCCGACTATTAGCTGCTACCAATATCAATAAGTCATCTGCATAGGCTATAAATTCTAATATTTCAGGCGATTGTTGCAAACTATTTATTATGTTCCGTTAAAATATCCCAAAAGAGGGGTCCTAGAACTGATCCCAGAGGGCATCCTTTAGTGATTTCTTTAGTTGTGATAGTACTTTCTCCTCTGATGTGTACTGTTCTATTCATGCAGTAATCCTTTAATGAATTGTACAAGCATCTAGGGTATTTTTTATCTCTGAGTGTTGGAAATAATTGAGGCCACCATAAGTTGTCGAAAGCACCAGCAATGTCTACAAATATTCCCAATACATATTTTTTATCACAATGATTTACTGTTGTGAGAGCTAAGTTTATGGCATCCTCTGTAGAGCATCCATTATGAAATCCTTACTGCCTATCTGTTATACCTATCATTATTCTATATTCATTAATTCTTTTATAAACAATTTTTCTTGGATTTTGCCTAAGTTGTTCAAAAGACATATGGGTCGGTATGAGTTAGGTTTACTAGGATCCCTATCTTTTCCTTTTTTCAGAATTACCATATTAGCCTCCTTCCAACAATATGGTACTTTACCTTCCACAAGGCATTGATTATACAGTTCACATAGGTATGGTGCGATCCAACAGTGACTACGGCCGCACGGACAAAGTGCTACACCGCATCGATACCGGAGATGCCTGGCCTATTCGGCAACCACCTAGACACGTTCCGCTGGCAAAACAAGCGGCAGTACGGGATATGCTATAGGACATGAAATCCAGGGGAGTGATCAAAGAGTCTGACAGCCCTTGGTGTTCCCCTGTAGTTCTGGTAACGAAGAACGGCGAGCCACGCTTCTGCATGGACTACAGGAAGTTGAATGCTGTCACCAGGAAGGATTGCTTTCCCTTACCCCGGATTGACGGCACCCTGGACGCGCTTGCTGGTGCGCAATGGTTCTTGGCCCTAGACCTGAAGTCGGGTTACTGGCAGGTAGCTCTAGACCCGAGAGACAAGGAGAAGACTGCATTATCGACAGGCCAAGGGCTTTGGCAGTTCACAGTTATGCCCTTTAGCCTCTGCAACGCACCAGCTTCCAATGCCTACCCGGACCAAGGGACAATGCCCGAAACTTCAGCAACCATGGCAAGGACCGTACCGGGTGGTGAAGAGGATTTAACGACGTGGTCTACTGCACCCAGAAGGTGCCCTGAGAGAAGATGATGGTGGTACACCTGGATCGTCTGGCCCGCTATGATGGTGCTGTTCGGGACGACCAGCCTTGCGGAGGAAGCAGTGTCACGGCGGCAGGCATAAAATGTTCGGCACGAATAGACAACCAACGGATAGTGTTTCACGGAGATAAAGAGCTTGCATAACCAGATAAACATAGCACCGGAGATAAAAGACTTACCGACACAGATAAGTGAAGTAAATGGAAATTTCTAGTGACTTCTTAATTGATAGATTATTCGGTTTCTGGTTTGTTTTAGAACAGTCTAGAAATTATCAGTGAGGTATTTAAGGGAGCGATGACTCGCCAAGAGTCAGTCACAAGAAAAAACAGCTGTAAAGTGTTCTAACGAGAGCTAATGTTGCAGACAGATGTAATCAAAATGCTGTTTGTGTGGTCATCGACTTTGGTAGATTATGTTGTGTATGTGACATTATGTTGTTACGTTAGAATTGAACAGTGTATTTCAATAGAAATAAAGAACGATTTGAATTTCTGCAAGTTGAACTTTAATTCTACGAACCCACAAAGTCACAATATGAAGATAAACAAAGAAAAAACTCAATATCAACTGTTCACAATGCAACATAAAACAGAAAATATATGTCTGCAAATCAATAACAAAAATTTACAAGAAGCGTTTACAACATATCTAGGAATAGAACTAGACCAAAAACTATAAATGAAAGAACATGTAAACAATGTAACAAATAAGATCAATAAAAAACATCTAGCACGCATTCAATGGGGTGGAAATATGGACCTTCTTAATAACACACAAAATATACATGAAAGCCAGCCTACTATTTGGAGGACAACTGTTAGCAACAGGAAACAAAAAGAAAACTAGAAACTTCACAGAACAATTCACTTAGAATAATAACAGGAGCTGTAAAACCAACACCAATTGCTAAACTACAAAGCTTCACAAAAAACAAGGCCATAGAACTGGAACATGAACTAAAGGCAAATTACCTTAGCACAAAAACTGCAAGCTAATAGAAATAGACACAAGTGGTATCACACAGCGGATAATATAAGCAATCTAAAAACCCAAACAAGCTTCAGAACATACGTAAGTCAAAACACAAGGACGTAACAACAAATATAACAATAGAGGAAACAAGCTCAGCAGAATATTGTGACTTTGTGGGTTCGTGAAATTAAAAGTCCATTTGCACAAACTCAAAAATGTTCTTTATTTCCACCAAATTACAGTTGGAACACTTGTCGATTACGCAGAATTACGTAACGCACACAATTGCAATTTGCCAGTTCGTCTCTCACAGGTCCACTCTACACTCACAATTACGTACAACTCCTCTGATACACATAGTCTTCCGGTCCGTTCACTCACTCGGCGCTCCTCACGGCTGCTCGCCAAGAACTGACTGACTCGTCCACTGCATGCATTATGTAGGGAAGATCGTCGTATATGGAAGTCTCGCGGTTCAGTGATTCATCCTGAAGGTTCCAGATGTCCGGGGGAGGGGAATGAGATGGCTAGTGATCTTTTCCAAACATCCCCCTCGTTAACGCTAGAAGATAAATGGGTAGGCATGATCCGAACGCCTCCTACCGCACACCCGGCTGCTAGCTGGCCGTGCCTTCAAATAATGTGACACTGCTCCCTCCTCAAAGCTGGTCGTCCCGAACGGCACCATCGTAGCGGGCCAGGTGATCCAGGTGTACCACCATCTTTCCTTGGGGCACCTTCTGGATGCGGTAAACCACGTCGTTAATCCTCTTCACCATCCGGTACGGTCCCTCCCATTGCTGCTGAAGCTTCAAGCAGCGTCCCTTGGTCCAGGTAGGGTGGTACAACCAGACCAGGTCACCTTGCTGGAACCCTTGGCTGTTGGCTTGCCTGTCGTAAGGGTCTTCATGCGGTCACTCGCCTTCTGGATGTTCTGGCGAGCCATCTCGTGCATGTCGTGGAGATGGTCCACCAGGTTCTCCACATACTCGGTCGCTGGCTGTTTCGCTTCCGGGGGGCTTCCAAATACCAGCTCACAAGGGAGGCGTAACTCTCGGCCGAACATTAAGCTGGCTGGCATCATCCCAGTTGTGTCGTGTGTAGACGAGCGGTAGGCCACCAAGAACAGTGGCACCTTGACGTCCCAGTCTCGCTGATGGCTGGCCACGACTTTCCTCAGGTGTTCCTCTAAGGTCTTGATGTACCTTTCGACCGTGCCATCTGACTGGGGATGTAGAGGTGTTGTGCGGGTCTTGTTAACCCCAAGTCTTGCTAGTGCCTCCTTCATTAGGTTGGACTCAATATTGGTGCCCCGGTCGCTGTGGAGCACCAACGGCGCCCCAAATCGGCAGAACACTTGCTCCACAAGGCAGTCTGTGATTGTCTTTGACTCTTGGTTCGGGATAGCATATCCCTCGGGCCACTTGAAGTAGTCCACGACCACCATCAGGTACTTGTTGCCTCGATCGGAAACTGCAAACGGTCCAGCAATGTCGAATGGCGCTCCGACGTTGTACTGCTGCATGCGACCCCGGCTCCTAGTCTGGGGGCCGCAACTCACCGCGCACACGTGGCACTGACGGTACCATCTCTCAGCGTCTGCTGGGAGCTTCAGCCAGTAGTAGCACTGCCGTAGTTTGTCAATCGTTCGGTTCGCTCCCAGGTGTCTGCCTGAAGCACCGGTGTGCACTTCCTCCAAGACTTCCGGGACCTTACTCCGGGGAAGTACCAACTGTTCTCTCTGCGTCTTCCCTTCAGATGATTCCCATACCCGGAACAGCACGCACTCTCTGATCTTCAACGAGTCCCATTGGGCCCAGTACGACTTGTAGGTGGCGCTCCTCTGTGCGATGTCTTCCCAGGTTGGTCTTGTCCCTGCCTTCACCTCCCTCAAGAGTGGCCCCAAGGCTACGTCTGCCAGCTACTCCCTCCTCAGGCCTGCGCTATCCCAGCCGTCCACAAGCACTGCCGTGAGCACTCGGACTGCTGCGGTACGCTCCTTCTCTTCCACTCTTGTGCATTGGCCGCACTCTTCTGGACAGGGTCTTAGGAACATAGCGTCTGCGTTACCGTGGCTCTTCCCTCTGCAATGTTCGGCGGTGAAGTCGCACTCCTGCAGCCTCTGGACCCAACGTGCTCTCTGGCCTTCCAGGTTCTTAAAGCTCAGTAGCCAGGATAGGGCGGAATGGTCAGTCCTCAGGTGGAATGGCTGACCGTACAGGTTCATGTGGAAGTGCTCCAAGGTCTTTACGACTGCCAATAATTCTCACCGGGTTACGCAGTATTTCTTCTCTGCCTTGGATAGCGTCTTGCTGTAGTAGGCTATCACCCGCTCATGGCCATCCTGGATCTGCGACAGGACACCTCCAATGCAATGGTCGCTGGCGTCGGTGTACACAATGAAGGCGTCAAATGGTTTTGGAAAACCCAAGATTGGAGCAGTACACAGGGTCTTCTTCAGGTGCTGGAAACGTCTTTGGCGTCCTCCGTCCACACATAAGGCCGGTGTTACTCTCTCAGCCAGGTGAGGGGTTTGGTGATATTAGAGAACCCCATTTATGAAGCGTCGGTAATAACTGCACAGCCCCAGGGAACTGCGCAAATCTTTCTTATCCTTTGGGCGAGGCCAATCTCTCACAGCCTGTGTTTTCTCTGGTTCTGTAGCCGCTCCGGTTGCTGAGATTATGTGGCCCAAGTAATTACATTTCTTCGCGTTCAGCTTCAATTTGGTCGTCTGCAATCTCTGTAGCACTTTACTCAGATTCTCAAAATGGTTTTCAAAAGTCTTACCGACGATGATGTCGTCCAGGTATAGCAGGCAGGCGTCGTAAGTCAGTCCTCTCATCACTGAGTCCATTAGGCGTTGGAAGGTAGCTGGTGCGTTGCAGAGACCAAAGGGCATAATTTGAACTGCCAGAGTCCTTGGCCTGTCGAGAATGCGGTCTTCCCCTTGTCTCTCGGGTCTAGAGCTACCTGTCAGTACCCCGACTTCAGGTCCAGGGTCGAGAACCACTGTGCACCACCTAGCGTGTCCAGGGTATCGTCCATCCGGGGTAAGGGGAAACAGTTCTTCCGGGTGACAGCGTTCAACTTTCTGTAGTCTACGCAGAAGTTCTTCTTTGTCACCAAGACTACAGGAGAACACCATGGGCTGTCAGACTCTTCAATCACTCCCCTGGATCTCATTTCCTCCAGCATGTCTCGTACCGCCCTTTGCTTCGCCAGCGGAACGCATCTAGGTGGTTGCCGAATATGCCGGGCGTCCCCGGTGTCGATGCGGTAAAGCACTTTGTCCGTGTGGCCGTAGTAACTGTTACCTTGGCTGAAGACGCGCTGGTACCGTCTCAGCAGTTGCCAAACCTTCTCCAGCATTTCTGCAGTCAGGTGGTCGGCCGCCCTCTCCAGTCTTCTACCCGGGGCACAAGGTGATGCATCGGCACCGGCTCCTGTGTCTTGTCGATTGCTGTTACGCTCACCACGGGCTCGCACGTTCCCAAATTCGTCCCGGCCTTGACGTCGTGATCAGTATCCTTTGCATTTAGCAGTCTCACTGGCACCTCCACTCGGCACGGTAGCAATGCCCTGGCTACACATAGTCCGTGTACAGGCGTCTTCTGGTCCAGCGTCATGTTCCTGGTTCTCTGGCCTTCCAGTCGCGCCGTCACAGCCACCTCGCTCCTCGCGGGGACAGCCACGTCTTCAAGATGACCCTGCAGATTTCAAGGCGCTCTTCGAGTTGACGGAGTATAACCTCTTCTCCGATGAGCGCGCCAACGTCGACCGTCGCCTCGTGATTCCTGAGGGCATCCAGTCCCAGAATTACCTCCTCAGCCACCTTCGTCACGAATACCCACAGACGCACGGCACTCCGTCACAAGGTCAGCTTCAGCAGGACCTCCTTGTTTACAGGTAAGGTGTCGCCCGATGCCGTCATCATCTGGTATGGTCGGTTCGGGTTCCTGGATGGCAAACCCTTGGCTATGTCAGGTTTGATGATGGTCACGGCTGCCCCGGTGTCCACCGGCACGGCGCACGGCTTCCCTCTCACCCAACCATCCGCGATGAGGCTGTCATCCATCCGCCGGCTGACGGCGCGCAGTCACTCGAGGGGATGGTGGTGATGGCGCCAACGTGCCCCTCAGCACGACGGCCCTTACTCATTTCCCGGCTGCTCTCCCTGGTGTGGGCAGTCTCTCTCCAGGTGTCCCGGCTGTCCACATCCCCAACACAGGCCACTAGGTCTTCGCCGGCGTCCCTCGGCTGGTCTTGTCTCCGGTGTAGCGGACACTCCTCGTTCTAGACGTCGGGGTTTCCGTCACCTTGGCCGCCTCCATGCTCAATGCTGCCGTCAGCGCCTCGTGGATGGTTGAGTAGTCGCCGAGCATTAGGCGCTGACGTATCTCGGTGTCTCGAACCCGGTCGACAAAGGCGTAGGCGGCTTCCCGGGATACGAACTCCGGTGGAAGGTCAACTAAGGCCTGGCTAGCCAGCTGCTCGATCGCCAGGTCGAACTCCTGCAGCGTCTCCTCTGGCTGTTGCGACCTTGTCTTCAGCTGACTGCGGTAGGCTGCGGCTAGTCGGTGGTTCCCGAACCGGTTCTCCAGGGCCTCTCAGATATCCTTGGGAGCCGCCCATGTCTGGACCGCGTTTAGGACTTCCGCGGCCCGTCCCTGGAGGCTGGCTATTAGGTGTGCGGCCTCTTCCTCCGGTGACCACTTGTTATGTCTGGCCACCGTGTCGAACTGGCGGCGGAAGACCTCGAAAGTTGACGCGCCGTCGTATTTTGGAGGTTTGACGCGCGCCGATGTTGTGTCGCGTCCCGGCGCGTCGGACTTCAGATCCTTCAACCTCCTGTTGACGACGTCCTCCACCCTGGCGTTCAGGGACTTGACGCTGCTATCGGCCTCTCCTTCCAGGTCGTTAACGCGGCTCGCCAGACGCGCTCACCAAGCTCCGTGACGTCCTCCTTTACGTCGCCCAACTGCTCTTCAAATTTTGTGGCGAGGACCTCGTTTGCCACTTTAATTTCCGTGGTCAATTCGGTCTTTATTTCCTTCAGTTCCGCGGCCAGGTTGTTATTTGCCGTCTTCATTTCATTCAGTTCCGCTGCCAAGTTGTTTGCCGTCTCCGTCTTCGTTGATAGTTCCGCGGCCAGGCTATTATTTGCCGCTTTCATTTCCGACGTCAGTTCGGCTTTCCCTTCCATCATCTTCTCCAGAATCTTTTCCAATGCCGTGTCCATGGTGGTAATATCCCGCTTCCTGACACCAGTTGTGACTTTGTGTGTTTGTGAAATTTAAAGTCCAATTGCACAAACTCAAAATGTCCTTTATTTCCACCGAATTACAGTTGGAACACTTGCCGATTACACAGAGTTACGTAGCGCACACAATTACAATTCGCCAGTTCGTCTGTCACATGTCCCTCTACACTCACAATTACGTTCACTAGCACGGCGATCCTCACGGCTCGCCAAGAACTGAACTGACTCGTCCACTTCAGCCCTTATATAAGATGATCGCTGTTTCTGGAAGCTTCGCGGCTCGGAACGTCTCCCGATGGTTCCAGACGTCAGGGGGAGGGGAAAGAGACGGTAAAATGCCTTGTGACACTTCCCTAACAATCCCCTTCAGTGAACGCCACAAGATAAATGGGTAGGCGTGATCTTAATGCCTCCTGTCGCCCACCCAGCTGCTAGCTGGTAGTCCCTTCCAATAATTAGGTGACAAAATAAAAAGCACTGTGGGAAAGTCATCAATCCAATCATAAACAAATGTCCACTCAATCAGGGTCTGTGATGAATTGCAACAGATGATTTTCTAGGTAGATCTGGAAGTCTATTTTGGAGATTCTTCCAATTAAGTTTTTCAGAGAAAGTAAGATTATCATAACTGGTTGTGAAAATAATTTTAATTAATCTTTTAACTGTTTCATAGGGGATATTCAGTTTCATTGAATATGCAATTTTGGAACCCTTCTTGGCCAACATATCCCCTTGCTCATTGCCAGAAATTCTACAGTGCTGTGGAATCCACTGAAAAACTATACATTTATTTATATCATGGAGATGTTTAATTACATGAATTTAATTTACTTTTACCATTCTAGGGCAGTCAGTTGAAATAATAGCCTGAATAGCTGCATTGGAATTGGTAAGGAAACTATGTTGGAAAGCCTATTGGTCCAGAACAGATTTTGTAAGGAAGTATAAATGGCTCAATTTCTGCATCAATGCTTGTGAAATAATTTCCAACATGCTTATAGAAAGAAAATAATTTACAGCTAGCCTCTGCTCCACTTCTTTGTTATAAGTCGATATAGATATGAGGCTCAAAAGTTTTTATGTCTTAAAAGGTCTTGAATTTCTAAATCTGTCATTAGTCTACTGCATGTAAATGCTTGGAAGGCCATTAAAGTAGTAGGTTTAATAACTCCTGTAATTAAGCTAAGCAGTATGCACTCAAGTATGTTAGAAATTGCAAAATGGCTGCAGAAAACCAAGCTGTTATAAGCAAGCTTGCTGTATTTGACAATTAAGAATGTGAATTCTAATGGAAGAATGGAATTGTATCAAATTTGAAAACCTGCCCTAGGAGGGACTTTCGAAGTAATAAAGGCTTGCCAAAGCAATCATGAAAATGCTAAAACAAATATCTACACAATATTTTAAGCCTAGAACACTAAGTCTCGTCATTTTTACTATGCATGACTGGCAATCCTGCTTTTACTCCTATAGTTTTTATGCCACAATTATTTTCCTTTTCAGTAGCTTCATTGCTTTTGAAGAGCTTGGTCAATAAGTGTGCATTGTCAAAATCGGATGCAACAATATATTGTTAGTAGGTGCTTTGTCATAAATTTTACAAAAATTAGTGTTCACGTATCAAATTACACAAGGTGAGTACAAGGAAGCAAATTTATTTTTGTAATAATCTGAATTCAGGAAAGCAGGTCATGTAGTAACAGTTCAGGAGAGTAGGTGAATCGTTTTTCATTGTTTCAGATGAATATTCTGCATGCAGACAACCCCAATTTAGGAGAAAAAGTTATGGTAATATTTCTTGAATAAGATATTGGTCCCAAGATTGAGTTAAGCTCCAACGAAGAAATTGATAATGTAGAGCCTGATGATGTAATAATGACAGAAACAAATGGTGAAGATATGGCATGATCAAATATTGGTATGTGTATAAGCAACGATGAAAATTCTTCACTAACTAAAATGGCTGTTTTATTGTCAAACAACCATGATCAGCTCACTGTCGGTAGCTCTAGTATCAAACCAGATATAATTGAAAATTATAATGCTAACAAATTTGGAGTGGACATCCTCGATCAGATGTGTAGCACCTACTCCTGTAGCCGGAAAACATGGCGATGGCCACTATGTGTGTTTTATGGCATGATGAATATTGGCTGTGTAAATGTCTGGGTTATCCACAGTCACAATTATCAACGCCAAGGGAAACACAAAGGGGCAAGAACAGACTTTCTAATATGCTTGTCAGAGGAACTTACCATGCTGTGGATGGTGAAGACACAGGAAACCCCCAGTTTACAAACACACCTCCAGGTAATGATACAGGATATTCTCCCAGAAGAGTCAGCCTCCCAAAGGCAAGAACCATAGGCCACTGGCAAGAGAACAATGTGTCATGTCTGTCCTTCTAAAAAAAAGAATGACAACGTACTGCAAAGAATGTCACCATGCATACTGCAAAAGAACATGGGACAAATCTCTGCACAGATTGTTGTGAGGAGATAAACTGTTATAAGACAAAAGAGACAGTTCAAAGCGAGTCAAGATAATATTTTATGAGGTAGCATAAACATTTCAGAGTTAATAGTAACACATTTTGTAATGGAAATTAACAGTAGCAAATTTTATGCAGCTTATGTACTGAATTGGGGTTAATGTTCTAGAGTTAAGTTACTGGATCATTTAATGCTAAATGAAAGCTACCATTTGGGCTCCTACTCTGAAAATTTCTAGACCAACTGCTTCAAGAAGCAAACCATTTTTTTGGGGTGTGCTTGATCTTTAATTTGCGATAACTAGGGAATGCATTTTACGTAAATATATATTTTTTCTGCTTTCGGTTACAAGCATGAAACTGTATGAATATTGAATATGCTGCTACTATCACATACATTTTGTATATAAAAAATGCATAATTTTAGAATAAAATTATGCAATTCCTTTCATGGAAGTGCTGAAAACAGTGTTGTAATACATTAAATTTAAAGGAAGTTGATGACACTAAACAACACCTACTTTTAAATTTCCCGGAACATATTTCAGAGGCTATTTTCCTCCATTGTCAACCAGACAACTAGTTCTCAATGGTGTAGCTGGCGATATTTTGTCAGATGTCTCCTCTGGTGGTGGTTCGAGGAACTTGCTGAACAAATCTTTCTGGGGAATGTCGAAATTAAATGCAATGTTTCTATTATTTTTAAATGAAGATTTGCTTCCATGTGGACAGTTCTTGTTTTCCTGTTGTGTGTTTAAATAGTTTTGGTTCTGGATTTATGTTGTGGTTTTTTTCCCAAAAATGCGTGGCAACTGCTGATTTTTCTAATTGTTTGTATTTTATGTTCCTAAAGTGTTCCTTTGCTCGTTTCTAAATCTCTTTTGGTTTTCCCAACATAAATTTGACTACAGTCACAGCATTCAATTTGATATATACCAGATCTTTTGTTAGATGGAATGGTATTTTTGATGTTTGAGCATATTAGGTTTTTTAAGGAGTAATGGTTGACTGGTGCTAGTTGAATATTTTGTTTTGAAGACTTTTGAATTTATCAAAGGCCCATGGGTAATAAGTGAATTTTTTGAAGGTGTATATCAAATTTAATGCTGTGACTGTAGTCAAATTTATTTTGGAAAAACCAAAAGAACTTTAGAAACAAGAGCAAAGGAACATAAAATACAAACAATTAGAAAAATCAGCAGTTGCCATGAATTTTTTGGGGAAAAAAATCTTAACATAAATCCAGAACCAACACTACTTAAACACAACAGGAAAACACGAACTGTCCACATGGGAACAAATCTTCATTTCAAAAAATAGAGACATTGTATTCAACTTCGAAATTCCCCAGAAAGATCTGTTCAGCAAGTTCCTCGAACCATCACCAGAGGAGACCTCCGACAAAATATCGCCAGCTACACTGAGAACCAGTCGATGTCCGGTTGACAATGGAGGAAACTAGGCTCTGAAACATGTTCCAGGAAATTTAAAAGTGTTGTTTAGTGTGATTAATCGACTCCCTTTAAACTTAATACAATTATGTAATTATTCTGCACAATTTAGTTTTAAGTACACACTTTATGCATTTTACCTATATACTGTACTGAGCAATGTTTCTCCTTTTATTATGTGAGACCAACAACATGACTGTTTTTGAGAAGATGTGCAACCTTCTGTTTATCCTGTAACGTGATTAGGTCATGTGTTGTCAACCGCTCGCTACAATATAAACATACAGAAGTATAGAATAAAAAGAAGTATTTCAGAAAGTGGAGTGCCATTGTTACTAAAATTAGGCAAGTGAGTCAACCTTGTAAATACTTTTCTCCACTTACAAGTTTTTTATGAAGACTAGTTTCTGGGGACTTCTCCCCTATCGTCAGCTCTGTGGTAGACTTGTAAGTGGAGAAAAGTATATACAAGGTTGACTCACTTGCCTAATTTTAGTAACAAATACAGAAGTAACTCGCTGGAATATAGTTTCAGATGTCAGAGTCTTGCACAATGTATTTGAACTTAACACGGTTATGTACTCAAGTTATTCTTGTTCCTTCAATTCAGTTGTGTCGGGCAATGCTTAATATATGTCTTGAGACATTTGTGAATATAACAAAATGCCAAAGGTAACATATTGTGTAAGCTGGATTGATAGAGTTGACATGAAAAATTCAGTCGCTCTTATTTATTGAGCTACTATAGCCAATTTGCCATCACAACATTAAATTCTCCAATTGAGTCATATTTGCCCGGTAAACCACTAGGGGATCTCACATCCGAGATACACCGCTTGTGGTGACTTATATTGTAAGTACTTGAGTCCCAGGCCTTTATCATTTAAGTGAACAGAAACCAGTAGATCTACAGTTCAAATCCCGGCCGTGGCAGTGAATTTTTCATGTCGAATCGATCATTCCAATACCTTAGCCTGTATACGGCTAGTGTGAAGAAAGGAATAAGTTCCATTAATTAACTTAAATAATAAGAGTTAAATGATGAAGCCTGGGAGACAAGTACTTACAATATTAAGTTGCCACAAGCAGTGTATCTTGGATGCGAGAGCCCCTAGTGGTTTACCGAGGAAATATGATTCAATTGGAGAATTTAATGTCATGACAGCAAATTGGCCATGGTAGCTCAATGGATAAGAGCTACTGGACAGAAACCAGTAGATCCGCAGTTCAAATCCTGGCCGTGGAATTGAATTTTTCATGTCAACTCTATCATTCCAACACCTTAGCCTGTATACGGCTAGTGTGAAGAAAGGAATAATTTCCATCAATTAACTTAAATAATTGTATAAGTTTTCTGTTGCAGCAGGACATTATAAAGGATTCTCAAATACAAGCAAAACAGGTGGAAAAATTCTATATTTCAGCCTTGATGAAAGTCTATAACAGCCGATCAATGCTCCCAAGTAACGCAGCATTTATCTGGCAACAAACATATCTTGGCAGTTTCACATTTTTCTAAGAAGCAGATGCTTTTTAGTGAAGTAGGATCCTCCAGCTCGTATTGCGGACCTTCCAAGTGTTGTAAATTTTATTCAATTTTATGTTGAACTTTTGTTTCAACAGATATTCCTCAAACTGAACAATCCAAAGGTTAAAGCTCCTCTCATGAAATGCACAAACTTTGATCCACCAGAAACACTACCTTCCAAAGTGCCACAAAGAGTCATAACGAAAAATCAGGGCTGTGTGCAAAAATAAAAAAATATGGTTGCGTATTGATTAAATTCAAGACTCAACTGGAAGTAAAGTGGGAAATTTAATGGTCGGCTTCTTAAAACTGACAAGACAGTTTCTAATTGTGTATTTTTATTAGCTTGCAAAGAAATGTTGGCAGCAAATCACATTATTGTTGCTAAGCTCTTCAATGAAATTCTACATATATTATGGCCAAATGGTGTTATGTACGATAATGTGCTTGTTTTCCTGACCAATGAAGCATCTTACATGAAGAAAGCAGCAGAAGCACTTAGCATCAGCTATCTGTAAGTGATACATGTGACTTGAGTTGTGCATGCGTTACATAGGGTATGCAAAATTGTTCAGTGTATCGCAATGTGGACAAATGGAAAACAGAATTGGTATGCAATGGAAGGAAGGTGCAGATTAAAGCCACTAAGAGAGATGATCTCTTTAGAAACAAAAACCCCAATGTTCCATTACCACCAACACAAACTGTTACTGATTGGGGTTCTTGGCTTTCAATAGTAGCAGTGGCATACCATGTGGAACATTTTGATAGCTTTCAATCGATTGTGGATAAAATGGACAGAGATATTTCATCTACAAAAATTATTCAAAATCTGCTGAGTTGTTTAAGAAATGGCATGGCATATATTGCCGTTAATTTGAGTTTCTTTTAGGATTCCATTAAAAACCAGAAGATACAACTAATATCCTTACAGAAAGTGTTAAAGACAAAAGATGATACTACTTGACGATCAATATAGCATTACATTAATCTATATGTACAGTGTGTCCAATAATTCTTATTATTGAAGAAAATGTTAATGTAGAATCGAAAATCACCTCACTCGAAGGCTTAAAAATGCAAACTTTAAAAAGCAGGTTCACTTAAGTGTGAAAAAAATCAGGGTTTTAAATTATGAGACAAGACTTCTAGAAGGCCATCAAGTAGACAGTGAGAGTACAAGTACTAGGAACATGCCTCTTTTGAAATATGCAAGAGTGATATCACGTGACAGAACAATCGTTCTCTCAATACCCAGCAATGCTAAATAAAAATCGCCAGTTCCCTAATGCACAACTCAGAAAAGGCATGTGTTACGTACTGTAACTCCAAACAATTTCCAACAGTTGACATGTGATATCAATACTCCATCACTGGTGAGTTAACAAAACAGTTCTTTTTTATTACAAGTTTTTCTATTATTGAAAATGAAAGAAAATATTTGTGTTTTAGTAAATATTTTGAACTTTCAACAAATATTTTCTTGATTTTTAATGCATAAAAAATAAATTTAACTTTTTTAGCATGGAAAAATCCATTTCCTAGAGATAACCTATTTCTGCACACTTGGATTTCAATGTAGTATTCATCATTCAAGTTTAACCATTATAAATGGTCTTTGCACTGAACTATTTTGAAACTGACAAAGCTGCTAATAGGGACTGGATAAAATGATCAACTTTAATTAAATTACACTCAAATTTTCCTCCAGACTGCATTATCCTTTAATTTAAATCCTCAGCATTTTCACATAATATGCAGTGAATCATTAGTCATGTAAATTTTTCAGTTGACATTGAGAGTCTAAATTAAAAATAATCAGGAAAATCACGTAGCTTGAATCTTATTAGTTATGTACTATAAACACAGACACATTCTGCAATGCAATCAACTCATGGGATACAATTAGAAGCCATATAAACTGGTCACCTTCTCGAATCCTGTTGTTCACAGTTGTCTTTAATGTTAAGAGTTAACTAACACATATAACTAAATAGGCTAACAAGTCTTGAGGAATAAACAATTGGAGGTTAAGTGTGGAACAAATAACGGGAAAATGGATACAAATAAGGTAGGATTTGGACTTTTATCATTTGAAAACAAGCATGAAATAAAACTTTTCGGAAAATTACAAGAAAAAAGGAAAAAAACTGCAGCTGATATAAGGTTTATAAATATGTGCATTAAGAAAAAAGTAGTGCCTAATTTCATCAGAAAAGTAGTAAAATTTGATAAAAGTAGTAGACAACAAAAAGCAGCAGAGAAAAAAGTGTTAGAAATTGAAAACAAACACTACAGAAATAGAAATACATTAGAAATAAAATTGTACGATTTGCATCAAAAACTTACCAAACAATTAGGACATATATTTTGGGAAAATTTTGAAAACAATTTACTTGCATATCTTAATGGAAAAATGAAGACAAAAACAGCAAATTTTAAAAATAAACTTAAAAATTTATGCCAGAAACAAGCACTTTTGAAAGGAAAAATGAAAAAGACAAACATAACCTAAAAGATCATCCAAACAATGTTAACTTATCAAACCAAATTTTCACAAAACCAGAACTGAATATGCTAAATCTAGGTTTAAAAACATGTGTAGACTATTCCAATCAAATTGAAGCTTATATTGCTGACATCCAAACTGCTACACAAACACTTAATGAAGAAAATAGAAACACATTAAAAAACAAATGCTCCAAAATAGTAGAACAGATTAAAAATGAAAAGAAAATTAATTTTAGCAACCAAATTATAAAAGCCCTTAAAAAGAAACCAGTTATTTATACTAAAGCAGACAAGGGAAATAAACTAGTAATTTTGGAAAAAGAAGATTACATGAAGCGGATGGAAGATTTGTTGGAAGACAATAATTACCAAAAAGTAGAAACTAACCCATTAAAGTACTGCATTGAAACCACAAATAAAACTAAAAGAAAGCAAAATAATCAACAAAAAAGAATTTCACAAAATTAAATTAGATAATCCAACATTACCAAGAGTATATGGGCTGTCAAAAATTCATAAAACAGGGAAAGGCATGAGACCTATCACTAGTAGCATAAATGCCCCCACATATAATTTGGCCAAATGGTTACTAAATAAATTCAATAGTTTCCCAAAATTCGAAAGTGCAAATTTTAAAAACTCATTAGATTTAGTAGGAAAAATCAAAGATATAAATTTGGACAAAAATGACAGACTGGTTTCATTTGATGTCATCTTTATTTCCAAGCATACCAACAGAAAAATTACAGAATGTATTAAAAAATTGGCTAACTACAATAGAAATGGAAGCAACAGAAGCAGAAGAATACATTTCTCTAACAAAATTATGCAATGAACAAAACTTCTTCAGCTTTAATGGAAAACACTACAAGCAGAAATCAGGGTTATCAGGGCAATCCACTTTCACCTTTTTTGGCTAACTTATCTATGAGTGTGTTTGAAACACAAATTAAAAAGTCCTTCCCATTGATCTTCAAAGTTTGGTATAGATATGTTGACGACATCTTTGCAATTGTACCGAATAAACATTTAGATGATGCATTAAAATTACTCAATCTGCAAGAAAGGACAATAAAATTCACAATAGAAAAGGAAAGCAATGGACAACTCTCTTTCTTGGATCTAGATATCATCAGGAACGACACAAAAATAAAATTTGGAATTGAAGCAAATATAATATTGGCGAGCAAAGAGCTCCACTTTAAAGGGACAGTTTGAAACAAATAGTGTTTAGCTCAGGGTAAAGGAATGAGGTTTCTCTCAGAGTATGCATGAGTATGTATGAGAAGGATGGTTTTAATGACACTGGAATGCCCGTTTCAAACTGGTTTAATGACTGCTTCTTTTTATCAGAACATCAAACTTGAAGTTACCGACCAAGGGTTACCAATATCACTGTTTATAGTTACTATATGTGAAATGCTTATTACTCGATAAAACTTAATTCGTTCTTCATGTATACATGAACCGACGAATATCTTCTCTCATCACTTCTGGTCTCCTTTGACCAAGAGAGAAGAGGACTGCCGTAATCGGCTTCACACCGAGGACTGAATGTCCACACAGCTGCACGTGGGTGTATGTGTGACTTTCACTTTCTCGAAGCCCTTTATACACACAAAGATTCCCTTTGTCACTATGTTGTCCATTGTGATTATTAGGGGTCCGAAGAATACCTTTACAAACAGAGTCAAGTGCTACCCTTTAGAACTCTAAGGACACTGTTTCTTACGTTTCTTTTCTTAAAACAACTATTCAACCCCGTTACTATTCAACTCAACTGCAACTGCACACGTTCCACACAAATATACATTCCTTTGAAATCCATTACGATTCTTCATACATTGCATTCCTTAACTTCGGTATCAAATGCCCCCATAGATATTATTTTATTACCCCATAATAAAATAATATATATGTTTTGCCCGAATCCAACGTAAAATACTAGACCATTTGTCAGCAACTTCCAATTCGTTTTACAATTTCCTTTCACAACGTTAATTTTACATGATACATAGATAGATATTTCATGAATTTTCTTTTTACATGGTTACATAACAATAGCTCATTTAACATTTATCAACACTCTGATCTGCAATTTTCAACTTTTAAAATCACTGAATGGAAAATACTTCAATCTACATCATCATCTCTCTATCTCTTTCTCCATCTGATCTACTTAAAATTAATTCATATTGTTGCTACACTTAGAACAATTCATAAATATACACTTCCATATCTAAACCACTGTACATTAATAATACCCTTTTTTTTATACACATTTCTGAATTCTTCTTCCGGATCCTATATAATCATTCTTTTCAAAAGTCTTTCAATGTTCTTATTTTGATTTTTTTTTTCTTTTACTCATACAACATTTGCGAATAATTCTCGAGGATTTTATATAAATATTATTTTCAAAGTCTTTCATTGTTCTGATTTTCATTTAGTTTCCTTTCTTTTATCACTTGTTTAGTTTTAAATTTCACTGTACTGTCACTACACTGTTTATACTTAAACTATACTTTTTACACTACACTGTTTACACTTAAGCTATACATTTTCCAAATTTGTGTTTATTTCACAATTTGTTATGGTAACTTTAGATATTTTAGCTTGAGTTCCCACCATTTACAAGGCAATTCATCATCCCACAACATACTTTATTTTTATTTATTTATTTGTGTACTAAGCTATTACAATTGTTGAGCTGATCACCAGTATTTGGCCCAGGCCATTAATTGGTGGGCAGCCCGTTGAACTACAAAATGTGTAGTACACTACTTACATTTCTATTACTACTAACATTACTACCATTGCTTACACACTATTGTTCATTTCCTTTTTTTTACAGTCCACTTCCATTTATTTTTCACTCTATCTAAGAACTGACCTACATTCTTGAGATTTTTATCTATAATTTTACATATATCAGGACTTCGCTTAATTTTTCTCCAGATGTATTCTTTTCGCCAAATCTCTGTTTCCCTGCATTCAAAAAGGATATGTTCCACATCTTCCTTACCCCCACTCAATGGGCACTTGTCTTGCACAAACCCATTCCGCTGCCCTTTTAGCCTCCACACTCCTGTTCTCAGCCATGCTATCCCCTTCCTTTCTTCATTAATGGTTTTATCTATATACTGCTCCCTTCCCCAGCTACTTTTTAACTCAACATAATATACCAATGACCTTTTTCACCTAACTGGCTGAACAGTTTTTGAATCTCTATATCTTCAAATCTTTTCCTAACACCCCTCCAGAAACCTTTATAATTTCTATCTCTTTTTCTCCAAATATCCCCTAAGCCATTATTTTCTAAATTGTTTTGTAGAGTGCTTGCCCAACCCGAGCTTTGCAGACTTGCTTTTTGATATTTTAAACATTGTTGCAACAAGCTGCCTTCATCTAAATTCAAGATCCTATGCCAGTATTTCAAGGCTCTTTCCATTATTAACCCTTTCCTTGTTACTCTCCCCATTTCAATTGGAGCAACTTCGTTTGCTGTTGCCATTGGCAGCCCCAAAACTTCCTTACAGAACATCCTGTGTATCTGATCCACAACTTCCCACCCATTCTCAAGCCCCCATATTTCAATGCCATATAGCATTCTGGCCTCAACTACAGAACTATATACTCTTTCCAACCATTTGATCTCCATCTCCGGCATTTTATATAGACACCCTCTCACAGCCATCATTGCTGTTTTCCCTTTTGCCAGTGCTGATTTCTTTTGTTTTTCCCATTTGCCTCCTGCATCTAATTTTAGTCCTAAGTAAGTACAGTCACGCACTACTTTGTATTCAGCTTCTCCCTTCTTCCACTTTTCATATTTACTCAATTTAGTTCCTTTTTTAAATACTACAATTTGAGTTTTTTCACTGTTTACCTTTAAGCCCCACTCTGAACAATATTTCTCCACCTCTTGCAAAGATATTTTTAACCCATTAACGGTAATGGACATTACCAAATCGTCTGCAAAAAGTAAACCTGGGACTTTTAAAATGTTTATTACTGGTATGAGACTATTATTCTTACTTATATTTTGTAGTACATCATCAATAAATAAATTGAATAAAATTGGACTTAGCTTGCACCCTTGCCTTAGTCCTTTTCCCTCCAGTTGTATTTCTTTAGTTAGTGCCCCTTCTTCATATTTTATGCAAAATGTATTTTCATTATACAATTCTTTTAGTATAGTTACCATTTGATTACTCACTCCTTTCATTAACAGCCTATACCACAACAGTTTCAGCTCTACCCGGTCGAAAGCTTTTTCCAAATCGATAAAAGCCATATATATTTTACCTTTCTTATTTTTTAGGTATTTATCTACTAGTGTTTTTATGATGAATACATTATCAACTGTCCGCCTCCCCTTTCTGAAGCCCATTTGGAATTCTGAAAGAATATTATGCTCCTCTACCCACACTTGCAGCCTTTCTGCCAAGATACCCGTATAAATTTTTCCCACATTCGATAACAGTGCTATGCCTCGGTAATTATTGGGTACATCCATATCTCCTTTACCTTTATAAATTGGCTGAATAATAGCTTTTTTCCAACTCTTAGGTATATACCCTTTGGTTTTCATTGAGTTGAACAATGATGTTAGAACTTTAACTCGGTTCACGTCTTTGCTCCATTCCCTAATGAACTCTCCAGGTATACCATCTATACCTGGTGCTTTGTTCCTTTTAATTTTTTTAATTTGATTCATTACTTCATCTGTTATGACACTGTCCAAGATTTCATTGAAATTATTTTCTATTTCAGGGATTACCCTCCCTACTATAAAGCTTTCAAATGTATATAAAGTTGCAAAATACCCTAACCATTCTTATTGAGTTATGTTAGATTTGACAATATATTTTTTGTATAATGTCTTAATACCTTTCCATATTTTACTTACATTATTTTCAGTAATAGTAGCGATTAGTTTGCTGGCATTTCTTTTCCTCCATTGAGATTTTTTATTTTCCAGCAGCTTATTATAATAATATTTGCTTAGCAGATATTGTTCTTTCAGTTTGATATTCCCTTATTCTCTCCATTTTACCAACTCCGCTTTTACAATACCTTTATTTATTTTACACTCCTCATCAAACCATGTGTCACTTTCAATAATTTGCCTGTTTCTAACTTTCATCTGTTCCCCTGCCCATTACAATATGAAATTTAAGATATTCATCGCCCTTTCAATTTCAAAGGTTTCCGAATTACATAGTACCCCATACTGACATTTTCCCTCGCTCGTAATTTAAAAGATTTTCAAAGTTTGCCTTGTGCTCTTCCTTCCACCTATATCTAACATGTTCTCTTTTAGCTGCTATTTTCTCCCTTATTTTGTCAGCTTCCACACTTTGTGTTTAGGTTTTAATACATGTTACTAATGGGAAATGACCACTATTGGTACTTATGTTTGTCACTTTAAAATTACTCACTATATGTCTAATATTATTGGACCAGAAAACAAAGTCAATTACACTCTGGCCATTTGCATTTATGAAGGTGTATTCCCCCTGCTCATCTTCACCGTATTTCCCATTAAGAATGTCAAGCGCATTTATTTCACAAAATTCAATAAGTTTTTCACTTCCTCTCTCGGCGATCTTGTCCTTGCTACGTCTAATATCATCATTTTTCCCTGTTAGGTTATTATTTTCCCAATCATCTGTTAGATTTACGTCACTTTCCCCAATTCTTATATTTAGATCTCCCATTATTATAATCTCAATGATAATGTATTTATCCCTTAACCTCTCAATGTCTTTGTCTATCAGATAAAATATTTCGGGATTATGAAACTGTGAGGAGGCTGGCAGGTTATACACTATACCTAAACATATCATGCTGTCATCTAGCTCCTTATCTTCTATTACAACCCAAAGCACTTCTTTATGCCTGGACCATGATTCTTTCATTGTTTTACACAGAGACTTCCTAATAAAGAAACCTAGGCCTATAGTCTCCCTTTCTTTGCATATGCTTCTCCCTTTCTTCCTACGTAACTAAAACCCCTTATGTCAATGACCTCATCTTTCAACCATGTTTCAACCACTGCTAAATAATCCAGCGTCCCCAAAAAGTGCTGTAAGATTCCCGCATTAATTTTATTTTTTATTCCTTCACAGTTCCAAAATCTTATTTTCCTGACTGACTGCTATTGTGAACCCGTTCTGCCCCTTGACCATACATACTTTTCCAATGTCTTTTTGCTTCTGAGCTGAATTCCTTCAACAGCTGAGGATCGTTTGTCTTTGTTTATCACCATTATACTTCCATGCGGCGAAGTTATAATATCTTCCGCCTCTGCTTTACCCCTCCTCCTGCCTTCACCACCTACCGCCCCCTCCTCTTCTTCTTCACTGCTACCAATGGTTTGCGTCCAGCTTCTTTCCCCTCTCTCCACCAGTCCACGTGCTGCCATAGTCTCCTCCCTCCTTGGTGACAGCCACTTTCTCCCATCTGTTGTTACAGGTGTTGATGTCATCTCCCTGCTTTCCTCACCACCCTTCTGTCCGACGGAGATTTGATTTCCTTTCGTCTTGTTTGATTCACTCAATGACGTATCCTCTGACGTGTTGGTTGTTACCACGTGCTGTATTACATCATCTCTCTGTTGTGTGCCTCTGCCGGACTTTGACTCCCTCGTCCCTTCCTGTGTATGTGAAACTTGGCTGGAATTTTGCTGAGTTATTTCCTCCCGTGTAGGCTCCCTGCTCCATACATCCCTCTTGCTCGCATACGTTGCGTTCGCTCCTTCTATCCAGAGCTGCAAATTTCTGATATATGCTCGTTTACCCGCAGCTCTTGCTTCCATCATCCTTCAGATTAGATTTTGCTTCACGTGTCTTTGGGCTGGTGTTAAATCCTTATTTATGAATATTTTTGTGCCTTTCAACATTTTAGCCCTTCCCAGTATTTCGTAGATTAATTGAGTTGTAGAGAAATGTACAATAATTGGCATTTCCCCCACATGTCTTCCTATGCGGTAAGCCTCCACTATCTCCCAACCGTGTAGTTCTATTTGTAGCTTTTCTGTCAATATTTGGGACACTTCCTGCCATGGCCAAATACCTCTTCTCTCTTTCACTCCTATAAATACTAAGTTTAGTCTTCTCCGCTCATCTGCTCTTTCCAATTTCACTTTCAGTTCATCTACTTCCCCTCTTATACCCTGGATTTCTTTTCCTACTTCTTTTATTTCCTTAGCTATTTTCTCCAGACTGTTGCCTATTCTTTGCTCCATCCCATCCATTTTATTTATTTTTTCCACCAGATTCTCCAGAATAGTTTGTATTTCCTCTGGTCCAGGATTCTGTTTGACTCCTCCTATTATTTATAACATTAGAATTATACATCCCAGTATTATGCCGCTAACCTCCATAGATCTTCCTATTTCCTTTTTCTTGATTTTCCTTTGCCTAAACAGTCCTATCCTTGCTCTGTACACTGTAAGCTCATCTCCCATTGTTGCTTCTTGTGCCACTCTTCTGGAGCTCACTGTAACACAACCTTCCTCTTCAGCAGCTTGCTTAGCACTTCCTCCACAACATACTTACAAACCACAAAAGTGTTTGGTGGACTTTCCCATGTGAGAAGGACTTATTTATTCGGCATTCCCATGATTTTTGCATATCTAGCTTAGGTTTTGTACATCCATATCTTTTCCTATCTTTCTTACACATATTCTGATGGATCTGTGCCCTTTGCCCGAAATATTTTAATATTTCACTTTCATTTCTCCCTCGATTTTGAATGCTTTTCAATGTTTCTTTTGTCACCTTCATCTCTATTACTACCTCATTAATTTGATTGGTGGTTTCTTCCCCATTCCCACTCTGATACTTCTAATCTACTCCTAGTTTCTTCTCTTTTCTAGCCATTTCTCTTTCTTTGTCTAATTTCTGTGCTGTTTCCTCCCTCAGTTTTCTGTTTTCACTATCTGACCTTTCATTAACTACATTCAAAACTTCATTTTCAGTGTTCTCTGTCTCCTCACTAACATCTTTCCCTACATTGTCTGTTACCTGACCGGCTTCTTCTCTTACGTTCTCTACTTTCTGACTAACTTTCCCGAAATTTTCTAACGCCTGTTGCTGATTGTCTAACTTCTTTCCTAGTTCTATTTGTCCTACCTCTAACTTCTGAACACTATTTTCTAACTTTTCTTCTATAATTTTTAAATATGATTGCTATCCTTCATCTCTTTTCTTAAACTTTCACTTAAACTTTGATTGTTATCATCTATCTTTTTACTTAAACTTTCACTTCAACTTTGATTGTTATCATCTATCCTTTTCACTTAAACTTGCGAACATTTTTCTAATTTCCTCTAACATATTTCTTCTCATTTCTACATTATTTGGTACAGTTCTACCACACTCTGGTACATCAACTACTTTCTGCCTACAGTTATTACTATAAACCACCTGAACTTCCACGTTTTCTACAGATTTTTACTTAACACATTTTTTTTTTCACTCCTCAAATACGTTCATAATAGTCTACTGTTCGGCCGTTCTATCTCCGGCTCTGACATTTCTCGAGAGGGGGAAGCAGGCTGTTGCCAGTTCTTTAGCGGGTATTTCAAGCAGAGGAATAATCCGTATTTTAAATATTTCAGTACTTGCATATTACACGAACCAGGAGCCATATTATTATAATAGCGATAATAATAGGACTTACGAACATTAAAAATCAGAATTCACACACGCAAAATATAAGCAAAGAAAGTCTACCAGCGCAAGCAGCTAAAACCACGTGGCTCAAACAAATTTAACCTGGCAACACAGTGTTGGGTTCGGGAGTCACGCATAGCATCGACAATGCTGATTGGCGCTAGCAGACAGTTTTAACTTCCTGACCACAACACCGGATGTAGAGATTCCCAGTACTACCAACAGATGCTGTTAGTGTGTGTGAAAGGTGTGAACGAAATATTCGAATAGAGTGGTGTTGTAATAAATATCTTGCATGATAATGAAATTGCAATTTGTATTTCAATGTTTTAAAGCTGATATAGTCCTATATTTTCGTTCTAAAGATAATTTTGAGGATATGTTTTCAATTGTTCATTACTGTATGCTGGTACTATTAATCTCGCCCCTCCACCTCTTGCAATCACAAAACATTAGAGCCGGAGATACAACGGCCGGACTATAGTAGATAATATAACACTCTGTACCTTTGATTTTTCTACTAGCTCCTGATGTCGCTGATGATGCCGGCCTCCTTTCTTCCTTCCAGTAGGACTGTTGTCGAACGTCCTCGGGCTTAACCTCTTTCTAGGGTCAAACCTCCTCGGGTTGAATCTGCTTCTCGTGTCAAACCTCCTTCTGGTATCGAGCCCCACGTTGCGCACCAGTTTGAAGCAAATATAATATTGGCAAGCAAGGGTTACCAATATCACTGTTTAAAGTTACTATATGTGAAATGCTTATTACTTGATAAAACTTAATTCGTTCTTCGTGTATATATGAACCAACAAATATCTTCTCTCATCACTTCTGGTCTCCTTTGACCAAGAGAGGAGAAGAGGACTGCTGTAATTGGCTTCACGCCAAGGACTGAATGTCCACACAGCTGCGCGTGGGTGTATGTGTGACTTTCACTTTCTCGAAGCCCTTTATACACACACAAAGATTCCCTTTGTGACTATGTTGTCCATTGTGATTATTAGGGGTCCGAAGAATACCTTTTCAAACAGAGTCAAGTGCTACGCTTTAGAACTCTACTAAGGATACTGTTTCTTACGTTTCTTTTGTTAAAACAACTATTCAACCCCATTGCTATTCGACTCAACTGCACCTGCACACGTTCCACACAAATATACATTCCATTGAAATCCGTTACGATTCTTCACACATTGCATTCCTTAATTTCGGTATCAGAATTTACAGGAAACCAACACATTCAGAAAATTACATAAAAAATAATAGCCACAACCCAATTACACCTAAACATGCAATAATAAACAGCCTTACACACAGACTAGTCAACATAGCCATGGAAAAAGAAGAATATTTCAAAGAGCAAAAAGCAATACTACAAATAGCAGAAGAAAATGGATACAACAAAAGTTTGGTGTTGAAGAAAATTAGAAAAGCTAAACTAAGGAAAACCATTAAGCAAGCAATCACATTTACAAAAGAAAAAGAAAGCAACAGCATATTCAGTTCTTTCACGTATCATCCAGAAGCATTTAATAAATTTAAAAAGATCTTCAAGGAACAAAATATCACCTTGGCACCTACTAATAAATACTCAATTTTAAAATTGCTAAATTCAAAAACAAAAGATGAAATCCCATCAGTTAACAGATCCGGAATATACCAGATAAGTTGTAAGAATTGTGAAAAATGTTACATAGGTCAAACTAAAAGAAATCTAAAAACCAGAGTCAAAGAGCACTTTAGAAACATCAGACTGAAACAAGAAGATAAGTCAGCAGTAGCACCTCACTTTTGGAATGAAAACCATGACAAATTATTAAAAGGAGTGATAAACCAAAATAAAGTGACAACATGGGAGAACATATCGAGATTCAACTGTATTGGAACACCACAGTGAAGCGAAAAATTATTAAATTTTAGATGAGTCGCATTTTTTAACACATCTGCTTCACTTTCGTACCTATTTTGAGGACATGTTTCGCAAATCTTCGCTTGCATCTACGGCTCTTGTGCGACTCTTGTGGAGTCGCACAAGAGCCGTAGATGCAAGCGAAGATTTGCGAAAAATGTCCTCAAAATAGGTACGAAAGTGAAGCAGATGTGTTAAAAAATGCGACTCATCTAAAATTTAATAATGGGAGAACATATTCATATGGAAAAATAAGGATCATGTAATTAACTTTGAAATCCCACCAGTAGATAATTTGACAAAAAAGTTCATAGTTCCACCACCAGAGAGAGAGGAGACAACAACAAATGCCAGTTGGAAAGAGACTGAAAATGGAGGCGAATGCTTTGAAACTAGTCTCTCATTAATATAAAAAGTGACGAGTATCAATAAACCAACTACAAATAGTTTTTGAGTTAACTAATTCAAATATTTTCCATTAGATATTGAAAAGGGTCTAACAAATGGTTCTTGGTTGTAACATGCCAAAAATACAAATATAAGCCTCTCTGCATCAGAGGTAAATAGAATATTTAAAAGCAGAAGCGATTATTAACAGCGAAGTATTCTTCATTTTTGAGTTTATGAGTCACTATGTTTACACTCAACTTCACTTACTATGTTGTATAATTGAAATGTTTTCAAGATCATTCGATCTCATCCTCAGCTGTTTGGTGACTAAATGAACATTCTTCTTCCTCCACTACTACGGTGCTCCGATCCCTCTGCCATCTGGTGTTAGGGACAGTATTAAATGGATTCAACCCAGCCATCATAAGGAACATGATGAAAAGAAAGGAAAAGCTCCAGATAATATAAAAAAAAAAGACCACTCTCACACAGCTTAAAAACACAAACTGGCAATATAGAAAATTCACCTACCATACATGGACTTTTAGAAAATTTGAACCAATCTTCAAAAGGCTAAACTTAAAACTAGCACCCCAAAACAAATTCAGTCTGAAGAACCTGCTAAATAAACCACTAAAAAATTCAATCCCTAACACTTTGAAATCGGGAATTTATCAGATAAACTGTGAAACCTGTGATAAAAGCTACATAGGAAAAACTAAGAGAAACTTGTTAACCAGGCAAAAAGAACAACAGAGGAACATTAAGTTGAAACAAACAGAAAAATCTGCAGTGTCACACCAATTTTGGACAGAAAACCACAACACTGGCCATCACTAACATAAAACTGTTAAAATCTTAAAGTACACCCATAGAATTGGATATTTGGAAAAAAAATATTCATTACCAAAAACCGGGATAAAGTTATAAATTTTGAAATCCCGGCATTAAATGAAGCATTAAAACTTAGTGCCCCTAACACTAGATGGCAGAGGGATTGGAGCACCGTAGTAATGGAGGAAGAAGAATTTTCATTTAGTCATCAAACAGCTGAGGATGTGATCGAGTTATCTTGAAAACGTTTCAATTATACAACATAGTAAGTGAAGTTGAGTGTAAACATGGTGACTCATAAATCAAACTCAAAAACAGATCTGTCTTATTAAACACACAAGCCATTTTTTAAAGTTTCATATATAAGAATATCTCCAAGAGTATACAATCTTCATTTTGCACATTACAATAAATGCTACTTCACTGCATGACTGTGCTTGTTGATAAAATCCAGGAGAATGCATGATCAGCACTTTCCAAAAGCAATCAGTTGTAATTGCTTTCTGATGATAGTACATAGTTGTGCAGATGTATGAGAATTCTTTTCAAGGGTAGGCTACAGTTACAAATGATGCATACATATATTGGCTGCTAGGTAAGGGCTAGCAGTCATTGATCATTTCAGTTTGCTTGCACATATGCATTAAAGAAGCTTGGAACTTGGAACACTTTTCACTCTTCTCACATCACACTCAAAAGTACCTCTGCAAATTCAAAATGTTTAATTTTGTAACAAATTTGACATAACTTGCTTGTTTCAACATTTTATGTGTAGTATGTTTTTGTCTGCTTTATATTGTTCACCTGATACACAAAATTCAGAGTGATCATAAATATCTGAAAGAAATGATATTTTTATCAAAACTGCTATGATCAACTTCTAAGAAAATAAAAAAATAAAAAAGGAGGTTCCATGTGATACTGGTACACTTTATCTTGAGCCCTGGAATCTTGTGCTAAGAATGATATGTGTAAACAAGTGCTTTGCTGAAGTAACAACTGACATCATTGTCCATACTTCAGTCTGACTACTTGTGCATTTCATTGTATCACATTACCTTTGTTGCTATTCTCTTGTGTTAATATATTGGTTTACTTTTGTCTAACAAAACACAAACCCAAACTATAATTTTAAGTGCTACATTACTGAAGCAGATGCAGTATTGATACTGCAAATGCCTGTAAATGGTAAAAGGAGCCACAGTTCAATCGTCTACTTTGTTGACTAACCTGTATAAATAAAACTGGAAACTATAACTCAGTCTTCCACAATATAATTTAGGGTAAGACTATGTAAAAGGAGAGAGAATATTTTCTTAAAAATCATGTTGCATCTAAGGCAGCTGTGGTACTTAAGTTTGGCCTTTTTTTCCCCCCAGAATTTCTTTCTTCCTTTTGAATTCAGGGACCTTCAGGTGTATAGTGCCGGTAAAACCTGGATGTCACATTTTATGAGGTGGAATGCAATATGCATTCACTTACTACACGTAAGTGATAGATCAAGTTACTACTTCACGCCCAAATAAAATGGTTGGAAGAGTGTGATGTAATTACTTTAAGAGTGTTAAACTCAATTGAGGAGCCCACCTGCCGACACTTTTATACATTTTTTATAGGAAAATAATAGCATTAAGAACAACATACATGCTCATGTTCCCATTACCAAGCATGTGCCATGGGAACTGCCAACCTCAATTAGAAAAACTGGTTAGATTGGCAATGTTGTTATTATTAACCACTCGAGTTTAGATACATATCCTACAGCTATCCCTGTAGCTGTTTCACAACTGCTTAACTCCTCTTCTTATAAATAACTGGAAAAATCCCTAAGTTAAAACGTGCACCTTAGAAAGCATGGTGAAGTTTGTTGGTCATATGCTGGCAGCTGTGTATTTAAAAGGACTTGAGGAAGCAAACTGCATCTGCTGGGAAATTCGGAAGTCACCGAAAACCAAACGAGACTAGCATTACACCTAGGCGGAAAATGATTTTACAGTTTTTATACTGCAAGGTTCTCCATAAAAGTTATCAGGATGTCTCGCTATAAACAAGGCATTGTATAAGACAAAGTACAATTGTTTACAGTATTATTTGTAAGGCATTTGAAAGAAAATGCAAACTTAAAGCACGAACTCTATAGACAATAAATGCCTAATTCGTCTTACATTAAAGCTACGGTCCACCGTAACACTCAAAGCAAACTATAATTAAACTCAACAGTTCTGAAAATAATTGTAACCTGGTTACAGGTTACGATAATTAATGGTACAGGAAGTCAACTGATACATATATGCGAAAAAACACAAATAAGTAAAATAAAAGCGCGTTGAGTATTTTTAAGGGCAGGCAGCATTCTCCTTTAGTAGAAGGGTCTGTGCGTATATACACTCAAACCTTCTACGATTGATCTTCTAGTAAGGTTGAAAGCGTCATATTTAACAACTTCGTCATGGTGCACCATGCTTCCTCATATATTGTTTAACACAGATTACTCCATATGATCATTACCTCAGTTTCCTCTTCATCCATGATTTTTAGCTGACTTTAAGCTTATTTCTTCTAGCTTTGTAGAAAAATCCTCTCAACACAACTTGAAATTTAATCGCTTCACAAATCACATGAACTTACCAGGCTAGACAACACATTAATTCAAAAAAGATAAGAACCTGTTCAGAACACTAAATAGCAGGAGGACCAACAACCGGTTCCAGTTCTTTCGACGATTTCATACCGTGTACCAGTTAAAAGTGATTACACCCAAATGAAGGAGAATTAGAGGGCACTGCTTTTAATAGTTGGAAAAAATGTTTATAGGTACGGCCAGGCACGTATTCAGAAGTCAATTTCCGGGGGGGGGGGGGTCCAAAAAAAATACGTTGAATTATTTGCTTTTAATAATTAATCAGGGATGTATTTTTATCATGTTAGTAAAACTAAAAACAGATGTAATATATTACATTCACATTACTTTCTCCACCCAATCTTCTGCAAATTGTTCTCAGAAAAGCTTGTTTTTGTCTTGTTTCTTTGGATAAAGTCTATAGAAAGACCTTTAATTGCACACTTTTCTTCTTATACCTGGGATAAAGTGATATAAGAGTCATTCGATGTCAAAACGAACACGTCTGAGACATGACCCTTTTGCATTTTCTCCATTTTTTTTTTTTTTTTTTTTTTTTACGTAACACCTAGAAGATATTAAATAACCTGTCTATTTTGTTTTTGGTGTGGCATGATTATTTAGAGGTTTATTGGATATTATATTTTCGTATATTCGCCTGCTGTATTCTATGAAAATCGTTATAACAAAGATCATATATGTGTTTTAATTAACAACTTATTGCTTTATAAAAACGAAAAAAATATCATTATAATCTTTGAAATATTGTACACTTGTTTCAGAATGGGACTGAAGTAAAACGCCGTGTTATAAATACTTGACTGGTGACGTGTGAGGTGATTCATGTCCGGACCTAGAGCGCTGTGAACACATGGGTGAGCTATCATTTTACTTCCGGTGTTTAACATTCAGATCTGCATCTATGCATAATAAGTTGAAACCTCAGTATGTTGTCAACTGACATTTCGTGTAAGTTCTGAAGTGTGGAAGTTTATTTTCATCATGTCAGATTTGGTTCAAAGGAGTTATTGTTGCTGTTTTAATCCATTGAAACTAGTTAACCACAGAGTAGGACATAAAAAGTTAAGGCCAGTAACCTCAGCAATGCTCATTTAACTCAAACTGGAAGGCGTAAACCTATCTTGCGATTTGAAAGTGTGTGACAATTGTCGCAAGAAAATTTCTAAACTTCCAAAGCAACAAAGTACAACTGAGTTATGTGTACCAATTGCAAGTGAAAGTGCAGTACTAGAAGAATGTGAAAATACATATAGTGATAGCTTTTCCTCATCCTCCAGTGATGCAGTAAGTATGGACACAAAAGACGCAGCAAGAAAACTGAATGAGAGTTTAGTGGCAATAGGAGAATCGCCTATAAAAAAGAAAATTGTCGCAAAAACGTTATCCTCGGGATAAGTTCCAGAAAATATCGCAGGCAATGAAGGATAAAGTATTTCATATTGCAGACTCCACTTCATATGAAAATTCACATCATTCTGAAATAATACAGAAACTAATAATTTTTTTCCATGAAACTGATGACAAAACTCTCAAAATACAAGTACTGACGATTTTTGACAGCTGGTCTTACAAGAAAATAAAACAACATTTTGGTGTGTCAACTCACATGATACAAATATCTAAACAGGTGGCTAAAGAAAAAGGAATTTTAGGAACTCCAGACACCAAATCAGGAAAAAGCCTTGATCCATCTACATTTAAAGAGGTGTCTGAATTTTATAATTTTGATGATGTGAGTGGGGTTATGCCTGGCAGAAAAAATGTAGTTTATGTTAAAGAAAATGGTAAGAGAATCCATAAACAGAAAATATTGATGCTTTGCAATCTTAAGGAAACTTACCAAAGCTTTAAAGATATGCATCCGGATGTCCGAATAGGTTTTTCAAAATTTACGGAATTAAGGCCTAAGGAATGTGTACTTCTTGGAACTAGTGGAACCCATTCAGTTTGTGTTTGTGCTCATCACGAAAATGTCAAATTAATGCTTGGTGGTATCAGTATTTATCATCTCACTGCAAATTCAAATCCCATTTTAACCAATTATAAGGACTGCTTGACACACATCGTCTGCAACCCCCCATCATCTAACTGTTTTTCAAAGACTTGTAAAGCTTGTCCAGGAACTGGAAATATAACAAATCATTTACAACAACTGCTTGATGAACACGATACTCATGAGATTACCTACAGACAGTGCGTGACTGTGGATCGCACAAATTTAGAAACCTTGATATCGCCCGTAGAGGATTTTCTAGGCAAATTATCAACAAAACTCAGCAATTTACTTCCACATACATTCATAGCTCAGCAGCAGAATATATTTTTGCGGGAGTGTAAAGAAAATCTGGTAGTAGGCGAATGCATAGTGATAGCTGATTTCTCGGGAAATTATGCTTTTGTTATTCAGGATTCCGTTCAGGGGGTACACTGGAACAATAGTCGTCCTTTTGTGGTCTACTATAAAGACAATAGTGACTTAAAACATTTTAACTTTCTTTCTATTTCTGAATGCTTAAAACACGACACCAGAGCTGTCCACCTTTTCCAAACAAAACTGTTAGTGTTTCTGAAACAGAAACTGAGAGTACTGCGTAAAGTAATATATTTTTCAGATGGGTCAAGTGCTTTGTATAAAAATAAAACAAATTTTTCAAACATTTGTTTACACGAAAATGACTTTCAAATTCAAGCAGAATGGTACTTTTTCGCCACATCCCATGGAAAAGGACCTTGTGATGGCATCGGAGGTACTGTTAAAAGACTTGCAATGAAAGCTAGCCTTCAGCCTGGAATAGACCCTATCACAACCTCAAGAAAACTGTTCACCTGGGCCGAGAAGAACATTTGCAATGTAGTTTTCAATCTTTTCTCCGATAGTCAACATAAGGAGCACAATAATGTATTTCAATCAAGATACCAACAAGCAAAAGTGGTGCGAGGCACTTTACAATTGCATTCTTTTGTGCCAATATCTGTATCTCAGGCAGTAATAAAAACTATTCGTTGCAAAGCGAAGGGAGAGTGATGGATAATAAAACCCTTTAACCAATCTATGATTAATTTTAAATCTATGCAATAAAATATGTGGTGACTGCAAGTGTAAATTTGTGACTGGAATTTAAAACTATGGAATGTCATGTGATGAATGTGATCAAAGAGAACTATTAATAGTATCATCACCAAGCTTCTGGAAACAGAAATCATAATTGACCTTGTAGGTGCTGATGGCAGTGCAACGCAAGATGTGCCATCAGCTGCCACATGGTGTGTGTGTGTGTGTGTGTGTGTGTGTATCTTGACCTTGTACGCAGCGCTGCACGACTTGGTAAGTTACTTAATTTCTCTCTTATTATTTGGAATCCCAATCTGAATTTTTTCCTGAGGTGATATGACATCATGAGGTTAGTTTTTAATTTTTTTCGGAATTTTTTTTAGCAATTTGCTAACATTGATAATGATATATGTAATCTTAATGCCTTTCTGAAAATGTAAATATTACACGAAATATTTTTTGTTTAATGTGTAAATAAAGTATACATTTCAATTTAGTAAATGAGCCAAAAATTATATTTTTCTGCCAAAAATAACCAGATATATTCACATTAATGTATAACGATGCCCTCAAAATACCCAAATGTTTAATGCTTTTTATTGCCCAAAATAATTAAACCAGAGACTAACAAAAAATACGTGTATCATTTTTTCCTTCATAGAACATATAAACTCAATATCAATGAAATCGGAGACATGAAGGTCAATTTTCACTGAGATGTGTGCGATTTGACATGGAATGACTCATAAGCAGCAATCAGATATTTAAAAACGAACCACTAATTGATGCCTTTGAAGTATTAGTTCTCCTTGAATGAAAAAGGGAATAGGATCTTAGAAGTTAAAAATTACATACCTTTAAGTAAGTATCTCAGAATTTTAATCACTAACAAATAATATATCGGAATTAGTTAACTTTACAATACATTATTATAATTGACATTATTTGTGTATTTTAACGAGTTACTTGTGCGTAACTTTTCGTTTATCTGTTAGGTTTAGAATAGTTATACAGACTTCACTTCCAGTAAAGCAAACTTCAGGGTTTATCCTCAGAAAATTCACAATAGGCATTGCATTTGTTATGCAGCTATCTTAAATATGTAGTGTTTAAATTCAAATGATTGAAGCCATTTTCGAACGATTTTATTGAAAATCTTCGTTTCGCATCCTTGAAAGATAACGAAATTAAATCCTACATTTTATATTCCTCCAATATTTGGGTTCTGGAGCGCGCGCGCAGACATTAATTTTTTAAGTTTTTTCCCCGCTGTTCTGGTGTCCTCAAAACTTGCATTCCTGATGACATCTCAATATCAACTTTTTAAATGGAATGTAACACGTTTGTGTTTACTAAGCACGTGGTAGAGGCAATAAACTTGATCCCGTACTCCCGTACACTGACATGAGTCTCTCTGGTTCTCACAATTTCGCAACTCATATAAAGCACAATTGCTCCATTGCGTATCGTCATCAGGCAAACTGTTTGGTTATAAATGATTTCAACTGGAGCCGGCCTCCATAGTTTGGTGGTAGCGTGTCTGACTCCCAGTGAAGAGATCTTGGTCAACCTTGCCGCGTAAGGGGAAGGAGGGTTTACCTCCACCCACTGTCTGCGAATATAAGACGCAACGTTCCATTATTTAGAGAGAGCGAAAAAGGGGAAATGCTTTCATGAGGAGGTGGGGTGAAGTGAAAAAAATCCACCTTTGCTCATATGAGCGCAAGTTGGGCACCACAGAAGCGATTTCCAATCGAGATCAAGATAGTTTTCTCAATAGGACTTTTTACAGGGTATTCCCTTATCTTAATAAGACGATTTTTTGGGTAAATATTATGTTCTAGTCGCTCTAGACTGATGTGATGGTATCACCTGTTTCATTTACTGCCCAATATGATTATCCAGTTAAAGGACGTTAAAATATTAAAAAAAAAATACTGGGTTTCTTATGAAATTATGCAACGAGCAATTTTGAGACTGTTAAATGTGCATAACAATTGTTATATAGGATGAGATGTTTCGAAAATAGCTGATACGAGGGAGCAAATTGCGGGAGTTGCGTATTTTATGAGCTCCACGTTCTCTTTTAACCTGATGTTTTTATCTATGATAACCTGCTTTCTTAGTTAAATAATCATGGAAATTAAAGAGGTGTTTATCGCCTTTTCCCCAAAAATTCAAAATTGTCGTGTCTCCAACATGCAGCATTTTAATCGTAATCAATAGATATGTTTCTGAGAACAGAAAATTGACGAAAGTTCTTCCATCCAAAAGAAGATATTCACTCACTTTAGTCAATGATCCTTGTTTCAGTTTAAATAACTCAGTTCTGAAAACAGCCCTGAGGGCAAGCAATAGGTGCACAGTCGGGAACAAAAGAAAGAGTCATAGGTTCAAATTTATTTGATCATTTAGTGATTTGTTGCTAATGTTTTTCTCAGAAATGTTTATTTCTTGTGAAACTATTTATTATTATTTTTATACAATTACTTATTAAGATTTTAGTTAATTGTTGGAAATTAATCATTTCTTCACACTAGCCGTACATAGGCTAAGGTTTATCATAGATAGAGTCAACATGAAAAATTCAATGCCACGGCCGGGATTTGAACCACGGATTTCCTGATTTCCGTCCAGTCGCTCTTACCGATTGAGCTACCATGGCCAACTTGCTGGCATGACATTCAATTCTTCATTTGACTCGTTTATTTCCCCGGTAAACCACTAGGGGCTCTCGCATTCCAGATACACAGTTTGTGGCGACTTACCATTGTAAGTACTTGCATTGTAAGTACTACTGTGATGAATCCTCGCTTCATCAGGCTTCATCACAGTAAGTGGTGACTTACCATTGTAAGTACTTGCATTGTAAGTACTTACAATGGTAAGTCGCCACAAACGGTGTATCTCGGATGCGAGAGCCTCTAGTGTTTTACCGGGGAAATATATGAGTCAAATGGAGTAACAGCGAGTGGACGAAAACCAGGAGATCCGTGCTTCAAATCCCGGCCGTGGCATTGAATTTTTCATGTTGACTCTATCTACTTATTAAGAGTTTTCATTGCACTAGGCGGCCTTGTTTCGTACAGTGAATAGAGACGTTAAGAAGAGAAAGTTAAATAAACTTTTTCAATTCATTTTAAACTTAGTTTTATTTCAACTGTTTATTTATTACAGGTTCGGAACGACAATTCATTTGGGGGGTCCGGACCCCCTGGACCCCCCTAAATACGTCCCTGAGTACGGAAATTTTGAAAGGTATAGAAAGGGTTAAGAAATGTTATACATACCTGGTTATTGATGACAAGAGTAGATGTTGCTCCTTTCCCCCTTCTACAGCAGGACAGATAATGTATGACAGAAAGTGATTTTTCAGCAGAGGTTTGACAGAAATAACATTTTATTGATATATAAAATTTTATGTTATTTTTACTTTTCCATTGTGCAAAGAAGTGTATTTTTGAAGGGATTATATATTTATAAAAGTTTGTGTATTACACGATGTTCTAGAGAAATTGATCTTGCTGATGGCGGGGTTGTTCTGATGCCGTATGCGCGCCCAGATGTTAGAGACACGTTTAGTAACGGCCTCGGGGACATAGGCGATATAGACTTCTTCATGAAGGGTGGCGATGGTCGTACGAATAGGGACGGATATGGTTTTACGTAAGGATAAGTTTTGGAGGGTTTGGAAGCATTTTAGGGCAGTGTTGGAGGTATTTATCCATACCAAGCAGGCGTACAGGCCCACGGAAAAAATGAAGGATTTCTAAAGCACAATCTTCAAGCGCAGCTTTAGTTTTGTTCCTAATATGGAGCCGCACAATCGCTGCCGCCCTTTGTTGGCACGATGTTTTAGGTGGGTAGTCCAACACATCGTGCGTGTCAACGTCACGCCAAGGTACTTAACCAGCTGACGGCAGTGTACTATTTCACCATTAACCGTTGGGTACATTGCCAAACGGCACCGCTTTGTAAAATGTATAAGCTGGCATTTTTTCGCAGTAATTTTAAGTTTACAATCATGAAGCCATGAAAGGAAGCGGTCAATGTACTACTGAATTTCTGCAAGACCGAAACGAGGATTTTTGTGATGGTTGTATATTGTAGTGTCGTCAACATGCATAAGTGGTCTGCAAATTTCCCAATTTAATAGAGATACAAGACTTTTTTCAGAATTTTATTTTTTATTTTTCAACATGGTCTCCTTGTAACTTTACACACGTCTCCCAGCGATGCTCCCATCTCCTGTCCAAATAGTACTCACCGTTTTTCTCTGAAAAATAATTGTTCACGAAGGTGATTGCCTCTTCATTTGATGAAAATGTCCTCCGAGCGCAATTTTCAGATGATAGAACAAAAAGAAGTCACTTGGGGATAGATCTGGTGAGTAAGGCGGATTGTCAAGCAGTTCAAGCCGTAATTCGTGAATTTTCGCCATTGCAACCGCTGAGGTGTGAGACGGTGCGTTGTCTTGGTGAAACAGGATTTTCTTTTTCTGCAAATGTGGCCGTTTTACTGCAAGTTCTGCCTTCAGCTTGTCAAATAATGATGCTTAGTATGTTGCTGTAATGTTATTTTTTTATTTTTGAAGACAATCGATTAAAATAACTCCATGACCATCCCAAAAACAGTTATCACTTTCCCAGCCGAAAGTAAAATAGTTTTTCCTTTTGCTTTTTGGAGCTGGCTGTGTGGACTGTCTTTCTGTTTCGGGCGTATAATGGTGTATCCAAGTTTCATCTACAGTAATTAATACAGTAATTAATAACTCGGATTTATCGCGCCTAAACTGCACAAACAGAGCGTTGGAAATGTTCATTCGAAAACGTTTTTGGTCTAACGTGAGCGAACGCGACACCCAAGGCGCGGACGGCTTTCTCATGTCCAAATGTTGATTTAATGTGACAAACACGTTCTTTTGACATGTTCATAGCCTGTGCTATCTCTCTCACTTTACTTCGGCGGTCGTTTAGCACAATTTGGTGAATTTTGGCGATATTTTAATCGTATTACAGTTTTTGGACGTTCCGATCTTTCATCGTCTTCCAAGCTCTTCCAAATTTTCACTGTGGTAAATGATGCTGCACAGTCCCTATACATAGAATCCAACTCCTCTTTGATTTGCTTACGCGTACTGCACTTCTAAAACAAGTATGTAATGACAGCTTGATACTCGATTTTGTCAATATTCATTAAAAAAAAAAACTCACATCAACTCACTCAAACGTCCAAAATGGCGAAACTGGTGGGTAACTGTCAACAGATGGACAACGAAATTCACTAGCTTTTATTTACGAGGGCTTGTCATCTTCATGTTGAGGTCGGAAACTTTTATACCACCTCGTACATTGCAAGTTTGCATCTGGTGTCCAAGGGAAAGTCGTTAGTGAATAATATATACAATAGTGAGGACATGGTAGCCTCTTGTAGGTCGTTAGCTTGTATGACTCTTTCCTTGGAGGAGGAGCGGCCCACTTGGATGTGGTAGTTCCTGTTTTCTAAGAAGTTATGCAGCAATGGTAAAGGATTTTGAAGGCCGGGACTCTCGGTGCAGTTTATAAATTATGCCGTTGTGCATGCACCGATCAAATGCTGCTTTTACATCCAAAAATAGCGCCGACGTTGAAGCTCCATTGTTCAATTGTTCGGTGACGTCATCGGCGAGTTTTAGTAGTTGTAATTATGTTCAGTTTGAGCTTTCAACTTCGTTGAGTTGTTGAGCTTAGTAAAGCAGAATTGGGAGTTTGAAATGTCAAGCAACGAATTTTTTTTGGAGTCGAAATGTAAGGTGCGTTCAAAAAGAAACGAACCGGAGACCTAATTACAGAAGCTAGTACCGATAAGTTAGAAGTACTGGCCCTGGTTGTTGAGACACTTGTCCCATTGTGACATAAAGTGGTGAATGGCCGTCTCATAAAAGTCCCGGGGCTGCGATGTGAGCCAGTGCCGCACGTACAGCTGGACGTCGTCGTCCGAGATGAATCCTTAGCCCCTCAAATCGTTTTAAAGGGTACCAAAATGGCATAATCACAGGAAGAGAGGTCTGGACTTTACGGAGGGTGGCCGAGAACCTCCCATTTAAATTTCTGCAGGAGTGCTGCGACTGTGTTGGCTGATGAGGCTTTGCATTGTCGTGGAACATATTTGATTTTATCGCTTGGCGAAGGTTGGTCAAGGATTGCGAGTAATGCTGGGAATACACTGTTGTTACGTGCTGCAGGAGGTTATTAGAAGAGGGCCATCCGGGTCAAAGAAGAACGTCAGCATATCCTTTCCTGTACTTGTGTGGATAGTCTTGGCTTTTATTTTGGTGGTGGTCACCCTCGATGCTTCCACTGGATACTTTGTCGTTTTGATTCTGCTTTGAAGTGATGGCACCATGACTCATCTCCTGCCACCACTCGTGCCAGGAACTCATTTCCTTCTCCAGCATAGCGCTGCAGATAACCAAGATAGTGGGCCATTTGACGTACTTCCTGAGACTATGGGGCAACCATTGCAGTACACTTTGCGCAAGAGCAGTCGTTCCTTCAAGAGGTTGCGAACACTTCCGACGCTCAATCCAACCTCGGCGGCTATGGCTTTCACTGTCTCTCGGCGGTCCTGCGTAATGAGTACATCAACCATTTGGACGATGTCATGGGTAATGTAGTGTGCTGCTCTAGACCATGCATCACCGGCTAACACCACCCTCCCTTGAAGCGCTTGTGCCATGGCTTGACACATCCGAGGGACGTGTAGTGTTCGCCGTACACTTGTGATATTCGTCGATGAATGTCCGTTCCCCCTACTCCTTACGCTGTCAGAAAACGAGCACCTCTTTGCTCTTCTTTTGACGTCTCCATTTCACTGTTTGCAATGCAACTGGCAGCGTTGAATGATTGATGCAGCAGCAGCGAAATTGTCGTTGGAAGGGGATCCCACCAAAGGTAGTGGGGCCTTCCGACAGATACCATTCCAGGACTAGGTCCTTTACTGGTTGAAAGATAAACTTTGAAGTAAAGACGGTGGTAGACTGTGGCATTGTGATAGGGATGTTAGAGTAGGGGTTGAGTTTACATGAGAAGTCGTATAGAAGAAGTTGGAGATATGATGAATAAGTTAGAGAGATGATGAGTTGTTTATTGTTTTCAGGGGATAATGATATTTAGGGTCGATGTAGGAGGAGCCTGTGATGCTTGTAACGCTCCCCGGGGTCAATATCGTACTCACCGAGGTCACGGATGAAGCCGTTGAAATTATGTGGAAGAGAGTCAAAGAATTTTTGTGAAAGGGAGAGCATGTAGTCAGTGAGGAGTGGAAAGGAAAGGTCACGGTGGATGTTGGTGTTAGGAATGTACCAGTCGGCATTGACAGCGGTTCGAAGGAAGCTGTTTTGAAGAGTTTGGAGGTGGTAGATGTGAGTTTTTGTGGCAGTGGCCCAGACTGGACAGGCATAGGTGAGGACAGGACGGAGAACTTGTTTATACAGAAGTAGTTTGTTGGATAGTGACATGGCAGAGTTTCGGTGGCATAAGGGGTAGAGAAGTGCCATCTTGCGAGCAACCTTGCTGTATACGGTGTCGATGTGGGCCTTCCAGGTGAGCTTCAGTTCCAGTGTGACAGGCTGTGGTGGACCAGTGGACAGACCCACCAGCAATACGAAGCTCAGGAACATCAGCCTTCAAGCGCCTTGTGAAGGTGATAGCCTGTGACCTGATGGGATTCACAGTAAGGCGCCAAGTATTGAACCATGTTGTGAGGTTATCTGTATATCGTTGTAGTCTATCTGCAGCTACCTGATGACGTGTGGAGGCGGTGGTTATGGCGGTATCGTCAGCAAACTGGTACAGCGTACAGCCTTGATGTGAGGGCAAGGTGTTGATGTTAATGAGGAAAAGCAGAGGCCCAAGGACACTCGCTTGGGGGGCCCCTGCGTGAATGGGGTGTGAGGTGGAAGAGATGTCTTCCTTGGTGACGCTGAAGGTGCGTTGTTGAAGGTAGGAGTGAATGAGATGGATAATATACAGAGGGAAATTGTAGTGGATGAGGCGGTGGAGGAGACCTTCGTGCCATACGGAGTCGAAGGCACGGGTGAGGTCTAGGAATAAGGCAACGACAAAGTGACGGTTGTTAAACCCTTTGATGATTTCGTCCACCAGACGAAGGAGTTGATGTACCGTGGAATGTTGCTGACGAAAACCAAATTGCTCCTGTCGAAGTATTGGCTGCGCAGAGAAAGTTTCTTGAAGCCTGGCTTGGATAACCTTCTCGAACAGCTTACTCATGGTGGGCAGCAAGCTGATGGGACGATGTCCTTCCGGCGTGGAGGTATCTTTACCAGGTTTAGGGAGTGTGATAATTTTGGCGTGCCTCCAGGCTCTGGGAAAGTATGCCAAACAGAGTAGCCCATTGAAGAGGTGGACGAGAAGGTCCAGCCAGTTGTGTGGGAGAGCTTTAAATGTGGCATACGGGATGTTGTCATAGCCCATGGCTTTGTATGGTGGCACAGAGGAGAGAAGTGATGTGACTTCCTCTAAAGATGTCTGTGGAATATTAGTAGGGAATAATTGTCTGCACAGGAAGTGGTTGACCTCGGTTGTAACCAACTGCACATGATCTTGATTGCAGGTGTCAGCAGGGTGGAAGGTGCTTTCTAGATATGTACCCATTAGTTCCACTTTCTCACGGACTGATTACGCGAGGATGGGTCCTTGACGTAGGGGCTTATCCTGAGTGGGAAAGCGCAGCAGGGCCTTGGATAGTCGCCAGAGGGATTGGTCCTCTGTGTTGAGGGAGGCAAGGCGGGTTTCCCAATCCTCGTTGAGGTGTTCTGCCAGTTCAAGTTTGAGGCGGTGACAGAGTTGATTGTAGGTCCGTCTGTCATTGGGGCAACCAGTATGTTGAGCTCTGCGTCTGGCCGTGTTTTTTGCTGCGATGAGTTCCCTTAGATGTCGTGGGAGCTTGCGAGCCGTTTGAGTGTGTGCACGGGTAGAGGGTGTTGAATGTTTGATTGCCGTGGTGATTGTTGTTATCTGGAAGATGAATCCATCGGCATCTGCGGTAGTTGAGCACGGAGCCAAGACTGTGGGTTGGGCAGCCATGTACTGTGTATATGCCTGCCAGTTGGTGCGGCGAGGGCTGGGAAAAAGGCGTTTGGCCTTGAGAGTAGGTCGGGATTGGAAGAGTAGTAGAAGAGGATAGTGGTTTGATGATAATTCCGGTAGGGAATAGAGATAGGGGTGATGTCGGATGTGCTTGACAATGGCTATGTCAAGCCAATCAGGTGGGTGTCGGTCGCCGTGGCAGATGGTAGGTGAGGAAGAGAGAGGACAGACAAGTTTTTACTTTGGAAATAGCGCACGAGGAGAGCACCACGGTGATTGAGTGTGGTTGAGTTCCAAGCCGGGCTCTTAGCGTTAAAGTCTCCCATGGCAATGGTGGCCAGTTGGGATGTGAATAGGCAGTCGAGTGCATTGGCTGGCATCGGGCGTCCAGGGGGGATGTAGACAGAAAATAGCCGGAGGGGCCCCCTGTTGGTCTCAATCTGAATACCGGTGGTTTCCAGGGGTGGAGCAGGAATGATGAGCAATGAGTGATGCCGTAGGCTATGACTCACGTAGATGGCGGTACCAACATGGCCGTCGGCCCGGTCAGAACGATAATACACCATGCCTGGTATGCTTGCTTTGATGGAAGGTGTCAGATGTGTTTCCTGTACTAGGGGGATGTGTACGCCCTTAACAGCAACGAAGTTAGAAAGGTCCGCCAGCTTGCGGCGCAGACCATTGGCATTCCAATTGCAAATTTTGAGGGAGTGGAAGCTTGTAGCAGATCCAGGGTTATCAGCCATGATACAGCATGAAGTTCAGGACTGCGTGCACCAACATGGTGTAGGGGTGGATGTCGCTTGAGCGAGTGCGGATAGACTCGGCCAAGTAGGCAGCGAATGCAGGCTGCAGGGGGATGGGAATTTGTTGCATAGTAGCAAGAAATGACTCACTGGGAATAGTAGATAATATTCTAGTGGTGGCGGGTTTAGCTGGAGACTATGCAGAGAGCTGTTGAGGGGGGTCACGTTTGGTGGCGTTCTGTTGGCCAGGTTGCTGTTGCCGTTGTGGTTGAGGGTTTTGTTGTCTCGTCTTGACAGTGGAGGCCTGCCGAGAAGATGGTTGGTTCCGTGGAACCTGGTTGGGAGATGATGCCGTTGGCGTTATTTGTTGGTGCTGTTTTGTTGGGGGATCAGTAGCAGAGGGCTGCTCAGCATCAGGAGAGTTGGTGACCGCAGCTGCGTAGCTGGGATACTTGATGGGCTGTCTTGGAGGGAGACCAGGTTATCGAGCACCAGTGAATGCTTCGCGTGGTAGCCTGGCATTGTGAGGCACTCTAGGTCTAGCATTATGCTTGGACATCTGCCCATTCTTGGAGGTTAGTAGTCGCGCCTCATGCCACACAGGACACTTGGCGTATCTGCATGAGTGGGCATCTCCACAGTTGTAACAACGGGGTTTTGCACCAGGGATACCCAGTTGAGTGCAGTTTGCGCGCTTATGACCAGAGGTACCGCAGAAGGTGCAGACGGGTTGAAGTAGGCAGCCAGCAGCGTTGTGTGTGAACTGCTGGTAATTTGTACACTGCTCAGGGCGTGGTGGTGGGTGATAGGGCTCTACCCGCACTGTAGCATGGAATATCAGTGGCTCCTTGTAGATGTCCCTGACGTTGGCTGTCTTCTGCAAGGCTACCCTGAAGTGAGGCAGCGGCTGAGGATTTGGACACCTGGTAGTCAACTGGGCGACACGTGTGACGGTGAAGCCTTTGCTGCAGAGGTGTGACTGCACCTCTTCCTCTGTGACGAAAGAGAGAACGTCCTTCATGGTGACGTGAAGGTAACGTTCCTCTGGTAGGAGGCTAGTGACGCCCTCAATCTTCTGCTCCTCCAGGTGTTTGCGGAGGCTTCGGTGATAGTTGGCAGTGGCAGGAAGAACGATTGATGCAGCAGCAGCAGCAGCACAAATCTGGCAGGCTGTTTGGAACAGCCCGAAGGGTGGTCAAATCGTGTACCTGCTCTGGGAAGAGCTTAACCACGTAGTGGCGGGATGTGGATGTTGCAGAATGACGGGTGTAATTTAAGTGGGGTTAGTGTAGGGAGGTAGCTTTTTGCTCCTCAGGGAATGATGAACCGGGTGCTGCGGACAGCGAGCACCGCTGGTGGGTTAGTTAATAAACTAGGAAGAAGGTATGTATAATTTTGAATATTCCATAATAACAATTTTGGAGTAGCTGAAATCTAATTTAGGCTGGAATGGGGATCATGTGGTTACCGGTAGTGACCTCAAGACATGCGGGGTAACCGGTATCGCTTATAGCGACGCTCACGAGGAACATAATCCCCAAGGGATCTGACTAGGGCGCTCTGATGTTGGGGCAAATCCTCGAAGAATTTTGTCGCCCGGCGTCTAATTTCATCCTCCACATATCGGAGGGATGAAGCCTCATGAAGTAATCTCACGGGGAACCTTGTACAAACAGAATAAATAATCCGAAGACATTTATTCTGTGCTGGAGCAGAACTAGATGTGAGCCTGCGGCCATACCCCAGACTTCGCACGCATAGAGCATGATAGGGAGGACCAGAGCCATAAAGAGGCGCAACTTTAGGGGAACAGACATCGCAGACCGAAGCACAGGGTATAGTGATGCCACGGCACCACACGACCGATGAGCTTGCTCCTGGATGTGCTCCCGAAAAGTTAGGCCCTTGTCCAGCTTGACTCCCAAGTACTTGATTGAATTCTCCCACCTGATCCCTTGCCCGAAGTAGGTAAATTGGGGGAAGTTGGCGGGAAAGCGGCGCTTGGTGAACAATATCGCTTGGCTTTTCTCCGTATTAATGGACAATCGCCAAAGCGTGCACCATTCCTGGAGGAGGATTAGATATCTTTGGATGGGGTTGAAGGTTCTGCGTGGGTGTCTGTTTGTTGAGAATAGCAGCACGTCGTCAGCATACTGTGCTATGTTGACGTGCTGTTCAGTGGGAAGGTCAGCCACATAGACGCTGTACAGCGTCGGGGATAACACAGAGCCTTCGGGGACTCCGCCGCTGATAGACCTTCGTGTAGATGTTTTTCCCGCCACTGTGACAGTGAAGAATCTATGTTTTAGGAAAGAGTGAAGAAGGTGTATGACTTGAGTGGGTAGCTCCAGTTGGATGAGTTTGTACAGAAGACCCGCGTGCCAGGTCGTAGAGAAAGCCTTTTCCACGTCCAGAGATACCGCCGAGGTGAATGCCTTGTCCTGGAAACCCAGGGCTGCAGCCTCCACCACGCGCAGCAACTGCTGTGACGTAGAATGCCCAGGACGAAAGCCAAACTGGTGAGGAGGGATAGCTTGTATGTCACCCAGAAGGGGGGACATGCGGACTAAGAAAAGTCTCTCGAAAACCTTCGAGAGAACAGAAAGGAGACTGATGGAACGGTAGTTGGCAGGATTAACCGGGTCTTTCCCTGGCTTCAAGATGCATATCACCCGAGCCTCTCTCCAACTACGTGGAAAGTGACTCAGGGAGAGACACATATTGAAGACTTTGGTTAGAAATAACACGGCCCTGAAGGGAAGGTGGCGGAGCATGAGTGGCGTTATGCCATCAGGTCCCGCTGCCTTTTTTGGTTTGAAGCGCCGGAGTACGCCCTGAAGCTCACTGGGCCTTATAACTGGGAGTCTGTCTGCCTCAGCCGGGGGTCGCCGAAAGTATCGACGTACCTCCTGCCTAACATGCTGTTGCTAGCCTTTTATAGTCACTTGACGTGCACGCCTGACCTCTAGTGACGGATTGTGAACTTCCACACTCTGGTCGGAACTACACTCTGTTACACACGCCATGATATTACCATCCTGTCATTGGTTTGCGCATACCAGACTCTGGGTCGCTTCTTTTTGAACGCCCCTTATAGAATTATTTTCTCTAGCAATTTACCAATAGTAGACAGGAGACTAATGGGACGGCAATTTTGAGATTTCTTAACACTTTACCCATGCTTAGTGAGAATTATTATCTTGGCTCGTTTCCAAGTGTCGGGAACTAATTTTGCTGCAAACAGGCGTTGAATATGTTTGTGAGTTGCACCAGGGCTTTTCTCGAGAAATGTTTAAGTTCTTCATTAGTCAACCTGTCCGGGATGGCGGCTTTCTCATTAGGTAACTTCCTATTGAGCTTGTAGACTTCCTGCGGTGTTGTGAAGGGCAAGTGTTGCTCATGACCCTGCACCACGCATTTGTACCCATGTCTGGACTTCCCGTTCTAGCCCGGGATTTGTCGCTGGGATTTCTGTGGATTTTTCTTCCACACAATCTGCAAAAACCTAGGCTTTCTCCTTAGAGGAGAAGTGCAGCGCCTCAGTGCCTGAGCTGACGCTGGAGGAGACTTAAATTGCCCTTAATAATTACCACAAAAATGGTCGGAAGTGTGGTGTTTAACACTTTCTGCTCCCATTGTTCAATTTTGTTAACTTTAATTTGTTGCTAAAAGATAATGTGTAGGCATTTTGCTAGCACTTTGTACTCGGGATGGTGGGTAAGCCACCAAAGTCTCGTCAAACGTCGCCTCCTGGCAATGAGATGCTATACCTTAGGATACGTGCAAAAAACTAGGTGTGCTTGCGGTATAGCTGGAGAATTTCTTTTGGCCGTGTGCAGCGAGGCGGTGTAATCTTCAAAGGGGACGTCGATGTCCGTCTCGCTGTAATATGACAGCCCAGGCTGCGCCATCTTGTGCATTTCGAGTAAAAATTTGTTCCAGTCGGCTTCTTCGCACCTCAGAGGGCCCGTCAGAACGACCGTGATGACGTCCCAGATTTCGAAATGCACTGGAAGATGGTCGGAGCCCAGGCTGTGATGCACAGTGAAGTTATTTGTTAATGTTGCATATTATATAATTAAGAAGTCTAAATGTCAGGGTCAAAGTGCCCTCACTTGTGCCAAAAGGTGGGTTCGGGGAAGAAATACATCTCGAGGTCGTCGTTTTCTGTTATAAGGTCTACTATATTTCCAACCGTGTTTGCTTGGCGTGAAAATTACCAGGGGTGTCTAGCGTTGAAATCTCCTGCATTTATAACGTGCTCCTCCAAAGCGAGGGTTTGTTCGAGGTCTCGTCTACAGTCGGGGGAGAATGGGGTTCGATAGAGGGCTACCAGTATCACCGTTTAGTTATTGACGGGTGTTTTAAGAGCCGTGCACTCTAACGCTGAGATTGGTGGCAGCGTGACAGGAGCATAAGCAACTTTGTTTTTTAGCAAAATGTCCGCTCCACCATTGGCCATTCAGCCAATTCTGTCGTTCCGTAATATTTAATAATCCCTGGGTTTTAAAGTATACTACAGCCTAAATTTTGCGACGTCAATTTTGTTGCACCTTAGGTAGCTTTCAAGTTCCTGCTGCCGTCGGCGTTCCACAGGAACGCGCGAGTTTTAGATGTGCCTCCCCTTGGTTCAGCCATTTACACGAAGATGTCCGAGAAGAGCCATATTTAGTATGAAGATCAGAAACGTTGCTTTATCCTGTGATTATTTATTACCAAAATTAGAAGGATTGACTTACTGCACATGTGAACCAATGTTACCAACTTATTTGTGTTTGTTTTTGTTTTATCATTTATTTTGTAATTGATTTTGTGTCCATTTTGATACATTTTGTTCATATTGTAGCTTTATAGTGAATATTATAATTGGGAAATCTGTAATGTACACATTAAATAATTAAATAAATAAACATTCAATTTCATTCTTTAGGCTGTCATTGCAAACACTTCTATACTTTAAAATATTCATAGCATTTATATAAAAACAAAGAAAACGTCCTATGTTAAGGTAGTTATTCGGTGGAGTATTTTCTTGGAAATCTTCGTTCGATATGACTAAACGTTGGAGGTTTTCCCTTATCCTGAAAGATGAATAACTGGAAACTCTAAACTCTGTGTACCCTGTACTCAATTCCTATTTTGAAATCAGATCTATTCCTCTAATAATTCCATTCAGAGAATTCCAGGAGTGTTAATGTTTGTATTTTTAAATGTGACTTTCTCTTAATGGTTCAGGGAAAAATAAAACGGCTGATGACATCATTTCTCATGCTTTAATTTCGGCGAAAACAGAAAGTGTAATTTGGTTGGTTAACATTCTGATCTTACTTGAAATCCAATTGTACGGTAGAATGTTGTCATTTTGATAGGTAGCTGTACATGCGTTTTTTGTCAATACTTCAACCAAACCGTTTAAACCAAACCGTTTACGTGTGCGATTCTCACGCTTGAAGCGAATTTTGCAAACATCATTTTTCCGTATACTTCCGTATCGTGACGTATTTAAAAACATTACTGTCTTCTGCTTCTTCCTGCTTGGAATAAGGTATCCGCTACTAGTGTGCGAATGTAAATATAGTGTGGGGATGAAAATATAAGACAGAAAGGTACTGCTTTGAAACTGAACTGCTTCACCTTGCAAACGCTCTTAAACCTGAATTTGAACTTCTAATTAATTGGAAATTAATTGTTCTTTCACACTAGCCGTGTGTAGGACGCATTATGAAAGGGTAGAGCCAGACTGAAAAATTCAATGCCATAACCGGAATTTGAACTACGGATCTTCTGGTTTCCGTCCAGCCGCTCTACACCATAGAGCTACTATGGCCAACGTGCTAACATGACATTAAATTCTCCAACTGACTCGTGTTTTTTCCGGTAAACCACTAGGAATTCTCATAAAGACATGAGACAGCTACCTTAATGGCCACTTACTATGCTGTAAGTACTTTAAGGCCCGGGCTTTATAGTTCGGACCACTATTAGGTGCAATTAATGGAAATTAATTGTTCTTTCACACTAGCCGTGTGTAGGACGCACTATGAAAGGGTAGAGCCAGACTTAAAAATTCAATGCCATAGCCGGGATTTGAACCACCAATTCTAATTAATTATTATCAGGTGGTGTAGGTAATAAAAGGACGATTTTACTGATACAGAAAAGATCTAATTTTGTGTTAATTTAAGTCAGATCATCTTTAAATTATGAGTTGAAGAAGCGTGTCTGTTTCCCATTGAGGTGCTGAGTTCGAATCTCGGTAAGGGTAAGTAACTCAGATAATAGTATTTAGGCATTTTTCCTTAATTGAAGAACTTCTAATGATACAGAAAATGTACAATTTTGTGTTCATTTAAGTCAGATCATCTTTACAATATGAGTTGAAGAAGCGTGGCTGTTTCCCATTGAGGTGCTGAGTTCGAGTCTCGGTAAGGGCAAGTAACAAAGATAAGATTACTTAGGAATTTTTTCCTTAATTGAAGAACTTCTAACGACAGTGCTAGTTGCAGTATAATGTTTGAAACTCTCGAGCCATCCATTGGAAGCTCTGAAATTGTCTTTGTCTAATTTTCTTGCTCTTTGTAAAGCTTGAATATGAATAACAGTTTTACTCTACTTTCTTAACGTTCGTTTCTCAAAATAGGGACGCTTCTCTATTCATATCATTCCGTTAAGGTATTTAAACATGTTTCACAGTTAAAAAAAGACATTACTCTTTGAAGTATTATTTCATTTCCGATGTTTATTACTCAATTCACACAAATATTTCACACAACTCAGCACTTTTTTTCACAAATCCCAAACCATATTATACACCAATTGCAACACGCCATTCAACAACCACCAATCAAAAACGGCTTATTTTCACCAATCACTGCTCTACACGCCATTTCAGCGCTTATTTTTTCCAAATTTCATAAACCTTCTTACTGTCACCCAATTATCGGAAAGCACAACCAACGACAGCTGAGTAAGGGACCAGAGGCCGCGTCACACCCACCCATTAATCTCAGTGCCTAACTGAGGGGATGATTAGGGAAGTTTCACTTGTCGCTGGCCGCCTCTTCCCCCTTCCTCTGCCGTCTGGAACCTTCGCGGTGATTCACTGAAAACGAGAGACGTCTAGAAAACAGTGATATTCCTATAAAAAGGGCTGCTATGAGTGAGATGAGTCAGTGTTTGGCAAGCAGCGAAGGAGCGCCGTGTTAGTGAACGGAGGAGAAGACTGTGTACGTGTATCGGAGGAGTGTACGTAATTGCGAGAGCAAAAAGAGAACTGTAACGGACGAACGGGTGGAAATAAGTAAGTCGGTAAGTCGGTGGAAATAAAGAACATTTTTGAATGGTGTAATCGGACTTTTAATTTCACGAACCCACAAAGTCACATTATTTCCAAGAATCAAACAACGACAAAGACATTCGTCCACCAATCACAGAGCCGCTTATTATGAGCAAACACAGAAGAAAACATCATATCTCTCAACCCTTTTAAATATCCCACTCAGTCGCCCATTTTTTTTTTTTTTCGACCGTGCAACTCCGTGCCGTGAGGACGTGTTTTTGTGCGCTGGAAGTTTACTGTGAATTCTCGCGTAATACTTATATGTGGAATTCATAGATGGAATTTAGTGTATCGTAGTGTTTACGCGCTTCATGTCAGGAGGATTACAGTGCAGCAGTAGTGAATTATTGTTTAATATAATAGTTATGGCATGTGATGTAATCTACACAAAGTAATGTGCATTACGATATGTAGTGTTCTTGCATCGTGTTTACCTGCTACATATTGTGCAGCATTGTTTAGTGGTGTGTTAAAAGTGCTAAAATACATTATTTAACACAACAAGCAGGCACACACGTACAGCAGGGATTAGTAGCCCTTGTTGCTCGGACAAAAATCAATACCAACACAGTTGCAAGGGGAAAAAAAATCAATACCAACTCAGGTGTTAGCTCATTGGTCGCCAGTGTCCTCTGATTGGTGTTTGTATTGCGAGCTGTGATTGGACATTTTATCTGGCTACCTGATACCACACAATCATGGCAACTCATGCTGAAGAACACATAATGTGCGCCAGTGGCTTCCCTGCATTAAACGCAGTAGATATAAGTGCTAATAATGCAGAGGACACGTACATGTTAATGTACCATACAAATGGCGGGGATTTCAAAGATTTTCTGCACGAGCCCCTCATTGTGGACCCCGCAGTGCCTCTGTCTCGCGGGGACATGAGGCTGCTTAAACTAGAAAGAAGGGCCAGGCTGCGCTACTTGGAGCAGGCTGACCAAAAGGTATTAAACTACCTGAATCTTGAAAACTCTGGAGCTGCACTTCAGGAGTTCCAGCTCTACACTGCTCACCGTGCAAGGATTGAGGCAATCACACATTACCTCATCTCCAGTGAGCAGATGAAACATGCTTCCCAGCAATGGGAGACGCCTGCCAACAAATACAGGCAATTAAAAGCTCCAAAGGTGGCTCAGGGACCGAAACCACTAGCAACATCAAACTGGTTCTCTGATTTACCTATGGAAACACAAGTTATGGAGGATGCACCTATAACCTCCACAAAAAAAGGAAGTGTGTTAATACACTATCTACAATGCCAGACACGGTACAGCAGCAACATGTGCCTCAAGTTGCACCAACTCCAGCCATATCATCTGTGCAGAACAGCAAAAGGAAGAGTTCTACACCTTGCCCAGCACAACCAGTCACAGCACAGCAACAATACGTGCAACAGGCTACTTCCACAAACCCATCTCCTGTCAACCAGGACCCTCCCACTGCTCGTTCACAGCGAACGACACCTATCTTTCTGCGTGATCCCACCCAGGTACGTGATATAACGAATTTGTTAAATACAACACATCCTGACATCACATATAACGTCAGGAATATGAGAGGTACCGTTGCGTTTCTGCCGGTAACGCCTGACGATCACAGGAAAATATGCAAGATTCTCCCTGACAATACTGTGCAGTACCTAACCACTTTGCTGCCGGAAGAGAAACTTCTGTAGGTCATTCTGAAGGACCTACCAATGTACATCACGGAGGCAGATGTCACCAGGAGACTTCAGAAATTAGGCAGAACGAGTGGGCTAGCTTCGTTCCAACCGTAGCCAACCACCACAGCTGCTCCCTCACTTTAGAGTTGCACTCCGCAAGGAGAGAAACGGAACTACCATCTACAAGGAGCAACGTATGTTCAACGCAATAATAATTCGCGTTGAATCATACCGTCCCCCCAGCCAGACCACTTCAGTGCACCAACTGCCAGCAGTTCACCCACAGTACTGCTGGCCGTAGACTAGAACCAGTCTGCTCCTATTGCGGAGAGTCTGGTCACAAGCGACAAGATTGCCAGCTTCCTGGAGTAGCAGGATCCAAGGCCACTTGTTCCAACTGTGGCGGCCCACACTCATATCGCTATGCAAAGTGCCCAGTCTGGCAGGAGGCACGTGGGGAAATGCTGCTCAACCAAAACGGGCAGCGAAGTAGATTTGACGCTGCAACAAAAGTGCCAAACTCAATGGGCCTTTCTAAGGAAGCCTTCAAGGGCACCAGGTACCCAGGCCTGCCGCCTGTCAAAAGAATCCAGCATTCATTGTATGCTGAGGCGCTGAAAACAAATCAGCAGAACACCCCGCAGCAACAAGTGGTCAGTTGCCGGTTAATCCAAAAATAATCGAAAACACCGCTCCAAACCACACAACTGGAGTTGTAGCTGATGAGGCCCGCCAAACAGCACACCAAGTCGGGGAGCAACTTAGATCGCTCTGGAAGTGCCAGACCAGCCGCCCAGAAGGAGAACGTGCAGCGTCCACGTCCCTCCAACAGTGGATTGAGGCAACCAGCCCAGTAGCGCCTGCCGGTCCATATCCCGCCCACCACTAATATCCCAAGCAAACCCCTACCAAAACCCACCATCCCTGATGCTCAGTTCCTCAATCTTATGAGCAGAATCCCTGTCCATCATCAACCTGACTTTGCTACCGTCCTAGCTGAAGCTCTGGCACAGCGTCCTGAAAATATGCCACCTGAAACCATTTTAGTCCACACCGTATTCATTTTTATGGGACGATATGGCAGACAAGAATAATAGGATATCAGACCTCCTTGGACTGAAAATTTATTCCTGGAATGCCAATGGTATCCGGAACAAGTTAACTGAAGTCTCAAACTTCATAGCGGTCAACAAAGTGCAGATTCTTCTGGTGCAAGAAACTCATCTTTCTAGTGCCCAGAAGGCCTCCATCCCTGGCATGCTCAGCCATCGCACTGATCGGGCAGATGGTTATGGTGGTACAGCCATCTACATAAGTCGCAACATTCAGCACCATCGACTACAACTGGCAACCACAACGGCGCTTGAAGCAACTGATATACAGTTGACCACCAATAGAGGGCCTCTAAATATCTTCTCCCTCTACATTCCGCCTGGCAGACCAATATCGCAGGGCGATTTGGACGCAGACTGTTCCACAGGAGCTCAAACAATTGCCATGTGTGACTTAAACGCCAAAAGTCCACAGTGGAACTAATCAGGACTCACAGAGGCATGGTGCTGGAACGCTATCTGGAACGGCGGAACCTCGTAGTACTTGCTCCATCATCTCCAACCATAACATACGCGGATCTCAGACCACCTGACTGGTTGGATATTGCTATCCTCCAGCATATTCGCAGTCACCCGAAAATCCTTACCATCCCGGAACTTTCTTCAGATCATTACCCCATCCTTTTTCTATACCTACCAGGGTAACAGCCAAGGCTCCACCAAACAGTCCGAATCCTCGTCAAACAAATTGGAGCATATACACAGAGATAATGGCAACAAAATCAGCTGAGGTTACACTATGCAAGAGCGTAGCTGAAGCCAATAACCTAGCTAATGCTATCACCTCTACAATGGTACAAGCAATGGCTGAAGCCACTCCACCATGGCGCAAATTCTGCAGTGCCCAGAAGCCACTTCCCTCACAACTACGGAAGTTAATAGCTGACAAAAACAAAGCTAGGTGTCGGTTTCAGAACACGCGAAATCCCTTGCACAAAAGGGAGTGGAACAGACTACAACACCTAGTCAAACTAGAGCTTGCTGAATTCCGGAATGATGAGTAGGAACGCCGTCTATGCGCTCTTTTTCCGCAGGACCAATCACTCTGGCGCATGTCCAAGGCGCTGCTGCGAATACCTTCTTCTGATCCACCTCTTACTGATGGCAGAAGAACAGCACAGTCAACGAGAGAAAACGTGGAATTAATGGCTGAACATCTAGCCTCCACTTTTCATCCAGCAGTATCTCAAGACCAGGAGCTCTCTGATGAAATAGTGGAACGTGTTGAAGCTTTTCTTTCCACTCCCTTTAATGTGGACGATGTGCACTTGACAACAGTTGCAGAAGTGAGGAGTATTGTGGCTAAAGTGCGCCCCTATAAAGCAACAGGGTATAACAACTTGCCGTATGCTGCTTTTAAAGCACTACCGGCAGCATGGATAATACTGTTGGTTCACCTGTTCAACAGTATACTACTACTAGCTCATTTCCTGCTGCCTGGAAACACGCTAGGATTATCACCATTCCTAAACCAGGAAAGGACCCCAAAAACATTAGTAGCCACCGGTCCATCAGTCTGCTGGCGGCCATCAGTAAAATCTCCGAGAAGGTGTTGCAGGCCCGCCTTCCACATCTGCTGGACCAACATAACGTGCTACGATTCGAGCAGTTTGGTTTCCGAATTCAACACTCCACCTCTGACCAGTTACTTCGCCTCGTAGACGATGTAATACGCTGGTTTAATAATCGGCATTACGTTACAGCACTATTCCTAGACATCTCTCGAGCATTCGACTCGGTGTGGCATGACGGCCTCATCCGTCGGCTCATCCACTACAATATCCCAGCATACCTTATACAACTCATCAACATCTACCTTAAAAACCGTTCCTTTGTCGTCGCCAGGGACGACATCCATTCTCAAACCTATGGTATTCAAGCAGGGGTACCACAAGGCAGTGTCCTCGGTCCCCTCCTATTCCTCACCTATATAAACACCCTCCCTACCCTAATAGACTGTAACCTCTATCTATTCGCTGATGACACCGCATTAACGGTCTCATCTAAACAATACGTTAATGCAGTAACCAAGGCGCAGCGTTACGCTGATATGCTATCTGCCTGGTTCATCACCTGTCGCTTGAATATAAATGCAACAAAATCTCAAGCAGTCACATTCACCTGCCGTACCCCACAAGATGTACCCAATCTCCGCCTGGCTGGAGAGGAAGTACAATGGTCCACGGAGGCTACATACCTTGGAGTAACTCTGGATTGGCGTCTGACGTGGAAACAACACATCACCACTGTGGCTAACAAAGTGCACAGAGGGATGGCCATGCTATATCCTATGTTTAATAGGAAATCAACAATGAGCCTGCACAACAAATTGCTCATATACAAGCAAATACTCCGCCCTGCGCTAACCTATGCATGCACAGTCTGGGGAGTTGCAGCAAAATCCCATCTCCACAAACTACAAGTCCTTCGAACCGCTACGTTCGGATAGCAACAGCTTCCGATTGGTACATTCCTGACGATAATATCCATGCAGATCTCTCCTTCCCAAAAATCACAGACTACATCCTTACCTTATCTCATAATTTTTATAACAAGCTCCCTTCTAGCTTCAACTGTCTAATCCGCGGTCTGGGAGAGTATGACCTAGATCCCGGTGAAACGTACAAGCGACCCAGACTAGTGCTACCACCACCATAGGCCCATACAATCCCCCAGATATCCATTACATTTCAACCCCTACCAACAAACTAAACAACCATTAAGACATACCCACCACCATCCACCCACCCACCGTCATATCATTAGAAACCACCACGATGCCAGTAAGGGACAATGTCCCGAAATGGAAAAATGAGGAAGGCCCCTCCTCTGAGGAGGAGGTTCACCTTCAACGACACCACTGTGCTGTGCCCACTCAGTCACTTCTCTTCGAGACACCAGAGAGGGAACACCGTTACAGCGAGCACAACAGCAAGGCCAAAGCAGCCCTTTTCAGGGCTTGGCCCTTGGCTAGCAGCGTTCCTCGCAGGAAGTATGAACGCCATCAGATAGCTGCAGCTTAGGCGCATCATCAAGCTTGCGTGCATCGTAGAAGAAAAGAAGAGCCCGGCCAGCCTCTTGGAGGCGGGAAGAAGGGATCAGAGCCTGCAAGAGCTACATAATCCTGCAAAGTGCACGGGTAGAATTACAAGGCCACAGCCAACAGTCCTCGTGACTGGTTTTTAGGCGCCCTTAAGGGTAGGCCCTCTGTAATTCGGGCTTCTTAGCGCCCCTCACTTGCTCTTTCATTCTTCAATTTCTTCCTTCATCTATTCTATTAGATTTACAAGGGCTTAGCCCTTGTTTTCAGGCACAACCTTGTGCTCTTCCCCTGCCTCCCAATACTACCTTCCTATTGGTAGTTATATTGTGCCCCGTGATTGGCTGGATTGATCGCTCCTACATCACAACATGGAAGCAGCTAAGACCAACCCAGCTCTTGAGATACAGGATCATCAGATGGCAGAGCCAGATAATAATACTGCGACATCGCAAGATTTGAATTGTCTGCAGTACTATCTCCAAGGAGGGGACTTTCGTGATTTCATGCATGAATCACTGATAGTTGAACCTCATATGCCTTTGAGTCGAGGCGATGAGCGAACGCTATCGCTAGAAAAGAAGGCAAGGTTGAAATTCCTGGAAGCTGCAGACCAGCAAATCTCCAGCTCATCGGAGAAGGCTAACCAGGAAGTTACCATCGGTGCCTTCCGCCTCTACTCCACGCATCGCGCAAGAGTTGAGGCCATATCAATCTACTTGCTGCAAAATGAAAGACAGCAAACTGCCACGCAACAGTGGGAGGTGCAGTCCTCTAAACCTAGGGCTAAAGCACATAAGCATGCCCTACAACCTGAACCATTGCCCACAACAAACAGGGCTCATGCCGGCCCAGGATGCAGAATCGGCGCCCCAGTCCCAAAACAACAAGAGGAAATGTCCAGATCCGACAACCTCGCCAGTTGCTACAACTTCTTCTGCTGCTCCAGTGGAAACTCCATCGCCAAACACTCCAGTAGCCCGTTCCATGAGAGCTACTCCAATATTCTTGAGAGACCCAAGGAATGCAAGGGATTTAACATCCTTCTTAAGCACCAGCCATCCGAGTATTAAGTACACTGTCCGGAACATGAGCGGCTCAGTAGCTTTTTTACCGGAGTCACCTGATGACCATTGTACGCTCCGCCATGTGCTCACTGATAGCAACGTCCAGTTTCTGACAACACTTCTGCCAGAGGAAAAGCTGCTCTACGTGACGTTAAAAGACCTCCCAATGTACATCACGGAGGCTGACGTCATGTCATATCTAAAGGAGCAGCTGTATCCAGTTGAGATAATTGGTCAACTATGCTCTAACTGCAGCCCAACACCACAACTGCTGCCCCACTTCAGAGTTGCCCTTAAGAAAGAAGGCAACTACCAAAATATTTACAAGGAGACAATGCTGTTATCCGCGTCGAAGCCTACCGTCCACCAGCCAGACCCCTCCAATGTACCAATTGCCAGCAGTTCACCCATAGTGCTGCTGGTTGCCGTCTTGAGCCTGTATGCTCCTTTTGTGGTGAACCAGCACATAAATGGGCAGAATGCCAGAAAGTGGGTCTTCCAAATTCAAAGCCCACCTGCCATAAATGCGGCGGCGATCATACTTGCCGTTACGCAAAATGCCCTGTGTGGCAAGAACCAAGGGTGGAGGTGCACCTAAATAAAAATGGCCAGCGCACAAGATTTGATACTGCACCAAAGGTGCCAAATCCTATGGGTCTTCCAAGAGAAGCCTTTAAGGGTACTCGGTATCCTGGTCTTCCACCACCGATGAGGATACAACACAAGAGCTATGCTGCCGCTCTCCAAAGTGCCAACGAAGCAAGCAAACCTGCAGTAAATGCAGAAATTGAAGCTACAATGGACACACCTGTCAACCCTAAGCCACAGGAGCACACAACCACCGTGCACAAACAAACCTCTCCGTTGCAGCAACGTAAAGCAGCAACCAGATCTACACCAGACTCTGATCCTAAGAGCCTGACCGCAATTTCCAAAAGCCATCCACCTTCAACGATAAAGCAGCAGGCCCAACAACGATTGGCAGTACAACGGCCACCTATCCCATCTACGCACACAGCATCACTACATTGTCCTGCCATTCCAGATGCGCAGTTCCTGAAGCTGATGGATAAAATGCCAGCACATTTGCAACTATACTTTGCAATAGCCTTGGCCGACGCATTAGCTCAACGACACCTTCAACCATCCTAGTGCACACTGTATTCACCTATCTTGGACAACATGGCGGACAGCAAATGGTTATAACCGACGCATTAAACCTTAGAATTTGCTCCTGGAATGCAAATAGGCTGAGGAACAAACTGAAGGAAGCTGCCAACTTCCTTGCAGTCAATAAAATACAGATCTTCTTGGTTCAAGAAACTCACGTATCCAGCCATCTGAAAGCATCCATTCCAGGTATGATCTGCCATAGGTCTGACCGTGATAATAGATATGGTGGCACGGCAGTATACATCAGCCGCACCATAAAGCACCATCGAAAACACCTTCCACCCAACGGTGTGCTAGAAGCCACAGGTATTCAGGTGATCACCAACAAAGGTCCTCTGAACATTTACTCCATCTACATACCACCAAGTAGGCCTTTCAACTGTGGGGAACTGGACTCCATCTTTTCTGCAGGCTCTCCAACGATAGCCATGGGTGACTATAATGCAAAAAGCCCGCAGTGGAACTCCACAACCCTCAATGCCAGAGGTGCTCTACTGGAGCGTTACTTAGAACACCAAAATCTTGCGGTTATTGCTCCTACGTCACCCACAATAACCCATGGGGACCGTCATCCACCAGATTGGTTGGATATTGCCATACTGCAAAACATCCGTGGACACCCCCAAATCCTATCTATCCCTGAACTTTCTTCTGATCACTACCCTGTTCTCTTTCTATACCAAACCCGAGCCACTGCTAAGCACCCCCTAGCAAGATGAATCCCCGCTTTACAAACTGGGGTAAATTCTCCGAACTAATGGCACAGCAGCCAGCTGAGATAAATCCCTGCAATAGTGCAGAAGAAGCCGACCAGCTGGCTACCAAAAACACCACCACTATGGCCTCAGCTTTGGAGCTAGCTACTCCAACAAGAAAAGCCTTCTTCACTGCTCAAAAACCTCTTTCGCCTAAACTGCGCAGACTCATTGCTGACAAAAACAATGCTCGGCGCCGATTTCAACAAACGCGTGACCCTCTTCACAAGCGTGAGTGGAATCGGCTACAACACCTGCTGAGATTTGAGATCATAGAATTCAGCAACGAAGAATGGGAGAAGAAGCTATGCATGCTTGATCCTAAAGATACCTCCCTCTGGAGAATGACCAAAGCACTCATGAAAATTCCAGCTTCAGACCAGCCATTAATTGACGGCAACAGAGTAGCTTCTTCTGTAAGGGATAAGGTCGAGCTAATGGCCACCTTCCAACCGGCAGAATCAATTGACGGTGAATTGACGGATGAAATCATTTCAGAAATCCACCGTTACATTAGTGTTCCTCAAACAGTGCATGAGGTCAACCTAACATCCTCGCCTGAGATCAGGAGCATCATCACCTTTGTACGGCCCTTTAAGGCAGCGGGAGGCGACAACTTGCCATATGCTGCCTTTAAAGCCCTGCCGCAAACCTGGATACAACTCCTAGTGCATCTTTTCAACAGCTTGCTGGTATTGGCCTATTTTCCAGTGGCATGGAAACATGCTAGAGCAATAACTCTTCAAAAGCCTGGAAAAGACGCTAAACACCTTACCAGTCATAGGCCTATCAGTCTACTACCATCCATCAGAAAGTTGTTTGAAAAAGTAGCGCAAAAACGCCTCCAAACAATTATGGACCAACATCACGTCTTACGTTCGGAGCAATTTGGTTTCAGGAGACAACATTCAACTACACATCAGTTCCTTTGCCTAGTGGACGAAGTGGTTAAAGGGTTCAATAATCGGCATTACGTTGCAGCCCTATTTCTAGACATACCCCAAGCCTTCGATTCCGTCTGGCACGAGGGCCTCCTACATCGCCTCATTCAATATAACATTCCATCCTATCTCATACACCAATACCTTCAAAACCGCTCATTTGTCTTCGCAAAAGATGACATCCTATGTCAAGCCTACTCCATAAACGCAAGAGTACCTCAATGCAGTGTCCTTGGGCCCCTGCTTTTTCTTCCAACCCTGAGAGGCTGCAACCTCTACCTATTTGCCGACGATACTGCCATAACAACAGCATCAAAGCGTCATCACGTCGCAGTGCAACGGGCACAGATATTCGCGGATATGCTGCATGCCTGGTTTGCGACTTGGCGGTTGAACCTCAATGCCACTAAGTCCCAGGCCGTCACATTCAGACGGCGAGCCCTATAAGATGTACCTACCCTACATCTAGGTAATGTTAATGTACCCTGGTCTACGCAGGCAACATACCTGCGCGTGCTTCTGGACATGTGCCTTACATGGAAAGACCACATAACAGCTGTGGCTAACAAAGTTAGTAGAAGGATGGCCATGTTGTATCCACTCTACAACCCCAAGTCACCTATGGCTCTTCGGAATAAACTGCTACTCTACAAACAAGTTTTAAGTTTGGTTTTCACCTACGCCTGCCAAGTCTGCGGTGCTGCTGCCAAAACTCATCTCTCTAAACTCCAAGTCCTCCAAAACCATTACCTTCGGTCTGCAGTCGCAGCTGACTGGTACATCCCGAATGCACACATTCATGCAGATCTACCCTTCCACAAAGTCACTGACTACATCCTACACTTGTCCCACAGTTTCTACTCCAACCTCCCAAACAGCTTCAACAACCTGATCCGTGGACCTGGAGAGTATGATCTCGACCCAGGTGAGACATACAAGAGACCCAGACTTGTATTAGGACCCCCATTAATTCCACACCTCCTTATCTTGCTACTTACTCCATCTTTACCTTAACCAACTATTCACTTCCTTAATAAAACTACCACCATTCACCCACCATCTTTTCTTAAACCAAACAATCACAATGCCAATAAGGGACCTAGTCCCGGTATGGCAAGAGTCGAAGGACCCTCCTCTGCGGAGGCGGAGAACCCTTCAACGACCCCACGTGTCTATATCTGAGTGAGATAGTCTGGGGAGTTGCAGCAAAATCCCATCTCCACAAACTACAAGTCCTGAAGAACCGCTACCTTCGGATAGCAACTGCTTCCGATTGGTACATTCCTAACGATAATATCCATGCAGACCTCTCCTTCCCAAAAATCACAGACTACATCCTTACCTTATCTCATAATTTTTATAACAAGCTCCCTTCTAGCTTCAACTGTCTAATCCGCGGTCTGGGAGCATATGACCTAGACCCCGGCGAAACCTACAAGCGACCCAGACTAGTGCTAGCACCACCATAGGCCCATACAATCCCCCAGATATCCATTACATTTCAACCCCTACCAACAAACTAAACAACCATTAAGACATATCCACCACCATCAACCCACCGTCATATCATTTAAAACCACCACCATGCCAGTAAGGGACAATGTCCCGAAATGGCAAAACGTCGAAGGCCCCTCCTCTGAGGAGGATGTTCACCTTCAACGACACCACTGTGCTGCTCTGAGTGAGATAAGCAGCACACACGACTGGGCATTGAAGATCTGAATGTCAGACCTTCGGTCTCAAGCAAGATCAGGGCTAGACCCTCTACTGGCAGTGGATTGTTTTGTAGGGAAGGGTAATATGCGGCAGGAGATGAGGTTGGAGTTGTATATAAGTCATCTGATCTGTTATTTTATGTGCCTAGAAGCAGCCTTGGGCGTTTTTAGCGCTCTCCAGGATCGATGTCGTACTCACCTAGACCGCGGATGAGGGAGTTGAAATTGTGGGAGAGGTTTCGATAGAAGGAACGTAAAAGGGTATTGATGTAGTCTGTATTGAGGGAATACGTAGGTCACGTCGGATAACTAGATTGGGGATGCACCAAGGGGAGTCTGTGGCAATGCGGAGGAATCGGGATTGTAGAATTTCAAGGCGGTGTAGGTGAGCCTTGGCTGCTACTCCCCATATTTCACTGGCATATGTGGTGGCTGGCCGGAGTACTTGCTTATATAGCAGCAGTTTTGTAGGCAGAGACATCACCGATCGTCGGTTATAGAGAGGGTAGAGCATACCCATTCTTTTGCTAACTTTATTAGCCTCATATGTAATGTGGTCTCTCCACGTCAATTTGATGTCAAGTAGAATACCAAGATACTTAACTTAAGTTTACCAATGGACCAGCTAGAGGAATTGGTGGAAGATCCGCTATTCGTCGTCTAGAGAAGTTGATGGCCTGGCTCTTCGGTAGATGGACGCCTAGGCGCCTACGATCGAACCAGGTGGTAAGGAGATCAGCATATTGTTGAATCCTGCGAGTACACAGGTTGAGCTCTGATGATGTGGAGGTGACAGCTGTATCGTCAGCAAAGAGATACAGCGAGCAGCGTGGCAGGGATGGTAGGGTGTTAAAGTATAGAAGGAAGAGAGTGGGTGCCAGGACACTACTTTGGGGAACGCCAGCTCTAATGGGATGGGATGAGGATAAGATTCCACCTTGAGAGACAGCAAAGGCTCTGTCAGTGAGGTACGAGTGAATGAGATGTATTAACTAGGAAGGGGTTTGGTAGGTCATGAGACGGGAGAGTAAGCTTTCGTGCCATACGCTGTCGAATGCTCTGGTGATATCTAGGAGTAGTGCTGAAACGAACTGCTTCATGTTAAAGGCTGTGCAAGCTTCATCAACCAGACGAAGTAGTTGGTGTTGAGTGGAATGTTTAGAGCGAAAGCCGAATTGCTCCGCTCTGAAAATACTGTGTCGATTCAGGATAGTCCTTTGTCGACTTAGAATAAGTTTTTTCATCAGTTTACTCAGTGTTTGAAGCAAACTGATGAGTCTGTAGCTCTCCGGGGACGTTCCATCTTTCCCAGGTTTGCAGATAGCGATGACCCTTTCGTGCTTCCAGGCCTTTGGGCAGTAGCAAAGTTTGAGGATTGCATTTAAGAGAAAGGTTAATGCTTTCACCCAAGGGAATGGTAGAACCTTTAGTGCCGCGTTCGCTATGTTGTCAAAGCCGGGCGACTTGAATGGCCTTAGGATGGTGATGTGGTATTGCACTTCAGCTACTGAGATGGAGTGAGGTGGTACATCATCATGGGGTTGGGAAAGGTACGCCTGAACTTCCTGAGTGACTGCGTGGATATGATCTACTTCCGGGGTATCAGCGGCCATAAAGGTCATTTCCAAGAAGATTGTATGTAGTTAAGCTTTTTCCCTTGCAGACTGAGCGACTTCCTCTCCGTGGTGCAGCGGTGGATCTTTGTGAGGGATTTGAAGTAAGGATTTGGCCATGCTCCAAAAGGAGTTGTCCTCTACACGAAGAGAGGAGATCTTATTTTCCCAGCACTCGTTGCGAAATTCTTGAATTTGAAGTTTGACCAATTCCTAGAGTTGGCGAAACTCACGACGGTCTGCTGGGCAGCGACAATGTAAAGAGCGCCGTCGCATCCTGTTATTTTGTTGAATCGTTTCACGGATAGCCTGAGGTAAAGGATCAATATTCAATCTGCTAGGTTTTGATTTGGGGGAAGAGTTCATGATAGCAGTAGTCAGTTGGGAGGTGAAAAGATCAACCATGGTGTCTATCTCTTCTGGAGTTTGACATGGCTGCTGCGGGAGCTGGATTTGTTCCAATCGTATCGAAAACTCCTCCAAATTGGTCTTTCGTGGAAGTGGGAATCCTCGAGGAACTTTGTAGTTGGGCTTACCAGGGAAGGATAGGAGGATGGGATAATAATCTGAAGATAGAGCATGGACTGTGAAGAGGTTAAGGTGCTGCTGCACATTGCGGACCAGGGCGAGATCAAGCCAATCAGGTGGTCTCCTGTCTCCATAGTGAATTTTAGGTTGGTTTGGAGCGCTAGCAGAGATAGGGAGTTGTGGAGTTTGCACCCACGATGGATGGTAATGGAGGAGTTCCAGTTGCAGTGCTTGGCATTGAAGTCTCCCGCAGCAATCGTGACAACTGGGGAGCTGAAGAGATGATCCAATTCAGAAGTAAGTAGGGGGCGTGTTGGTGGCGCGTATACTGGGTACAAGTGCAGGGGACCATTGCTGTTGTCGACTTGGATGCCGGTAATCTCCAGATTCATGGTTGCAGGGATAAATATTTGATGGTGTTGAATGGCACGGTCAATGTATATGGCAGTACCTCCTCTGCCGTCGGCTCGATCAGTGCGATAGGAACACATTCCTGGGATTCCACATTTTATATGAGGTGATAAATGGGTCTCCTGTACCATCAAGATACTGACCTTCTGCATGGACAAAAAGTTGGAGACTTCCGCCAATTGACTGCGGAGACCATTGGCATTCCAGAAGCAGATCTTGAGTCCTGGACATGTTCTGTATCGTTGGTGTCTAGTCGCCATTGGAAATGCACAAGGTGAAGACTGTTTGAATAAGTACCATTTCTGGTGACGTTTGTGGACATTTTGTGAGCAGAGCCTGCATCAGAGCAGCTACAAATTTAATTTGCAAGTGCGGAGTACTGCAATCAGTTACCTCGCTGAAGGCTGCAATGTTCGCAATCCTCTGTCGATTCGAATGATCGTTAGTAGATGACAAATGAGGTGGAGTGGCAGGTTTAGAGGATGGTGACCTTCTTGGTGGGAGCGGTTCAGGCATGGCCTGTTTGAGGCGCTGTTGAATAGTATTTGATAATTGTGGTTGAGCAGAACTGGGAGGAATAGAAACAGAAGATGAGATTGATGGAGGTGTTGTACGGTGAGTAGAAGAGAGCTGACATTCTTGCGGTTGGGTAGGGGGTGGCACAGAAGCGATTTTGACGGCTGCTGCGAAGGATGGGAATTGCACTGGGGATCTAGCCGGAAGACCTGGGAAACGAGCACCGTAAAAAGCCTCCTTAGGTAGCCCATGGAGGTTGGGTACACGGGGAGGGGCATGAACTGGAATCCTTCGGGCTCCCTTCTTGGTGCTTTCCAGTTCATATCGTGCTTCCTGCCAAGCAGGGCATTTGGCGTATCGACATGAGTGTTCAGCTCCGCAGTTAGCACAGCTGGGTTTAGTAATGGAGAGCTTGCTACAAGCATTGCGAAGATGGCCTGTTTGCCCACAGTGAGAACGAACAGATCTGCAGGCTTCCGCCCCATGGAAAAACTGCTGGCAGTTTAAACACTGTTGAGGTCGGAAAGGCGGTTTGTATGCCTCGACGGTGACGGCAGCAGGGAACATTCAGTTCACCTTGTAGATTTTTTCGGCCTCGCTGGATTTCTCTAAAGCTACTCTGAAGTGCGAAGAGGGCCTGGAGTGGGTCCGCGGATACTGCGAAACTGATTCACACATTATGGGTAGTCCTCGACCAAGGAGTTCGTCCTTGACCTCATCCTCAGTTATATATTGAGGGAGATCTTTGATGATCACCTGAAGCCGCTTTTCTTCAGGCAGGAGAGTAGCGATAAACGGGATTTGATTATCCTCTAACCACCGACGGACATCACGATGTGCTGTGGGATCTTCAGGTAGCATGGCAACTGTGTTGCGCATATTACGGAGGGTAATAGTTTTGTCATACCCAGCAAAGGTGAGCAGATTCCTGCCGTCTTCTGGCTGACGAAGGAAGATGGGAGGGGGTTTCATCACCCTAGGGATAGGGGTGTCTGATGGAGTAGAGTCAGCGTTTGTAACTGAAGTGGGCAAGGCCTTTGCACCACTGCTGGGACGTTTAACTGGAGCGGTGCTAGGAGGGGCTTCTACGACTGAGGTGCAGGCTTCAGTTGCAAGGGGAGAGAATTTATTCGACGTAGGTGTGTGCTCAGTGATGTCGTTACATTGAGGTGGTTGGTGTCTCCTCTTTGTGGGGACCTGTTGCCATTCAGATGTTGTTGAATGTTCGTGCTTGGTGAGGTACGTAGTGATGACCTCTATACGAGCACGGTGCAGAACCATTTTATGAAATTCTTCTGATGCAACTTAGGAGTTGTTAATCTCAGAGCCCGCTGCAAGGAGTTGAGGGATATGCTGCTCAGCAAACTGAACATACTGCAACCGGGCTACCATCTCCAGTTGAATGGTTACATGATGAGGATGCAGGGGAAACTTCGGATCAACTATAAGTGCCCAATCCATGAAACAGCTGTAGTAGGACAAAGCTGCCGTGCGAACATCTTCATCTGAAGGGGAGGTTGTAGTGAAGTCCATGTTACATGTGGACATGATGTACGAAAGAGAACACAAAAGTTGCAGTAAATACCGTCCAATAATTTGGCCCAATACAATATCCTACTGTAGGGATGTATGCGTGCAGGCTGGCCCTTCCTGCACAACGGCACACCAATCACACTTCACACGATTTTTTAATTTATAGGGAATCCTAAAGTTTCACTTACATTCACTAAAAATACGGCACTGAGCCAACAAAGGTCTTTTGCACAAAATAACACTAATTTGCGTGAATAACACAGTCAAATGCACAAAATCGATGAAATGTTGTTCACCACGCACTATTACACCGAAATTGTACAAAACTGGCAATGCGATTTGATGCAAATCGATAATTCGGTAACAACATTTGCAACTTAGTCTATTGAAAAGTTGTTTACTCGTTGCTACTCCAGTGAGATAAGAATTTCCAGTGCTGCATTAAGGTTCACAAAACGCCTGGGTGTGAAAGGTACATTTTGAGCACTGCACATCAATATTAAATGTTGTCGCTGGCAAGATATGCCTCTCTTTACGGGATGTAACGCGTGGTTCACTATCATAAACTGTCATTATTACAGGAGTGTGACAATAAAATAACAAATACTAAAAATACCCAATAAATACATAAATAAAGAGTGAGTGAAGTGTTCCTAAATTCTTAAAATTCACCCAATACAGATCGAAATTCCGAAATTATATATTTTATTAGCAGTCTGTTCTGTGTATATGTTGGTTACCCTGATGATGTACTGTCTAGTTCAGAGAATTTGAAACAATATGGCGTATTCATTAGTGAATATGGCTGCTCCAGGTATGCTACTTCATACGGCTGCTATATCTCCAAGATATACAAGTACCTCTTAAAAAGGAAGCGTATGGTGCTTGGCTGCCCTGTTACAGGGAGAACTGAGGAAACAAAACTTTTTCATTTCCCAAGAAATCCAGAAAGGTAAGATACATTTCAGAACAGGAATAATTAAGCAGTAATAAAATTTAGAATTCCGCTTGTACCGTTATTTTGCCACGTGAATCGTAAGCTGTAAGCAAAACACATTTCAGCGCTGGTTACTGATTTTAGAATGCAAATAAAGTGATGCAATTAAAAATATTAGCAAACTAAACCAGTACCTACAGTTTTAGGTGTTAAATTTCTGTATCTTAACTATAATCATACTTTCATACTAGCTCTCGTGTTCTTTTAAGATTTGTTACGCTACGGTCGTTTGGTTTTGTTGGAAAGCCCCAATAGTACACCTAGCTCAAAGAAATAAAACATAATAAAATGTGATGTAAGCCCATGTCAGTACATGGGTAATGCAATGCAACTATAATCTACATATGTAGTAGTTTTAGACATGGAAAGCAGAGCGATTTTTATTACAGAGTGGTTGTATCATTATATTTGCTGCTTTGGCAAATACCTTGCACTCCTAGTACTGTGATCTCACATTGCAAAGTTTGTTGTAAACATGGTAATTATAGTATACAAAACGGTCAAGATGTTTCACTGATTATGATCTAACTTCACATATCTAACCTCTTTGTGAATTTTGTTTCCGAGAGCAGAATCTATTTCGAGAGTGTGACACACTGTACCTGCTTTGTGTATTACTTGCTTCGTCGTGTCAATCTACCCAGAGTATGTGATCTTTAAGAAATATCAAATCTTTGGCTGTGATTTGGTACAGAATTCAGGAACTCCTGTCTGAAATTTATATAAAATTAATCTGTTAAGTGTTGATTAGCCAATGTGTATAATTTGTAAATAGTTTGCTCTAGTCATCATTGTGTATCTTCGACAGTGATGAAGGATGTCACAGCTTTTAATAGCAAGTAAAAAATGATGACCTGAAATTCCAAAATCTCAGTTTCTTCTATCTTGTATATGCAGTAATCACTATGTAATTTTCTATATACTACACAAAATGATGTATTTGAATAACTGATGGTACTGGTTTTGGAGTTGTAAAAGCTTTAACATATTTCAAGTGTAATTGTGCTTTGCAAGAAATTACTTGAATATCATTGCATTATACGCATTTTTATTTTCATTTTAAATGTTCCACTTATTTTTGAAATATGTAAAATGTCAGCTGCAGCTGGGCCTAAGACAGTGTGTGGCATGATCTCAAATTAGTGAAGCTTCATAATAAATTATAGGTTGTTAACCATCTTCCTTCTTAACATATACATCAAAGTCTCTAAGCCCAAAACTTGTGAGTCACTTAACACTTCAGTGAATATAGGGTTATTATGTTTTAAGGATGACCTTGATTATACTTGACATCAAAGCCATATAATGAGCACCTCATATATCACAAAACAATTGGTTTAAATATGTTTAGAAAAATTATGTTAAAGTGACAGTTGCACATCATTGATGCATTATTCAGTGGTCCTTGCCACCGAGTAACATTTGTATATAAATTCTGTAATGCTAGCAATCTTAAGGGTGATATACATTCACTGGTGTGACCCATAAAAGTTTTATATGTCAATGTACTGACATGAAACTGACATTACTAAGCATCCTGTCATTGTTCTGAGTTTTCCTTCGGCACAGGAAAAAGTGCTTGACCCAAAATATGAGCCATCCATTACAAGCAGTGATGCAAAGCCAGAAAATAATGTTGAAAAGTAGATAAAACTGCACAGCAATTTATTATATAATACACTTCTTGTTTTATTCCACTGAATAGATAAGGAATTATGGACTGTCAAAAGAAACAGTGGTTAGATGTGAGCAATTAAATTACATTAGTAAACTATTTTCTATTAACAACTCAGACACACAGTTCCATCACTTTCATGGCATAACTGAAACTACCAACAGCATTAATAATTCAGAGTGTAATCTTTCATTGATTTGCTTATGTGACACACATTCATGGCCTGGGAGGTTGACACTATGCAGAGGATTCCAATTGCCATCTTAGTCAGGAAGTACATTGCTTAAAGTCTTACTAAGTTAAAGTAAGCCATTTACCCAAACAATTGCTGTGCATATTAAGCAAATCATACTTCACAACCAGATAACTACATGAAATGCTGTCTCATTAGAAGATACACTGTGCATTAAGTTTTATTTGTAAAACTGCATATTGTCTTTCCTTCAGCATTTATTACTATGCTTAAACATGTCACTGAAGCATTTACAAATTCAACACTGTAATAATCTTGTGTTGCGTGAACAAAGTTAAGTTTAGGACAATTTTAAATGAATGGTATAGTTCTTATATACCTAATATTTTTCATAGCAATTTATTTTGCATTGTGAATGAAGTTTTTATATACTTAATATTTTTCATAGTAATTTATTTTACATTGTGAATGATGATTCAACCAAAGTGATTAAAAGTATATAAAATAGTCATTTATTAAATTTATGCCTTCTGTTGCCGACACTGCCTCATGTACTAATTTGTAAGGTTTTACTATTTTTAATGTCATTAATCAATAACAAATTTCAGGTTTTTCTCTGAATACACTTATATATACTTGTACTGAAAATAATGTACATTCTATAGAGCATTTCAAATTCTTATTAAATATAACCATTAACAGATCTGCTTTGTTCTCTTTTGAAAGAGATAGTGCTATTTTTTTGTACATAGTTGTTGGTGTCCTCATTTAAAATTTATATACACATTTCCTTAGTGGTGTTTTTTGTTTGTTCCTTTTTCCTTACGCTTTTCTTTCAGGAAATTTTTCAGCATTCTGTGTACAAAGAAATTGCATTACACTTAACCTTATGGTGTCCTTTCCCGTTTCCTGCACCTACGAAATCATTATTTTAGTGTTAAGTTATCTTTTTGTAATTATTACAGTAAGAAGCTTTGGAATGCCAACTAGAGGGAATGGGAATACAGATGTGTTGTATAACCTCAAGGTCCCGTAAAACTGTCTGAACCCTCGTTAAACTAACTAGAACAGGCACACAGAGATAATGGCAACAAAATCAACAGAGGTTACACCTTGTAACAGCGTAGTTGAACCCGGCAACCCAGCTACTGCAATCACCTCTACAATGGCACAAGCAATTGCGGAAGCCACTCCACCACGACGGAAATTCTGCAGTGTACAGAAACCACCACTTCCCTCACATTTATGGAAGCTAATAGCCGAAAAGAATAAAGCTAGGCGACGGTTTCAACTAACGCGAAATCCCTTACACAAAAGGGAATGGAACAGACAGTAACACATAGTCAAACTAGAGTTTGCTGACTTCCGAAATGAAAAGTGGGAACGCCGCCTATGTGCCCTTGACCCCCAGCACTCATTATTTTGGCGAATGTCTAAGGCGCTGCTCCGCATTCCTTCCTCAGATCCACCTCTAACTAGTGGCAAAAGAACAGCTCAGTCGACGAGAGAAAACGTGGATTTAATGATCTAAAATCTAGCTTCCAATTTTCATCCACCCGACTCACAAGACCAAGAGCTCTCGGAGGAAATTGTGTCACGCGTTCAAACATTTCTTTCCACACCTTTTAATGTGGATGAAGTGCACTTGACAATGGTCGCAGAGGTGCGGAGTATTGTGGCCAAAGTGAGCCTCTTCAAAGCAGCGGGGTTTGATAACTTGCCGTATGCTGCTTCCAAAGCACTAACGGCAGCATGGTTAACACTGTTGGTTCACCTGTTTAACAGACTACTGCTACTGGCTCATTTCCCAGCTGCATGGAAACACGCTAGGATTATCAACCTTCCTAAGCCAGGAAAGAACCTTAAGCAATCAACAGTTACCGGTCCATCAGTCTGCTACCGACCATTAGTAAAATCTTCGAGCAGTGTACTAAGACCCGAGTAGTTTGATTTCCGACATCAGCACTCCAACTCTCAGCAGTTACTTCGCCTCGTGGACGATGTTATACGTGAATTCAACAACCGGTACTAGGTTACAGCACTATTCCTTGACATCCCGAGCATTTGACTCAGTGTGGGAAGATGGCCTTCTCCATCGTCTCACCCACTACAATATCCCAGCATACCTAATACACTTCATCAACACCTACCTCAAAAACCGTTCCTCCGTCGCTGCCAGGGACGACATCCACTTTCAGCCCTATGGTAACCATGATGGGGTACCCAAGGGAGCGTCCTTAGTCCGTTATTATTCCTGACCTATATACACACCTTCTCTACCCCAAAAGGCTGTAACCTATACTTATTTGCTGATGATACTGCATTAAGAGTCACGTCTAAACGCCATGTTATTGCAGTACGCAAGGCACAGCGTTACGCTAATATGCTATCTGCCTGGTTCATCACTTGGCGCCTGAAGATAAACACAGCCAAATTCCAGGCAGTCCCATTCACCCGCCTTACTCTGCAAGGTGTACCCAATCTCCGCCTGGCTGGAGAAGTACAATGGTCCACGGAGGCTATTTACTTCGGAGTAACCCAGGATTGGTGTCTTACGTGGAAGTAACACATCGGCACTGTGGCAGTTTCCAGAAGGATGGCTACGCTGTACCTTCTGTACAATAGGAAATCGCCTATGAGCCTGCATAACACATTGCCCATCTACACGCCCTGCACTATAGTACGCATGTAAAGTGTGGGGAGCTGCAGCAAAATCCCATCTCCACAAACTCAAAGTCCTTCAAAACCGCTACCTTCGGATAACAAAAGCTTCCGATTGGCACATCCCAAACGATAACATCCATTCTGACTTTTCCTTTCCAAAATCACTGACTACATCCCTACCTCATCCCACAGTTTTTATTACAAACTACCTTCTAGCTTCAACAGTCTTATCCGAGGTCTGGAGGAATATGATCTCGACCCCGACGAAAGTTATAAGTGACCCAAACTAGTGCTATCCCCACCAAAAGCCGCTACAGAGCTTATTCTCAGCTATTAACTTTACACTTCCAATCCCTGAAAGCCTAATCTATATAAGAAGTTAAATAACCTCTCTACTTTGTGTTTGGTGTGGCACGATTATTTAGAGGTTTATTGAATATTATATTTTCCGTATATTCGCCTGCTGTATTCTATGAAAATCGTTACAACAAAGATTATATGAATAATTACATGTTAGTGTTTGAGACATTATGAAGTACAAATATTGAAGTATAATATGCTATTTTCTTAGGCTCGGTGAAAACAAAAAATGAGTTCTATTTAGGGGGTTAAGTGTTTTAATTGGCAACTTTTTACTTTATAGAAACGGAAAAAATTATTATAATGTTTTTTTTTTCGGAATTTAATTGGTTTCAGAATAGGATTGAAGTAAAAATCGGTGTTATAAATACTTCACTGGTGGCGCGTGAGGTGATTCACGTCCGGACCGAGTGTGCTGTGAACGCGTGGGCGAGCTATAATTTTACTTCCGGTGCTTAACGTTCAGATCTACATCTATGCATAATAATAAGTTGAAACCTCAGTATGTTGTCAACTGACATTTCGTGTAAGTTCTGAAGTGTGGAAGTTGTTTCTCATCATGTCTGGTTTGGTTCAAAGGAGTTATTGTTACTGTTTTAATCCATTCGGAATAGTTAACCACAAAGTAGGACATAAAAGTTTAAGGCCAGTAACCTCAGCAATGCTCATTTAACTCAAACTGGAAGGCGTAAACCTATCTTGCGATTTGAAAGTGTGTGACAATTGTCGCAAGAAAATTTCTAAACTTCCAAAGCAACAAAGTACAACTGAGTTACGTGTACCAAGTGCTAGTGAAAGTGCAGTACCATAAGAATGTGAAAATAAGATAGTGATAGTTTTTCCTCATCCTCCAGTGATGCAGTAAGTATGAACACAAAAGAGCAGCATGAAAACTGAATGAGAGTTTAGTGGCAATAGGAGAATCGCCTATAAAAAAGAAAATTGTAGCAGAAACGCTATCCTCGAGATAAGTTTCACAAAATATCACAGGCAATGAAGGATAAGGAATTTCATATTGCAAACTCCACTTCAAATGAAAATTCACATCATTCTGAAATAATAGAGAAACTATAAATTTGTCCATGAAACTGACGACAAAACTCTCAAAACAAAATTACTGCTGGTCTTACAATAAAATAAAACATTTTGATGTGTCAACTCACATGATACGAATATCTAAACATGTGGCTAAAGAAAACGGAATTTTAGGAACTCCAGACACCAAATCAGGAAAAAGCCTTGACCAATCCACATTTAAAAAGGTGTCTGAATTTTATAAATCTGATGAGGTGAGCAGGGTTATTCCTGGCAGAAAAAAATGTAGTTTCTGTTAAAGAAAATGGTAAGAGAATCCATAAACAGAAAATATTGATACTATTCAATCTTAAGGAAACTTACCAAAGCTTTAAAGATAAGCATCCGGATGTCAGAATAGGGTTTTCAACATTTGCGGAATTAAGGCCTAAGGAATGTGTACCTCTTGGAACTAGTGGAACCCATTCAATTTGTGTTTGTGCTCATCATGAAAATGTCAAATTAATGCTTGATGGTATCAGTATTTATCGTCTCACTTCAAATTCAAATCCCATTTTAAACAATTATAAGAACTACTTGACACATCGTCTGCAACCCCCATCATCTAACTGTTTTTCAAAGACACGTAAAGCTTGTCCAGGAACTGAAAATATAAATTATAATTTACAAGAACTGCTTGATGAACAAGATACTCATGAGATTACCAACAAACAGTGTGTGACTGTGGATCGCACAAATTTAGAAACCTTGATATCGCCCATAGAGGATTTTCTAGGCAAATTACCAATAAAACTCAGCAATTTACTTCCACATACATTCATAGCCCAACAGCAGAATTTATTTTTGCGGGAGTGTAAGGAAAATCTGGTACTAGGCGAATGCATAGTGATAGCTGATTTCTCGGAAAATTATGCTTCTGTTATTCAGGATTCTGTTCAGGGGGTACACTGGAACAATAGTCGGGCCACAAGTCATCCTTTTGTGGTCTGCTATAAAGACAATAGTGACATATATAATTTTAACTTTGTTGCCATTTCTGAATGCTTAAAACATGACACCAGAGCTCTCCACCTTTTCCAAACGAAACTGTTACTTTTTCTGAAATAGAAACTGAGAGTACTGCATAAAGTAATAGATTTTTAGATGGGTCAAGTGCTCAGTATAAAAATAAAACAAATTGTTCAAACATCTGTTTACACGAAAATGACTTTCAAATTCAAGCAGAATGGCACTTTTTCGCCACATCCCATGGAAAAGGACCTTGTGATGGCCTCGGTGGTACTATTAAAAGACTTGCAATGAAGCTAGCCTTCAGCCTGGAAATACACCCTATCAGAAGTCCAAGAAAACTGTTCACCTGGGCCGAGAAGAACATTTCCAATGTAGCTTTCAACTTTTTCTCCGATAGTCAACATAATGTACTTCAATCAAGATACCAACAAGCAAAAGTGGTGCGAGGCACCTTACAATTGCATTCTTTTGTGCCAATATCTGTATCTCAGGCAGTAATAGAAAACTATTCGTTGCAAAGCGAAGGGAGAGTGGTGGATATTAAAACTCTTTAACCGATCTATTACTTTTAAGTCAATGCAACAAAATACGTGGTGATTGCAAGTTTAAATTTGTGACTGGAATTTCAAACTACGGAATGTCGTGTGATGAATATGATCAGAGAGAACCATCAATTGTATCATCACCGAGCTTCTAGAAACAGAAATAGCAATTGACCTTGTAGGTGTTGACGGCAGTGCAACGCAAGATACGCGGTCCGGTGGCACAAGGTGTATGCGCGTCTTGACCTTGTCAGCAGCGCTGAACGACTTGGTAAGTTAATTTCTCTCTTATTATTTGGAATACCAATCTCAATTTTTCCTGAGGTTATATGACATCATGAGGTTAGTTTTAATTTTTTTGGATTTTTTTTAGCAAAGTGCTAGCATTGGTAATGGTATTTGTAATATTAATGCCTTTGTGAAAATATAAATAATACACCTACTATTTCTGTTTAATGTGTAAATGAAGTATGCATTTCAATTTAGTAAATGAGCCAAAAATTATATTTTTCCGAAAAAAACAGATATATTCACATTAATGTAGAACGACGCGCGGAAAATAGCTAAATGTTTAATGCTTTTTATTAGGTTAAAATAATTAAACCAAAGATTAACAAAAAATACGTGTATCATTTTTCCTTCCTGGAACATATAAGCTCAATATCAATGAAATTGGAGACATGAAGGTAATTCTCCCAGAAATTTGTGCGATTTGACATGGAATGACTCATACATATATACAAAATCATACGCATTTCACCACCATCTACCCACCGTCATATCATCAATACACACCAGAATGCCAGTAAGGGACAAGGTTCCAAAATGGCAAAATGTCGAAGGCCATCCTCTGAGGAGGAGGTACAGTCCTCAGCGACAGTACTGCTGCTGAATTTCATTAACTTGCTTCCAGACCTTCGAGATGTGCACACCGCAGAAGAAACCCACTACTCGTGCAGGCGAGAAGAAGCAATCCGAGCCTGCAAGAAACTTCAAGTGAAGACAGAATAGTGATTGGGTAGAGTAGCAAGGCCGATGCCAACAGCCGTAAGGACTAGTTTGTTCAGGCGCCCTTTACAGGGCTTGGTCCTCTGCTACTCGAGTTTTTCGCGCTCTACACTGGCTTCCTTATCTTTCTCATACTCCTTTTTACTCTAGTTCCAGCAACAACAAAAACCAACATCTCAACTTCATCTTACGAACCGATGCCTCGCGAACACGTTCGCGCACGCAGGCGAACACGATCATACCATCTCCTCCCATTATTACATTGCAGTTTAACCCCTTCAGTCCATAGTTTATGAATGAGTTGTAGGTCCTAATAAAACAAGACATGCAAAATAATTTAACATAATACTGAAAAATACAACCTTACATTCAACACCTCACGCTAAATGTATTCTCAAATTCCATCACATCCTTAAACACATTTTAAACTTTCACACTTTCCTACTGCTTCGTTTACCATCTCTTACAACACACTCACAACATTCATCTACTCACACATCAAACTGACGCTAGCTGACATTCTCACGATGTCACAAAATTTAAATATATGTAATATTACAAAGAACTTTTCGTTTTGTCTAACATTCATTCGCCTACTTCCATACTCCTATTTCATACAACACACTCACAACATTCTCATACATCAACACAACCGCAAAA